>ML685779.1:25718715-25738720 GCA_007922175.1 Pelusios castaneus
GTGTATGGACTCTGGCCATTAGGCCTGCTAGCCCTGACCCAAGGGCGGTGTATGGACTTTGTGGCCACTAGGCCCGGCTGCCCTGTGCTTCACGGGCAGCCCAGAAGCCTAAGAAAGGGGGGGCCTGCAGAGTGGGGTTGACGCCTACGCGCCGCGCCCTGGTTCGCCCCTTAACAGGCGGTAACTAGCACTAACAACAGACCATCAGACACATTGTGACATCATTCTCATTTAGCTCTCGTGCTCCTGACATCTAAACATCTTACTAAGGCTATGTCTACACTTAGTGATTTAGGTCGACTTAAAGAAGTTGACCTTATTAAGTTGACTTAGAGAGTCCACACAGGACTCCTAAGTCGACTTAAGGTGGGCCTTACTAACTTGACTTAGAGAGTCTATACTAGACTCTCTCAGTCGACTAGTTAGGTCCAGGGAGAGCCAGCAAGCCCCGGAGAGCTCTAGGGGAGAAGGGAGCATGGAGCTCCCTTCTGCCCCGGACCGCTCAGCTCCCTTCTGGTCGAGACCGCTCAGGTCCCGGGCAGAAGGGAGCCCTTCTAGCCGGGACCGAGTGGTCCCGGCTAGAAGGAAGCCGGCAGCTCCCCTCTCCCTGGGACCCCTGCCAGTCCCAGCAAAAAAGGAGCCGCTGCTTCCTTCTTGCTGGGACCCGCGATGGTCTGGCTAAAGGGAGTGCGGGCTCCTTTCTGCTGGGACCCCAGAGGTCTGGTGAGAACGGAGTCCTGCGGCTCCCTTCTGGTTGGGACTACGCTCCACCTCCCGGGAAGCCTCCGGAGGCTTCCCGGGAACCGAAGGACAGCCATGCCGGCAATTGCCGGTGCTCCAGCTCCTGGGAAGCCTCCATAAGCATTACAACCATTGTGTCCTTAATGGCTCATCAGGATGCTCCCTGGGCCCATTGGAGCTGGCACATTCCTTAACATTAAGGACACAATGGCTTTACACAGCCGTCTCTCTCAGACATTTCCATAAAATCACACAAGGTAAAGTATAGATATAACACCAAATTCCCAACTAACTAACTTCTAATCCAAAGACAATTCCTAGACATAAACTATATAATCATTCCCAGCAAATTACTACCTTTCTATTGATACCAAACATGACATAGATCCTATGGATTATAGCATTTAGGATATATGGATAGAAAATAATATCATAAATGCTTCCCTAAATCAGGACAGCATCACACCCTGCCCACATGCCCTGCCAGGGTCCCTGTCCCCCTTTGCCCCAGTGCACACAAGGGATTCCCCCCCACCCACCACTGTGGACCTGCCCAAGGTCTCCCTAGCCCCTAGAAGTCAACCTAGGCGTCCATTGTGGACGCTCTAGGTCGACTTCGTAAGTTTCCCTTTAAGTCGACTTTAATTTTAAGTGTAGACTCACTAAGTCGACTTAAAAGTGCAAGTGTAGACATAGCCAAAGGGGGCCGGCAACTTCCTTCTCTCCAGGACCCCCGCGAGTGCCAGCAAAAAGGGCTCCCTTAAGTTGACTTAAGGAAACTCCATTGTGGACGCAAAGTAAATTAAGTCGACTTAATTTACAAGTGTAGATGCACTCTAAGATTTAATCATAATAATTATGTATGTCAAAATGTTGAGGTCCTTGCTTCTAAGTCATTAACTAAAGCATACTATTCTATCTAGTAATTCAGTGTTGGCTAACGCCTTCATTGCAATAACTTTGGTATCTTTTGCTGGGAGGTACCTCCTCATTCAGGGTTGCCAAAGGGCAGGATACAGTACATCATTTCTCTTCTCCATCCAAAGTCTGACATGAGTTTTGCAGAAATCCAAAAATCCTAAGGATACTCTCAATTCCTGGACCCGTTGTAGTAACAATGTACAATAGGTTATAAGGCCATCTCCTTATTAATATTGAGTATAACATGATGCGTCATGCCTTTTTTTTTGAAACATCTATTGAGAAAAAATTATAATTGGATTATTTTTCCCATTAATGTGAGTCAGCCTTGCTTCAAATCTGAATAAAGCTATTTTAACCACATTACCATCAAACCCAAACAAACTTGCTGGTAAGCAAATCTTTGAAGGTAGTGGACTCTTCCTGCCCTTGACAGATTGGATGCAAACATCAACAGCAGGAAAACAGCCTGTGGCTTGTGGCTTTCCTTTGAATTTTTTTACACAGTTCAGTGCTGCTTGTGGAACTGCAATAAAAGTGAACTATGCTGACTCTAAATTCAGAGGACAATTTGTTGTGTTTGGAAAGAAGGCTATTTAAGGGAAAGAGAGAGCTGATGGTCGGTGTGCACGTTGCTGTGCTACTTTCATGCTTGTTTCATGGATTCTCAGATTTTTTCACACCACCCTTCTAAACAGAATAAAGAGTAGCAAGACATAGTATCACTAATATTATAAGAATGCCTGTGTGCTCAATCTGTTCATGGCAGAAAGAGGCAGTAAGCCCTTGGCTATTTGTGTAAAATGATTCTCCCCCTCTTTTTAGATTCTTTTATCTCACAGGAGGATCAGCTCTTCACTCTGTGCTCCCTCATATATAATTGTGATAGTATAATGCATTCAAACTTCACTTGTTCTTCATGCTTCTACACAGCAACACACCTGAGATCATAAAGGGATCAAATGCGAGACAGAGAGCCAAATCTTGACTACAGACGCTCACTGCAGTACATAGTAACTATTGTGTCTGAAAAGTCCATTTTATTGTTCTTCCAAGAATTCTGTCTGTTCTCGCACCACCACCTACTCCACATGTGCAGTCCAGATCTCTGACAGTGCGCTTGGTTTGATCAAACTTGGGAGTTTTCATCGTAGCTCAGACATTATTCATATACCGTCATTTGAAAAATGTAGATCTGAACTTGTGGGGGAGATTTCATGATTATCAGTTGGCCTATGGGCAGGGGTTGGGAACCCCTGGATTAGGGCATTCACCTCAGATGTGGGTGAGCCAGGTTCAATTTCCCCCATCTACTTGAGGTGGAGAAGGGATTTGAGTATGGGTCTGCTACATTCAGGGTTGGCTCAACCATATAAGTGAACTAGGCAGTTGCCTAGGGCACCAAATTAGACAGAATAGAATTTTTCTCTATTATATTAATATGGTATCTCTTATAAACAAAAGTATCACCCTCTGACGGGGGCACATAAGTCATAGTTCACCTAGGGCACCAAAACTCTTGGGCCGGCCCTGCCTACATTTCAGTAGCCAGTGGATGATGGGAAATCTGAGGGAAGGCTTTCTCAGTCTCTTCTGTTAAAGCTGTTCCGCTTCGCATAAAATACTTGAATAGTCACTGGGTTAGAGAGACTGTTAAGTAGAACCTGGTCATTCAAGCACTCACTTGAGACATGGGAGACTCAACTTCATGTCCCTGTTCCAATCACTATTTAACTTAATCCTTCTCCCTCCTATGCCCATCTGATTGTAGGTCTGCATTTTGGATTGAATGAAATATTTTGTTTGACCCAAACTGAACGTTTTGTTTCAGGTCAAACCAGTGTTGGTTGTTTTTGATTGTTGGAACTGCCAATGAACCAAAAAAATCTTTTTTCCCCCCAGCTGTATGGGCAACCTTAAGTGAATTTGTGACACACATTGGAAGATATGGGTTCTATACAGTTATCCACTTAGGTATCCGTCTTTGCTAGAATAATAATATTTATAATTTTGTCCAAGTGTTTCAAATTACTGAGAGCTAAACCATGCCTTGAGTTGCTTGACTGTGGGTAGAAGGAAGGAGGAAGAAGACTCGTCTTGTACTAGGTACATCCATACAGTAACAAGACCAAGAGTTTTGGTTGGAGTCCTATCTATCACATTTCTTGGTGGACCATGCCCTTGAAAACATTTAACCTTCTGGATAAGTCCTTAATTGTCTAGTGTGCAGACTTAAATCTTTTCAAGTAAGAATAAGGTTCTCACAGCTGTAAATTTCTGTCATTTTGCTGTGAATCATACTGCTCTGCCTCAGGGTCTATGGTTTTATGATTCCTCTGTGTTATCCAAGATGTTTGCATTCTACAGCGTTAGGTGGAAACAGTATGTTCCTCAGAAAATGGTGATCACACTTGCTACTGGAGATAGTCCTACTTCACATTATTCAGTATTTGGATTCAGTTGAGTGTGTCAAATTTTCAAAGGTGTTTAAGACATTCGGTTGTCTTCTAAGTCACTAAGAACATAAACGAACATATTTACCCAGCATTGCTAAATTTGGTTGCTTGTCCAAAGCTTATCTGGACTTATCAAAATCTCTTTGTTCTAGAAACCAGCCTGGAAATGTCAAAATACTCTCATACCATTGTATTGCTTTTATGATTTGCCAATTAAAATACCACAAGAATAACCTCTCCTGTTGTAGTTCAAGACCGTCTTTTATAGCCCATCCAAAACCCAAAAGTACAGAATTACAGCACGGTTCAGTTGCTGGGACATAAGAGCGCCTGTGTACATCATTTTGTCTGTCTGTTCTCACCATTTGTCTTGTCTGTCGTGATGGAGTCAGACCTGAGGGCTACAGGAAGGTGCTGGAGTGTTGATATGTTAGCTTCAGACTTAGCAAAGCCCTGTTCCCAGCGTAGCTGGAGCGGGGCTGCTTTGAGCCAACCAAGGCACCCAAGTCAGTTGGAGCAGCTGACAACAATTAAGAGCAGCAGTATAAAAGGCTCCTGTTGCAGCCAGGCAGTGAGGGAGTTTGCGTGTGTTGTTTGGAGGTGGAGGTAGGAGCAGTGTTTGGTGTGTGGAGGAGAACAGAGCGAAGAAGAGTGAAGGAGAGCTGACCAGTAGCTGTTACTGTCAGCACCTAGGAGGTACAGGCAGTCAGGGCAGGCCTTAGGGCCCCAGCCCCAGTGGCCTGTGGGGTGGAGAACCCAGCCCCAGGGCAGGAAGGACTGAGGATCCATAGCGCTGGGGGTGGGGTGGGGAGTTGGCAGAGGGAAGACTAGCAAAAGATTAGTCAGGAAAGGGCTGGTGGAGACCTGAAAGGGCAGTGTTTAGAAAGATGCCTTGTGAAGCAGAAGACAAGGCTGATTTCGATTTTGGCCAAACAGACCAGATTTTATGGAACCCATAGAGAGGGTGGGCATTAGTTCCCCACTCTCTCACACTCTGTGGGAGTACAGTGACCCCTGCATATCAGGGGAAGAATGGACTGATTAAAGCCCAAGGAATGGGCTGAAGACAGGGTGACAGAAGATAGACCTTTAGAGTAAGGGTTGTGCCTAGTGGAAGAGCCTGGAAGGTTGGGGGGAGAGGAGAAAGAGATTTGGTTTTGTGATTATGTTAGAAGACTTTGAATTAAACTTCAGAGGACAAAGACTTTGGGATTTAGGCAGAGGACTACATTCAGAGACCTGACTACTAATGAGTACCAGGGTCAGATTATTGCAGGGGCTAAAAGGGCTGAGGCCTTGGGCGCTGGCTGATAGGGGGCCCCAGGCTCCAGCCCCTAAAACTCCTACCTGATCCGCCCCATTCCCTGCCCTGCTCAGTGTCGGCAAGACTTGAGGAATCGCTGGGAATGCTCCTTCCCTGATAGCAATGGGGAGTAAGTGGTGGGGCCCTGCAGCCAGAGTCTGGTTTCTGAGCTCCCACCCCACTCCTGGGCCAGCTGGTCTGACCCTTGGGGCAGGGCAGGGTGGGATGGGGCAGTACCTGTTTGCTCCTTCTGGGATGCGGGGCTGGATGGCACACAGCATGGCTTCTGTTCTAGTGTGGCCTTGCAAGGCCCATAGCCCTTCCCCTCAGGGACGGCCCATCTGCACGCTGCCATGCTGGGGGACAGGGGTCCCATGGTGAGCCCCACCCAGGCAGGGGGGCACAATGGGGGGCAGTCTTGGGTCCCCAGGCCAATTAATCTGACCCTGCTGAGTACTAATAGGAAATAGAGGTAGGGGCAGATTTTGATACCAAATTTAGAGTAATTCTGCTACTGGCCCTGATGTTGTTTGGGGTATTTAAGTGTCCCTGGAATACACATAAAATAAGAATAATAATATGGACACTTCCATCCCCACCCACATCCACAAAAAACGTTATTTAAGATTTGGAGTGATATTGCAAAACATATTTGGTTTAAGCTCAAATGTTGAGAAAGAGTAAGGTCAATTCTTATTATATCTTCCCCAGATCACGCTTCATTAGACCTATTATATTATTCTCTGTTACATTCTGTGAAGAAGTAACTGGCTCTGTGACCGCCAGAACAAAGCGTATGTTAAGCACAAAAACGCACAAGGAGAAACTAATTGACAGACAGAGGAATGGTCTGAAAGCCAATCATGTTTAGCAGAAATATGCATCTGATATCTCTTTCCATAGCTAGATCGATGGCATCATCAAAGGGTAGAATTCTGGGAAATTCCCACTGCCCTTATGCCTGACAAACTATTTGCTTAATGGGCAGAGTTTGAAGAAAAGTAAGCAGCCATAAGAAAAGACACAGTTATCTCAGAGCTCTTCATGTGATAAGAAGACGAGAACCCTCAGAATACATGTTCAATGATCCGATTCAATGGCCAGTACCGAGTGCTTTCGAAAATTTTGCATGTAGTTTCCTTTGCGTTCTTAGTGTATCTGATTGCACTTGCTAATCTGCAAAATTCAGTGCAGTAAAGGCAATTAAAAAGTCTGCATACTTAACATGCCATTAACACACGTATGGTAGTATAGGCTATGTCTACACTGGCAAGTTAGTTTGAATTAAGGAAGCTTAATTCGAACCAGCTAAAGCCATGGCTACACGAGGCTTTAATTAGCTTGAATTAAGGGCTTCCTTAATTCAAACTAATAAATTTGAATAGGATATTTGAACTAAGGGTTAATTCGAACTAGTTAATTCGAATTAACCAATGCGGCCATGTTAGTTCGAACTAATTGCTTAGTTCAAACTAACCGGTCCATTGAACTCAATGCAATTCGCTAATTCGAACTAAGCAAGTGCCATGAATGGCATTTGCTTAGTTCAAACTAAATTTTTCTAGTTCGAATTAAGTTAATTCGAACTAACTAAAATTAGTTTGAATTAGTTAGTTTGAATTAACTAATTCGAACTAACTTTAGTAAGTGTAGACATAGCTATAAATATCTGTTCTTCTAAATAGACAGGAAAATAGTGGTTGAGTCTGATAGCCCTGTGTTGTGACTGTCCGTAAATGATGAGTTATAAATGGTGACTATTTGAAATCCACAATGGCTTTTAGTCATTTAGGTGAAGGCCTATTTTAATTTTTCTAATAATGGAAACAGATTCTATTAACGCTCGTTCTGAGCCAAGTTTATATGTTTATTTTCAAAACAAAGGAGCAATTTCATAACGTATTGATACTGCTTTAGCCAAATCATTGTAGACATTCCCCTGCCACTCCTTCCAAAGACACCTTATCTGATTGACTGAAAGAGCAACATTCTTAGATTAATCATTCAGAAACATCTAATTGGAAGTAGGAATGCATAATGTCAAAACAAAAGATCACATGTATGGAGCATTCCTTTCCCAAAAGCAGTTTACTGCATGCATTGAAGATAAATTACAGTAATGTGGGATCCAATCTAGGCCCATAAAAATTATTTTATGATAGTCACTTTCTCATGCTTTTCTATTAGAATGGGGATCTAGATTTTTCGAAAACATGACAATCTGAAGAGGAAGATGCAGACAGATGTGAACAATAAGTAAATAGCTCTGGTGACACACGGCATACATGGGTCAAGGATCACCTATGATTATGCTTCAGGGCTGATCACTGGCATGAGTCAGGAAGGAATTTATGAGAAATTTATCTGCTATAAGCCCTTCTCAGACACAGGCAGTTCAGAACTCAGCTGTGCTGAGATTACGTTTGGCAAGAACCATTGTGGGGAAGGTGCCTCTTCTAAACCACATTTCTACTTCCCTGGTATTGAGCAAGCCAGGGCTAAAACTGCCCCTATTAAGATTTAGAGCAACCTAAGTTACGCCACCTGCATCCAGGAACTGTAGTTAATGAGGATCTGGCAGAGCACCTCCAACTTCCATGTCAAAGAGCAGAGAAACAGATGATATAGAGGAGGCTATACCAGCTTTGTGGACTATTTGTGGTCTCCTCTGACAGGATTACCCTGTCACATATGATCCCTGGGTTGTTTTTTTAGTGGCATACTGAATGCTTTGTGCTCTTTCAAAGGAAACAAGGCCCTGGGTGGAACCCAGGCTATTGAAGCAGGTGGGTCTTTCTTTGTCAGTGTGGCATCCTTGCCTCTCTGAATCACAAACAGCTGTTACATAACAACAACCCTGGAAATATCCCTGAATGATGCTGAGCATTCTCAACTTGCAGGATTGGGCCACAAATGACCAATGCTTAGTTCTTCAAACCCTGTCAGTAGCTGAAAGATGGTTGTGGTTCGTGCTGCATAAGGTTAGGGAAGAGAGGATGGTAAAATCCCCTGATCTGTGTGTACCAAAATACTGCATGACTTATCTTTTTATAGCTATTTTCCTGGACCTCATTGTCCCCTGTGTAAAACACTGTGGTCTGGATTAATAGAAATGCTGATACTAATGTAGCTACAGCAAAAAAACTATGTCTCTAACATAATTATATTCCATCATGGTTTGGTGTTTTTATATAGCTCTAGGAAATGGGAATTGTTCACCCCAAAGGTAGGGAGCATTCAACAAACAATAACCCTGGAAGAAGCTCTGTAGATGGGGGTCAAGACACAAAGGAGTGGAGGTAAAGGAAGAGAAGGTGACGCTGTTGATCTTAGTAATCAGGGTTACCAATATATGCTGTAGGACTTTTTTGCGTCAATCATCGCATGCTGTGCTTTTACATCGTACACATCTTTTTTTTTTTTTTTTGCAATGACTCTGCTTTTTATGGAAAAAAACCCTCTTATTAAATAAATTATCTGCTCCTGGTAATCTACGAGTTTTCATGCCTTGCTGAACATTAAACCAGATGAAATGGGGCTTAGTTACACACAGTAAGTGGCCAGGGTTTTGTGGAGGGTAAATGAGATAGCTGTTTGTTATTTCGGGGGGGGGGGCCCCCCCCCGAATCCTGGACTTAAAGAAACATCTCTATAGACAGAATGGTTTCTTTACAAAGGTGCATTATGCTTCAGCCAAAGAGTGAAATGGGTGGCAGATTATTTCCAAAGTTAAAAGCATACGGAGAAGCCACAATATAAATTAACTCCAAGCAGCTGTTTAGGCCATTCCTCGGATCATTTATCAGTGTGAGGTTTTTTTTTATATACTGTATGCCTGGTATCTGTGATGGGGAATAGAGAGTTTCTGACTGATTTAGCACATGAAGTCCAGAGCAAGTTTCTAGAGCAATGAACATAAAGATACTATAGAGCAATAAATATAAGTATCAATTTCTTATTGTGATTACAGTGTCTCTGCCTGCTTATCTGTCATTCAGCATCAACATATCTGTGCATTCCACAGTCATTAATGGATTTTATCTTCATGACAACCCTGTGAGGAAGGGAAACATTCTCTCCATTTGGGTGCTGTGGCAGTGGTGAGGTTAAGTGATTTGCCCAAGCTTGTACAGAAAGCCTGTGGCTGAGCTAAGATTTGAGCTCACATTCCCTCAGTCCTAGTCCGGTGCCCGATCCATTAGACCACCGCATGAACCCTCACAAATGTTTTCCCCAATGTTTTCTTCAGGATAGAGGAAAAATAGGTGGAATGGGGAAGAATACACGAGGGACAGGATTGGGATTAAAGTTTTGGGGAGAGGCAGAAGAGTGGTTATATTATAAAGATCATGCCAATTTATACAGGACCAACACACAGGAAAAATAGGTGGAATGGGGAAGAATACATGAGGAACAGGATTGGGATTAAAGTTTTGGGGAGAGGCAGAAGAGTGGTTATATTATAAAGATCATGCCAATTTATACAGGACCAACACACAGGGACAGATTGTGCACCATAAGAGCAACCTTAGAGCATCAGTTCATGGAACCATACAATGAAGGCAGAATCCTTGCTTTCATTTAAAAAAAAAAAAAGTTTCTTGTCTGGAGGGTTATGAGGAAAAGCTTGAAAATGCAACCTGAGTATGTCTGATACAGGGACACCTCCTCAGAACAATAAATCAAGGCAGTGGGAACTCTCTATGCATCTCAAGGGGATGTTAACTCTAAAGCCCAATGCTCTGGGGTCAACCCTACCCCCGAAGAGGATGCTATGTGAGGCAGATGAAGAATGTAGTTGGCCTGATTTTCCCACCCCATCAGATACTCCCTAGCTTCAGAGGTAAGTACGGATGCACTCCCGGCTGCCACCCCTGTCTCTCCAGGTCAGATAGGGCTATGGGGATGGAGCTGTAGAAGGTCCTGTGTTGTGGTATGCCTAGAACTCCGAATTAACTCTGAAGAGCGGGGGGAATGGTGGGCCATAGGAGCCAATAATATTGGGTAATTTCTTTGTTTGGCAAGACATGCACCATGTAGGTTCTGAGAGTGGATTTTTTTTTTGGTGTGAGTGTGTACATGGGTGATGTTTCTTTATGGGAAGGCTGGTATCTGTGTGCTTCACAGAAGTCTTTCTAGCAGCATGATACAATGTGGTGCCCGTGGCTAGGTGCTGGTGTTGCATTTATAACGCTGGTAAGAAATGTTCAGGTCAGTGGTGGTTACATCCATGTTGCTGAATCAGGGCCTGTGCTGTCATGGTTGCAGCCAGAATGTCAAGGCATTGGCTATGCACTGATATGGTGTAATTACTTTTTCATTACATGAGGATGAATTGAGAAATGGGGTGGGCCAAAGTTCTCATAATTCCACCATTCTTACTCATTTGTCACAGGCGTCCATGTCATGTGCCTTTAATTAAAGGAACAGATAGAGCACAGCCTCATTCAGTGCAACTCAAGCTGAACCTGATGGAACCCAACTACAAGAGTCTGCTCCGCTCAGATAGGGTAGAAAAGCAATTAGACCCTCTCAAGCTCAGGTTGGGTCGACCTGCCTTCTCTTGTTCATGAGACTGGAGGAGGCTGAATGCCCTACTCCTGCCAGCCGCTGCCAACTTTCTGTGCTATGTGTGCTGCACCCGTGGAGTGTGTGCGCCGAAGAAGAGCGGTGCATCTCACACAGCACCATTGGAGGTGGCAGACAAGAGGAGGAGCGCCCGCAGCTGCTGCACAAGCTTCACAGGGAGGGAAAGGAAAGCCTATCCATGTGCGGGAGGCAGCAGCTGTGGCACGGATGACTCGGGTTCACGGGGGGGGGGTTGGGGTCTGGCAAGAAAATGACTTGAACTTCTCAGGCTTGGGTCTGAGTCGGCCCTAAAAATTAGGCCTAAGCAGACTCTTCTGCAGTGCACAAGATGGACAATGAACGAGGCAGAGAGTTACAAGATAAGTAAGGCTATTTTCTTGTATGTAAGGCACTGGAGTGGAAGCCAGGAGAGTTGGCTCTGTTCCTAGACTTCCTATGTGATGTTGGCAAGATTGTAGTGTGACAGATATGGCAATTTCCTGCTTGTGGCATTAAGTATATAAGTATATTGTGTGCTGGGGTTGTATGTAACTTCTCTGTGGAGGAGAGGTGACACAGGTTGCAACCCCATGCAGTATCTTTGGGGTCCATTTTTTAAAAAAATGAATGGTTTATTTATGATTGTGTTCTACTTCCCCAATAGTGCTTGTATTCACCTTCCATGGAAGGTGATGACTGAGGAGTCTGGAGGCTAGCTCTTCCGAATTGACTTATTGGGTCTGTGAAGACCTGCTTTGCTGATCTGAAAGCCAATCTTATAGGACCACCCTCTGGCATTTCCCTCTGACTCAGCTCACTGAAGACATCACAGTAAGTAGGCGGTAGGCAGTGAGAGGGAGATACGCGAGGTATTTTAAGTACTTTGTGTATCTCCTTTGATTGCCGCCAAAATTGCACCATGGTGTAGATCAGGGCTCAGTAGAAGTTTTGCCATTGATTTTAAATAAGTCAGAATTTGGCTCTCTATCAGTTAGATGCAACAAACTCTGGATGTCAATAGGAGGCCATGTACAGAACAAACATGGAATATTTCCCTAAATGCATCATATTTTCCTACAGAAACGATACATTTTTGGGCAGCAGAGTAATATGGACTTCGGTCTTTTTTACTGAGAAATTAAATGTCTCATTTTAAATCTGTTTTTGTATGCTTGTCTACAGTTTAATAAAAAATATTATCTTAATCACCTTCCCTCTCAATTTTAACCTTGTAAGGTGTGCATTAATCATAATGATGGATGCCAAACAAAGAGCTGTATGCATTATCTAATGCCAGAGACAGATGCTGTATTTCTAAGGGTTATTGGGCTATATAGCTATATTCCTTCTTTAAACCCTAGATAACACTGCTCAGCCTAAAGATCTGGAATGCTCTCCGTGTCCTGCTTCTTGCAGTGATTTTTCATTTAGGAATACACACACTTCCTGTCAATGTTATTTCGATGACGACTTGGTTGAGAGCAGGGCATATTGTTCTCTGAATTTCTTTTTAAAATGTTTCATTCAATTAAACTTTTACAACCAACTCTGCTCTATGTCCAATACTTGTTGTAAATTATAAAGAAAAGCCCCTTCAGCATTTATGAGAATTCAGATGGTAAAAAATATAGGCAAAGCAAAACAGTGTCCCAGAGTCCCAGAGATTTGTTCATTCCTGATATGTATCTCCCACACAATTCTATTTAATGAAACATCTTATGTTTCATAGTATGAACTGGGCTCAAAAAGAGACCAGGAGGGGAGTATTAATATTTCAAGGGATTACATTGCTAAACTTTCATAAATGGAGCAAATTGTTCCATACATTGAATAATTGTGGTTTAGCCCAAAACTTTGAAATGTGTCATACAGAAAATAAGGGTAAAGTTTGATACAATCTATAAAACAAACAAAAAAAGCCAGAGAATTTTAAAATAATCCTCAGTTGTTAATTCATGCTATAGTATGGAAATATTGGTTCATGCTTCCTGATGTGTACACATAGCTATCCTTCCTGTGTCACAACCACAAGCAGAAGATTTTATAAAATGTTGGAAATGATTTTTTTTTTTTTAGTGGAGATCTGACAGTATTTATAGATATAGCGAGAGCACCTCTCTGAAAGCAGCATGCTGCTACCAGACACTCCGTGAACCAACCATGGAATGACTGCAAAATGGCTGCCACAGAGATCACATGATTGAGAATTTCCATTGACTAGAATTCTGTTTTGAGTCTTGGCAATCACCCTCCAAGCTCTGAGAACAGTGTAGTATTGTAAACTATTGGGTTTGCTCTGAGGAAACTTTAGTCTTGCCAAATAGAGCCAGCATTTATGCTATTTGGCAAATCTGTTATTTGATTTACCCATTCCTGACATACTAGACCTGCTGTAGAATTGCTATCTCTCCCAAGAGTGATAGATGAAAGACAGAAATAAAGGGCCACGAGGAAGAAAGAGGAAATAAAAAGATGCAAAAGGTTTAAATCTCTTCCCTGCCTCACCCAGCCCCTATGGCATTTCTGTTTTACTTTAGATCTTTGCTAGAAGAGAAGCAAGATTCATGATATGTTTGGAAAATCCTCCTAGGGTCAAACATTTTGGGGGTCTGTGTGATGGCCTTGGTAATCTGAGGAAAGGTAGAGATCCAGTTGATCCGCAAATTTGAGATTCCTTATAAATGCACGTGGAAGGGCTTCTTGCAGTCAGGGTCACAGTACTGAATCAAAGTCTCACTAACTGTTGTGAAAAGGGTTTCTGGTAGCAATGTTCTTCCTGGAAGTGAGGGAGGCAGGAGGGTGTCTGGATCTTAGGTTAGTCCTGTTTAGAGCAAGAACTCCTTTTACAGTTCACAACAGTAGCTGGGCATTACTGTGTTATTTGGCATGATTGGGGATCCATGGAACCAGTGCTTTTTAAAATTTTTTTTAAAAAAGGTGCTGGTATTCAGCCAGGGAACATGGGCCACTGCCGGCGGCAGGAACCGGGTCCGCATCACAGGGAAAAAAGGTGCTGGTACTCAGTATCCCTGAGTACCATCACAAAAAAAGCCTTGTGTGGAACACTGGATCTGTGGACTGAGCTGTATGGCTATGTCTGCACTAGAAAAGTTAAGTCGACTTTGTTAAGTTGACTTTAATAAGGTCGACTTTAAGTCGACTTAAAGTCGACCTTATTAAAGTCGACTTAACAAAGTGGACTAAGTTGACTTAGCTTTAAGTCAACTTAGTCCACTTTGTTAAGTCGACTTAACCACCCTTAAGTCGACTTAATAAAGTCTACTTCGGAGTTATTCTATGTCCACATTATCCTTAAGTCGACTTAAGGAGTCGACTTAAGGCTTAAGTTGACTTAAGGAGTGGCAGTAACTAGGTCGACTTAAGCTTTCATTAAGTCGACTTAAGGAATTTCTTAAGTTGACCTAATAAAAGCCTAGTGTGGACGTGGCTTAATTTAAGTCGACTTAAGCCTCCTTAAGTCGACTTAAATTGCCAGTGTAGATGTAGCCTATTAGTTTTACTTTCCAAGAGTCAGTCTTCCCTCCTAACTATTTGATAGATGCATGCACTTGGTTGGATATGGCTGACTCTTTGTTTCTTTAGGCTACTGATACCCTTCATTAATGATGACTTTCCACTGATAATGGCATACCTCACCATGAAATGAACCCTGTTTCCAAAAGCATCCAGATCACACTGTTGTAGAGGCACAAGAGAAAAATGTGCTACACGATACCTCATATAAAAGCACCCCTTTCCTATGAACAAACATACAAAAAAGCCCCAGAGTGAACCAACTACCCCAAAGTAAATATACTCACGAAATTTCTAGTGACATTTTCAAAGAGTTTATTTTGAAAGAGGCAACAAGGAGTAAAAAGCCCATTATTTCAGCCTTTTCATGTCCATACATTTTCATCTCAGAAATGGAAATTTTTTTGAGTGAAGACTTCATCATTTTGGTTGAAAATTCCTATTTTGGATTATCTTTCCTATGAAGCCAGACCAAAGACCATTGGAGAGAAAAGAAAAAATCCCTTTGACTCCCATGGTGATCAATGTTGGGAGTAAAACTTGAGAAGAATAAAATAATCACAAAATTTGATGCAAAACCTAAAACTTTTCAGTGCCGAAAAACCCCCTAAATTTCTGGGTCACAAAATTAGCCCAGAACAATATTATATTTTTCCCTGAAGTTCACGGAATATTTTTCTAAATAATACTGATAGATGCATCTATTATTAATGTTTGTTTTTAACAAAGCATTATTTATTTATTTTTGTAATTTAGTGGAGGAAAATTATCTGACTTTTTTTTTCCAATAGGAAGTATTTTTCCTTTATGATTTTATTCCCAGAATTTATTTATTTACTTCTCTGGTTTTTTTGCAATGCATATATTCACCTCCTTTCCTTTTTCTCCCAGACATTACTATGAAGGTATTTTTGTAGTTAATTTCTAAACTGGAATGTATTTGTATTTCCAAAGTTGTTCTTTAACAGGCTCCCAAATCTGACCTTTATCTTAAACCTTAGCTTTCATGACTATTTACACAATTTACTGTACAATATTGACTTGGTCCAACACACACAGTGAAGTCAATGTAAAGACTTCCATTGCTCCTACTGGATCAGGCTCATGGCCCAAGTAAAACTAGTTTGTAATGAAGAACACAAAAATGTAATAAAGAATTCATTTATTGGCTTTTAAAGAGCATTAAAATAACCTGCTGTCGATTATTTAGTTTCATTTGCAAATTCAGACAGTATCTTCCCGAAGTTCCAGTGTGCTGATTGTTGACATCTTTTAAATACTGTGTGATACAAACATCATTTTTGCTCTTCTCGGTGTCCACTCAGGTTTTTATGTGCTTCTGTATATTTTCCATAATCTGCTGAACATTCAGTTCAGCATCAATCTGCTGGTCAATAATTTTTTGCAATTTTATCCAGGTCTTGGAATCTTGGTTTATGCCTTTCTGAATCAACATCCGTGTTATTTCCACTTTTTTTCTGAATGCCTCCTCATTTAATTGGGGCATTTGGTAAACTGATTGCCAATCAAACGGTTTAGGCACATCTAGTCTGAGCTCTCCTTGATGAACAGCTATATATGGCCTTATACTGTCAGTTGTAATTTTCTCAAGCTGGCGGAGAAGCTCTGTGATGTATTGGAGGAATGCAGAGTAATTTTCTTTAGTCAGATCAATTAATTTTTGTGTTGCACTAATTAGCTGTTCATAGACTTGGCCGAGTTGGTCGTAGGCACCCTGTATTTTCACTTTGACCAGCATGTTATATTCAGCAGCCCTCCTTTTAACAGTTTCAGACCAGTATCGGATGTTTTCCTGAGCAGCAGAAGAGAGCTCAATGGCTTTCTGTTTTCCTTTTCCATTAGCATCAGTAACCAGATCATAATACATCTGGCCATGGCTCTCCACAAATTCTCTTACTTGATCAGTCAGACGTGAAACTAAGTCAGCAGTATCGCTGATATATTTGGCATGCCACTCTACTAGAGCATCTATTAGATTCTTGAACCAATTTAACACCTTTTCTTCCACTTCATAGTATTTGACTGACCACCCAACTAAACTTGGATCAAAATATTCCTCCCGCAGTGCTTTTACATATGAAAGAATCTGATGTCGCTTCTCCGAAATCTCTTGAAATGCCTGCTGGTTAAGGTCTTTTAATTGAGAAAGGTGTGTTTTAATATTCTCTGCCGAGGACCGTAATTTTTCTGCATAATCTGAGTTGATGGCATCATTGTACATCTGTTGTACTTGGACTTTAATTTCATCAAAGTTTTTTGATTTTAAGTTTCTAATAGTTTCTTCTACTTTTTGGAAAACTTGCTGCACTAATTCTTTCAATTGCCTAAGCTTTTCTGCAAAGTCAGCCTCCTGAAGAGTAGCAAATATCTGCCTGGCTTTGTTCTGCAAATGTTTTAGCATTTCTTTAATTTGATCAAGCACTTCACTGCCTTTGAGAATTCTGTCAGAAGCAGGAACTTTAACTTCCATCTCATTGACAAATGCAATCAAAAAGTCAAAATTTTGCTGAATTTTTGAAATGCACAAATCAGTAGCTTTTGCTGCCTCTTCTGTAGCCATTATATATAGTTCTTCACCAGTATACTTCTCAGCCAATCCAGGGACCTGGAATTTTGTAACCTTCAGGAATTCAATGGCAGAGTCTATCAAGCGCTTTACCCTTTTGTGGTATTCCTTTATTACATCCATTGTAGCATCAAAAATCTTTGCTCGTATTTGTTGGTAGTCAATCTGTTCTGCTTGATCTGCTGCTCCTTGATAGAGCTCTCTAGCTTTGACTGTCATCTCTTGGTATTTCCCAGTGACCTGAGAGACAGCTTTGCGAAGGTCAAATTCTATTTCATCTATTTTTCTTGTGGCTAATTGATATGTGTTGTCAGCCTTGTTTTGCATCATGTTCTTCATCTTTTGGGCAGCAGCACTAATTTCCATCCCTGTATGCTCACGGTGATACTTGTTAATACAGTTATAGAGTGCATCAGTAATTTTGAGTACGTTTTTATTGAGACCAGTCAGCACATCTATATCAGCAACCTCTTTCCAGTTAGCTTTGATCTGAATCAGGTCGGGTTTCTTGAAAGATATCTCACCTTTTAATATATCAATTTCTTTCTGGGGGGCAGACTGTAAATCCAAAATGAGAGAAGTGAAAAAGTGGATTCTAATTCAAACATATAAAAAGTTATTGTATGCTTTTTCCCCCTAAAGACATGGCCCTAAATCATAGATGCAGTTTAGATAGGCATTTCTTATTTTGCATTCCATTAATTTGAATAATAAACTCACTTTTGTTTGTCATGTGTCTGCTCATATCTTAAGTATAGTATAGCATTGAATTAATTTCTGTCCTTACAGAAATAAAAACAGGAATAAGAAAGTGAATCAGGGCAGAATTTGGTGTCAAGTACCACCCCCCTATAACATATTTCTGATTCCTTTGTATTACCTGTTAATTGTATCACAGCAGGATGCAAGAATTACTTGAAAAGGTATCAATTCTGCTCATTTACTAAGCTCTTGTCATAATACGGTTAAGATTCTATTTAATTATTTTACATGATAAGTTGAATAAAATCCACTTTCCCAATACAAAAGCTTTACAAGTATGTGACCCTTCACTGTTTTAAATCAGCGAGACTATTAGCATAAATTTTACTCAATATGAGTTAGGCCTGCGGAAGCAGACCTTAAGTAAGTAAATGCATTTTCCAGCTTTCAATTTTATACAAGTTAAATTGTGAGTTTTATGTAATACCTTATTGAACGTAACACAGTCTTGAACTATCTAGTCTGTAATTTGTGAAGTTATTGTGGTAGACTTTTAGGAATGGCATATTTGTTGTCAAATCCAATATGTGGCATTTAGCTTTGTGCCTCACAATACATCTGAGGTGTGTTAATGACTCCGCACCGGACACTGAACAGAATTAGTCATCTGACAAAGTGGGTTGCTCCCACAAAAGTTTATGCCTGAAGAAATGTGTTAGTTTTCCAGATAAGACAACCTTAAGGGAATGCACTAAAAGGAAGAAAAAAACAACACACACACACACACAAAAAACCCAAGGATTTGACATTGGTAAAACTTCATCTACAAGGGATTTTAAAACATTTGAATGCTTTTGTTTGCCAAAGGGTTGGATGGCCAGTAGAGAGTGTAATGTCGTGGGTACAGTTATACTGGCCATCCAACCTTAAAAGGATTCAAGTGTTTTAAAATTCCTCATACAAGAAGTCTTACCAATTTCAAATCCTTGATTTTTTTCCTTTTAGTGTGTTCCCTTAAGGTTGTTTCATCTAGAAAACTTATATATATATATTGAAAACTAAAAAATGAGGCGGCATCACTAGGAGTGCTGCTTGCCATTGAAACCTATGAACATTGCACCATCTGTTGGAGAAAGTTGGAAAAGCACGGGGAATGCAAACAGACAGAACCAAAGTTAATATAAAGGCTGTCTAAAAACCCCACATCCCATTGTGTCTTTTTGCTTCATTTCAAGACTTGCCTACCTGAGTTTTGTAGTAAATTTTTCCCCGGAGAATATCTGTGTCCAGCTCAACAAGATAAACCAGGGCGCCAAAAGAAGGTGAAGATACCGTGGAGGAGATTCTGTTGCTATCTCCCCAATAATGCACTTGAAAATCAGTAAAGGTTGGGCTGGTGATTCTTAGTGATGCAGTGTGGGCCAAGACTCTGACATAACAAAGAACAAACAGTGTTAATGAAACAAATAACTGCTAGACTATAATGCAGCTCCTAAAGAAAGACACGTTGCAGTATGCCTACTTACTATATCCTTCCCAAATAATAAAAGTATAAAAAAAGCCAAAGCAAGCAAAAGAAAACTGAGTTTTACCATCTATATTTTATCTTGGGACTCTGACTACAACATATGCAAATTCAGAATCATATCCTACACTCTTTTCTCAGGCAAAAGTCTATTGTGATGTTAGTTAGTTTTGCTTGAATTAGAACTGCAAAAACAGTTCCTTAATGTTGTTAGGTGATTTTTTATGGTTTGTAAAGTCAGATTTTTACAAACTAGTCTCCTTGGCTGCATCTACACTGGTAAATTAAGTTGACTTAAGCTTGGCTTAAGTCGACTTAATGTGCCCTGCGTCTACACTACACTTTGCTTAAGTCGAATTAAGCAGCTTGCTTAAGTCGACATAAGGAAAATAAAGTCGACTTAAGGAAAATTAAGTCGACTTTATTAAACCACCTTTCTACTCAACCTAAGGCTTAATTCGAATTTCTAAAGTCGAATTAAGGCAGTGTAGCCCTGGGGTAGCCCTAAATCAACTTAGGGCTACCCCAGGACTACACCAATGCCCTCCCTGCCGGGGGGGGGGGCACAGAGAGACCCTGGCATGCCCCCCAAAGGGCAGGGCATGTGGGCACGGTGTGACACTGTCTGGATTTAGGGAAGCATTTATGATATTATTTTCTATGGATAT
>ML685779.1:25754469-25790540 GCA_007922175.1 Pelusios castaneus
AGAAAATAATATCATAAATGCTTCCCTAAATCCAGACAGTGTCACACACAGGGCTCTGCCCTGCCAGGGTCCCTGTCCCCCTTTGCCCCATTGTACACAGGGGGCGCCCCCCCGCCACCGTGGACCTGCCCAAGGTCCCCCTAGCCCCACAAAGTCGACCTAGAGCATCCAGTGTGGACGCTCTAGGTCGACTTTGTAAGTTCCCTTTAAGTCAACTTTAATTTTAAGTGTAGACACACTAAGTCGACTTAGTTAAAGTCGACTTAACAGTGCAAGTGTAGACATAGCCTTAGAGTCTATGGCTATGTCTACACTTGTTAAAATTAGTTCGAATTAGTTAGTTCGAATTAGCTTAATTCGAACTAGGAAAACTTAGTTCGAATTAGCGATCCCCATTCATTTCAATGGCCGGCTAGTTCAAATTAAGAAATTGGTTGATTTAACATGGCCACATTGGTTAATTCAAACTAGTTAGTTCGAATTAACCCCTTAGTTTGAATATCCTATTCAAACTCATTAGTTCGAATTAAGGAAGCCCTTAATTCGAACTAATTAAAGCCTAGTATTGCCATGGCTTTAGTTAGTTCGAATTAAGCCTCCTTAATTCGAACTAACTTGCCAGTGTAGACATAACCTATAGTTCTTAGTTCGAACTAACCGGCCATTGAAATGAATGGGGATCGCTAATTCGAACTAAGCAAGTGCTTGCTTAGTTCGAACTAACATTCCAGTGTGGCCATGCTACTTCGAATTAAGCTAATTCGAACTAACTAAAATTAGTTTGAATTAGTTAGCTCGAGCTAACTAATTCGAACTAATTTTAGCAAGTGTAGACATAGCCTATGAGTCTATGAGACATTATTAATCTTTCAGAATTGCATATTATTTTGTTCAAAAAGCAAAAACTGTTTTAGTAATGTAAACACTGAGTATTTCTATAATGCTGGATATTACTTTGATAGCTGGGGTTATATTTTCAAAAACAATCCTTAAATTAACTCTCATTATGATATTACATAGAAATCTAAAAAAATCAAATAGGCACTTTCATTGTTTAAACTTGAAACGAACAAGATATGTGCCAAACAAATAATCAAAATCACAGTATTCATGACACATCCCTTTCGTTGTCTTTAGTGTGCTTCATGCTGGGATTTTCAGAGAGTCTAAAAGAGTTAGGCAGCAAGCTCCTCCTACTGAAATTTAGATAGACATGCCTAGCTCCTTCTGAAAATCCTTGTCTCGTTACCTAATCCTGGGATTAACTAATTGTCTAGTGCATTCACTGCCTTCTCAGTAGACGTTTGGATTAATTCAACAGGAATTTGTGGCACTTAGCTCCTTTCAAGATCAGCTCCTTGGATTGTGATTTCCTCAGGGCAAGGACTTTGTTTACATACAGATACATATGTGTGTATCTATTGCAGTGCTCGACAAAATTGGCAGGCATCTAGGCGTCCAGCTTCAAAGGAAGGCACCTGCCCCACCACCGAAAAGTCTCCCACCATCAAAATGCCACTGCCAGCCTAGTAAAAGTGCCTGCAATTTTATTTTTGGACATCAGAGGTTGCTCCTCCGCTGCATTTCCCCAGCAGAGCTAGGCGCTAGACTACAAATTCTGGTTGCCATGGTGACCTAGCACCTGGGATTTGTCAAGGTGTGATGTACAAATATAGGCACACATACACACACACATGCTATGGTGCTGTATAATTAATTATTCATAACAATAGTAATACAACCGCACTAGCATATTTGCAGAAGTGAGTGGTTGTGATCTAGCTACCTGAATTGCCTGCAAAGATAATTTCAAATACAAATATAGGCCCTGATTTTGCAAGCATATAGCATTCCTATCAAGTTTAGTGGGATTATTCATATGCTTGAGAGTTTTCAGAATCAGAGCTTAAGAAGTTGGGCTGGGGCCCACTGGAAAACTGGATCTTAAATTTTTATTAAGATGTCTGGATTTATTTTCAGCACACGATGTAATATACTTCATATTACATATTTCAAAAAGGGGGAAAGATTTTAGTTTTCACAAACATAAATAGTTCAAAAATGAATGTGCTTTTCATAGCACATATAAAATATAGACCGTATAAAAGCACATTTGAAAGTGTAACTATATTAACAAAAAAGCTTACCTTGCACTTCATAAGAAAGTAGGTCAAAAATAGAATCAGCTTTCATTTGATAACTAGTTCTCATACTGGGGACATTCTTTGTGGTGTTAGCCACTGTGTAAGATGCAGACCAGTTGTAATAATTGCTGTATACATTTGTGGAGACTTCTAAAGTGCCCAGTAAGGGTACACGAAGTTGGTAGGACTCTGGAACAGTAAACAGTGGAAGTTGGTACTCCTGAGATGGCACATTTATTCCAATTGATTCCATTACCAACTGAGGTGTTTTTACAGTCTTTAGCATCCTTATGTCATGTGATGATCTTCCACCAAATGGCAATGGGATGTTAATTATCACATTGTCCTTGTTCCAAATATATTTGATCCGACCATCACTGTAACAGGAAAATTATCTGCTGTTATCATTATGTAAAACTTTATGTAGCACACAGAGTAGGACTTATTATTAATAATAATGCTAATGCAGTTATTCATAGGAACAGTAATTTTAAGGGCAGAAAGAACCTTATGATCATCTAATCTGACTTCAGCATTTTCAAAGCATTCTACATACATTAATTAATTAAACCTTATATTACCTCTGTGCTGGTAGGTAGAGAAGTATTGCCCCCATTTTGTAGACAGGAAGGCTGAGAAATTATGTGAGCCAATGCCATATATCATGTCACAGGCAAGGCCCAAATGAACACTCAGAAGTCCCTTGACTTTTTGCCCAAAGATCAGTTGACTAGACCATGTTTGCTGCTTCTCTAATTCTTTTTTTCAACAGATCTAAATGTAAGACTTTTATACTTTTGAAAGTTTTTCTCCTGGTTTTCTACTCTAATTAATACTTTGCACTTGCCATTTGAGGATCTCAATCTGCTTTATGAACAGAGATGCTGATATGAGAATGGGTCTCAGAGACAGAGTGATGAAGGTATTATAATAGGCATTTTATAAATGAGGAAACTGAGGCACAGATTAAGTCTTTTCACCCACATCACATTCTAGCAGAGTTAGGAAAAGGATTCAGCTTTCACAACTTCCAGAATAATGCCCTAATTGCTCCAAATGCCATCTCTTGATCTGGAATAATAGAAAAAAGGATCTCTTCATATTCTTGTGAATAAAAGTGATATGTTTGTATACTGTTACATGAAGACCTTTATTTATTATTATTATTATTATATTCTCTCTTGCTTTAAAGCATTTAGATAGCTTATATCTGAAAATATTTGCATATCTCAAAGGTTTGTCCATTTTAGAAGAAATTACTTGTGTCCAAAAATTCATACCAGAAAGTGTGTTAATCATTATACATTACTCATTACCCATCTTTCACTACTTGTTATTCTTTTTCTTAAATGTCTGCAGGCAGCCAATCTGGTAACAGAAACAATGCCACATGCCTGTACAAAAATCTGACTGGCAACTGGAAACCAGCTTGGTGAGGGTGGGGTGAGAACGTTGTTATGCATGGAGAAAAATGAGAAGAAATTGCACTGTAATTTACAAGGTCTGTGCTCCTGGCAAGTTCCTTTTTTGTTGTTTGTCTGCATCTCTTTCTCTAACCTGGCTTTAGAGTTCAAGCTGTTCAGCGCAGGGACTGTCTGCTATTTTAGTATTAGCTCCTAAAGATCCAACCCTGGTTATTTTAGCCACTCTGCACACATATTGACCAGTGAAAGTGGACATCAACCAATCAATACTTTCCAACACCCATGGGCTGAAATTGTTTGCATAAACTGTTCTGGGAATATTAACAAATAACAGATACATTTGTTGAAATCATAAATAATTTTCAAACAGTAAAAAGGGGAAAGTTCATAAGCATTCTTTGTAATGAATTATTCCATCAGCTGTACTTGATTAAGCTTGTTGTTCTGTGCATGCCAATAAGAACCACTCCAGAACTGGAGAAAATATTGACAAATCCACTGGCGCATACAGGTGTTCACAAACAGATTCAAAGTTCAGGAACTGGAATGTATTAGAACCTTTGGGGCATCAGAAAATATGTAAGAATGCACATGTAGATATGGTCCTAAATGGCACTCAGATATCACAGGAGTGAGTATGGTACAAACTCCAGGACACACAGGTTAGCTAGACAGAGTGGCTATGTCTACACTTGCTAATTTAAGTCGACTTTAGCTAAGTCGACTTAACTAAGTCAACTTAAAATCGACTTAGTTAAGTCGACTTAGCATGTCCACACTTAAATTTAAAGTTGACTTAAGGGGAATTTGCAAAGTCGACTTACAGCATCCACACTGGATCCTAGGTCGACTTCTAGGTGCTAGGGGGACCTTGGACAGGTCCACGGTGGCAGGGGGGGCACCCCTTGCCCAGTGCCAGTGGGCTCAGCTTTTGCCCCATTGTACCTGGGTACAATGGGGCAAAGAGGGACAGGGACCCTGGCAGGGCATAGGGGCAGGGTGGGCAGAGCTCTGCCCTGTCCTTTGGGGGGGCATGCCAGGCTCTCCTTGTGCCACCCTCCTGGCAGGGAGGGCAGTGGGGGAGTCCTGGAGATCCCTAAGTCGACTTTAGGCTACTCCAGGTCTACACTCGCTTAAGTCAACTTTAGGAAGTCGACTTAAGCCTAAAGTCGAATTAAAAGCAGGTTTAATAAAGTTGACTTAATTTTCATTAAGTCGACTTTATTTTCCTTAAGTTGATTTAAGGAAAGTGCAGTGTAGACACAGATTAAATTAAGTCTTAAATCGACTTAATTTCTAAGTGTAGACGCACCCAGTGTGTGCTGTTGAATGAAGGTGCAATTTGAAAGTCATGGATCCCCAAATACAAATACAAATAAATAAATAATAAATACAAAGTTGTGATTTTTAAGAAACAGCCAATCAGCCAAAGGGACTTAACCTGAATGGTTAATAAAAATGTAGTGTAGGGCAGCAGAATTACCCATGATTAAAATAATGGGCATAGCTGGTAAGACCATTCGAGAAAGATTGCTTTGTTCTTCATCCATAGTCAGCCCATGAACAGACTGAAAGCAGCGAAGATCCTTGTGACTAAACTTCATGTTAACACAGTGAAAGAAAGCGTAAGGAAAAATGATCCATTTTCTTTAAGGAATAGGGACTGCATGATATATTTACATGTGATGTGCCAGATCATCATCAAATCAGCTTCTGCAGAACTATGGCAAATGACACTAGTTGAGGATCAGCTCATACATATTTCATTATGCATGCCACTTAGTAAACATAAGTCTATAACTCCTCTCTTACAATTCCTTTTCATGATCATTATGTGCTACTGTCTAAAACAAGGTCAAATCCTATTGTAAATAAGAAAAAACATAAACAAGTTTCCAGTTTCAGTTCCCTGTGGTGACTGTTCCCATCTCTCCCTTTACCTTTTCAGGAAGAGCTCCTCTGGAATTGTAATAACAGGTAGCCCCATTGTCTGAATGTTCAGTTCCTGCAGTCCACTTAGTTTATCTTGTAAAACTTGGGCATAAGGTACATCCTTGGATGCCTTCTGCAGCCACGTACCGGTTGCCTGCAATCACACAGTGGATGTGTTTTCCAGAGTAATATGAAATGACAAATCTGTAATCTATTATTAAAGTTAAGCATGTGGTTAGCTTTAACTCAGTGGGGCTACCCATGTGCTAAAAGTTAAGCACGTGGATAAGAGCAGGTAATTAAGCTCTTACACACACTAGTGAGTATTTACACAAGTGGTCCCAGTAAACTATGTGGGATTGTTCACACAAGTGCTCCTCTGGATTGCATGATCAAGCCATAATATTTTCAGAATAAATATTGCCACTTACTGTGATGAATTGTGAGACAATATGTCGCAATGTCATATCTGTATTAGCCACTTTCCGGTCCAGCAGCTCATTGGCATGCTTCTGTAAAGTTTTCGGGTAGTCTGCAAAATCAACAGGGAAGCTGGCAGACATCTTTTTCACTGCAGTGCTAGTGCCTGAATTCCACTCTAATTCAATCTTCTCATTATCTGAAAATCAGGAATTCAAGGGAGAGGGGGGAAAGGACAAACATTAACAAAATCATGTTACTCATGTATGCTCACTGTGTATAGAGATGTATGGAATAATGGATATAATAGGAGATTGTACATATGTTTTTCACATATGGGTAACGTTTCTATGTTGTGATGAATGCTTGTACCATATCTGAAAACAGCTTTCTCTGAAATTGAGTTCCCATAAGTTGTTATAGATGAGTCTATCTGAAGAAAAACGCTGTTCGGTGAACGATTAAGCGTTGCATCAGTTCTAAGTTCAGTCAGTAGGCGAGGGATAGAAATCGAGCCTCCTAGCCGTGCATCTTTCTTCCCATCATACCTATGAAAGCAAAACATTAAAAAATGTGACCATCACCTGTTTCTCTATACTATGGTGGCACTTTTTCAGAAGCAATTATAGCATTTAAAATAGGAAAAAAGGAATTCTTGGTGGTACAAAGAATGGGTATATTTGGCTGTAGGAGTCAGAACCTTGAACTGATGAGTATACTCAACTTCCATTGATTTCTTGGGATTTCACTGACCAAGGAAAATTGCTATAATATTGCAGAGCTCTGCTTGTCCAGGTGTATATGAGCCAAATGCTAAAAACCTTATTCAGGCTATCACTAGTAGTTTTAGCTAACAACTGAGTAAACACTAAAGTAGTTGGTGCTCTTTGGGCGATTGTCCACTGCTGAATCTGATCTTCCACTTGCTTACCCATTTTATACCTTTGTAACTTGGGTGACTTAAGTAGAATAAATCCTGATTTTGCATGAAGTGTAAATGAAAATACTTGGACTTTGTTAATACTAATGGCTATGTCTACACTTACCAGTTCAAATTAGTTAATTCGAACTAACTAATTCCAACTAATTTTAGTTAGTTCGAATTAGTCAATTGCATTGAGCTCAATATGCTGGCTAGTTCCAACTAAACACTTAGTTTGGACTAACATGTCCACATTGAGTTAATTTGAACTAACTATTTTGAATTAACCCTTAACGTGAATTTATTTGTTCGAATTAAGGAAGCCCTTAATTCGAACTAACTTGCCAGTGTAGACATAGCCAATGATGCTAATGGCAGCTCTGCATAAGGAATATCCCATGAGTAACCTCAAGGTAAGAGAATTCTGTTGAAGACTGAAGGGCTATGTCTACACTTGAAAAGTTAAGTCAACTTTATAAAGTCGATTTAATAAGGTCGACTTTAAGTTGACTTAAAGTGGACCTTATTAAATCGACTTAACAGAAGTGGACTTAACTTTTCAAGTGTAGACATGGCCCCTTTTTGGCCTTATTAAGTCGACTTAACATTTTAAGTCGACTTAAAATGGTCCATCTAGGCACTACTCCGCGTCTCCACTGGCTTAAGTAAATTTAGTAAAGTCGACTTAAGCGCTAGATTGAATTAAAACGAGGTGTTATTAATTCGAACTAACTTTTCCTTAATTCGACTTAAGGAGCATCTTAAGTTGAATTAAGGAAAGCACAGTGTAGACACGGAGTAAATTAAGTCGACTTAAGCCTCCTTAAGTCAACTTAATTTCTAAGTGTAGACGTACCCAAGGGTATTAAAGAGTGTGAACAATTCACTTCACTGTGAATCTGTGAAGCAGATAATTTTAGGATTAAAGGAAAACTGCCATTAATTATAAACTCTCCTGTAGCTACTATAGGAAATATTCTTAGCATGAAAAGGAGGGATTTTTACAGATAGCTCTCTGATGTTCTTATTCTTATTATTTGCTGAGTGCCAAGGGTACCCTGACATTCTACCAACATTGCAGAAGACACAGGCACTACCACAAAGAATTTGTAGCCTCAAATCTATATGCCATATATAGTGTGAGGGGTCCATGCTGAAGCTTAAGCATACTTATTTTCTTTTTATCTCTCTATGGTGGATTATAAATAAATGGCTTTATGGTAGAAGTGTGTTTTAAAGAGAGATTTGAGAAAAGAGAGATTGAGATTTTATATGGTTAATTTGGAAGATGGATAATATGTATGTAGGTGGAAGAATATACTCCTGAAACCCCTACTGTTAATAAAAAAATTATTACCTAGCTTCAAAATCTTTGGGAAGTCTAAAGGAGAGGTTTCAGGATTACCTTGTGTGACCAGTGAGAGTAATTTCAGGAATCTTCTTGTTACTGATGTCTAAGGTAAAGGTATATGCGCTCGTCTCCAGAGTGGATTCATCATTGACTCTGAAGCTGGTACCAAAGTCAATATCAAAATTTGGAATTTGGACATCACTGGTCAAAATCTTCTTGTCTCTGTTGTATCTGAAGGTCAGTGTGGCCTCACATTGTTTTATACCTGAAAAAATGCAACATTGTCAGTTCACAAAAATGGTGTCTTTTAAAGCTTTTATAGAAGGAAGAAAGTAAAGATGAGTATCTAAAAATAGTATCATCCCAAAAATCTAAAGCTGACAGACTGAAGAGCACAATTTGAGTTTACACATTCAAATGTGATCTTCTTGTTCTTAAAAACCTTTAGGGATTTCATTCATCCAGCCTGAGACACTATACTGGCTCTATCCATCTGCTCTCTCTCTCTCTCTCTCTCTCTCCCTTTATCTATCACTGGTCTCCTTCTGTTTCTTTCTCCATAGAATTTGAGATTGGCACAACTCTTTTTTTTTTCTGCAACAGATGTTATGACTTTCTGGCATTATTGACTAACCATTTATTTTCATATTTCACCTAACAGTTATCTTTTTCTCTTGGTTATATGATGCCTCATAATTTTCTTTCTTCTTTGCTTTCATGAATCCATGTAATTTTATTATTTAACACAGCAAAACATTTCAATTGCTTGTGCACTGGGGCTATTTGCATGCATAAAACTGAGCACGTGCATTGGCAGGATTGAGCATAAAAACTGTATTGTATTGTATTGAATGCTGTAAATAGAAATGCTAATTTTGTTATTCTGATTTTTCTTCATGGCAACGTTACAATTCGAAGACGAGGTACATTTGATTTTCTTTAGATTCTTACTTTTTGCCTCAGTGGTAAATTTCAAAGTGTCTACCAGGTCATTTCCCTCTCTCTGTAGCTCATAGTTAGCATTTGCAGAGTACTCTTGTACTTCCCCTGTAGGCTGTATTTCAACTTCAAGCCTAGAGAATTCAGAATGGAAAACAGGTCAGCTATATTAGTAAATAACAAATCCAATTATGGTAGCAAAAGGTAAACATCACTTTGATTCTCAATCGCCTTGTTTCTGAGTTGATCCCACCTTCTTTTCTTAAAGTCCATGAAAAAAGGAATATCTACTGCTCCCATAATAGGGAAGGTTGCCTTTTGTGGGTTAGACAAAAAACAGATACAATCAGGGATGACGTGACTGACCTGCTTTCTCCAGTCAGCGGGTAGTATGGTGCTGCATCTGTGTAGCTGGCATTAGAGTATGCTACGTTAGTACAGTAATTTAGACCAGTGAAGAAAGGTTTACAAGATGTCCATGACTGTCTGTTCTCAATCAGAGGTGGAATCACTTCTGTTTTGGTTGGAGAAACCAAATGTAATGTGTTCCTGGAAAAGAAAAATAAATCTGGTTATTCTCAAGGCATGTTTGTAAATATTATTATTATTTGGTTAATCCTAGTTATGAAAATTCTTTTCAAGTGAAAACCTTATGAAAAAAATGTCTATTTATTACAAGTTTGAGTAACACAGGGTTTTCAAAATAGCATTTTGTGAGAAAATGATATAAATATGTAATAATAATTATAATATAATATATGGGTGAAGGGAGGCCTGGCTCAGTGTTCACATTGTACTCCCTGTCAGTACCTGGCTTGAGCCAGGGAAGCCAATGATCTAAGTTGTGGATCAAATTCAGTGATGAATCTGGGTCATGTGCCATCTCTGGCACATTGAATATAAGAAGAAGATATAATAAATAATCTGCAGGAATACAGATCCTTTCAATTTAGAATTTCAAAGTAATTATGATAATTAATTAATACCTCAACACATAGATATGTATTGTAATTATCAATATTTTCCAGAAGAGGAAATTGAAACATAGACAGGACGGGTGTCTGGCCAAATATGATGAAAGTTAGTAGCAAATTCAGTAACATTTCAGTCTGCTCTGACTACTATTATGTTAAACTGTAAAGGAAGTTATCTTAGCTTTATGGTATCAGCCATTTTCCAGAACAGCAAAAAAAGAAAAGCAAAAAAATCCAACCTACAACAAAATAAAATCCAGTACAGTGTTTATCATTCAGAAACAAAAAGCAAAAAAGAAAAGTAGGATGCAATCTTGAAAAAGCCAATATTCTCATCCAGGTCCAACTACCTGAAGCTGAAGAGCTTGGTTGGGGTCTTTGGAGCAGGAATGCTGAGCTTTAAGTGTCCCGCTCTCAAACCAACGCGGGCTTCAATTCCAGATTCATGGTATATACTGGAAATCATCTGCACACCACTTCTAGCAAATGCAGGGATGTTTACTCCCACATGAGTTACAAACTCAATTGCCACTGATGGTTTGATGACCAGCTCTGCTTGCATCTATGACACAAAGATAAAATGATATATTTCATTCCATAAAGAACATCAATTTGTTCTGATAATATCAATGCAAAAGTAATATTCTCTTTCGTATTCACAGTTTAGCTCTAGATATTGGTTGGTGAATTATCCAAATTAATTTTGTTATTGCATAAAGTTTGATCCCTGAGGTACTCTGTAGAACCTGAAGGGAAAAAAGGAAGATAAAAAACCAAATACAATCAGGGATGACTTGTGAAGCAGCAAATATGGGTGGAGATAACTCAGGGATGGTGATCGTGCTTAATAGTTGAAGCTGTTCCTACTGCAGAAAGACTTTGAATAAAAAATGGCTATTTGCAGAGCCTCATGCAGTTTTAAATCTAATCAGAAGTGACTTTTCCATTGTCAGAGGAATACATTAAGCTCCAGTGAATAGTTTGACAAATAGAATAGGGCCAAAGACCTAAACTTTCCCATATATGCTCAGGTTTAAGATTGTAGTCTGGCCAATTACCAAAATAGGGACCCAATGCAAAATTTGGGTTCAGATTAAGAAATTAACAACCCCAAACTTCAAAGGTGTTTGGATTGGGGATCTCATTTCAGACCTATTTCTGATGACACAGGATTTCAGAGACGTTAGCATGTTAACTTGGGTGAATAATCTTAGATAGATATATAAAAAACAGATTTTTTTAATGTTTATTTTATGCAATTCATTAATATTGCTTTCAGATAATGACAATCTAAACTTCTTAATTAATAATTTGATTTTTGTTTCTGGAATATTCTGTATTGTCTTTGACAGTGTGCTGATATCTCTGCTTTATTCCCAAAGGTGATGGATGACAAACTTATTAGGGGAACATAATATCATTACTGGCATTAAGACTCACATTCTTTGCCTGAATCTTCACCCCAGCCTTGGCTCCCGGAGTTGCAATTCCAGACAAAGCAAACTGAAGCTGCAATCCTGCTCCTGTTGGGAGCTCAAATTCGTTGTCCATAAAGATGTAGTGAACAAAGAAGTCACCCTCTGCACCTTTCGAGATGGCCTGCACAATCTGTGAATCAAATAAGGGAACACTAAATAATGAAGTACTTTGGCATAGGCTTTGTAACATTAAAATGAGTCTTAGATGGTGGTATAAAAGGTCCTTTTAAAAATACCCTTTAATCATAATCACATCATCTAAGACTATAACTCTTAAACAATACAGAGACCAAGACTGCACAAGTATTCTACTTTATGAGGCACAAGAAAAAGCAAACTTGCAAATAATGTTTATAAAAATCTGGCTTTTAAGAAAAAGAAATATAATAATTTCTTCACGTAAATCTGAGGAGAAAATAGTGACCACCTGATTACATAGTAATAGGTGTAATGTAATGACTTAGGTGCATCAGATTAGAAAAAAGAGAAATCCTCTCATCAGTGAAGTTAATGGTAAAACTCCCACCAACCTCAATAGGATCACCTTATATTCCTAAATTGCAGTACATTTTCTTTACCTTTTTGCATTGTAAAAAATTGAAAAATATTCCCATAATTCTTCCTACATATTTAACACCTTAGCAATATAACACACAGATGAACATTACAAATTTTACAGATCACTCCTTTGTTGCTCTAAGCACTAGTCTATACTTGCTGCGCTTTTCAGCGGCAATCAATGGGAGATACGCAAGGTATGTAAAATACCTTGCGTATCTCCTGTCGACTTACTAAGTATTTGCTACACACTGTGGTAAGCCGACCGGAAATGCCTTCCAGACGTCTTACCTATCCTCCAGTTCTGGGGCTGGAGTTAATGATGCAAACTCCAGCCCGATCGAGCGGTCTTAATGGACCACTCAGTTGCACCTGGAAGAGTGCATTGATGATGGTGATTTTGCTGCCATCAGTATAGATTAAGTCTTAGCCCTGCAATGGGATCATCCTTCTAATCCAGGCAGAGCCCATGGCTTCCCTGGGGTACTGCATGGATCACATTGCTAGTCTGGATCCACCGCATGTGAAATCGCATGGCATAAAAATATGATGAAAATCATGACATTGCAGACATTATGACGAATCTCTGAAATCAGAATGAATTTCAATCATCCATGCATTTCTCCAGTAAAGTGACCAGATGTCCTGATTTTATAGGGACAATCCCTAGATTCAATGCTTTTTCTTATATAGGTGCCTATTACTCCCTAGCCCCTGTCCTGATTTTTCACATTTGCTATTTGGTCATCCTGTTCTCAAAACATTCACATTCTTCTGTTGTCAAGAGGCACTATTATCTAAGCCCAGATTCTCAAAGGTATTTAGAAGTCTAACTCCCATTAAATAGATTTGTTCCAGTGGGAGTTAGGCACCAAAATACTTTTGGGAATCAGAGCCTTAGTCATCTTTTGGCTAAATTTTGACACTATATTTTAAATAGGTTTTTTTTTGTTTGTTTTTTAAAGTGACTTGTGTTCCATTCAACCATCTGTGCTTTATTTGGAAGAGAAATATAAAAATATACCTTATTGAAAAACCTAATGTGAAATAGGTTCCTTCTGCACTTCAGAAACATACCTTCTCTGGAATGGCCTGCAGAGTTTTAATGCTCTTTAAAATCATATTTCCCAGTAGCTTGAAATCGCCGAGTTTCATGTACCCAAGTTCTTGTCCCAGGATCCTGAGGTAAGCTCTAGCTTCAGGAACTTCTTTGTTTCCCATTTCTTTTATCAGTTTTTCAAGGTTCAGCATTATTCCTTTCATCACATCCTGAGACATCAGTCAAAAAGTAAGAAAAAATGAGATACCCTTGTAACAAATCTGAGTGTGCGTACACCTAGTATGGTGACAAAATGAGTACAGATGATTTGCACACGTACTCTTACTGGAGGCAGAAGCCAGGAACTCTGGTTCCTAAAACAAAAGCTTCTAACAAATGCAATAAAGGGAATCACCTATGGCTATCTTTAGCTCGGGATTTTATCTTCTGTAGGTTAAGTCCAGGAGAGGGCATTACTCCAGATATACACATTACATTACACATTACATGTACATTACACATGTCATAAATTACTGCACACAAACATGTGCATGTGCTAAAAATTAATAAAACACTGTCCAGAGAACAGTCTGAAAGTATACCTGATCCTGTTTTTCATCCTTGGAGTAACCAAAATAGTCAAAGAGCACCTTGGAAATGGGCTCTGAAACTCTGCCATCAACCCAGTACAAAGCTTTACTGGCACTGTCAGGAAAAAACCCTTTCTCCCCAAACAGTGCTTCTAGCGTCGGCTCAAAACTCTTTCCTTCCATACCAATCTGAAACACACAAAACAGTGTCATGACTGAGACAGATTCCCCGATTCTAGGGAGTTTTATGGCAAAAACAAACAAACAAAACAACCATTGGTGAACAAATAGTAGATTTTAAAATGCACACCACAAGTGCAAAGGGCTATCAAGAAGGTATGCTCATGCAATTGGGGAACAGAGCATTTTATCTCTCTTTGGGTGAAATTCACCCCATGCAGAGCATCAGTTCAAGATTTATGAATTGCTCACGTCTCTCCTCAACTATAATAGAAGAGCTCAAGTGTGACGTTAGTGGTGCATATGCTTCAAGTGGCTGAATTATACACTTAATGAAACCTTGAACTCAACCTAAATGTGAAATGCACCCAGACATGATGGTAATGGGTGCCAAGAATGGGCCAGTCAGATCCAAAGCCCACTGAAATCAATGGAAAGGCTCCTTTTGACATAGTGTGGCTTAGATCAGGATCTTAGAGCTTGGAAAAATAACATTTATTCATTGCATATCATTATAAGAAAACAGAAAGAAGAGATGTAAAAATTGAGTAGTGGTGTAAGGATTTGATATCTAGTGTACCTCAAAGATATCCACTGGGCTGAGTCCATACAACTGCAGAGTAGTTTTTAGCATGGTTTCTTTAGGAATGTAGGTGTTTGGATCAAATATCAGATTTCCTTCTACTTTGGCTGAGACAGGATCAGTCCCGGGTAGGGAAACACGTTTGGAAATCTGATAATTTTGTGAAAACTTTCTGAAGTCCTTGGCTGCTGGAATCTGAGATCCTTTAAGAGCTTCACGTACTTTGTTTTTAAGACTGAGGAAAAGGAAATGAATTGTAATATAGTTAGTAAACATTCCAGAAATCATGTAGTCTTTGAACAACAGGGATATCTTGTGCCAGGGGTCTTGACTGAGCCTAGGGAATGCTCTGTGCAGGTTCATGTAGTAAAAGCATTGTAAAGAGCCAGAAATTCAGTGGATGTAACGTGGCATAGCTGTATCGAGGCAGCTGACAAACTGGCCCTCTGACTTTAAATTGTTTTAATGAGGCTATTTCAGTTAAGCATTCATCTTTGGAATTCCACTTAGGGTTAGAACTTTGTTCCTGTGTCGATAATGTAGAATTTAAGTGTACTTACTCTTCAATGCCTAGTTCCTCAGAGTCTAAGACGTTGGCAATGTGCGAGGCAACGAAACTTTTCACTTCTTCATTTTTGTCCTTTAGGAGAGCTCTAATGATCTTGTTAAGATCAGACGGGGAAGGACCTTTCATCAGCAGAAGGTAGGCTGCTAGACGTTTGTCAGCTGGAGCATCAGCATTTTGGAAAACTTTAAGGAGCACAGCCCGGTCCTGTACCAACAGTGAAAGGCACATTAATGCATTGATAATCTGGTCATATTGCCAGTCTCTCATTGGAGCATTTTAGGTCAAAATATTAATTTAATCGCAACAGTGCAACCCTGCTGCAATTTTACTGGGGTTATAGAGCAGGGAATTTCTAGAAATAGTCCCAGAAATGTATTTTGATGGAACCAGGAATAGAATCTACATTTGCATCTAGCTATTTATCCACAACTAATGAACACCCACTAAAAGCAACAAGCCAAATTCCTCTCATCTCACTGTAATTAAATCTGTGTAAATCAGAGGTAACTTTCTTGAAGTTGCTGGGCCACATCCTCACTGTAATTCAGCAATGCTTCACTGAAGGCACTTCCCTCTTACATAATTAAACCTCCAAAGGGGTAGCCGTGTTAGTCTATTGTAGAAAGACAACAGAGTCTTGTGGCACTTTTAAAGACTAACAGATTGTTAGTCTTTAAAAGTGCCACAAGACTCTGTTGTCATAATTAAACCTGTGTAAAGCAGGTGCAACACAATGGAACTACGTCAATTCACACAAGCTCAGGATCTGGCCCCTTGAGTTATATCAGCATAAAGCTGCTGTGAGAGGAATAACAGACTTTAAAATCAATGAAGGGATTTTAAAGAAAGAAAGGGACAAAGAAAATAACATCAAATTTTCATGGATGGAGAAAGTCTGGTTTAATTATTAACTTGAAGCATATGCTAAAACTATACAAATTCTTGAAGACTGGTTTACCTCATCAGTAATAGTCATCTTTCTCAGTGCCTGGATCGCTGCTTTCTGAACAGAAGGTGATGTAGCTTCACTTTTGATACATGTCTTCAGAGCAGATTTCAGGTTTGGATTAGCAGCCTCCATTGCCTTGCCCATATTTCCAACAGCCTGTGAATTATGAAGAAAAGCTAATAAATACAGCGTCACAATCAATAAAAATACTATGCTGTACACTACTGATTTTAAAATAATACTTTGTATAAAGAGAGAGGCAAATAAAAATACCCTAAGTGTGAGGTAGGTTAACTCATCATTCCCAGAGCATTCGTTGCCAATCATTGACTCCATAAAGTTTGCGACGTCCATTATTTCCTGTGTCACAGTTGTCTTTTCTTCATAGAATCTAAGGAAGGACAGAAATGAACCAGAAAGACGGTACTTAGTTGGGTGTATGGAATCCTTTTCTAAGTCAATTTGTACAAAAATAATAAACTGAATGATCAAATCTCCAATTTATGACTGCCCTCAGAATTTGTCCTAAGATTAGGACTAAGATTAAAAGTAAACGAATATATACTCACTTTGTAACGGCAAGGCTTAATGCGTAAAAAGAAGCTCGACTTTGCTGGTACTGGGCCATGTTAAGAATTTCCCGTATTCTTTTGGTACACGGAAAAGGCAGGAGTCCAAGGCTGTATGTGATTGCATCAGCCACAAAAGGATTGACACTTCCAGTTCTCATGATCTGAAGTATAGCACCGAAACATTCTGGAGTACCACACTGAATTAGACCCTGCACTGTGATGGAACTGAAAGGAAAAGAGACTATTTACATTAGCCCAATCATCTTGAGTATGTATCTCTGCTATATATTAGAAAGAAATAATAAACCAGTGTGTTACAGCTATATTCAAATGAAGAGGGGTATTTTTTACAACTGAGAAATGTGTTTAGGTCCCTGTGGAGACATGAGACTGAAATTTAGATTCAAATCAGAACTTCCTGAAGTCTAGAATGGCTCAGAGTCAGAGTTTTCCAATGAGGTCCACTGCAGAGATTGGTTCAAATAATGAAATTTCAATCTAGATCAGGGATGGGCAAGATATGACCCACAGGCTGAATCCAGCCTATCTGAGGGCTCTGTCCAGCCCACCATGAGTTCCAGCCAGCTCTCTGCCACCACCAGTCTTGGCCCCATGGCCAGTTCTCTGCTGCGCCCCCAGCCCACTTATGAAAATTATTGCCCACCCCTGATCTAGATTCGAACTTCCACAAAGTCAAGAGGAAGGTTTGGAACTGGAATTTGGTTCAGGCAAATCCTTATCCATACCTATCTGTATCATCAACATATTTCACAGCTATATTTTCTATTGTTGTATTTGTGTCTGTTCTAGTGTGAGTGATATACACAAATGTGTGTGGGTATCTGTAATGTATCACACAAATGACCATTAAAATTGGTTAAAATCATATTATTTTTTGCAAATTATACTGATAGCATAACTAGCTAGGCACAACAAAAAGTTTATTACTGTTATTTGTATTATTTTATTTGTATTATTGTAGCACCTCTGAGCCCAATTAATGTATATCAAAGTAGCAGTTAATGAGAAAACGAACAATATTACTACCTTGTGGAAGTTCAGAACTTATTAAACTTGGTGAAGTATATTATTACCACACAGTATATTTAAATTATTTAATTAAGAATTAAATAATTTAATTGATAAATAATTTAATTAAAATTATTTAAATAGCTAAGGAAACAAGGAGTTCTGTGGCACCTATAAAGACTAACACATTTATTTTTTGCATGACCCTTCGTGGGTGAAGTCCCACTTCATCCATCTTTAAAAATGCCACAGGACTCCTTGCTTGTTTTGCTGAACTAGACTAACACGGCTACTCCTCTGGAATTTAAATAGCTTTCTCCTGCTCTCTCAAACAGATGTACCTTTGTGGTCTTTCCATGATATTACCTTGGGCTCTAATTAAAATAGTTTACAGGAGAACATCAATTCTGGATTTAAATTGTATTCTACGTTCCACATTTGTTGCCAGGCACTGTCTTTACACAATGTGAGAGCTGCCCTTCTGATACCATTACCTTGAGGTCTCCATCATCTTTGGTACAAGAGTCCCCAAAGTGTCATTGTGCAAGCTCCTAAGCCCAGTGACAAATTTGTAAAAAAGGCTTGCTCTCTGCTGGTTCTGCTGGGAGGCCGATAACTTCTGCAGTTCCTGGAGAATCTTCAGCACGGCATCGCCATGCCGGAGGGTTTTAGTATCATCATTTTCCAGCGCAAGTCCTCTCTTTTCCAGTATATCTAACAAATAGGGAAACTATATTTGTTAGTTATTTCGTTCTGCGAGGGACTCGGATGGAATATACAAACTCCACACTGGGCAACAACGGGTTATAGAGCTGCTCTGGGCTCAGCTATTTCCACCCTGCCACACCTGTGAGACATGTGCAGACTGGAGGGGGAGGTAAAAGAGAGCAGAACAGCTCATTGGTGGCAGACCAGGCACCCCCTTGCAGCCCCTGAGGAAAAGGCTGAGGGAAAGCAGGATCTCTCCCAAGAACAACTTCCTGAGGAAAGGGAGAACCTGCTTCGGATGCAGGGAGGCATTTCCTTCTCTCTCCATATGAACTCTAGGTTCTGCGTTTATGCCCCTGGTGTTGTTGAGAGACTACCTTGACAGTGCAGCGAGTGGGAACTGACCTGGCCAGAGAATTAAGTTACAGGGAGAAGCAGCTGCTGCCCTGAGAGAGATCGAGAGCACTCCTCAGTGAAGCCATGAGGACATGTCCATCAACGAGCTGATCCCCTTCACAACGTCTTGTCACAGACTGCAAACTCTGAATCCCAGTGAGGTAGTAGAAACTGTCCCAGGGTGGGCAACCTTAAGGATGTTTGGGTGTCAGATCTTTAATAGCCCTCATTGGGCCTTGGTGAAATGGGTATATGGGCCTGGGCTCCACTACCATGTCCCCCTGCATGTCGAAGGGCCTATACACCCCGACCACTAGGAAATGTTCTTATGAGAGCAAGTCGTCACAGAGGTATTTTAGCAAAACAGAAGTCCAGCCACGTGCAAGTATTTTAGTTTCTGAATCTTCAAAGCATCCTTCCTGTTTAAATAACAATATCTCCATGAAGTTTTATATAGGCAGTGATGTAGCTGAACAGTGTATTTCTTTCCCCAAATTTAGAATAATTTCCCAGATAGGTGAAAAACACTGTTATTTCCTGAAGGTGATGCACTACTTTTTCTTTATTATTTTTTTATTTTATTTTATTTTTTTATTATAGGTGGTTGTGCAATTCTTAACAACCTAATTCAACTTGGTCAGTGGACACGGTTTAAGAGTAATGCGTGCTGAGATAGAAAGATGGAAATGTGCCACAGGGACACAAATGAGGTTTCAGAACTGCAGGGTTACCTTCATCAAAGCTTCTGCTGTTGATCTTGGGGGTTTCATCCAGTTTCAGGGTCTGTGAGACTTGTGCCATCATACCATACTGATTTCTAATAAACAACAGAAAAATGCAATACTTCAGCTGAGTCTAAGTTAGTTGTGCTGAATCCTGGTCTGGCATTGCAGGGGCACAAATTCAGGGCAGAATTTGACCCATTATTGTTCATGATGAATATTTATGAGTATATAGTAATGCTATGTAACATGCCTCCTACCTGTATGAGGAAGGCAGAAACAGGTGTTGTTCTCTGCAGTCTACTTCAGCCACATGCCTTTTCTTTGAATCAATAGTGTAACGACAGGACTGGCTGCTGCTGAGCAGTGTGGCTAATGGGCTGTGCTGTAACACAAAGTTTTGAGGAACATGTAACTTATTATGTTTTAGTGAAACAATCCCATTCCTGATGGCTACTGTTACTTGGCTGTATTTGTAATGCAAACAGAAAATTAAGGACTTTAGGCTATGTCTACACTTGTAAATTTAGGTCGACTTAGCTAAATCGACTTAGTTGACTTAAGGAGCTGCTTGAGTCGACTTAAGGAAAGTGTAGTGTAGACACAGAATAAATTAAGTTGACTTAAGCAAGTTTAAGTCGACTTAATTTACAAGTGTAGATGCACCTTTAGAATGTATTTAGAATGTATGTAGGTTACCTAGAAGAAATCAGGGAACATGTAACAACACAGTGCTCATTCACAAATTCAAAGGAGGCATCAGAGCAATATACACTGCTACTCCAGATGTAATTATCAGGCTTAACCATCTGAATGCAAAATTATAGTTGTTGCTCTACATTTACATCAGCCAGAAGAAGATGACGAAGACAAAGAAAGACAACTTGCCTGTAACATTAACAGTTACAGCATAGTTGTGTCTAAAGAAAAACTGTGCCAATATCAGTCTATATTCTGCAGTCTCTTCACAGAAAAAACTGACTCAAGTGTCAGTGAAATGAATATGGTGTTTGCCTGAATATTAGTGCAGGACTGAGTCCTTACAGCCAACAGGAAAGGACATGCTCTTATCATTATGAACTAATTTGCAATGGTTAGAATAATTTAGACTCTTTAAGACAATGGATGTACTTTACAGTCCTCCTATGCCTCTGTAATGGTTTAAAAATTTCCAGCAGCAAACATTAAAAGAAAAAACCCAGGGACAGTTGGTACCAGGAACAAATATTCATGTGTGTGTGTATTTGTACACAGGCTACTTGTATGCACAAATCCCTTGATGTCCTTTTGGTCCATGAAAGTTTACTGGGCTAGCTAGAAAACCGTGGGCTTAACCCTTACAGCATTAAGCCCATGGGAAAGTGTGATATCACACACACACACACACACACACACACACACACACACACACACAGAGTTAATCCCAACTCTTCTCTTAAAAAACAAAAACAAACATACAAAACAACACCACCATCACATCACATTGTAGTATTTGTGAGAACAATGTGAAAGAAGTTGAGATGATATTCATTTTCCAAATTTCATATTTTCCATTGACTACCACTAATAACAGGAAGTGACAGAAACAGAGGGTCAGATTACAAAGAACTAAAATAACTGTAATAAAGCACTGCCTTAAATAAAATTATGCCTTGATGTACTTACCAGTCCTTTTATGAGGGCAATTGGGCTGACATAATCTCTAAAGGGATTGAAGTTGTCGCAGGTTTTCAGGTTTCTACTAGTTAAAATAACTGATGCTGTGTTCCCTTTCCTGTCCGCGACTTCAACTTCAGTGTCGCACTTCCCATATGCAGTATCCTGGGGAGCAGAAAAAGTTAACATAATTATTCACGCTACTCAAAGAGTGCAAGTCTAGTTGCAGCTCCCAATGGCTGAGTAAGAACTTCAGGACAGGGTCAGGTAATGACTTTTGATGCATTTGTTAAAGAACTAAACTAACTGTCGGTCAGATTCCTACCATGGAGATTGTTTTTGTGTTGTCTTCTGTTTCCGTTGGCACAATGAGTACTGAGATGATCCCCCTCTTGATGTTAAGAACGTTCATTGGTTCATCTCTCTCCGAATATAGCTGGACCTTCTTCCCATCCTGAGTGCTAAATTTCAGTTCATACCTGTCCCCCAAAAAAACAGTAGATGTGAGACAAAAATAAAAACAAGAAAGCCAAGAGTTTACCATTTTGATTATTCCCAAAATGGACCATGTGTATGTAGACATGGAGTTATTTATTAGTATTCATTTGCATTAATGTGCCTCCCCAAACCTCATTCAAGATTGGACTCAATTGTGCTAGGGGCTGTACAAACACACACAGTCCAAATAATTTAAAACAGCATTTAAAATATTCCCTAATAACCCAGTTTCTGCATCTCTCCCTTCCCTTTTTCATAGGAACCGTGATCCTGGGTTCACTGCCCATTATTTTATGTCACTTCTTAGTTTTCCCTAAATTGTATAGACCAGGGGTGTCCAACATGTAGCCCGCAGGCTGGGTGCAGCCTGTGAACCTCTTCCATCTAGCCCATGACTGTGCTCCATGGCACCACACTCTCTCCGTAACAGAGGCTGCGTCTACACTTGTAAATTAAGTCGACTTAAGCTTGCTTAAGTCGACTTAATTTACCCTGCGTCTACACTACAGTTTCCTTAAGTCAACTTAAGCAGCTTGCTTAAGTCGACTTAAGGAAAATAAAGTTGACTTAATTAAAATTAAGTCGACTTTATTAAACCTCCTTTAAATTCGACTTAAGGCTCAAGTCGACTCCCTAGAGTCGACTTAAGCCAGTGTAGACATGGGGTAGCCCTAAGTTGACTTAGGGCTACCCCAGGACTACACCAATGCCCTCCCTGCTGGGGGAGATATACGGGGAGCCTGGCATGCCCCCCTATAGGGCAGGGCAGAGCCCTGCCCACCCTGCCCCTATGCCCTGCCAGGGTCCCTGTCCCCCTTTGCCCCATTGTACCTATGTACAATGGGGCAAAGGCTGAGCCCCCTGGCAGAGGGCAAGGGGTGTCCCCCTACCCCTGTGGACCTGCCCTAGGTCCCCCTAGCTCCTAGAAGTCGACCTAGGCGTCCAGTGTGGACGCTCTAGGTCAACTTTGTAAGTTCCCCCCAAAGTCAACTTTAATTTTAAGTGTAGACTCATTAAGTCGACTTAAAATTACAGGTGTAGACATAGCCAGAGAGAGAGGGAGTGTAGTTTGACATACCCAGTGCTCCTAAATGCCACGAGAGTGTTATGTCTCCATTGCGGAGCGCTGGGTATGCGAGACTGCATGCCGCAAGACCACACTCTCTCCTTAACAGAGAGAAAGAGAAAGGTGTCATGGAGCGCAGTCTCACACACACAACACTCTGCAATGCTGCAAGGGTACATTAGTATTTCAACTTATGGTATGTATGGCCCACTTGAAGTACATTTAAGTTAAATCTGGCCCACCATAGCAAATGAGTTTTCCATCCCTAGGGTAGACCCTCCCCAACCACAACTTGACCTGGTATTATCAGTTTCTTTTCGACTATTGAGTAGAAGGGAGGTGATACTACTATTGACCATTAATACCACCTCAGTTCTGATGTCAACACGTAAAGAAAAAGATGTTGAAAACTTTAAGAGCATTCGGTGAAGGGCAATGAGAAAGATTTGTGGTCTGGAAAACTTGGTTTATAATGACAGGATTAAGGAGCTCGGTCTATTGAGTTTACTATAGCAAAGGTTAAGAGGAGACGTGATGGATCTGTAAGTACCTATAGAGGGAGAAGATGTCTGGCACGGGAGGGCTGTTTAATCCAGTGTGAAGATACATCACAAAATCCAATGGCCAGTAATTAAGTTTAACAAATTCAGATAGGAAACAAGATGTAATGTTTTAAAGGTAAAGATAATAACCATTAGAAAAGATTACCAAGTAATCTGGTGGAATCTCCGTCACCTGAGTTCTTTAAATCAAGACTGGATATCTTTCTGACAAATACATTTTAGCTCCTCAATCTCAAGTTATTTTGCTTGATACAACACTCCCTGGGTGCAGTTCTATGGCCTGTGGTATGCAAGACAGGATAGTAGCATTAAGGGTGTTCCATGCATAAAGGGAGGCATTGAAAGAAGTGTGAAGTTGCACGTGGAGAGGTGGACAAACAAGCATTGGAGGCTGGTTTCACTGGTGGACCAGAGCGTACGGACACAATTAATTATAAAATGCAGGTAAGTATGAAGAAAGTAAGTTGTGAAGGGCGTTAAAGGTCAGTAGCAGAAGCCTGGATTACACTTTTAGGTGTGCTAATATTACTTTGTGCTGCATAAGCAGTGCAAAGAAGTCTTAAAGTATCCGGAGATGGCCAGTTGACAATTTCTCGTGTTCAGAGGAACTTACCACTGGCAGAAAATTGTCAAAGAGGTCTATACTAACTCCTCCAGTAGCCACTCCTCACACTCCTGATGTGGGAGAGAAAAGGGAGCTAGCTGAGGACATTCCAGCATCAGAGTGTGGTGGGTCAGGGAGCTCAGCTCTGCTACACCTAGTCTTTCAGTGTAACATAATTCAGGGCTGTCCCTGTACAGCCCTAAATTGTGCTACGGCCAAGTTACAGTCTGACCTGATCCTATGACTTACACTTCCCTGCATTTATTTTGCTCCCATTCTGTAAATTCCCCACCTTCAAGCATCTGACAAAGTGGGATATTCTCCCATGGAAACTCATGAGATAAATAAATTTGTTAGTCTTTACAAGTCCCACAGGACTCCTTGTTTGTTTTGCTGAACTAGTTTAACACGGCTACCCCTTTGGAACTCAGCACCATAGTTCATTCCTCAGTCTGGGGCATCACTCCATACACTTTCCACGAAGCTTAGGGCACATTGTGAAGTCATAGTCTATCCTGAATTAAATAAAGATGAGTTTGTTAGCAAAGGCTCTAGTAACTGTTTGCTCACTGGGCCATGGCTCTGGCAAAGTCATCCGAGTTCTTTGACTTTTTCAGAAGAGTCTTTCCCTCAGCATCTACACCAAACATCTCTCGCAGGGTGCAGTGGCTCGTCCTCAGGATGAAGTTACACAGCTGTGGAACTTCCAGTTCAACCTGAAAACAAACACAGCACATGTTTACAACTTCTCTCATCACCACTGCTGCAGAACTATGTGGTTCATATTTTTAAAGATACAGATGATTTTCTCAAGTTTATTTCCAAAGTAACACTGCATGAACTGTGCACTTCTATAGTAACCTGGTTACTACCTGGGCTTCAAACTTCAGAGCTCTCTAACGTGTGCCTTTTACATGCATTACATTCACTAAATAAATAAATATAATAAAAATGGAGGGGAAAGGCAGCTGAAGGGTATAGGAAATTATTGGAGAGGAGTTTCCAATTGTTAATCCCTATTCTGCCCACTATCTTTTTCTGACTGTATTCAGTTCTTTCTTCCTCTTTCCTTACCTTGCAGGTAATTTTAGAGCCACTTCGTGAATCTGCTGTTCCTTTCACTCCACTTGCTATTTCTGCTTCATAGTTGTAAACATATTTTCTGAGAACTTTAAATCTGGTTGCATCTTCTGCAATTAGAAAAACAAATACATTTTGATGAATAGCACAGGCACATGAATATTTAAATAATCACAATACAGACCCAGATAGCATTGTGCAAACTAGAAATAATGCCAGAAATGAGGGAAATATTAACATACCCCCTCAGCTGGTTTCTTCTTAGGTTTTATACATTTTTATAAGGGACATGGTGAATCATCATTACCTGAAGACTTTAAGTCAAGATAAAATGTTTTTCCAAGTGCAAACAGAAATTTTGGCCTTGATGCAAAAATTATTGGGTACTTTGTTCCTTATTATTTATTATAATTTATCATCTTAGATTATCATAATGATCCCTTCTGACTTTAAAGACTATACATCTCTGATTTTTTCCCCATTAAAGTCAATGATAAGCAGAAGTGGGAATATAGCCATGGAAAGAAAATCTAAGGGTTGAATGAAGCTATGTAAAGGAACAATAGGAATAATAGTAAGAGGCCAATATGGCTCGATCAGGAGCTCTTCAATGACATGGAAATCAAAAAGAAATTCTACAAAAAGTGAAAACAGGATGAATTGCTAAGGAAGAGTAAAAAGAATAGCCCAGGCATGTAGAGACAAAATCAGAAGGCTAACGTACAAAATAAGTTACACCTTGGAAGGGACAAAAAAGGCAACAAAAGAAAGGTTCTTTAAATACATTAGGAGCAAGAGAAAGATGAAGGAAAGCGTAAGTCCACTACTTAGCAGGGAAGGAAATCTAAAATTCATGACATGAAAAAGGCTGAGGTGTTTAATGCCTATTTTGCTTCAGTCTTCACTGAAAAAGGTTAATTGTGATTAGATACTCAACACTATTAATATTAACAAGGGGTGAAGAATGCAAGCCAAAAGAGGGAAAGAGTAGGTTAAAGAATATTTAGATAAATTAGATGTATCCAAGTCAGCATGACTTATTGAAATCATTGAACTGTTGACAATTGTGTTTAGAAACTTGTGCAAGATGGATGAGGTCATGGAGGACTGGCGAAGGGCAAATATAGTACATATCTTTAAAATGATAAGCCAAAAGGACTTGGGGAATTATAGACCAATCAGCCTAACTTAATACCTGGAAAGATACTGGAACAAATTATTATACATATTATATGTGTTTTACATATATGTATATATACAATAATAATAAATAATACAATAAGCTAATAAATTATTATACAAATTGCTATAATATAATTGTAAGCACCCAGAGAATAATGGTTTATAATGATTATAATGGGTTATAAGGAATAGCCAGCATGGGTTTCTCAAGAATAAATCATACGAAGCCAACCTAACTTCCTTTTTTGACAGGGTTACTGAGCTAGAGTATAGGGTAGACACAGTACATGTGATATATCTTGATTTTAGTAAGGCTTTTGACATAGTCCCACTTAACAGTGTCATAATTTACATTGTTTGGGAAATGTGGCCTAAATGAAATTAATACGAAGAAGCTACAAAACTCACTGTCAAGTTGAGAAGTTGTATCTACTGGGTTTTATAGGGGTCAGACCAAAGTCTGGCATTTTAAAAATAATTTTGATATATAATATAAATGTTTGTTTTTAATAATTTTTATTTAAATTTCCAAAGTTGTGGCAAATTATGGAATTTAGGCCATTTTTATATATATATAAAAAAATTCAAATATTCACAGTTGCAGGAAATTAAGGGGGAAGGACAGACAATAATGATTTAATGGCATTAGATATTGAGATTCAAAAATTAAAGCTCTATACTCTTAAAAACACAATTTTTTAACATCACAGTCAAAATATACAAAGTAAATACCTTTAAATTACATTTAAATCAAATAAGTTTCCAAGCAGCAGATTTCTTACTTTGCCTATTGGTAAATTTAACATATTACGGATGGGAATACTTTTTTCTTTGTTTCTGTGTGTGTGATCAAATTGATATTTACTAATATCTGCCCATAAAAATCCAACCTTTCCAAATTTAAATACTTTCTTTACCGACTTGGATAATGGAATGAAGAGTATGCTTATAAAATGTTCAGAGACAGAGGGGGTGACAAGTACTTTGGAAGACAAGAGTAGAATTAAAAATGACATTGAGAAATTAGAGAATTAGTCTGAAGTCAGTAAAATGAAACTCAATAAAGACAACTGTGTATTACTATACAATGCACATCTAAAGAAAGGGGAATAACTGACTAGCCAGTAACACTGCTGAAAAAAATCTGAGGGTTATTGTGTTTCACAAATTAAATGAATAAACAATGTAAGGCCATTACAGAAATTCTAATTTCACTCTGTGGTACTGTATGTATGAGCTTGTCTACACTGAAATCCCTGCATCTGTGTCCACTGATCGATGCGGTGGGATCGATTGAGTGGCCAGTGATTGAGCGGCCACTCAATCAATCCCAGAAGTGCTCTCCATTTGACACAGTAACCCCCAACCGCCCAACAGAGACCGTTTCCCATCGTTGCAGCCTAGAGAAGGGAAGGTAATTAAGTTGACAAGAGATACACATTCTACTGTACGTAGTTTGTGTACCTCCCATCAACCCAGCGTGGCAATGTAGACTAGGCCTAAGCCATGGGCGGTAACTGTCCTGCTCTACTTGGCATTGGTTAGGCCCCAGTTGGACTACTGTGTCCTGGACCATGCTTTGGAGGGAAAAATGAGAGAGTTTAAAAACAAGCTGTACTTCTTAGAAGAGGAATCTGATTATGGAGGTGCGAATTGAATAATTTAAAATCAGAGGGCCAAATCCTCAGCTGATGTAAATCAGCATAAGTCCATTGAAGTCAAGCTGTATCAGTTTACACCAACTAAGGATCTGGCCCAGAGTTTATTTCACCATCATTGGGAATGTAAAGGAGAGTAGAATTTTGCTCTCAGTGTCTTGGTTTTTTTTCCCTCGGGTTTTTGAAGTATGGAAGCTTTACCAATTTTCCCTTTCATATCAAGTATTTTATTTCAGGCACCATTTTATTTAATTATTGCTAAAAATGAATATGATAGTAATTAATACTTGATATGATATTATTTTCTTCATCTCCAATGATTTAACTAATCCAATCAACCGATTGGATTAACTACAAAAAGTTCAAATGCTATCCATGTAAACTTCAGCTACCTATAATCGTTGCATACTTTCATCATACTTTCGTCTGACGAAGTGGGATTTTCTCCCACGAAAGCTCATGCGATAAATAAATCTGTTAGTCTTTAAAAGTGCCACAGGACTCTGTTGTCTTTCTACAATAAACTAACACGGCTACCCCTTTGGAATTTGAATACAAATATCTATTGAACTAATTCTAGGAGACATAATTCCCTCCAAATATTGCTTTATTCCAAGTTTTAAAAATGAAATTTATCTGTAATAAAAAGAATAAACAAAAGTAAATAAAAATAAAGTTGAGAAATTGACAGGAAGCCCAGAAAAAAATCTCTGTTGGTTCGCATAGATGAATTAATCTTGATCACCAGTAGATGGCGGTAGAATGTCAAATAAGAAAAGTGAAAGCTCCTCAAGGACAAAAAGCAAAACACAAACTCATCGGACACTTTGACCCTGCAGAGGAACATTATGTATCCAGCCAAACAGCAACCAGAGTTCATTACAAAGGTTGTGCACAAAATGAGCATTCTTGTTTCTTGACTAGGCTGGTTTAATAAATTATTATCCCAGCTGATAGACCTATTGACATGTTGTGTAGGATTTCAGTTAGCTCTCTGACCCAAATATCTGGGTGTAGCAATAGCTGAGAGGAGTATATCAGGAGTGCAAGGTCAGTGTACATTGAAATGAAAAGTACACAACATCCTTGTTAAGTCTTCATATTTAGGAAAAGGGGATTTACAAAATGAAGGACCTAGAAGAGTGCTGGAAGGTCAACCAAGCAAAGAAATGTGGCATTTCTTTAAAGAAAGTTATTTAAGACCCAGAGCTACAATCACTGCTTTTCAGGGTGATGAAAACTCTTAAAATTCATAGGGTTAAATCCCTGAAACATACTAGTTCCTAAAATCAATAGGAGTTTTGCCTGAGTAAGGACTCCAGAATATTGCCCATCACTTTTATTGCATCTTTTTTAGAGGAAAGACTATATGGAAAGGGAAAACAAAAAACCTCAGCTTTGAGAAGTTTAACGAATTACAGTGGTAATAGAGCAAAAGGTATATAAAAGCAGAACTCTTACTTGAGCAGGCTGGATTTCCACTTTCAGGCCCATCTTCTGTAAAAGAGCAAAGCACAAAATTAAACTTACACAAAATTGCTAACATCAAATAAATAATATAAAAATACAGATTAAATTCTGCATCACAGTTCCAGGATGTATTTGCAGAGACGGTGTGGACTTGCTAATTTGTACAAACAATTAAGGGCTTAGTTCTGTACAGGGCCGTCCCCGGGAGATGGAGGGGGGCCCAGGGCCGGCTCCCTGGGTGGCAGAGTGGGCCAGTTGGCCGGCCACGCTCCCCTTCAGCATGGGGAGGGGCTCCGTTTTGGCCAATTGGCCCTGGGCCCCGCTACCCCCACGGGACGGTCCTGGTTCTGCACTCACTAAACTAAATGACAAAATTCTCACCAACTTTAATGATGGAGTTGAGCCCTAAAAAAAAATCATTGCACATGATTGAATTTTGTGAATTAGTGAGTAATGTGATGGGGGAAGTAGAGCAACTGACTGATGACAAACGGACTGACTGCATCACAAAATATTTTATTTACAACCCTGAAAATTATGATTTAAATTATAAAAATATTGAATAACAGACCAATAACTATACTGCAGTAGCATTTTCCTTGTAAAATTAATAATAGCTTTGCTGTATGAGACCTCTGTACGGTTCCCTGCTATTAAATCTTGACTAAGAAGCAGGGAGAGATCTGTTTTTGTTTCTAAATTATAAAATTTGTGGAGTGGTGAAAAGGAGGTAATTAAGAGTCATCTGTATTGATGACAGAAGTAAATGTGTTTCTGGAAAAATATGTATAATTTGATCAATACAGCTGTGCATTCATTTAAGGCTAATGTGAATACTAAGACTTTATGCTTTAAAAGACATGAGCCCTTATCCAAAGCCGATTGTCTTTTCTTTGACTTTACCCAGCTTTGGATCAGTCTCATATTGCTTTGTGGTGGGAAAAAAGGAACTTATTTCATGTAATCTAATAACAATAATAATATTATAAGATATATATAGGACCAAATACATCCTTACTGCAATTCCAGAGAATTCACTAAAGGCACATTGGGTATGAATATTATCATTGCCTGCATATAGAACAAGACCCTGCTAACCACCCTTTACTTCAGTGGTACAGGACTGGGCCCATGCATGGTTCCTTCCTCCTGAAGACTCCCAAAACATTTTACAAACTAGAGGCTCCTTGAACAATCTAAACAGACACTGCTAGGGAAGGGAGAATTAGCTTACAACTCAACAGACCCACATTCATTTTCTTCCAAATTATACAAGGTATATACCTTTATAGAGCTGAATCAGCGACTACAGAACCAGTCTTATCTTCTTTTAATAGAAATTACTATTTCATATGCAGTACCTCCTACCAGGCATATAAGATATCATCACTCACATTTCATCACATTTGTAGTAAAATACATTAGCAACACCACACTAAATCTGCAGAACAATATACAACGCCTCTTGGCAAGTGAGCAATGACCACTGCAAAGAAAAGCAGCTAGGCAAATATCAAGGACAGTGACACCACTTAAAGTGTAAAATAAATTAAAAAGAAACCAGAGAAACTGGTTGAGATTTCCCGTCTTTCCTTATATGGATTCAATCTGGATCCTGCTATTAGAAACAATCCTATCATGGAAAGGGAATTGATTACATAATTCTCATCCTTAGCTTCTCTGATTCTGTTTTTTGTGGTCCCACTGATTTTTTTCTCAATATGCTATTCTAATAACGCACATAAAGCAGCAAGAATCCTTGGCAGGCAAGATGCTACTTACGAGTGAGAACATCTGTGATGAGCAGCAGCAGCAGCAGCAGCCAGAGCTGGGCAGGGCCCATGGTGAGCACCGGACCCTACTGCTGCTGTCCCCTCAATTCTTCCTCTCCTTTCTCCCTTCACCTCCTCCACCCACCTTTCAGGGAGAGAGACTGAGCCGCCTCACTTGGACCTGCATTTATATAGTCTGTCGCAAGCAGCTGAGCCAAATGGTTTAGAAAGTTCAGAGCAAATTGCAAAAGGTCCAAAGGTTAGAGTCCTGGATCCTCTTTGCAATTCTGCAGAAGGTTCAGCTTGGATTGCAGAGGCCCCAGAATTTAAAAGAAGACTGAATATTTATCTGTGATAAATGGTTGTGCCATTTCAATGTTACTTCTGTTTAGCAGAGTTTTACAAGTGGAATACAATACCCCAACAGCAGAGGATGACATTCTGTAAAAAGGGTAGTCTCCTTTTAGCTAGAAAAAAAGGAAATTATGTAAATTACTGCTGAAAAAAGCTACAGAACTTGGAATCAGTATAAATATTGAGAGGCTTGAATGGGACTTATAAATGAAAGTAATTAAATTATTGTGTAATTTAGGCATCTTTTCTTTACTTAATGTGAACATAATGACATAGCCAGAAGAGGCAGAACAAGCAATGTTACCGATGCCCTTTTGGGGCCAAAATTTGCTTCATACCTAGCTAAAAAGCAGATTTATTTCAGACAAGCATGGAATACCCAGGCACAAGAGGTCATATCAGCTGTTCGGATTAGAAAATCCAAAATTCTGTATTCTTATTGCATTCAGTTAGCCTAGACTTTTTAGCCCATCTCTTTGTTTGGTAACAACAACCAAGAAATCATAGGTAATGATAAGAAATTATCATTATTATTAGCCAGAGACGTAAATGCAGGAAATTCAAAACTGTATAGTATTCATGAGCATGCTTTTTGTAGCTGATCAAAATCAGGATTTCCATCCCATGGGGGACTCCAATATTTGTGAGAAAATTCCAAATAAAAAAGTTGATGTAGCACAATGGAAAGTTCCCCAAAGTTTTCAGTTTGTCAGAACATTTCTTTTTGACATTTCTGACCACAATGAAATGCTTTGACGTTTGCAAATCAAAATTTTTCTTTCTGTTTTGTTGAACCATATCAAAACTTTTATTTCTAGCTTGGATAAACAGTAATTTATGTCTCCCTGCACATCCATGGTGCCTGATGGGAGTTGTAATTCAGGTACCACATGACTTGTCTCTTCTCTGTGTGGGGTAGGCTCTTTTATAGTTTACATCTCTCATGATGCACCATGTTCACATGACTCCCCCAATGTACAATGTCAGTTCAACCAGAAGGGTAGTAGTGCATCAGGGCAAATATAGTTCAGACAGGAAGCCCCGCCCTTCATTGACTTCACTGGGATTAGGATTTGATCTAAAGACACATGGATGGGTGAGCACTTTGGTCAGACCAAGAATGTCATAAGAATGTCCTCTCTTTCCTTGATTCGGATTGAAAACACCAGAAGGACAGCGCTTCTCATGTACTTCTCTATTTCCATTGCTGACCTTGTCTAGTACCCCTTAAGATCCACCAATATGTTGGAGAAAAGCATTTCTGTCTTCCAAAGAGCCCTTAATTTATGTGTTTTGTGATGATTGCTGTCTCCAAAACACAGAACAGGTTGTTGCATTCATTCTTCTTACCTTGAAATGTATCTCTGCCTGAAATGCCACCATGCAATCATGTCAAATTTTTACTTACAGTGTCTGTTCACTGCGTATTCAGAGACATATTTGACTTGAATGACACATATAGGTCTTTATTACTTTTTACTTCTCTTAGCTCTACAGATGAATGTAACAGTGAAAATGTGAGAACTGGTTTCCTCTCTGGATTGCTGATCATTAACAGGATTGTTAATAGATTTTAATTGTTCTTGTATAATCTCATTGTCTTCACTAAAGATGCCCAAGTGTAAATCCAGGCAGATTGTTTACATCATGGGTTGGACTGGTATAAAGGAGGACCAAATTTGCCCTGCAGATTATAATTATCCTGCCTTAGCCCAGAAACATGTATGTGATACATTTGCATTAGTAGTAGTAGTAGTAGTAGTAGTAGAATTACTATAGCACCTAGGAGTCCTAATCATTGGCCAGGATCCCAATGTAACTTCACAACATATGCCACAAAATGCTACAACACTACTTTGCATTTTCTCTTCCAAGGTGTGTCACCAATTCCCACCATATCCGTGAGTGGTAGACATTGCACTTGAATCTCTGATCTCATTGGAAGGAGTCAAAACTCACACAGAGTTAGAAAACTGTGCTCACTATACAATAATGGAACTCCAGAGCACCAGTTATTTCAGTCATTAGTGTTATCAAGATTACCGGTAGATCAAATTTGCCTTCTGGATCTGCATATTTTAAATGGTATTTCATTTTTCTGTACCTAATTACACCCTTTTTTGGTCAAGGCATACTCCTTCTGGGGTTCATCTATGAAAAATGAACCAAAAATTTGGCTCTGGACTTGACAAATCAACATTTTTGAAGGCTGTGGCTGTATAAAAGTAGATGTCTCCCTCATTTGTTTATCTTTATTTGAGAAAGGAGGGGAGGTGGTGAATGCCAATCTGCAGAGGGAAAAGAGAGTCCATATTTCATACTCAACAAAGTGGAGTCTGATAACAACAGTGATGTCCAGGATAGTGGTGGTGGTAGTGGATGTGTGTGTGGGAGAGTGGGTTTCAGACGGTCACTTCAGCTGGAAGGAGTCTCTATGCATCTGAGGGCTGGTTCCATTTCCAGCCATACAATATGAAGCAGGAGGGAGTAGTTAATGCCTGGAGACCCTAGAGACTGGTGTACCCATCTTAAATTTGAAATCCAAGGGACAAGAAAGCCTTTGCTAAGCCTTAAACTTTGCTCTAATGCTGGCATAAGCCCTAGGGCACTATCTAAAGTCCATTTCAATCAAAGGTTGTCTTCCCTTTGGCTTTAATAGGCTTTGAGTCAGACCCATCTGAGATGAATCTTTGCTCCAGTTTCTGCTTCTTCTTTCTTAGGAGTGCTGGTTCTTCTTCTCTACCCCACATGACTGGGGAAAGGAAACCCACTTAGGTCTTTATGCCTCAGTTGGGTGGGGAGCATATTGATGGGACAATATATATTTTAATATAACAGTGAAATCATGTCCCATGTTTGTATACAAAATAGATGTAATGTTAATTTTAATATTAAATACACACAGAGAAATTATGGACCCGTGGAGTGAGGGTATTTAGGAAGCATCTGGTTTTCAGTGTAGCTACTGGTGGGTCTGGGTGGGGCGTGGCCCACCCATTTTGAAAGCAGATGTATCAAATCAGATTTTAAGCAATTCATCCCACATTTTTATCAGCCTCTGTTTCACTTGTGACACAAGGCTTGTGACCATCTGTGTCAACCACAGCTCCTGCCAAAAAATCATTTCTGCTATCCCTCTTGGATGTTTCTTTTCTTTTGCTCTTAGGAGATAAGTAAGAAAAGAGAAACATTCCCCAAAAGAGAGAAGTAAAGTTAGCAAATAATTAAATGTAACTAAAAGAAGCTGGAATGACTTACGGAGGAAGATGAACTGCAGATATTAAATCTGGTAAACTCTTTGAGCTGGAAGGATAGATCTTCACTTGGTATACACATACGTCAATGGAGTTAGGGCACCTTATACCTGAGGATCTGACTGTTATACTTTTTGGAAACTAGGTGTCAAGACCCTCATCATCTGAATGTTTAAAACATTCTGCCTACAAGCATTAAAAAAGTCGACTTATTAGACCCCAATTATCTGTTTAGACTGAAATCCTCTAATGTTTTCATATGACATATTCTAGCAAGGATACACCTCATTTCCCACTCATGATTACATGCACCATCTTCTATCTACTTTAAGTACTTCCATAGCCCCCATTCTCAGAGTACCTCACAGTCTTTAATGTAGTTATCCTCACAGTAGCTCTGGGTGTAGAGAAATGTTATTATCCTCATTTTACAGATGAGGACTTGAAGCCCAGAGATGCTAAATGACATACCTAAGTTAGACAGGAAGTCTGTAGCAAAGTAGGGATTTGAATCGCTATCTCCAAAGACGTAGGTTAGTGCCCTAGCCACTGGACTAACTTCTGTTGAAGTTATGCTCACATAATATTCCTGTGGCATCTTCTCCAATAGCTTACATGGAAAATCAGGGAGGGACTGAACATTTTAGATGCCTTTTAATGTAATTTAACAGTTAGAAACAAGGGGGAACAGCTAACATCATGTAACAAATGTTACCAACCTGATCTCTGTGCATCAAAGATCACAGACCAGTTTGGGAACTTCTGCATTTACACTTTTAAACTTTTGGTTTACCTGTGTAGGTTTATTATTATTATTATTATTAAACCTTAGGACGATAGACAGGCGGAGTTTTTTGGTGTGGGTTTTTTGTTGTTGTTCTTTGTTTTTTGCTAAATTATTGATAAGCTATACAGAAGAGAAGAAAAGCTATTACATCCTACCTGGATTTATTAGAAATGATAATAATAACAAACGAAACACAGAAAGAACAGACCCCTTTCTGTAGTGATGCCTACAAAAGATTATCCAGTCAATCATGATTTTGTTGAGAGAGATTATTTTATTTATTTACATGTATTTTTTTTAAAAAAAACTTTCAGCTGATTTTAAACCACCAAATTATGAAATAGATCTACTTGATCTATTTTTGTTACCATTGTCTTTCTGTCCTTTTCCCCTGGGCCTGACCCAACTCCCTGTGAAGGCAATGGCAGAACTTTTACTGATTCATAGATTTTAAGGGCAGACGGAACCATTAGGCTCATCTTTTTTGACCTCCTCCCGGTTTTTCATGCATTAAGTCCACCTCTTGTAGATGAGCTATAAAATATCTTTTAGAAAGACATTGGCTTGATTCAAAGATATCAACTGATGGAAAGTCCATCACACCCCTTGATTAACAACAGAGTCCTGTGGCACTTTTAAAGACTAACAG
>ML685779.1:25790940-25884022 GCA_007922175.1 Pelusios castaneus
TATAAATACATCTGTTAGTCTTTAAAAGTGCCACAGGACTCTGTTGTTTTTCTACAATAGACTAACACGGCTACCCCTTTGGAATTCAACACCCCTTGATTAGTTGTTCCAAAGGTTTACTACTCTCACTGTCAAAAATTTACGTTCTATGTCTATGTCTATGTCTATGTCTACATACTGTTCAGCTGAGCCTAGCTTACCTGGCAGTCCTGCCTAATGCCAGGACATGGGACTCAGGAAACAGGTTCTATATTGGCTTTGTCCCAGCTGGGAGATTTGGGGCAAGTAACATCACCTCACTCTGTGCTTCAGTTACCCCATCTATAAAATGGGTATATGGGTGCTGCCTTTCTAGGTAAACTTTGAGATCTACTGATGAAAGATGCTAATGATTTTTATTAATTGTTATTATTTATTATTAACATATAATTCAGATTGCTTTGTATAACTGACCTATCCTTAGCATTATTTATCACTCTGCCAAATGACTTCACTGAGCATTTGATCAAGCGCCTATTGTTCACTAAATACTTTTGTTGTATCTTGTTTCAAATTAGACTCTAACCTCCTAGGAGTGGGGGCTGCCCTTTTCTGATGGTCACATTAATATTGTTAACAGAGTGGCCTGCCTCTTTAAGGGTTAGGAGGCCTGGAGCTCATCAGCCCTGTTCAATCAGCCCCAGTTGCACCATAATTAATTAGTGCTTTCTAGTTTGAGTGTGTAGAACTGCAAGTATCAGCTAATATCTTAATAGACACCTCATAAAAGGGCTGAGAGAAGTCAGTCTGGGGGAGCACTCATGGAAAGCAGGTGGGGTGCCTATGGATCTCTGAAGCAGAGTCTGTAAGTACTTTTTGGAAGTGGCCTGGGAGTCAGGGTTATATCCCAGAGCACTGAAGATGGAAAGGTAAAAAGATGGAAAGCCCAGAGGGGCTGTCAGTGAGAGGGACTCTATGGCTATGTCTACACTTGTTAATTTAAGTCAACTTAGCATGTCCCCACTCAAAAATTAAGTCAATTTAGAGGGGACCCTGCCAAATCGACCTAGAGTGTCCCCGCTGGATGCCTATGTCGACTTCTAGGGGCTAGGTGGACCTGGACCATGATGGCAGGGGGGGACACCCCTTCCCAAGTGCCAGGGGGCTCAGTCTTTGCCCCATTGTACCTTGGTACAATGGGGGCTGAGGGGGACAGGGACCCTGGCAGGGTATAGGAGCAGGATGGGCAGGGCTCTGTCCTGCCCTGTGGGGGGGTGGGGCACGCAAGGTTCTGGCTGTGCCAGCCACCCTGGCAGGGAGGGCAGTGGGGAAGCCCTGAAGCCCCCTAAGTCGACCTAACGTTGACTTAGGGCTACTCTGCGTCCACACTGGCTAAGTCGACTTTCTAAAGTCGACTTGGCCAGCAAAGTCAACTTAAAACTAGGTTTTAGTAGCTACTTAAGTCGACTTAAGGAAAATGTAGTGTGGATGCAGATTAAATTAAGTCGATTTAAGCAAGCTTAAGTCAACTTAATTCGTAAGTGTAGACGCACCCTATGGGATTAGTATGGAAGTTAGAGACATAAGGATAGCCCAGAAATATTAGGGCACAGAGCTGAAATGGGGTATGTGAGGATGAGGGGGAATTATTCATAAACCCAAAGGGGTGTGTGTGTGTGTGTGTGTATATGAGCTTTATATGGTACTTTATGAAAAGTGAAAGAATTTCATTGCATCCAACACATTATCATAGCATATTTTTCATCACTAAAATAATATTTTGGTAACTAACTGATAAAAAAGCTAAATGTTTATACTGTGAGGCACCAATAACATTTGCATACCCTACTTTTGACTTTATTCTATATTTTATGAAAGCATAATGATATGCATCTATGCAACTATACGTATCTTCTCAGGAGAGGCTGTTTTGGGCTACATGATGAATAGTGCATAAGCAATCTCAGGCAGAATGTTGCTGCATATATTTATTGCACACAGCCTCCTGGAAATAATATATGTGATTACATCAGTAATAAAAACTGGATTTGTTCCTCTCCACATAATGAATTTGACCCCCCTGCACTAGACAAATTGAATTAGCCCACAGAAACTAATTGGGATAAAGAAGCAGCCATCACCTGATTAGGATGAACCACATCTCTATGTAATTTGAATAAATATGGGGGAAAATGTCATCTGAAATCAATACAAGCAGCCACAAGAATTGTAGGGATGAATAATACTACAATTGGTTTGTGGACAACTGCCCTCCTGGATTTCACCCTTTTTCCAGAAAAATGAGATTGGTATCTCACCAGGAAACCATTTCTGGAGCTGTATTGTTTGCATGTGGCATCTGGAATGGTCAAGACTTCACTTGTCCACCACACATGCTCATTTCTGTTTCTGGGTACACACTTCCTCACAAGAACAAGTGTTTCCAAATTTGAGCTTAGGTTCAGAGCGATCTTTGATATTACTTTGTTTTAGATGATGTTGGAAAATCCACACATTGCTTGCTAAGGCACGTTCCTTTGTATAGGCAGAAGGATTGATGATGAAAACAAATGTACTGTCATTTACCTGCTTTGCATGTGTGTATGATGATATCTTCAGGTGCTAGATCAGGGCCAGCAACCTTTGCTGACTCCTGTGCCGTCCCCTCCTCCCTGACCTTCAGTTAGTGCGGATGGCCCCCTCCACTGAAAAAAAGCAGCAGCCGTCTAAAAATTCAGTGGTGGGGGATGGGAGCATCAAAATATGTGGCTAAATTTTCACATTGTTGCTGAGTTATTTTGGAAATTTATCTTTTAATTTCAGGTCAGTTCTTTGAAAACAGGTTTACAAAAAGTAAGCAGAGTATCTGTATATTTATTAAGTAAGAAAGAGCCAAAACTTCCAGAATTATGTTGTTCCAGGCATTTGAATTTTGAAGAGTAAAAGGGATTATCATGTAATCCAAAAAGTATCTTGCCTTATTAAAAAAAGTTATTTTTAGAGAAATATGAACGCCATGGGACAGATTCTCTGCTGAAGTGAATCGAAGTTGATGAGGGTATGCTCATGAGAATCTGGCTGGGTCCTCTTTTATTGATAGCAACATCAGTAAATTTGAGATTTATGGAGCAAGGTGGGTGTTTGTGTGGTTTTTGGTTTTGTTTTGTTTAACCAGACCTCTTTAACTGACCGCATAAAATTTGCAAACTCATGAATTTTCCACCTGCAAAATCCCATATTTGCATAAGCAAATAGATAATTGTGTTTCTAAAATCAGTTCCTTCCTCCCTCCTTGCAGCCAGATCCTTTTCACTTTCTAAACTGTTTCACAGTCTATTCTTATTCAGTTCCATGAGCTCAGTTACCACCTTTCCTAAATTTACTTCTTCACCGGAGAGCTTTCACCACCTGCCCTTTGTCTCATCTTCCCCTGTCTGTCTGGTGTTTCCTCTTGGATGTTTTGCTGGTACATATATCAGAGCTTTTCATCTTTCAACCCCTGTCCTCTCCTCTTCTCCTTACTGCCTTTCTTTGCTCCAGTACAACACTACAGACTTCCTTATCACTGAGCCTTAAGAGATTGGTGTAATTTTTGACTCTTTCCTTGCCTTCTCATCCAACATCTAAAGCTATGTCTACACTTGTCAAAATAAGTCAACTTTGCTAAGTCAACTTAACAAAGTTGACTTTAAGTTGATCTTGTTAAGTCGACTTAGCATATCTACTCTATAAATTTAGGTCGACTTAAAGTCGACCTTGCTAAATCAACTTAGAGCGTCTACACTTGACAGCTAAGTCGACTGGCAGGGGCTAGGTGGATCTGGGAGTGGTGCATGTGGGAAGTGTGGCGTGTGGCGTGTGGCATGTGGCACTTGAGAGGTGCCCCCCTGCCCCAGGCACCCCTTTAAAAGTGGCAGGGAGCTTAGCACCTTCTCCATTATGCTTGGGTACATGGGGGCTGAGCAGGGCAGGGACAGGAGCAGGGTGCAGGAGCGGGGTGAGCAGGGCTTTGTTCTGCCCTGTGGGTGGGCACACCAGGCTCTGGCTGTGCCAGACACCCTGGGAGAGAGGTCAGTGGGGGAGCCCTGGAGGCCATTTAAGTTAACTTAGGGCTACTCCACATCTACATTTAAGTCGACTTAATAAAGTTGACTTAAGCAATAAGTTGACTTAAAACGAGGTCTTATTAAGTCGACTTAATTTTTCCTTAAGTAGACTTAGGGTAAATTAAGTCGACTTAAGCCTCCTTAAGTCAACTTAATTTACAAGTGTAGACACACCCTAAGATTTTGCTAAATCCTGCACGGATGCTGTGCTTCTGTAGTCTCTTCTTCCTGTACTCTAGGCTTTTTGTATTTCACCAGTTCCACCCTATTCAGAATTCCTTTGCCAGGAACATTTTCCACTCTAGCCGCTCTCACCATAGTACCAGCTCCTGTAAATGGCTTGTTTTTCTGCGTTAAATACAAGTTAATTGTACTTGCCTTCTGAGTGCTTCAAAATTCTGTTCCCCATGGACCTCTGCTCCTAACTGTGGCCCCACTTTTGAGCTCTGGTGTGATGAGGTACTCGTGCCAGTCAGTGGTTGGAGTATAATTTGATGGGCCCTGGAACCCTCCTAATCTCCAGGCCCCCTTCCTGTATGGTCTGGGCCTTCATGCATGTGTGGGCCCAAGCCCAGGTAGGCATTTGCAACCACTTCTCAGTACCACATGCATCAGTTATTGCTCCATAAAAATATTTATAATTTTATATGGCGTTTATGTCTATAGCAATTATTGTCACAAACTAGCAAACACTGCATAACACAGGAAGTATTGTGATTAACAATGGTGGGGCGTAGGACCTGCCAGCAGCCAGGGCAGGGCAGAACATTCATTCCGCTGGATTTTTCTATTTTTAGGGGCCCTGGAACTCTGGTCCCTCAAATTTGTGGGCCCCAAAACTGTGTTCCAGTGCGTTCCCCCTTACTTTAACTCCTGGTGCCAGTATAGTGGCTTCTTCAGGGGTGTAGTGTAAGTGCTGTCAATGCTAGGCTAAGACCATTCCTGCTGTTGGTGAAAGGCAGACAGCCAGAGGAAGGTGAGTATGCCCTGTACGGGCCTGTGAGGGTCCTGGGTGGCAGAGGGGAATGGATGAGGTAGAACTTGGGGCTTTAATCGACATTTATATGCTTATAGTTTTATACACAGAATATATACGGTTAATGTTTTATGTTTTTAACATGTTTGCTTTCCGTCACTCTGCCTCATGACTTCCCTGGTTCCCTTATCCCATTCCTGACTCTGGACCAGGGGCACTCAGTACAACTCAGAGGCCAGGGAAGGTGCAAAAGTGCCTTTAAGCCACTTTTGAATGACCTCAATCCTGGATCCAGCCTGCACTGGGCCACTTCTTTTATTGCAGAGCAATAAACAGAGAATAAATATAGAGGGCCAGGTACTAGTCTGCTTTAGAGCAACTATGTGCTGCTCCACTGGCATAGAGATGCTGTAAAACCCCTTTACACTAGCCACAGAATGATCTTCCCAATGTACGGGGTGCTAGGAGGAATAAAGCTGGATCAGCATTCCTTTGCCAGCTTCTGCTCTTAGCCTCTGAAGGCAAAGCTGTGAGGAACTTCAGAGGGACTTAACACAGCTATGTGTATGGACAGCACAGTGGCAGATGACATTCACTTGTGACAAATGCAAGGTTATGCAAATTCGAAGCAATAATCTGAACTAAGCATACATTTTATGGGGTTCCAAATTAATTGAAAAAACTCAGGAAACACATGCTTATAACTGTGTCAGAACAGTTCAGTGAAAACTGCTGCTTAGTTTTCAGTGTGATGGAAGACAGCACATATGATACTATAATGATATTATATTAATATAAATCAACTGTATGTCCTCATCTGGGGGACTGTGTTCAATTCCTGTTATTCTGTCTCAAAATAAATATTGCAGAAATAAGAGGGTTGAGTGACAAGGGATTCAAAATGTTCAGAGGCATGAAAAACAGGTCATGAGAGATGGGAAAAGATTGGGACTTTGTGTTACAAAAGAATCAACTAGGAGGTGACATAATAAATATTCACAAAACAATGAATACAATAGAAAAAAAAACAGGCATTTCTATTCACCCTTTTTTATACAATGAAAAGGAGGGACCATTTAATGAATCTGAAAATTGACAGTAAATCTGAAACTGAAAAAATGAAACAAGATGTGTAATTAGGCTCTTAACTAGTTGCCACAAGACATTATTGAGACCAAGAGACTAACAATTCAAAAAAAGAAAGGACTTGACATTTACTGGGTTAATGAAGATAGCCAGGATTTGGAAAGGATATAAATTTTCATGCACAAGAGACAAATAGGGATGAGGAAGTTTATTCCATTAAGGGCTTCTTGTATCCTTCTCTGAAGCAGTTGTCATTGCCAATTCTGTGACAGGATACTGGATGAGAAGCATTGCTCTGTTCCGATATGGCAATTTTTATGCTCATATAATTCTAATTGTTTTCTTTGAATCCATCAGACATGATTCTAAGAGGGTTTGAGTTTATTTCTATTGGAAAAATCAACACTTATCTACTGCTCATATATTTGTTTTCTGGTGACTTAAGTGGAATTACTTATGATTTACCTAAGTGTGAGAGCTCAGGTCCTTGGCATGGGAGAAGGGAATGTTTGATATGGGAGAGGAACTTGATATCTTTCCAATAGCTTAGAAAGTTAATCTTGGAATGGGATTCCTGCTTACAAATGCAGCAGTTAATGTTTCAGTTAATCATTTTGATATGTGTATTTTTCAGGGATTAATATTAAGATGACCATTGAACCTTAATTATTTAAGATTTAAATTGTGAAAGTAGCTGTTGACTTTTCCTGATGACTGAACTCTTTGGTAAGGACTTGTTTTGGAATAGGATAAGAAACAAGTTTAACATTCCCTTCATGTTAGCATTTCAGTTTTTGGCAGAATAATACCACTTTGCTATTCAGTGTATTAATTAGGAGATTGATGAAAACACAGGGTAACTATTCCTTTGTTCTCAGCCATATCATAGATTCATGGATTCTTTACAAAGAGACTTTTCTCTTTGACTAATTTCTAGTTGACATTAATACCTAATGTCAAATATTAACCCAAAAGGTGAAACCCCTTATTGCAACATCATATGATAATTTTCCGTAGACAGTTGAGTGGTTTGTTTTTATAGTTATTACCCTCAAAAGATCTGAGGAATGTTGTATCTAAAATTGGAATTGTATCTAATTTTCAAAAGCTAACAGCTAAATAATGGAGAATAACAGAGATTGTTCAACTAATCAAATACATAAATATTCATGTCAACCCTGCACCCACCCACCTTGAACAATGCTCTGAAGTTTTTGTGGTGGTGGTGGTAGGGGTTTAGGTTAGACATTAGGAAAATCTTTTTCACCTGAAGGCTGCTGAAGCACTGGTATGGATTACCTGGGGAGGTGGTAGAATCTCCATCCTTAAAGGTTTGTTAAGGTTCACCTTGACAAAACTCTGGCTGGGATGATTTAGTTGGGGTTGGTCCTGCTTTGAGCAGGGGATGGGACTTGATGACCTCCTGAGGTCCCTTCCAACTCTGTTCTTCTCTGATTCTATTAGTAGTAGATGAACCATTGACAGGCAATGGACAAACACAGAAGATGATACAGGGTTAGACTTTCAGAAGCACAAATAACACTGAGGTGTCTAACGTAATAACGCTTTTGAAAATCTACTACATAGACTCTGCTCCAAAGATCCTGTGATCTAATTTGATATATGAGGCTACTACTGGGTGTAGCATCTTACACAAATGAAACTCCCACTGATTTCAGTGACAGCTGTACCTGAGCAACTGTTATAGAATGTAACCATCATACTTAATCTTCACTTGGGTTACTAACACAAGGGTGTTTTCCATTATATAAAAATAAATGTACTTTGAGTTCTGCAATAACTGGAAGGTTAAGATAATTATGATACTGCGAGTCACAAACATTGAAATCAGCTGTAATATCTGAGTTATAACTGGGCTTGTTCCTTCTTCGGACTTAAATTGAGAACCTGTCTTTTAAAATCCAGAGAGCCAACTTCTGGCAGTGTGAGGAAACTGGCATCGTCACACCCCAAAGAGGAACACACACACTTTCTGATGCAAAGGAATGTCACTATATAACTGTGCGGTTTTTTCGTAGCACAATGAGTGGGACTGGAGAAAGAGATCTAGGAGGCACCTGCAGCTCAGGACTGCAGTTGATGGCAAGGCTGTTACCGGACAAAATCAGGCCTTTCTGCATGTACCACTGGCCTCTCTATATGATCCAGAGAGAGTTCTTGCTGATAGCTCTGTTTGCCTTCTATATCCAGGGCCCAATTATCAAAGGGACTTTAGGGGCATAAAAGCCCCAGGCTCTGGCCAAAAGGGGGTCCCAGGCTCCAGCCCCTCAAACCCCTTTGATCTGGAGACCCTTGCCTTGCTCAGCGCTGACAGGGCAGGAGTGTAAAGAGCACTCCTGCTCTGCCTGCACTGTGGGGAGGAGGGGGGGCAGGCCCTGGAGCCAGAGGGGTAGGGCTCTGTGCTCCCGCCCCACCCTGGGTGGGTTGGTCTGCCCCTGAGGGTGGGTGGGCCAGAGCCTGCTCGCTTCTTCTGGAAGGCGGGGCCAGCTGGTGGGCCTGCACTATGGCCCAGTACGCAGCTCTCCAGGGCACGTGGCCCATGGGGGGCTGCATTGGGGCCTGGTGCACTGAGCACCAGCTGCCACTACTCCCCACTCCCCTGCAGACTGGTTAGACTGGGGCCAGGGCAGGGGGCCCTAGGGTGCCGGGCCCCTCCACGACCTGGGGATGAGGGCCCAGCCCCTCTGATGGGGGGGCCCAAGCTGGGGGCCCCGTGATGGGGGGCAGCCTGGGGCCCATGGACTGATTAATCCAGCCCTGTCTATATCACTTACAATAAATGACACTACGCCCTTGTACAGAAGATCTAGAGTCCAGACTCATTTCCTGTAAGCCCCATAGTCTGAAATAATTGCTGAGTGGTGCACATGACTTTTCTGGGTCCTGTGCGGAGGTGAATTTCAGCTGCTGCTTGAAGCCACACATGGATCACCATTCCCAGTGATCCCGAGAAGTAGGAATAATCTCTCATACGAAAGCCACACCCTCTGACTCATTTGTTCTCTCTGTAACTTTTCTCCTATACAGCCTGCTGAATAGTTTCTCAATAGTGAGGTTATCACTGAGGCGGCCAGGCTCACATTTCTGCTCCAGCTACAAACTTACTGATGCGTTACACAGCATTTCATCTGCAATCTGTACCATTCTCTTTAACACCAGAATCTCTGGCATTGTAAGGCACTGGGGATATATAAGAACCGTTGAACAACAGCAAAAAGTTACTCAAATCCCTCAGCAACCTGATGTCTAGATATAGACTTGAGAGCCTAAATTTAAGCACCTATTTTTAGAAATCTTGGCCCTGTTGTTAGACCAACCACTCGTTCGTCCCCTGGTAATTAAGAACTGTTACCCTGATTGCATTTTTCAGGCCTTTGTCTCGTTTTGACACAGCAAATTGGGTTTTGCACTCACTACTGCAGTTGAAAACTACTTTACAGTCTGTACCATTCCTTTCATGCCGGAGAATATTTTATACACTTTTCATTAGGGAAAGTTTATCCCCAGTGCCTGAGATCAACAGGAATTCAGCAGGCCACACCTTGAAATAACCTCAACTGCTAGATTGAGCCCCCCACTGCTGGTGCCAAAGCACAAGCCTAGACCACTTGAGATAACGAAGCTTCTCTTATTATTACGTATCCATTGTCTATTTAACTTCACTGTTTGTTCCCCTTTCTTTACCATCCATTATTTTACTTTCTATTACTCTCATTGTATCTTTTCTCTAAGTAAAATATTTCCTAATCTTTTAAAATCTCCCTGTGTGGAGGATCTGCCTTTCCATGTCTCAGGTCAGTTTTGGTTTTTGGAATCCCGCCCCCAACAATGTCTTCTCAGAGATGAGAGCCAGAGTGAATAAAATATTCAGGGTGGCAGGGAGCATTGATTAGTATGGCATTAGAATTTTTCCCCTTTTTAATGATATTGTAATAGCACAATGAAAGAGATGTTAATGGGTAATGGTCCACCAGTAGGAGGTTTGGATGCAAAGGTGATCACAGACCATTTTTAAAAAGAATGGTGTGCTACCAACAGGAGGAGCACTCAGGCCCTTTTGTAATAGGAAACAGCTGGATACAAAGGAGTAGGGTGATATACTAAGACCATGCAGAAAATGTGGCACTGCCAGAGGTACCTACATTTCAAATTCAGGAACAGAGGCAGGGGTGTGTAAAAGAAAACTTTGTGTTATGTAATCAGGACATTGAGTTTGGTGTGTCGGCCCCTAGTACTGTAGAATGCATATCTCCCATCGATTTACTTACTCTCCCTTACCATGGCATCTTCACTGTGCTGCGCCAACGGGAAATGTCCTCCATTCAATGCAGCGTTATGATTTTCTTGGGGGGTGGAGTTACTGCATTGAACAAAGAGCAGGGATTTCAGTGTAGACAAGCCCTGAGTTTCTGCATAAGCATTTCGAGAAAGGCTACATGGGTGAATAGTGGTTCCTTACCTGAAACAGAGAGCAATCTGTCTGCAGTTTCTTCCTCCTGCTGGTCAGGGAAACAAGACAGGGTACATTTTGAAAATGAGCAAATGACACTAAGAAGATATCTGACTATGTCATTGATTTCTTTTCCAAATGGATTTCATCTGTTGTTTGGCCAAGGAGGCAATATGTTTTACATATTAATCTTTAAACTTTTTTAATACAAGCTAAGATCTTAACTCACTTTTTGAACCACTGCTATACGTTGCGCAAACATCTACAATGAGATGTCCCAAATAGCAACCAGATCTTTCTACTGAGCAATTAAGTTCATTCTCCTGTAAATTATCTTGCATCTGTCTTTCTGGTCTAATGCTTAGTCAGTATCAAAGTCTGCCATGGACTGACGTGCAGTAATTAGCAGGTTTTCTTGTATTACACGCAGGAGATAGCATACAGTGATATCAGTAAGTATGGGCTTAGCCCATCTTTAATACCCTATCTTGAACTCGTATAGATATTTAGAACAAAGTGCATTCTCGGCAGCTATGAACCTTTAAGCCAATGTCTGCATTCTGTCATTTCTGTTTCAGTACAGCAGCTAAGTTTTTTGCAGTGATTAATGCATCCAAAGATGTGAGTCTGATATGTTTTTCATTGGTGGACTACAAGTAATTTCAGTGGTCATATTATATTATTATGAGGAAGAATATCTTTTTAGGTAAAGCCAAAGATCCAAATCTGAGTTATATCCAAGTTGAGCTCAGCAGAGCTCAGGAAGAGGTCAGGGAGCAAACTGCAGGGAAGAAAAGGAAGTAAAATTAAAGAAATTTTACCATAAACCTGTTAGGTAATGAAGGCATAAAAACAAATAATCACATTTGATAAGTTCCAAAAGGGCAGTCGTCTTAGTCTAGTGCAGCAAAACAAACGACTCCTTGTTTGTTTCATATTTGATAAGTTATTTACTTAAATCTGCCAATTTAAGAATATAAATTACCATTTGACAGGGGTAAGATGAGCACACAGTCAATTCAATGGTAACAAAAGTGGCCCCTGTTATGTGTGCTTCAGGATTTGGGAGCCCAACATTGGATACCCTGGGTTTCATTTTTCAGACGTGGGGAATGATTAAAATGTGGTTTGCATTCAGTGGCAGGTACTGATTTTTGCACCTCTGAAAATCACGGTCAAGCTGTCTCAAGATGGGCATCCAAAAATTAATGCACCTAAAATTAGAGACCAATTTTGAAAACGTTGGCCTAACTATCTTCCCAAATGTGACACAGTGGTACAGTCAGAACTGGAGCTCAGCTGTTCTGACTCCCACCCCTTTTCTGTAACCTCTAGACCAGGGATGGGCAAAGTACGGCCCGCGGGCCATATACGGCCCGGCTGACTTTTTTATCTGGCCCGCAGAGCTGCTCATTTGTTTTTGTTTTTTTATATAAAGAAATGGCTCCTAAGCAGTGTTCCTAAGCTGCACGGGTGCGCGGCCGCGCAGTGGCCATTGCAACCCCCGCACAGCATTGAGGGACCCCCGCGCAGGCTGGCAGCCCCCACCACTCCCTGCAGACTCCCCGGGCTGCGGCTTTGCCGCAGCATTGCTGCAGCAGACCCGGCCTGAGCCCGGCCTCTGCGCTGGCCCTCCCCGCCCCCAGGGCGGAGCAGGCAGGCTCAGGGCCGGGGCATGCGCGCGTGCCTGCCTGCCCCATGTGGCCGGGGCAGCGGGGTGGCTGCAGCTGGGGCAGGCTGCCGGGCTCCCACCCGCCGGCCGCCTCGACTTCCCGGCCCGGGGCCGGGGTCGGCCTCTGGTGCCGGGGTCTGCTTTGCCCTGCCGGGGCCGCATTCGGGTCCCCGCCGCCAGCGGCCATGGCTTTTTCTTTCTTTCTTTCTTTCTTTCTTTCTTTCTTTCTTTCTTTCTTTCTTTCTCTTCTCTTCCTTTTCTTTTCTTTGCCTTCCCTTTTCTTTCCTTCCTTTTCTCTTCTTTGCCTTCCCTTTTCTTTCCTTCCTTTTCTTTTCTTTACCTTCCCTTTTCTTTCCTTCCTTCTCTAACTTCTTTCCTTCTCTCCACCTCTCTTTTCCTACCTTCTCTTTTTTCTTCCTTTCTCTTCCTTTCTTTCTTTTGTTTGCCTTCCTTTTTCTTTCCTTCTTTCTCTTCCTTTTTTCTTTCTCTTCTTTGTCTTCCTCTTCCTTCCTTCCTTCTTTCTCTTCCTCTTCCTTCCTTCCTTTCTTCTTTCTTTCTCGTCTTCCTCTTCCTTCCTTCTTTCTCTTCCTTCTTTCCTTCTCATCTTCCTCTTCCTTCCTTTCTTCTTTCTCTTACTTTTTTCTTTTTCTCCTCCTTCCTTCTCTCTTTTTTCTTTCTCTTCCTTCCTTCCTTCTTTTTTAAAAAGCTTTTTAAAAATTAATTTTAAATAAAAACCTTTCTAAAAATTAAATTTCAATTCAAAATTCATTCAAATTCAATTAATTAAACACAATTAATTAATTCTGTTCTACCTTGAATTAAACTAAACCTTTAATGTTACAAAGTTTAAATTTAATTTATATTAGTTCACACAAATGCCCCATCCATCTGCTTTTGGTCTGGCCCCCAGTCCAATATATGAACCCATTGTGGCCCACGAGTCAAAAAGTTTGCCCACCCCTGCTCTAGACCTTCCTTCCTACATTCCATTCAGCATCAGGGCAAAATTTGGAATTTTTATTGCTTTTGTCCTTTTGTCCCCATAGTCAGAAGAATGACCATATAGGGTCAGACCAGAGGTCCATCTAACCCAGTATCCTGTTATCCAATGGTGGCCAATGCCAGGTGCTCCAGGGAGAATGAATAGAACAGGTAATCAAGTGATCCATCCTTTTGGCCATTCCCAGCCCCTGGGCAAAGAACAATCCTTCTATCCTGGCTAATACCCACCAATGTACCTATCCTTCATGACTTATTTAGTTCTTTTTTTGAACCCTGTTACAGTCTTGACTTGCACAACATCCTCTAGAAAGGAGTTGACTGTGCATGGTGTGAAGAAATACTTCCTTTCGTTTGTTTTAAATCTGATGCCTATTAATTTCATTTGGTGACTCCTAGTTTTTGTGTTATGAGAAGGAATAAATAACATTTCTTTACTTACTTTATTCCCACCAGTCATGGTTTTATAGTCTGTTGTGTGTTCCCTTAGTCTTCTCTTTTCCATGCTGAAAAGACCGGTCTTATTAATCTCTTCTCATAGTGAAGCTTTTCCATACCTCCTATAATTTCTGTTGCCCTTTTCTGTACCTTTTCCAATCCAATATATATATATATGCTCTGACTCAGTACTCAAGATGTGAAGCATACCATAGTTTTATAAAGATGCAATAGGATATTTTCTTCTTTCTTATCTATCCCTTTCTTAATGATTCCCAACATTCTATTAGCTTCTTTGAATGCTGCTTCACACTGAATGGAAGTTTCCCGAGAATTATTCACAATAACTCCAAGCTCTCTTTTCTGAGTGATAACAAATAATTTTGACGCCAAAATTTTATATGTGTATTGGGACTATGTTTTCCAATGTGTATTACTTTGTATTTATCAACATTGGCCGATTTGTTGCCCAGTCACCCTTTGTGAGATCGCTTTGTAACTCCTCACAGTCTGCCTAGGACGTCACTATCTTGAATAGTTTTGTATCGTCTACAAATTTTGCCTCTTCACTGTTTATCCCATTTCCCAGATCACTTATGAATAGTGTGGGTCACAGTACAGACTCATGGGGGGGCATCACTATTTACCCTCTTCTCCAATGACAGCTTGCTTTGCTTAAGAGACTTTGGTGAGGGACTTTGTCAAAGGTTTTCTGAACGTGTAAGGACCCTGCATCCACTGGATAACCCTTGTCTGTGCTTGTTGACCCATTCCACGGCTTTTAATAGATTGATGAGGCATGATTTCCCTTTACAAAACCCATGTTGACTCTTCCCCCAACAAATCATATTCATCTATATGCCTGATAATTTAGTTCTTTACTACAGTTTCAACCAGTTTGCCTGATACTGAGGTTACAGTTACGGACATGTAATTGCCAGAATTGCCAGTAGTTTAAAAACTGGCGTCATATTAGCGATCTTCCAATCATCTGGTACAGAATCTGATTTAAATGTTAGGTTATATACCACAGTTTCACATTTGGCTTCGTTCAGAACTTTTGGGTTACTGTCATGTGGTCCTGGTGACCTATTACTGTTTAAGTTGCCATTTTGTTTCAAAACCTCCTATAATGACACCTCAATCTGGGACAGTTCCTCAGACCTGTCACCTAAAAAGAATGGCTCAGTCATGAAGACCAAGACAAAGAATTAATTTAGTTTCTCTGCAATAGGCTTATTTTCCTTAAGTTTTCCTTTAGCATCTTGATTGTCCAGTGGCCCCAGTGGTTCTGTGTAGCAGGCCTCTTGCTTCTGATGTAGTTAATTTTTTTTTTTCTGTAGCTTTTTGAGTCTTCACCTAGCTCTTCTTCAGATTCCTTTTTTGGGTATGTGGGCCATTTCTGATTATATTTATACACTTCAGTTGCTAGAATTTATCCTTCTTTCTGTTTTCCTCAATAGGATTTAACTTTCACTTTTTTAAAAAAAAGCTTTTTTGCTTTGTTTAGCCATGGTGGCACTTTTTTTGGTCCACTTCCTAAGTTTGTATTTATTTATTTATTTATTTTGGGGTATCGATTTAAATTGCCCCTCTCTTATGAAGTCTTTGAAAAGTTTCCATTCAGCTTGCAGGGTTTTCACTTTGGTTCTTTATCTTTTAATTTGTGTTTAACTAACTGACTCATTTTAGTGTAATTCCTCTTTCTGAAAGTAAATGCTAGTGGAGTGGGCTGCTTTCGTGTCCCTGCTCCCTCGGGGGTATTAAATTTGGTTATGTTATAGTCACTAAAGCAGTTCAGCTATATTCACCTCTCGGACCAGACCTTCTGCTCCACTTATGACTAAATCAGGACTTGCCTCTCCTCTTATAGGCTATGTCTACACTGGCAAGTTAGTTCAAATTAAGGAGGCTTAATTCGAACTAACTTAAGCCATGGCTACACTAGGCTTTCATTAGTTCAAATTAAAGGCTTCCTTAATTCGAACTAATAAATTTGAATATGCTATTCGAACTAACGGTTAATTCGAACTAGTTACTTCGAATTAACCAATGTGGTCATGTTAGTTTGAACTAATTACTTAGTTCGAACTAACCGGCCCATTGAACTCAATGCAATTCGAACTAAGCAACTAGTTTGAATTAGTTAGTTCGAATTAACTAATTCGAACTAACTTTAGTAAGTGTAGACATAGCGATGGGGTCCAGGATTAGCTGCTCCAAGAAGTAGTCTCATTTAAGGTGTCCAGAAACTTTGCCTTTGTGTCCAATTCTGAGGTGACATGTCCCTAATCAATATGGGGATAGTTGAAATCCCCCATTATTGAGTCTTATTTTTATAGCCTCTCTTATCCTGCGCATTTCACAGTCACTACCAGTATATCAGCCACTACCAGTCAATGGTGTATCCCTACCGCTATTGTCTTATTATTCAAGCATGGAATTAGTATCTCTAGAGATTCTATGGCACAGTTTGGTTCATTTAAGATTTTTATTTCATTTCACTTTATTCTGTCCTTCTGATCTATTTTGTACCTTGCTATTTGTGTGTCCCATTGATTACCCTCGTTGTACCTAATTTCTGTGATGCCTCTTATAACAAAATCTTCATTTAATACAGGGTACTCCAGTTCACCTGTCTTAGTATTCAGCTTTCTAGCATGTGTGTATAAACACTTAAAATATTGTCACTTTCAGCTGTCTGACGTTACATGATATAATTAAATGAGACTCTTTTTTTTTTTTCATTTGACTGTTTCTCATCAGACCCTACCATATTGTATCCTCTTCCATCCTCTCCTCCTTACTAGAATATAGAGAATCTCTTGTCAGGGATCCTCCCCTAAGGGATGTCTGTCCAAAAAACATGCTTCTTCACACCTGTCAGGTTTCTCTCAGCCCTCTGTTTAAATACTGCTCTGTGATCGTATTAGTTTTACATGCCAGCAACACATTTCCATTTTGGTTTAGGTGTAGTCCACCCATTGTTTGTTTCTATCGGCTCCCCCTTTCGCAAAAGAGTCCCCATTTCCTAATAAATCTAAACCATTACTCCCTACACCAGTGTCTCATTCATGCATTGAGAGCCTGCAGTTCTGCCAGTCGAACTGGCCCTGCATATGGAACTGGAAATATTTCAGAGAATGCTACCCTGGAAGTCTTGGAATTCAATCTCTTACCAAGCAGTCTTCAGGATCTCTCTGCTATCCTTCTCTATATCATTGGTACCTGCTGGTACCATGACCACTGGCTCTTTCCCATCACTGCAAGAACACCTAGTCTAGATGTCTTGAGAGATCTGCAACCTTCACACCCAGCAGGCAAGTCAGCATGCAGTTCCCCTGGTCATCATAAATCCAGCTATCTATTTTTAATGAGGAAGTCCCCTATTACAATGATCTGTCTTTTCCTAATAAGTGGAATTCCCTCCCTGGGTGCATCTATACTTACAAATTAAGTTGATTTAAGGTTGCTTAAGTCAGCTTAATTTAATCTGCGTCTACACTACATTTTCCTTAAATTGACTTAAGCAGCAGCTTAAGTCGACTTAAGGAAAATTAAAGTATAAAGTATAAAGTTTTAAAGTATAAAGGTTTTATAAAGTCTACTTTACTGGCTAAGTTGACTTTATTAAGTCGACTTAGCCAGCGTAGATGCAGATTAGCCCTAAGTTGACTTTAAGGCTATGTACACACTACAAACTTGTCCCGCAATAAAAGCTATTGCGGGACAAGAAAAGTGCTATATTTATAGCGCTTTGGTGTGTACACACCTGCTACTTAAATCGCAAAGAAGCGTTCACCGTGTGAACGCTCCTTTGCGATACAAGAGCAGTGCATGGTGGGCACCTGTCCCACCATGCACTGCCCACAGCCAGCCCCCTAGCTCAGCCTCGGGGCTGAGCTAGGGGGGTGGCCTGAACCAGAGAGCAGGTAATCATTAGGGCAGGTAATCATACATGTTGCATTCAGTGCATTAAACTGGATATCCCCTACTCTGTTGTAAAATTCTGCCTGCATTCTCTTTTTACTCTTTCAGGTCTTTCTTTATTTGTTTTTATCAGTGGTGGGAGTGTTGATTATAGCCTATACTGAATATTAATGAAGTGTATCTACTCTTCTACTCCTCAGCTAATCTCCTTTTAAACTCTGGCTTTCCCTGAGTAACCCCACCCCTGGTTAAGGGTTAATGGGTACTAAAAGGCTTATGGATCAAAGCATTGTTAAGAAGCTCTCAACGTTGCCTAGAAGGCTACTAGGATCAGCAGCTGGTCCCCCAAACAAACAAACCACATGATATACTTCAGTTAAGCAGTAAGCCCATCACAAACACACACACACTATAGACAACAAACTCACCCCAAGGATCACATAGTCTCTTCTCCTTCACATGGAGAACTGTCTTGCAAACCTACCATTAGCTGATGCTGTTTGCTAGTCTTTAGAAACCTGGTCCTTAGAAGGCTAAGCAATATTGAAAATCATTGGGACTTAGGCATCTTGATCATTGAAAATGTACCCCTCTTTCTTTTAGAAGTTAGAGGAGAGGAGATCAATTTAAAGCTCCATAGAAAATGGTTTTATTTCTGACTTTTGTATGTTTATGTCCCAACCCTCATTTTTTAAACCTATAACTTCCCTCCTAAGAATACCACCATTATTGAGCACTCTTATTCATAGTTGAAGAGGTAGGTAGTGCCCAAAGAGTGAATGGGCCATAGAAATCAAACCAGCTTTCTAAACTTAAATATGGTCCTTCTAGTCCAGGCCTGAAGCACACTTGCATTTGTAGGAGACTGCATTGCTGCTGCCCTGGATTGTTGGTTCACCTTAACCTCTACATATGAACTTGGTGCTTGTTTATCTCATTACATAAATGAGAAATGTAAGGCTGTTAACCCTTGGTCAGGTTTGAAGTATGCAAACCAGAAACCAGCACTGATTCACACACACTGATGCTACCAGATCCATGAGTGTTGGATGTCAGTCATATATGAACTAGAAAAAATTATTTCACAGGCATTGCATGTCTTTTCAGGAATGTGCAGCTATACAATATAATCTCCTAGAACATAAAACAAACAGAATCATGAAAAAAACACCATCACTGCTAATAACAGCAAGAAAAATTATTTCCCTGACCGTCATGGTTCCCTGTGCCCTCACCCTAAAAGGCAGAGTGATTGCTCTTGACTTGCCAACTCTTTCAGTACAAGTGTGATGGGGTGTATCAACCCTGCACTAGTAATACAGGATGTAACAAAATGTGTTGGGCCCAAAAGGCCTTTGCTGGGCATTCTCTCAGGGGCGGGGAGCATGAGAAAGGAAGCCATTCAGCTCAGTCTGGGCTGGCTGAAGAGGAGAGTGAAAGTGCACTACAGTCTCCTGCTGAGCAGCCGACAGGCCTCCAGGCTGCTAGGGCCAAACACCCTGACTGCACCTTGGGAATCCAGTCAGTTGAGGAGATCGTTGAGCCGATGCCTGGGCTGGGCCTATGGGTAGGAAGTGACCCAGGGGACATGTTTGGGCAGGGATTGCTGTTTGCCAAAGCCTGGGAATGGCTCACTTGATGATTAGCTGTTCTATTCTTACCCTATGATGCACCTGACAATGAGTATTGTTGGAAGACAGGCTACTGGGTTGGATGCACTATTGATCTCACCCACTCTGGCCATTCTTATGACATGGAGAGCTGAACCCTGCAACAGGGTATAGGGTCCTGGGTTCCCCTCCCTTCCACACACTTGCCATTGTGCTGTACTGCCACTTTCTGTAGCAGTTACTGGTACACTAACCATTGGGCAAAACAGTTGCTAGCTACAGCAGATACTGGACTATTAATATTAGGTGCTACAACTGCCAGAGACAGGGAGGCACTTTGGACTATGGATACTTAGCCCAACTGCAGTCATAGACTAGGCAAATCCATAACTATATTTACTATTAGTTACTGCTGCCATCAGAAAGAAGGCAGTACTCTGGACTGTTGTTACTAGGTACTACGGCCACCAGAGACAAGATGGTGCTTTGGCATATTGCTGCTAAGCCCTAGCGTTGCCATAGAAATAGGGATATGACTCTCTGGATACTTGCCGCTAGTCATATCACCATGACCAGAGAGAGGGAGGCCATTTGGAACCTTTCTGCCCCCTGGACACATGGTGGAGAATGGAGGAAGCAATCAGATCCTGCTAGGAGGACTGAGAGGAAGAAGTTGAGGAGGAGAGAGAGGGGTGATGAAACTTTGCAGTCACCATGGATACAGAAAAACCAGTGCTTTCTTTGTGATAGTACTCGGGGGTACTGAGTACCGGCACATTTTTTTTCCACAGTGATATGTCTCCAGCTCCTGCTGCCACCGCTGGCAGCCCCAGGTCCCGGGCCGAGTGCTGCACCTTTATTTCTTTGTTTGACAAAAAAAAAGCACTGAGAAAAACTATTAAAGTGGGTGCTGGAGAGCCAAGAGCAACAGATGACTCGGCGGCAACAGAGGCACAGCAGCTACATCAAATGGCCACCCAGGAACAGCAGCATGTGGCCCAGCAACCAGAGTAATAACAATTGATTCAGGAGCAGTCAGCCCAACATCAGAAGCAACAGGAGTGCTTTGTTCAACAAATAGCTGAGCTCCTACAGCTGCTAGTGGCATCCAACATCACCACCGTAGAACCAGGAATGGAGAACTTCCTGACGGGATTACCAGTGTGGCTTGCAAAGATGACGGGCTGGTAATGACCCAGACCCCATCTTGGTCACCATTGAGTGGGGCACCACTGCAGCCCAATGGTTTTTTGAGTTTTGGGCTACGTTAGTAGTCCCATACTTGGCCGACCCAGTGCAAACCACCCTCTGAACTCTAGACCTTGTTGAAGCATTGGAATACCCAAACGTAAAAGCAGCCATCCTGGACCACAAACCCAAGACCTTCCACCAGCAGTTTTGTCAGAAGAGATAGCCCTCTTCCCCCAGAGTCTGACAACTCCAAGTCTACTGCTGCAGTAGGGCAACTGAGAGAAACTGACTGGAAAAAAAGTGATGGAAGCAGTCATGATACAACCATGTACTCAAATCCTCCCTGCTGGAGGAAGGGTGTTGAAACAGGGCCACCAGCCATCCACCCTCATGGAGGCAGTAATCCTAATGGAGGACTATTTGACTGTGGAGACAAATTTTATATTGGGGGTGCTGAGAGCCATTTAACCACACTGTAAACCCTGTATACAATGGAAACCACTTAGGCAGAACCCCTAGTTCCAGCACTTATTCTGGGACTCCAACCACTGGGTGAAATAGTCACTAGCTAGTGACCTCTGATTCTAGACTGTTGATATTAAGTGCTCCTGCCACCAGACTAGGTGATGCCATGGACTGTTGTTACTAGATGCAACTACTGGCAGAGGCAGAGGAGGCTTCTGAACAATTCACACTAGGTACTCCTGCCACCAGAGGTAGGGCCGTGCCTTGAACTACTGATACTAGGCATTGTGGCAGCCAGAGCCAAGGCAGCTTTGTGGGATAACGTCACCAGAGAAAGGGAGGGCTCCTTGGAGACTTGTCACTAGGCATCACTGCTGCTGGAAAGAGGGTAGCCCCTTGAACCTCTGCTGCCCCCTTGACAATGAGAAATGGCATTGGGATCTGTTAGACAAGGAGGATGAGTTCCTCAGCTTATCAGTTCCCATAATAAGGTCACCGTCACAATCCCTAGGCTGGATCACCACTCCACTGAAAGTAGGAAAGAAAAAATACAAAAGCACCGTAAATAAACAAACAGCCTTCCCGAACAAACCCTTTTGTGCAATAGCAAGGTCAGCTGTTGATTACAGAGTAGAAGAGGGGAGGTATATAAGCCGCAGGATGTGGAAGGCTGTGTGTCTTAGGCTATGTCTACACTTGTTAAAATTAGTTTGAATTAGTTAGTTCAAACTAACTAATTTTAGTTAGTTCGAATTAGCTTAATTCCAACTAGCATGGCCACACTGGAACGTTAGTTCGAACTAAGCAAGCACTTACTTAGTTCGAATTAGCGATCCCCATTCATTTCAATGGCCGGTTAATTTGAACTAAGAAATTAGTTCGAATTAATATGGCCACATTGGTTAATTTGAACTAGTTAGTTCAAATTAACCCTTTAGTTCGAATACCCTGTTTGAATTTATTAGTTTGAATTAAGGAAGCCCTTAATTCAAACTAACTAAAGCCTAGTGTAGCCATGGCTTTAGTTAGTTCGAATTAAGCCTCCTTAATTCGAACTAACTTGCCAGTGTAGACGTAGCCCTAGTGACTAATGAGGGTTATTGCAGGGTAACTGGGAGCGCCTGAGAGCAATCAAGAGACAGCCAGGTGTGTAACAAAAGCCTCCCTGTCCCCCAACAGAAGGGGCCCAGACTGGAGAAGGAGCAGGTGGTCTGGTCTGGTCTGGTCTGTGGAACCTGCACAAGGTATCTGAGGAAGAGACGAGAAAGAGAGAGGGGTGGATGGATGGTGGTAGAGATAGAGGGCAGAGAAAGGAAACCTAGCAGAAGGGGACACTAGGTTCAGAAACCCTAAAGGGACAGAGGAGGGGGAAAAACAGCCCAGGGGAAAGAATTGCAGAACTGGGACTTAGTCAGCAGTGCATAGCTGCCTATCATAGGCCCCGTGGACTGGGACCTGGAGTAGAGGGTGGGCCTGGGTCCCAAATCCCCTCCACTCCAGGAGGGATGCCAGCAGAGGCACCCCAAGGGGTGAAAAACCTGGAGGACTGGGGCCACCCTGACCCACTAGCCTCCCTGCCCGCAACAGAAGGGGCCCAGACTCACCACCAGGATACTAGTGGTTTACCACACTTTGTTTATAGTTCATGGGACAGTTTTTCAGGGAACCCTTGTTGTGTAGACAAGAGCAGCAACTCCTGGACTACCTTATGGCAGGAGCCATTAACAAGTGACAAAGGCCTAACTGACTGCGTAGGATATTCCTTTCATTTGGGTTCATCTAAAGAATTCAAGGTGTCTCCTGCTCTAGGAAGAGAAAGCCAAGAGCGCTTCAGATTCCAGTACACACTGAAGTGATGCCTCAGTGATAAATCATGGAATCTTTGGGGGGCTGAATGCATTCACATGACTAACAGAGTTGCATCAGGAAATAATATTGTGTATATCTGGTTGGAAAATGAGGGGAAACCCTTTTCACTCTTTTCATAATTTTGAAACTCTTTGACTTTATTAATCTGCAAACAATTAGCTCCATTTGTTCTTTTCCACTTTCATCTAGGAGAAAAGTGGAATAGCCCTGTACAAAATGAAACCAGGTTTCCCTGATTTTTATTTTTTAAAAACAAAGCAAAGCAAAACAAACAAAAAAACCCCATTGATTTGTAATGGCTACAAAATGTAGTGCTATTGCATAAATAACATAACTTCCCCACTTCTTTATTAATTATTTTCCTTTGAACTGTAATCAGTGAACCCAGATGCTTGAATGAGACACATTTCAGCTGCGGCATCCTGATCCTTCATAGACGTCAAAAGAGAGTCTACCATTGTCACCTAAACTGTATCACTCTCTTTCAAAGAACTGAATACAGCTTTTGACTTTCTTGTTTCTGGGACTTCTTTAATAAGAAGTCTGTTTGTTTACATTATGAATTAGGAATACTCTATGTATCTTGGATGAAATCTTATCCCTATTGAAGTCAATGGGAGATTTGCCATTGACTATGTTGCAATCAGAGATGTGATTTGCAGCACAGGTTGTACATGCCCACCTGGGGACCCTAGATATGTAATTGCATTGCGAGACCTTGCTGGAGCCTCTGCTGTCAGATCTTCATTGTATTATTATCTAAATTAAAGCTAGCACAGATATGCCTACTGAATTGCAGTCACACCTCTAGTTACAAAGTAGATAGGCTTTATTTACAGGTAAATTATAACAGGGTCCTAGGCAAGCTCTCCATGCTGAAAGCTCTGAACTCTAGGGCTATGTCTACACCGGCAAGTTACTTCGAATTAAGGAGGTTTAATTCCATCCTGCCATGGAATTCCCCTGGAGTCAGGTTTGTACTTCAGGTACATCTGATGACATGTGGAATCCAAATATTTACAACTAAAGAGGCATTATTAAAAAGATAAAAATATTGAACCCATGTTATTTTTGATTCTGAGTCATCCTGTGGGGATTTAGTAGATGGTTGAAAAGAAAGCAAAATACATGTCTTTTTTTACCACAGCCTTTGTTAAATAGTGTAAAATAACATATAGTAAGTACATTTCACAAACAAACGCTGCATGGAAACAAAATACTTAAGATCCTAAAGCTATTTTTAAAAATAATTTTCAGCCAATGTTTCTCTGACAGCAAGTAACCACAGAATACTGGGAAAACCTTTGTATGCATTTTGGTGTCCTGGAAATTCTTCCAAGAAACTCTAGGGCAAATTTATTTTAGTTAAACATTAGTTTGGTGGTCAGTGTTTCTACACAGAATATTTTTTCTGCTCTCATCATTAACTATTTATTTCTCCAAATTGGAATAGCGGCAACATTGAACATCCTAAAACCCATAGCTTTCCAGGTATAAGATGCATAGAAGCAACGTGATTTGTCATTATTGCTAGCAATAAAGCTAAATTTCAGAAGTGCTATTCAAGGTTCTACATGATCAACTCAGCCCAGTTTAGAAGCATGGTTCAATTCCTACTTTTCCTTACAGAATCCTAAATCATATTAACCTCCATTAAGCCACTGATGGGCAACGATGGAATATAAACTAGCTATATTTTACTTCATTTGCTCCCCAGGCCAGCAGTCTTTCTCTTTTAAATCCATTTAGAGATATTATGACGAGTGAACAGTACGATACTGTAAATAAACTTTTAAAAGACTCAAGAAATGTTGCTTTTGACAAAGAAGCAGAAAAGTCAGTAGTGTGAGTATTATTGAATTCAGACTTAGCACAGCATTCCCAGCTCCCTTTGGCTTTTGCTTCACAAATCTGCCTCTTCTCATCAAGCCCTCTAGGATCACATTTCTCCATATTGCACATGGGCCATTGTCTAACTCTACGACCATAGACAACACTCCCACTCTGGTGCCGAAAGCACTGATAACAAACTGTCACAAACAAACCCCAGATCAGGGGTAGGCAACCCCCGGCACATGTGCCAGCAGTGGCACACAAGCCCATTTGGACCGGCACGCGGCATCCTCTGTGGTGCCACAGAAATTGCCACTCCCGCCACCAAAAGACACTTCAAGTGGCTTCTTTCAGGGGCGGCTGCAGTGCGGAGGTCCCGGCCATGTCCATGCCCCAGGCATACCATGTAAAGAAGCCACCCAGAGCGGCTCCTCTCTGTGGTGTGCCGCTGCCGAAAGGAGTGACTCCAGGTAACTGGGGATGGGGTCCCCAGGCTCACTGCTGAGAGGAGCACCTCCAGGTGGCTTCTTTCCATGAATGGGCCGTCGGCACCAGCTGAGGGTCGAGAAGGAGGAACCGGCACAGGGGTTGGCAAAGGTTGCCAGCCCTTGCCCCAGATGATTGGAAAGATCGGGCATACAAAAATCAGGAAATGCAGTCACTGTTGCCTCAACCTGTATCTTTGTGCATGTGCCATTAAATATGGATATTTATGACAATGAACACATAAAATGTTTTTTACTTCTACAGCATTATACACCATTTGTCAAATAAGTCAGGGCCCAGTTGAGCCACCCTTTGACCTGTGTATAATATGGTAAAACCTGGACTTTCTGGGAGAGTCTCGCACACAAGGCACGTACAGCATGTACCATGCTGTAATACAGTCTAATAAAGATAGCGCCTCTAACCTGGTAACATGGAAGTTCAGAAGATCAGAAATAAAGTGTGATGTTTAATTCCTTGGTCTTTTGTTCATATAGCATAAAATAAGAACTGCCCAAAATTTTTCTGTAGGTGTATTTTGTTCACTCTCTTCCTGTTCCAAGAGCTAGGGCTTATTATTTATTGTTTTACAGAATCCAAAACTGTGCTGGGCACCTCCCAGCACACACAACTGATCTTTGTGGGCAATAGAAGTCCCTGATTACAGAATGCCCTCCTATACTATAACTGTATTTAAGCAGAGGCTTAATCTTAAGTACACACTTATCTCCCCAGTGAAGTCAATGGGACTTAAGTACATGCTTATGAGGTTTCCTGAATCAAGGCCTAAGGTCTCAGTCTTGCATGTGTATGTGTTTGTAGGACTGGGCCCTACATTTCACACATGATGCAATGATGGGGTGAGCGGGAGTTGGAAGGAGATAAGACAGGAAAGACAGTAGTCTCCCAAGTGGAGGATCTGTAATTACAAAGTTACTGGTCCAGTATTGGTTTCCAGGGAGTAAGTGAACAATTCCTAGCCTTCTACAGCCTTATGAATAGAATAAGTAGCGCATCCTGATCCCAGGCACATAATTTTGGTCTAGTGGTTAGGGCAGTGACCTAGAACTTGGGAGACTCGGGTTCAATTCCTGCTCTGTCATAGATTTCCTGTGTGACCTTGGGTATGTCACTGAGGCCTGGTCTATGCTGCCGGAAGAATTCAATGGCAATCGACAGGAGTTACGCAAGCTATGCAGAGTAGCTCACATAACTACCATTGACATCCTAACTCCCCTTTAGCATGGCGTCTTCACTGTGCTGCTCCAATGGGAACAGCGCTATGCCACTTGAGGGGGTGGTTTTACTAAATTGATTTCTGGATCAGCTTAGAGGGTCTTAAGACCACTAAGTCGATCCAGAAAGATCAATCTGATTAACATGACTTTGCTACCATCAGTGTAGACATGACCTTTGTGTCTCAGGTCCCTATTTGTAAATTGAGAAGAGTAGCAGTTCTCTATCTTTTGAGGATTGGATGGGTAAATATATTAAAGACTTTAAAGTGCATTGATATTTATTGATGAAAATGCTATATAAGTGTTATATTGTCATTATTACTCACTATATACTGCACTAAAATTTTCTCTGAGATGCAAAGCCTTAAGCTCTTTGGACTATCACGATAACCAAACGCTCCATACTTCTGATCTATTTTAGTATCTCTTTTCTTTGGTAGTAAGTAGTGTGATCACACAACTCCACATTATCAAGCAGCTCCATTGGCTCTCATACATTTGAATATACAATTCAAAATTGTTTTCCTTATTGTTAAATTCTACCATGTCCCACATAGCTTGTCTTCCTCTAGTTCTTTCCCCATCCCCACAACTTTTCTACCACCAGCCTCCTTTCTACCTCGCTGTATAGTCTCATTGGCTATGTCTATACTAGAAAAGGTAAGTCGACTTTGTTAAGTCGACTTAATAAGGCCATCTTTACGTCGACCTTATTAAGTAACTTAACAAAATCAACTTAACTTTTCTAGTGTAGACATAGCCCTGTGTCGACCTTATTAAGTCGACATAATGCTTTAAATTGACTTAATAAGGTCGATTTAGGCACTAATCCCTGTCCACACTGGCTTTAAGTCGACCTAAAACAAGGTGTTAATAAGTCGACTTAAGCTTACCTTAAGTCAACTTAAGGAAATGCTTAAGTCAACTTAATAAACACTCAGTGTGGATGTGGATGTGGCTTTGTTTAGGTCGACTTAAGTCTCCTTATATCATCCTAAATTGCCAGTGTAGATGCACCTATTGTTGGTGTGAGCCTCCTCGCTTTCCCATCTCTTGCCTTTTGGTCAAGATTCCTATGATTGCGCAGCCCATTGAACCTATGGGCGGGTGGGAGGGGTGCACTTCAGCGATGCTGAGTAGAGCATTACTTAATGCTCTCTCTGTAGACCCATGCAGGGAAGATTATGAGGCAAAAAGGGAAGATGCAGGAGACTGTTCAGTACTCAGTATGCTGCTGCTGCCATTTTGTCAGATTGGTCCCAGTCAGCCTGATTTGTATGTAACAGGACAGAGTGCAAAAGACAGATACCATGGCAATTTCATAGATAATTTCACATGTGAAATCATGAAATTTGGAGGAGTAGGGCTTAGGGTCATGCTTTAATGTGAATTCAATTAGTCATTTTTTGTTTATATGAAACAATTGTAGCTTTTTAGTTAGGTAAAAAGATTCAGAAATGCTTTGCCATTTTGCCTAATGTATTGTTTAAATAGAGGAGCAGAGAGTAACACAACAGTAGGGTAAATCATTCATACTGGATTTTATAGAATATTATTAATGCATACTCAATAGAATATTGGAATAATTCCATTTTGTCGAACTATTAAAATATTTAATTAAAAGCAGATGGTAGAAAAGTTTATATACATCTGTGCAAAAATATAGGGCCTGATTCTGATCCCACACCAGTTTGTCTGGTAAACTTCTTTACATCAGTGAGGCTATTCTAGATTTACATGAGATCAAAATCAGGCCATGGTACTCCTGTAGAGCTCCACTGTGGTTTTGCACAAGTTTTACTCTGCCTTGAGGCTGTTGGTTGCTCTTTTTTGTTTGCTTTGGGTTTTTTGGTTTTGGACATGTTAATTATATTGCAAAACGAAACGTTTATGTTGGCTCTTCTACTGAGAAGGATGTAGGTTAATCATTGCTTTTCAGAAAGGCATATTTTAATCTGAGAATGTTTCTACTACTTTTGCCTTGAAATTAAAAATAAATTTAAGAGGGGAAAAAAAGTACAAACTGCTACAACTACAACCTGGCCCAGCATTTATTGTTCCCCTCAAATTCCCACAGACTTCAGCTTAATTCTGGCTGTATACAAAATATGGGATTGAACCCACAGTAAATAGACCTCAGGAAAATGTAAACACAAAATTAAAACTATAAAGGCCCGCTAAATTCATTGTATAGCAAATGTAGGGGCATCTTATTTAGGGTCATCTCAAATTTAGGGGCATCTTAAAATCATTAATAGAGAGAAAAGTGATTGCTCATAAATGCTTTGGGATCACATGAGGTAATGTTAAACTATATTGTATGCAGTTTATGTTTATATTGCACACACTTTGCCACTCAAACAAAATTCTTTGTCTTCTCTTTCAGTGTAACAAGAGCCTTGAATAAAAATCACTTACAAATCCAACTCTGGGGTTCACTATGCTCTTCTCTTCATTTATTATTTTTATTTCAGTTCAACCCTAGCATTCCTTGAATGGATGTTATTTACCTGATTCTGCAGTATTTTGGCATGCAAAACTCTCGTAGCCACCATATTCTGCATATGGAAGAAGTATATTATCAGACCTTTTTTTGAAGTTGTTTGGAGTGAAATACTGATTGGAATGGAGTAAATGGATATTTTGCTACTGGCTTCAATGGGGTCAGAACTATTCTCACTTAAAGGGGTTGTCTTCACTTCCAAGTTAAGTCAGGTTCTAACTTGAGTGTTGGACTTACCTCGAATCCCACCCCCACACGACAACCCTTAATTCAAGTGTGGTGATGTTTACTTGAGTCGACAGGCCTGAGAAGGGGTATAAACTAAAACTTATGTGGAAAAAACTCATCTGTTAGCATGAACACCCTGTAGTGAAGAAGGCTAGCATTCCTTGATGTTGCTAGTCCTCCAGTGCTTTCCCATGATTCCTCCCCATAAGCCCAGAAAGGAGAAACAAGTTCTTCCAAAATTCACTGGGAAAGAACTAACACTGCTTAAATCGACTTAATTTACTCTGCGTCTACACTACACTTTCCTTAAGTCGACTTAAGTAGCTGCTTAAGTCGACTTAAGGAAAAGTTAAGTCGACTTTATAAAACCTAGTTTAAAGTCGACTTTTGGCTTAAGTCGACTTTAGAAAGTCGACTTAAGCCAGTGTAGACGTGGAGTAGCCCTAAGTCGACTCTAAGTTGACTTAGGGCTCTCCAGGACTTCCCCACTGCCCTTCCTGCCAGGGTGGGTGGCACCCCCCCTGCAGGGCAGGGCATAGCCCTGCCCATCCTGCTCCTATGCCCTTCCAGGGTCCCTGTCCCCCTTTGCCCCATTGTATCCAGGTACAATAGGGCAAAGGCTGAGCCCCCTGGCACTTGGCAAGGGGTGCCCCCCCTGCCACCATGGACCACTCCCACGTCCACCTAGCCCCTAGAAGTCGACCTAGGCGTCCAGTGTGGAGGTCATCTAGTCCAACCCCCTGCTAAAAAGCAGGACCACTCCCCCTAAATCACCCCAGCCAGGGTTTTGTCTAACCGAGCCTTAAAAATCTCGAAAGATGGAGATTCTACCACCTCCCTAGATAGTCCATTCCAATGCTTCACCACCCTCCTAGTGAGAAAGTTTTTCCTAATATCCAACCTCGACCTCCCCAGCTGTAATTTGAAACCATTGCTCCTTGTTCTGTCCTCTGTTACCCTCAAGAACAGCCTAGCTTCTTCCTCTTTGGAGCAACCCTTCAAGTAGTTGAAGGTTGCTATCAAATCTCCCCTCAGTCTTCTCTTCTGTAGACTAAATAAGCCTATTTCCTTCAGTCTCTCCTCATAAGTCATGTGCCCCAGCCCCCTAATCATTTTTGTTGACCTCTGCTGGACTTTTTCTAATTTGTCCACATCCTTTCTGTAGTGGGGAGCCCAAAACTGGACACAGTATTCCAGATGCGGCCTGACCAGTGTCGATTAGAGGGGAATTATCACATCCCTCGATCTGCTGGCAATAGTCCTACTGATGCAGCCTAATATGCCATTGGCCTTTTTCGCAACAAGAGCACACTGTTGGCTCATATTCATCTTCCTGTCCACCATAACCCCCAGGTCCTTTTCTACAGCGCTGCTACTTAGCCGATCGGTCCCCACGTAGCCATAGTGACTCAGCTTACTCCACCTCAAGAACCATTAGAAGTCCAGACATCCTGAAGACTTCGTGAGACACGCAAACGAGCGCAGAGTCAGTATGGACATAACAGCTTAAGTATTATTTCACAGTATAGTAGGGGTGGCCTTAGCTGGGGATCATGGGTACAACCACATCCACGGATATTAAACCAAGTCAGGTCAAATGGGAGTGGCTTTGAATCTGGCACCATGATGGAGGGGCAGCCAGGCCAAATTTGAGTGAGTGGCATTTCAATCCCATGCCTCAGGTTGCAGAACCACTTTGGTTTATAGTGAAGGGCACCATGGCCACTGCAGGTCTCAATGCACTAGGAGTGAGGTGACTTGCCAGGCTGAGATCTCAGAGTTAGGGCTAGCTACTCTGTCAGCGGCACCTCCAACATCATGGCATCGGTTGTGTGAGTTTGACTGAGTGCCTGTAAAGACATGGTCATTCGAACACAGAATTAGCTGGAGGTCAATTTGTTAAGATCGACTCAGCAAGTAGCCTAGCGCTGATTTGATGGGAAGGCATTTCCCGTCAATTTAGTGCTGTGGGGACCCTGAGATGAGCAGGCATTAGGCAGTTGTATCTCCCGTCGACTGCTCGAAATCCCCCCACAGTGTAGATCAGCCCTCAGGCACAGAGTTGCAGTGGGGTCAGGGAAACCACATCCATTGACAGTGAAGCTGGAGCTTAAAAAGAGACAGAAGCAGCTCCCCCACTTTATTCAAAGCAGACTTCCCCCATCCACAGGGTTAAGCCCTCTCTTACTCCCCCACCATTTCCCTGCTCCTCTCCTCTCCTCTCCCCGCCTCCCAACCCCATTCCCATCGACTCAGAGGTTACCTCTGACCCTGCTGTGTTGCCTCGCACTTGAGCTAAGCCAACTCACAAAGAGTAAGTTGAGCGTTAATAATTTGAACTGAGGTTTCAGTAAAGGCATGCCCTGAGCCATTTCACATACAACAGCATCTAATAACACTCAGGGGGAAAAAAAATCATAGATTAATTTGCATTGGAAGTGATTCATCTAGCTTCTTCCCTAGATGATGATATGACTGGTTTAATTATTCCTGACCCAGCTGATAGATTTGTGTCTCCAGTGATGGGAATTCCTCTCCCTCCCTTGGCAGCTTGTTCCATTGTCTAAACATTTGTAAAGATACAATAATTCTGCTAATGGGAATTTCACTTCCTTCCCTGGCAGCTTGTTCCATTGTCTAAACATTTGTAAAGATACAAAACCTCACCTATAATTTAAGTAGCCTAGATCAAGACAAAACAATCTAGATCCAAATATTGACATGTCTGTTGGTTTCCAAATTTTCAGTACTTGCCTATCAAAAAGTTTCCAGTTATAAAGTAAGGGCCAGATGCTAATCTTAAGTCATACCAACATAAATCGGAAGCAAACCCATGATGTTAATGTCTGAATCTGCCCTTCAATTACTTCCTTCGTATTGTTTTGCATGACAACATGTAGCACTCAATATAACTAAAACTTAATTTATTTTCTCTTTTTAAGGTTAGATTTTAGTCATTTATGCCACTGTTACAGCTATGTTTAGGTCTCCCCATACCATAACATAACTATTTTAATATGTATTTGTCCTGGTTACTATATGCTTCTTCCATCACCATAGTATCTGAGCACCTCCCAGTAACAGTTATTAATTTATTTATATTCACAACACCCCTGTGAAATAGAAAAGTATGAATATCTCCATTTTACTGTTGGGGAATTGAACACCTGGGGTATATCCACACGGGAGCCTTAGGTGGACTTAAGGATGGTTAAGTTGACCTACAGACCTGTGCATCCACACTGGGCACTTATTAGGTTGACTTAAGCGCTTCCTTATCTCAACTTAATAACACCCCCTCTTAAGGTCGACCTAAGGCTTAAGTCGACCTCATTAAGTCGACTTAAGCAAGTGTAGATGCAGGATAGCCCTTAAGTCAACCTAATTGGCCTCCAGGCCCCTTCTCAGAGTTCCTGGCCACTCCTCTGTTGACCTAGCACCTGCCAGTGTGGACGCAGGGCTGTGGACTCTAAGTTGACTTATCAAGGTCGACTGTAATTCAACTTAAAGTTGACCTTGGTTAAGTCGACTTAACAGAGCCTCCAGTGTAGACCCAGAGAGACTTAATTATTTGTCCAAGGTCAAATAGAAAGTCTTTTTCAGAATCAGGAATTTAACTGAAGTATCCTAAAGCTAAGGCATTGTCTCAATCACAACACTATCTTTACTGAATATAATGTGCCTGATGCTGATTTCTCATGCACAGCTTTTGACTTCAGTGAAGTTACCTCTGAGTTACATTAGCGTAACCATGAAGAGATTCAGTGCCAAATGGGTAATCAGACATTTTGTGGCTGATGCAATGCCATACAGCTGTACTTGCTTACACCAGCACTGATTTTGTCCCAAAAGGATTATCATCTTTAACAATGCACATCTTGTCTTTTTTGTTCATAAAAACATTTACTGAACACAGTTCTGCGTATTGCTCCTCTTCCAAATCACCCTTGCCGCCCATGGAGTGTGTATATCCAAAGTAACCAAATAGAAACAAACCCAGGCAATTCATAAAACCTGGATACCTATGAGCCTCCTTTCACCTTTTGGAATAAATACAAATTTGCTAAAAGAATTATAGAATCATAGACTTGAAGGCCTGGAAGAGACATGGAGAACATTTAGTCCAGCCCCCCTGCATTCATGGCAGGACTAAGTATTATTTAGACCAGGGGTTCTCAGCCACCGGATTGTGGACCAAAATGGGCCACAGGGCTTTCTAAAGTAGCCCACGCCCCACTGGTTCAGAGTCGGTCCGCAGCTGCCTGCTCCCGGCTTGCAGCTTGGAGCCAGACTGCGGCCACCTGCACCTCTCCCGGCGCTGGGCTCTCTTTGGCCGGTCAGCAGAGGCAGGAGCCCCTAGGGAGGTGCTGGGAGAGAGAGCCTGGTTCAGTTCCTCGGGAGCTAATCTGGGCTGGCCTGGAAGTGGGGGAGGTTCCAGGTATTTATGGGCATCCAGCCCTTAAAAAGAACAAACAAACAAACACAAACAAAAAACAACTTTTAAAAAATTTTTAAAAACCTTTTTGGCTCAAGGGCCAAAAATGTATTTTTTTTAATAAACCTGAAGGGCCATTTATAATAAAACCCATTAATTAATTAGAACTTAATTTGATTTTAATTAAATTTTAATTAATTAGACTGGTGGCCCTTCAGGGTTGTAAAAATTATATTTTTGGCCCTCGAGCCAAAAAGGTTGGGAACCACTGATTTAAACGATCCCTTACAGGTGTTTATCTAACCTGCTCTTAAAAATCGCCAGTGATGTGGATTCTACAAGCTCCCTAGGCAGTTAGGAAGTTCTTTTAATGTCCAACAAAAACCACCTTTGCTGCAATTTAAGCCTATTGCTTCTTGTCCTATCGTTAAGGAGAACAATTTTTCTCACTCCTTGTAACAACCTTTTGTATACTTGAAAACTGTTACCATCATGTCCCCTTAGCCTTTTCTGCTTCAGACTAAAGAAGTTCAATTGTTTCATTCTTCCCTCATAGGATACGTTTTCTAGCCCTTTAATCATTTTTGTTGCTCTGGACTTTCTCCAATTTATCCACATCTTTCCTGAAATGTGGCACCCAGAACGGAGCACAATACACCAGGTGAGGTCTAATCAGTAAGGAGTAGAGCAGAAGATTTTCTTCTCATTTTTCTTACAGCACTCAGACTGTTTGCTGCTTTTTTTTTTTTTTTTGCAACAGCATTAAACTGTTGACTCATATGTAGCTTGTGATGTATGACCCTCAGATCCCTTTCTGCAGTGCTCCTTCCTGGAAAGCCATTTCCCATTTTGTATGTGTGCAACGGATTGTTCCTTCTTTCCTTTGCATTTGTCCTTATTGAATTCCAACCTAATTAGTTCAGACCACTTCTCCAATTTGCCCAGGACATTTTGAATTTTAATCCTATCCTCCAAAGCACTTACAACCCCACCCAACTTTGTATCATCTGCAAATTTTATAAGTGTAATCTCTATACCATTATCCAGAGGTGGCCTTTAACTTTTGGGGGCCCCAGGCGAAGGCCTATTGAGGGGCCCCCTATAGGCCTGTGAGGGCCCCCTATAAACCCCCATAGCACTTCTCTGTGGCCCTAGCTACCCGCCGCTGGTCCCTCCCATGGCCCTGGCTCCCTGCTGCCTCCCTGGGCCCTGCTTTCCATTGCCAGTCCCAGACCCTCCCCCTCCCACTGCTGGCCCCAGTTACTGGCACCAGCCCTGACCCACCACCCCCTGCTGCCAGCCCCAGATCCCCACTGCCAGGCCCAGGGCCCAGCTCCTCCTCCTGCTGCCAACTGAGGCAGATGCAGCTTTTGGGGTAGGTGAAGCAGGCTATGGGGCCCCTTATTGCTTGGGGCCCTAGGCGTGCGCCTACTTCGCCTACCACAAAAGCCGCCTCTGCCATTATCTAAATCATTAATGAAGATATTGAACAGAACTGGACCCAGAACTGATCCCCATGAGGCCCCATGCGATATGCCCTTCCAACTTGATTGTGAACCACTGATAACTATTCTCTGAGAACAATTTTCCAACACCCACTTTATAATAGCTTCATCTATGTTGTATTTATTTATTTGCTAATACCCCTCTTCCACATATTCAGAAAGAAATCTAGAATAGTCTAGTGATTTACCCTTTGCAGGCCAGGTTTTCAAAGGTATTAGATGTCTGAAGATGTAGTTAGGTGCCAAGTTGGATTTACAAAGGCTTCTAGATAACTATTATTCAAAACAGTTGGAATTAGGCACCTAGGTGAATGAAAAACCTCACTAGAGATAGTATGCATAAAAAGGAGTTAGGCTCCTAACTTCTATTCAAATCAATAAAAGTTAGGCACCTAAACAGTAAAGAGCCTTACTTTTGTTGAGCAATCCACCCTATGTGCCATTCTGCATTGTAGATACCTAAATCCCTTTAAAAATCTGGCCCTGGCTAGGTTTATAATGATGGTTATTGTTATATGGATCTAACTGGAAAATAGTAAGGGAAAATTTGTAAAAATGTCCTGTATATTTCCCCCTATTTTTTTCTCACGCAAATTCAAAATGTTCATGAAAAGTATCATCAAAAATAATTATTTATGAATTTAATCTCTAATTATTTCTTTAATATATTAGACTGAACATACAATTCTAATCATCATGCATTGAACCCTCAGGTAATAACTGCTGCGTACTGATATAAAACTAATAGATCACTTTGTAAAGCATATACAGAATCAGCAATGTAAATTATAGATGAACCACCTGGGGAAAAAACACAGCTCAGAGGTGTAGATATTTTATTTGATTAATAGGGCTTCTCGTCTGAAATCAATCAAAGTATGAAATAGCTACAAAAGTGGCTGTTTCTTCACCCTTAGCGTATTTTTATATGACTAACTAGTAGATGTTCTTTGTTCTTCTGTAACTAAACCAGTGATCTCACTGCCACGCAGCAAACAGATTTATGATATTGTGCAAAGGTTACAGCCAACAGAGATTTGTTTGGTGCAAAGTCCAGGTATCTGGGATCTTAGTAATAAAAGCAGGATATTTCTTGCTGCTTCTTTATAATCCAAGGGGTTCAGATAAAACAACTTCTTTATAACTTCTCTGATAAGGGCTGGGAAAAACAGGAGGTACAAGGGACATTGGTTTCAGTCTCAAGTTGGTTCTTTACTGACACAGGTTTTGACCCACACATACAGAATTCTGATAAACAGCGGTAGAGTCAGCACTTCTGCTAATCCTTTTGTGTTTTTCATAGTTTTGTACATGGAAGATGTCTCAGATCTGGAAAAATCCACACAGATATTTATCAGAAGTGCTTTCTGGCTGAACCAACAAATATACTGTGTTTGGATCTACAGATTTTCACTTCCCCATCTGTTTCACACCTATATGGTAAATAAAACATCCAGGAAAAGCCACGAAATTCTGATCTGGAGATCATAATGAGAATAAATCCTCTCTGGGTTTTCCATTGCTCATTACTACTGTTGTCACCACTGAGGAGTCATGCACCTTTACTCTTCTTGCAACCTGTGTAGTCATAATACGGTATCAGAAATATAATGTCTAGAATCCTTTTATAAAGGCCCTCTATCTTATTTTGCATTGGACAATTAGACTGTGAACAGCAGAGAATTAGGAAGCAGCAGAAGCCACACTTCTAATTTACATGGCATGCTAGAAAATAATTATTACACATTTTACGAGATTGTAAATGAAAGTAAACTGATTTACACCCACTGTCAAGACAGATAGCATTAATATTGTGACCACCTACGGGGCTCACTGTTGTCACTGGGGTACTTTCCTTTGCCTCTGAGAGCTTTATGGAATATGCTTGTTGAATTCAAATCCTCGTGGTCTAAAACCACAGGTTCCTATCATCTGAGGCAGCAAATAGTTTCTGCTATAGTATATGGTCTATGATACAAGTTGAATAGTTGTAGTTCCAGTTAGTAGAAGTCAGTGGTTCATATACACACAATTCATGAAGGGCCAGATTCTGGTTTGATAGTTGGAAATAAAATTGCTTCTCCCCTCCACACCATCCCACCTCACTCTCACATAGACTCCCCACATCTCCACTACATATCTGAGGCTATGTCTACACTTGAAAAGTTAAGTCGACTTTATGAAGTCAACTTAATAAGGTCGACTTAAAGTGGACCTTATTAAGTTGACTTAACAGAAGTGGACTTAACTTTTCAAGTGTAGACTGGCCCCTTTTTTACCTTATTAAGTTGACTTAACAAGGTCCACCTAGGCACTACTCCGCATCTCCACTGGCTTAGGTCGACTTAATAAAGTCGACTTAAGCGCTAGTTCGATTTAAAATGAGGTGTTATTAATTTGAACTAATTTTTCCTTAATTCAATTTAAGGAGCAGCTTAAATCGACTTAAGGAAAGCCCAGTGTAGATGTGGAGTTGACTTAATTTGTAAGTGTAAACGCACCGAGTGAGTAAACTGCCCTATTCCCTCCCTCCCCTCACCGTGATGGGTGGGAAATGCATAGAAAGAGAGAAAGAGGTGGGAAATGGATAGAACCTTGGTTCCACCCTGCTGAAGCATTGGATAATATTCTGCTACTGGAAAGTGCCGCTAGCAAATTACTTACCTCCTGTTTTAGGCACGATCCTTCCTTGGCTTCTCCTAGGGTGGTAAAGCTATGCTTTGCCTCTTACATAGGCCTGGTTGTTAAAAGATGATCTAGCTCTAAAGTATTTATGGTTTCAACCAGGCTGCACTGCAAAATAGCTTAGATGGGATATTTCATTGAAAAGCAACATGGTATATTATAATATTGTAAGTGATACTATAGTTATGGCTCAGATGATTTTTTTCCGGTGTGACCTCTATTTCTAGGTGTTCATATATTATAACCTGAAATATAGAATCCACCAGAAATGGCCATTGCTTGTCCTCCATTATGAAAGTTTTCTGGTAAGTTCCGTTAATTACAGGTACTCTAAAAGTATTGGAGTGAGATAACAGAATGGGGAAAAAAAGGCTTGGGGGGGGGTTATATAACTGTGTAAAATATTTTTCTAAAACTTTATCTTTTGTGCTTGGGTACCTTAAACCAAAGTTACTTTCATAACTTAACTTTGGTATGGACTTATGCCAAATTTTTCAAATGTGGATACCCAACATTTAGGTTCTAACTCTATATGTTTTACATATTTTGTGGGCTTAACTGGGCATCTACCTTGATCTTTTAATACGGCATCAGGCAAGCTCTCTCTCAGTTTTGAACCAGGGCTAACATGTTCCTGACAGTTATTTTATAAACAAGGTTTACCTATCCTTCATACCGACTTCTAGAGCTGACAAACTGTGTACCAGACTTAAGCTATTTAATTTTGTGTTGCATCTCTTAGCCGCTTCTTTTATCTCTATATATGTTTTCTAATATCAAGGTAAGAACATCTATACCAATGGGACTGCTTGCATGAGTAAGGAATATCCGTGTGAGTAAGAGCAGCAAGATCATTACTTCAATTTGTGAGTTTCTTGTTATAGGTGTTGCATCTTTATGCGCATTAAACGATTGGCACACTTGGCATTATAGAAATAATAATAATTACTATAAATTATTAGCAGACTGGGGCCTGGAATAGCTCTCCTAGGAGGTGGGGGATAGAAAGCAAATAAGCTGCACAGATATGGAGCAATAGGTAAGTCTCTGTGCCAGTAAAACGAGAATTCCTAGCAGGGGGAACTAAAAAACCAAGCAAGATAACATGACATTGAGATTAACAGCAGTGCATCAACCATATTTGGTGTTTTACAAAAGAAGCCTGGGTACATAACAACTGATACGATAACAAAGTATTGTAGCCTAATCCATCGGAAGTTGCTTGTGTGTTCCTGATCACTGATAAGTATTAGTTTGGACTGATAGCTGTCACATATGTACGCAACTCATCCCCATTCAATTCTTTGTCGTCCCTTAAGATCTTTGTTTTGGATTATGGCGGGGACCCCACCATTGACTATAAACAAGTTTCCTGCATGTTGGGCACAATACATGTTGACTACTCTTTTAAAAATTAATAGCATTTAGAAATGTTTCTCCCGGTGGTGCAATAAATAAGGGGAATGTTGCTTTTGTACAAAAAACATATTTAGTTGGCCTATGCAGTGCAAAGGGAATCCTGGTTTAATATAATCAGTGGGCTTGATTTTTCCAACTTTACTCACATTGGCTATGTCTACACTTGCACTTTTAAGTCGACTTAGTGTGTCTACACTTAAAATTAAAGTCGACTTAAAGGGGAACTTACAAAGTCGACCTAGAGCATCCACACTGGATGCTCTAGGTCGACTTTGTGGGGCTAGGGGGACCTTGGGTAGGTCCACGGTGGCGGGGGGGGAGCACCCCCTGTTTACAATGGGGCAAAGGGGGACAGGGACCCTGGCAGGGCAGAGCCCTGTGTGTGACACTGTCTGGATTTAGGGAAGCATTTATGATATTATTTTCTATGGATATCTCTATGGATATCATATTATTCTATGGATATCATATTGTTATCTATGGATATAATGTTTAGGAATTTGCCAGGTGATCTGGTCCCAGGGAGTAAACTGATGAGCCATTAAGGATTCAATGGTTGTATTCTTTATGTCCTCATCAGGATACTCCCTGGGACCATTCTACCTGGAAAATTTCTAAACATTAAGGAGACAATGGTTGTTCACACCCTCCCATCTAAGACATTCCTTCAGAATGACGCAAGTTAAAGTATGGATATAACATCAAATTCTTAACTTCTAATCCAAATAGAATTCCTAGACATAAACTATATAATCATTCCCAGCAAATTACTACCTTTCTATTGATACCAAACATGACATAGTTCCTATGGATTATAACATTTATGAGATATCCATAGAAAATAATATCATAAATACTTCCCTAAATCCAGACAGTGTCACACTGTGCCCACATGCCCCTGCCCTTTGGGGGGCATGCCAGGCTCCCCCTGTGCCCCCCCCCCCAGCAGGGAGGACATTGGTGTAGTCCTGGGGTAGCCCTAAGTCGACTTAGGGCTACCCCAGGGCTACACTGGCTTAATTCGACTTTAGAAAGTTGAATTAAGCCTTAGGTCAAGTAGAAAGGTGGTTTAATAAAGTCGACTTAATTTTCATTAAGTCGACTTTATTTTCCTTAAGTCGACTTAAGCAAACTGCTTAAGTCGACTTAAGGAAAGTGTAGTGTAGGCGCAGGGCACATTAAGTCGACTTAAGCCAAGCTTAAGTCGACTTAATTTACCAGTGTAGACACAGCCATTGAGAGGTATCTAACTCAGCAAGGAGTCTCATTGAAAGAAGTGCGTGATAGGAAACTTGGGTGCTAGTCCCAGCTCAACTTTTGACTTGACCCGTCTGTGCCTCTGTATAATAACTAAGCACTGATATTGCTTGTGGGGTAAGGTATTAATTGACATAAAGGTGCAGAGGTCAACCTAGAGCTAGTTATGTGGTTACTTAGACAAAGTGGCAGCCTCCCCGGTTTCATTTTGTATTAATTTATTTTGCTTTATCACTTAATAAAGTCTGCAGTGTTATCTTTGGGGCACACCCTGAGCTTGGCATGCATGGCTATATTGATCCTGAGAAAGATTTAATATGAGAACATTCATATATCCTCGCATTATCACCCTCTAACCTATTGTGGTATGCTGGGCTAGAGGCGTTCTTATCTCTGTGTTGTTCTGCATTGAGCAAGGAGGTCTGTTCGGCTGTGTGTGTGAGTCTCTGTATGCATGTTCCCTCAGGATTACCCCTGGCTCAGATCTCTAAGTGGGGACTCCGTTACCCCAGTGATCTAGAGCCTAGCTTGGATCTTGAACAGGGACTGAGTTAACCTGGTGATCCTAAGCCAAGGTGTTTCTTTGGTTAACGCTTTGGGTTACCTTTGGCTTAGGTTTCTAGTGAGGACTCTAGTGAAGACTCTAGTGTGCAAGAGGTAAACTGAGGCAACACTCACAATCAAAGAAACCAACATGACCACGGATCTTTGGAGAAATGAAGGTGCCAGGCTAGACTTTATTGCAATGTAGCACAATGGCAAGCGATCTATGTCAACAGATCTGCTGGCAGCATTTGTGCTCCCGATACAACAGAACAGCTCAATAGATGGCAGGACTCTCCATCACCCCCTTGGCTGCACAAAATCTGGGCTCTTGGGCTCCTGCTTTTATGCCCTGTTCAGGCCTATTGGCTCAGCCCTCTTTGGGGTCTGACTTGACCTTGATTGGTCCACATACCCCTTTTTCGATGCTGCCCATTAATTTGAGAGGTCCACACATCCCTGATCCATCCATCAAGGTGTCATTCTGCGATTACGTCTACCCTTGCACTGGAGAGTTCAAGGACAGTTCACAGTATCTCTTCCTATCTCCTTGGCAATAGGCTAACAGGACATCTTCAAGGTCATTTTCCAGTACTTTTTCACTCTTACTCCAGCTGCAGCTGACTTCTTGCCAGTTTCTTTAAGGTCACACTGCTTTAACCTGACTCCTCTCAATTTAGCTAGTTATCCAACTCAGGCCTACTGTTTGGTTTCTTTCGCTAGGCCTTAGGCTTCATTCCTGACCTTTTCTACTTGTCTTTTTTATTTTAAACTTTTACCTTCTCCTACACCTATATTCTCTGGACTTGTTTTTGAAGCTTGTGAATCTTCAAGTTTCTTTTCTTGAAATTATCATCATTTCACCTGTGTCTCCCAAGTTTCTATGTTGTTTGCTAGGATCATTACCCCAAGCCATTATTTTAGCTAACAGACATTAAATTGCTCTTGCCTCAGTCCATCTGAACAAACAAACTTAACTTAATTGGCATGCATTAAATTGCACCATCTCCTGTGGGGGATTAAAAAAAACCCAGATAACCAGGTAAATATTCTTCTATTTTTCAAAATAGTTACAAAAAATTAAATCACTATGCATTGATGTTTTCCTTAAATAGTTCTAGTTAGAGATTGCAGAATGTCAACTGTCTTCCAAATTTTGGGCCTAGGGGAATGTATATGATTTAGGTAAATTTTTGTATCCAAATCTGACTCTACAGCTTTGGATTGGATATAGAACCAAAAGGGGCAGTTTTCCGGTTCTTCTGGTGCTGAAGTATCACAGGAAGGGCTGACTTCATAAGAATCCACAGCATTCAAAGTGGATGACGTTCATCTCAAGGTTCACTATTCATAAAGATTGAACTCCTGTAGGGTGAGATGATTTAAATAGGAGTTGGGACCATTCAGTTTGACCCAAACTCTGTCCCTGGTTCAGAATTCAATCTGGACTCCAAACCCTTCAATTATAACTAGCATCTAATTATAAAAGAAATTTTCAACATGAATAAGTATGTCTGACATGGCTAAGGGAACACCTTGGTATAAAATATATGGGATTAGCATGATTCAATCATGTATTCATGTGTCAGGGAATGATTTAGTTTGCAATGTAGTGGTGAGAGTAATAGTGAAGCTTGATACGATTTTTAAACTACAAGTAATACGTTCCTGGAGACCATGGTGTTATCATAGTATCACAGGTAGTGAACAGCTATGGTGATTGATATAGTATCTTTGGCTATGTCTACATTTACTAAAATTAGTTTCAATTAGTTAGTTCGAACTAACTAATTCGAACTAATTTTAGTTAGTTTGAATTAGCTTAATTTGAACTAGAAAAAGTTAGTTCGAACTAAGCAAGTGCCTTTCATGGCACTTGCTTAGTTCGAATTAGTGATCCCCATTCATTTCAATGGCCGGTTAGTTCGAACTAAGAAATTAGTTTGAATTAACATGGCCACATTGGTTAATTCGAACTAATTAGTTCGAATTAAGCCTTACTTCTAATGCCCTATTCAAAGTTATTAGTTCGAATTAAGCAAGCCCTTAATTCAAACTAATTAAAGCCTAGTGTAGCCATGGCTTCAGTTAGTTCAAATTAAGCCTCCTTAATTCGAACTAACTTGCTAGTGTAGACATAGCCTTTGCTAGTAGATGGAACATTTAGGTTCAATTGTTCATACATATCTTCCAAAAGAGATTTGTCACGTTCATTTTGTATTTAGACTTTAACCTGAATTTTAAAAGCTTGAAAAAAGTTCTGGTCAGAGTGAATAAATAATGGTTATGCTATTTTGTCCTTAAATTAACCCAAATCCTGAATTTTTGTTTTAAATCCTCAGTCTTTATATAAGCAAAACTCACTCTTATCAGTACAAATTTTGTCACAGTAAAGTACACAGTGGCCTTCATGTAGGAATACCAACACACTTCATCAACATTAATAACATTATCCTCAAAGTGTCATGTGAGGTAAGTATTATTATGCTCAGTATTATTATATCACAGACATGGGAAAATGAAGCACATCATTTATAGGAAACTTACTGGTGCAACATGAATCATGACAGAGTTTTGAACAGCATCCAGACATGCAATTTTTGAGGCTAAATAAAAATATACCTATTGGTTATCATGGGAAATGTAAAACTTTTCCCCCTGAATTTCTCACAAATATACGTTTGGTCTTCAGCACTGGGGGAAGAATCCCTAAATCTGAAATATTTTAGATTTTGAAAATGTAAATATTTGTTTGTTCAAAAACAATGGGTTTTTTTTGTTGAATATTTTCAATTTCCAAAACCCTAAAACCTTTGTTTAAAACCTCAAACTTTTTATTGTAAACTCATTTTTAGGGTTTCTAGTCAAAAATACAGAATTTGGACCAAGATAAACATTTGTATTTTGTTCAAGATATAGTTTTTATTGAAAAAAAATTTGGATGAAAATTTTTTAACTACTTCTAGCTCTTGGGTCTTAGTGATGAAACGATCTTTGCGGCAGTTACTTTGTTATAGCTCTGACCAGCTTGTCTCCGATTATGATGCAACTTTCAAGTTAATTTATGTTGCCTACATTTATTGAATAATCAAAGAGATAAAATATAGTTTATGGCTGGAAATGGTTAATGCATATATTTTGAAAAGTATTGTATGTTGTGTCAATCTCCCCTCAAAAAAAAAATATTCAAAGCAAACATATTAGGGCTCAGTTTAATAGATAACACCTAACTACAGAGCACACTGACCTATTCAGCTGAAAGATCAGTCTGACACAGGGCATATGAAAGAAAAATCACTAACATGCTTCACAATGAATATTTGGGATGAATTTTGCCCCTGTTTGTAGGCTCCCACATGAGCTGGGATGGAAAGTTGATGCACCAGCTTTCCTGATGAAATGCTAATATATTTCATTTTGAGGGAAGGGAAACTATTTAGTCTTCCAATGTAATTTGAAGTTGGGATATACGCTGTGTAGAGATAGAAGAGAATGTGTATTTTCTGCCTTTAATAACCTTTCCTCTCTTACATCAGGCATGGCAGAGCTAACACTGACTGAAAATCTTGGAAAGTGGCCAAGTTTTCTTTTTACATGGGAGAATTAAGTTCAGGGCTCTGCAATCTACGTTTTGTGAACGCCTGGGCCCTAACGAGTAGGGGCTTTAGTCAGGGAATAATTTCAGAGAATGGCTTTCCCTCTGTTTAACCCATCACGTGACATAGACTGAATTGCCACGTGAAATCCTGACTGTTAATGGTAACACTTCTATTGACTTCTGCAGGAGAAGACTTTGCCATTTCTTTTTAAAATAATGTGACAGATAGGACAAATTTTGATGAATCTTGCCTACTTTTAACCTCAGTACACTCCGTATTTACTTAATAGTTTACCAAGTAAGGTAATTAGCAAGCATTACTAAGAATACAATCTTATCTGGCAATTAAAAATGAGTTCAGCCACAAGGTACTGGGCTTAGTATAAGAATAACTGTGTGAAATTCTGTGGTCTGTTTTATGCAGAAGGTTAGGCTAGATGATCAAAATGGTCCCTTCTGGCCTTAATATCCACTAATCCTATGTCTACACTTGTACAGTTAAGTCGATTCTGTTAAGTCGACTTAACAGAGTGGCTACACTTTAAGTCGACCTTATTAAGTCGACTTAACAGTAGATATAGCCATCCACACTGGCTTTAAGTTGATGTAATAAGGTCGACTTAGCGCTGTTCCCCATCCACACTGGCTTTAAGTCGACATAATAAGGTCGACTTAGCGCTATTCCCCGTCCACATTGGCTTTAAGTCAACGTAATAAGGTCGACTTAGCGCTATTCCCTATCCACACTGGCTTTAAGTCAACGTAATAAGGTCGACTTAAGGCTTAAGTCGACCTTCAGAGGTGGTGTTATTAAGTCAACTTAAGCTGTTATTAAGTTGACTTGAGGAATTGCTTAAGTCAACTTAATAAAAGCCCAGTGTGCACATGGCTTTGTGTAGGTCACCTTAAGCGTCCTTAGGTCAACCTAAGTTGCCAGTGTAGACGCACCCTAAGAGTTTAGTGACTTGTTTTACAGCTACAAGGATCTGCCTGAACCACTGTCTCAAACTTAACTGGAAAAATAGGGCACTAAAAGAGCAACGTGCCTCTTTTTCTAAATCACATTCATTCACATTGTGTTCTAGTTTGACTGGTTTGGGGTCTGAGCGTAATGACTATGAGGTAAATGAGAATGGGAGTCTTTCTCTTTGAGGATTGAGGTATGGAGGAAAGATTCATGATTATGAAGTTCAGATTGGAACGATCATTCCCAATCACTATCAGAAGCTTATTTATTTATTTATTAAATATCTGTACTATGTAGAATTTGTTAAAGGAAGCTGTTTGTAACTGGAACATTTTAAAGTTTTGTTTTTTTGTAACTATCCTCAAAGTGACAAAAGTTATAAACAGATCCCAATGAAAAGGAGTCATGAGACCATCTAGTCATAATTACAATATATGTTGCTTTTCTTTAACAGAAACCAGAAAACCTCTTTACATTTGCAAGCCTAGTTCTGATTAGGATGATCTTGTCTGTGTGCCATGATGTGCTGGGGGGGAGATCTTCCAGGCCAAATCTGAGTGTGTTATGCACGAAATCTGCAGTTATGCAGAAAGAATGACTTACTGCCCTCATAAAAGAAAATCAATCTCAATATAATTGTCATTATCCATCTTTAGTTACTTATTTAGTGCTAAATTACTCAGATATAGGTGAAATTGGGGGAGGCTCTTTCAAGTCAGATACAATTTATTTTGTTACAATTTTCAGTGTTTAGAAATTTTTACTGATGGTTGCAGTTGTCCCACACCTCTGCTCTTTCTAAGCTGGAGTTATCTAAACAGGTTTCCTTTTACCTAAATATGAAGTCTTACTTGTAAATTTCTTTGTTTGTAAGTTTTGGCTTATGTTACTGATTGGTTAACAAATAAGATCAATTAGTATAAAGCCATTTTAAGATCAATTAGGATAAAGCCATTTTATTTCTTAATAGACCATCTGCAAAGTTATACACTTCAGCGTCATAGTTTATTAATGATACTGTATTTTTCCTGCAGGAGATGGAGAAGAATGAAAGTTCCCCATATAACAGTGCAAATTAGTTTTATAAGAGAAGCTTCTCTTACTGACTTAATCATCAACTCTGCTTTGTTTGTTGTAGATATGCAAAGCTTGCAGGTCACATTATCACCAAAGAGTATACTGATTACCCTAAATGCCAATCTCAGCAGAGTAGGAAAGATGTCAAGGTAAGATGTGCATTACATAAAACCCGAGTGCATTACCTGGCTAATGTGTGTTTCCCAAAGTGAGTTAATCTAGGGACTGGAGATTTAATCATCTCACAAAACTAAAGTGAAGAGTTGTGCAGAGCAGCTTGAGGATTGCTCTAGAGAAATGTGTTGGCTTGCAAGATGGTTGCATCTTTCACTCTTTGGAATCTATTTTCAGCATATAAGTGAAGAATTTGTTAATATCCAGTAGTGCCTTATGATTCTTCAGTTGTTGTTACATAAAGAGACCAATATGCAGAGAAAAGAAATATGATTACATTTTATGGTATCCAGCACCATATTAGATGGAGCCTTGTCTACACTGAGTTTTTAGCCACTTGTGCAGTTGTAGCTGTTTAAAACCAAGATAAACTGTCGAGGATAAAGCTCAAGCTGCTTCCATATAAATTGTGACTGTACTAGAGTTTTGCACTGATGCAGTTAAACTGGTGGCTAAAAACCTAGTGCATACTAGACCCGAGCGTAGTTTACATAATTTAGACTGCAAACAGTAGTAAAGTATATGGAGCAGAAATCTCCATCTGCACAGAAATGCCATGACAAGACAAAGGTGGGGAAACGTAGACTGAATGCTAGGTAATGAGCTTAGCAAGAAGTGTGGGAAGGAGGTGTGATTTACATAATTTCCTGAATGTAGCTAAGGTCTGGGCCAAATGGGAGTGATGCCAAATGAGAGGGCTTAACTACTGAATACGCTCTGTCCTTTGTCTGTTTTTTCCTCATCTTTGGAATTTCATGGGCCCCAATCCTGCAATCAAATATGCATTCATATGGGGCTCTGCACAGGCACAGGAGTCCAACTGCACAGACTTGATTGCTTGAATCAGGGCCTTAATATAAAAATTACAAATCTATTATTCATGCACGAGTAGAAGTGAAAGCAAAAAATAATGAAGAATACAAATGATGAGGAGTAAGATTTTCAAAATTTTTCCATTTTTATTTTCTACACACAGTATTAGTAATACATGTAAGGCCTTCTTTTTTAAAATATATGGGATGAAATCCTGGCCCCATTGAAGACAATGGGAGTTTTGCCATTGAGTTCAATAAGGGCAGGATTTCAGCCATGAAACTGCCCCTTTAACACAGTGGTTCCCAACCTGTGGTCCAGGGGTCAAAATTGGCTCATGGGGGCTTTCAAAGTGGCTTGCGGCTCCTCTTCTGCTGCCTAAGTGTGTTTCCACAGGACTAAAAGACTCTGCAGGCTCTTTGCTGCAGCCAAAAGGATGGGAGATTAGTATTTTCCTCCCTCAGGCTATGTCTACACTTGTAATTTTAAGTCGACTTAGTGCGTCTACACTTAAAATTAAAGTCGACTTAAAGGGGAACTTACAAAGTTGACCTAGAGCGTCCACACTGGACGCCTAGGTCGACTTCTAGGGGCTTAGGGGGACCTAGGGCAGGTCCACGGGGGTAGGTGGGGCACCCCTTGCCCAATGCCAGGGGGCTCAGCCTTTGCCCCATTGTACATAGGTTCAAGGGGGCAAAGGGGGTCAGGGACCCTGGCAGAGCATAGGGGCAGGGTGGGCAGGGCATGCCAGGCTCCCCCTGTGCCCCCCCGGCAGGGAGGGCATTGGTGTAGTCCTGGGGTAGCCCTAAGTCGACTTAGGGCTACCCCACTTCTACACTGGCTTAAGTCGACTCTAGGAAGTCGACTTAAGCACTAACTCAAATTTAAAGGAGGTTTAATAAAGTCAACTTAATTTTAATTATGTTGACTTTATTTTCCTTAAGTTGACTTAAGCAAGCTGCTTAAGTCGACTTAAGAAAACTGTAGTGTAGATGCAGGATAAATTAAGTCGACTTAAGCAAGCTTAAGTCGACTTAATTTACAAGTGTAGATGCAGCCTCAGTTCCAACAGGGAGCAAAGCACTCTACCTGCATCCTTAGGTTTTGAGGTCCTTGCTGGAGCCAGAGAGAGGGTGCACTGATCTTCTGTCCCCTTGGCTGCAGAACGGAGCCACTGTCTAGGGACCCAGGAGGAATGCACAGGGCTACAGGATGAATGTGATTTCCCTGCTGCAGTCAGGGAGATGGAAGATCAACAAGAAGGCTGCTTCCTTCCTCCGGCTGGCTGCAGTAGAGGGGTGGGGGGTCCTGCTGGCGGAGACTGGTGGCCCTTCTGGGTAGTAAAAATGATCTCCATGGCCCTTGAGCCAAAAAGATCGGGAACCACTGTTTTACAATATCTGATGACAATATCCCATATTTTAATTCAAAACAGATCAGCACCCTGCAGGCCATTAAAATTGCTATAGTCTATCATGCCTGGCTTGAAGTGCTGTGTTATATTGTCTGTCCTATATTGTAGAGGACTACAGTGTAAGCATAAGTTTAGATTTATGCTGTATAAAAAAAAATGACCAAAGAGAAATTAAAGAAAACAATTAGCTTTAAAGAGGACGTTTAAAAACTTATCTCAAAACTAATGGACATTTGATGAATACAATTCTGCCTCAGTTACCTTGATGAAGCTTCCATTGCTGGTACTCATCTGAAAGCAGAATTTGGTCATATACCTTTAAGAAGCTGAAGCTAAATTCCACATATATATATGAAGAATTACAGTGCAAATCCATTAGCTCTGATGACAGTATGAAAGCAAGTAGACATCGTATGACCATTGCTTTTGTTTGCACTGCAATTTCACGTTTAACGCAACTGATCAATGACTAATGTCCGAAAGCAGTTCTAGGTCATTTGTGGTGTTTGTAAACAGAGAGAAGGGTTAAATATTTAACAAAATGGACATAATGATTAACACTGAAGTCCCATATTGCAAAGGTCTTATGGGGGAAACTCTTCCACCGATAGGTCTGGATTGAGCCAAGGCTTTCATGGCCTGATTTTCAAAGGGACTGAATATTGATTTCAGTGGAAACTAAGGGGTTCAGCACCCTAACTATCAGTTAGGAACAACAGACCTGAACCTTGAGATGAAGAGTTAATCAAGCTAAATCTTTTCCAGTTCCAATGTATTTTCTATTATATACTAACTCTACCCTCACGCCCCCCCCCCCCCCCCCAAAAAAACAAACAAACCAACCAACCCGAGGGCCTATAACATGAGGCATCTGTCCTGAATCCCCAAAGGGATTAATCATTGTAGTACCACTGGAATACTGGGAGTCCCAAAGTTTGAGTTAGGTGCCCAGGTTCCCTGAATAATGAATGGAGAGAGCTGGGTGCCTAAGAATGGGATCTAAAAAAGCCAGCATACTAGGTTGGATGCTACCTAAACTAGCCAATGGAAGATGCTGCTAAGAGGGATGTGTCTTAAGTACCATCCCCCCATGATGGTCAACATCTAAGTCTGGACTGCAGGGAGTCATATGTCTCTGCTTGTGATCCACTGCCAGGAATCCCTCTTCTGGATTCAGATGACTCAGCCACTTAAACCATTTCTTGTGAAAATGAGTGAGGCAGTCACTTAATTCCATGCAAAGAGGTCCTGGGGAGTAGGAGGAGAAAGAAGCTTCCCTCATAGTCTTTTGCTCAGTGGTTACAGCACTCACCTACAAGTGGTAGAGTCTGGTTCGGATCTCCCCTCCCTGATAAGAAGGGATTTGAGCAAAGACTTCCTCTCTCTCAAAAGAAGACCCTAGCAACTGGATGATGGGATATTCTGGTGTGCCTTTCAGTCTTTCCTGTTGAAGCCATTTGACTTTAATTACATAACTGAATAACGAAATATTAATTAGGCCAAAGAAAGAGTCACTAGATAGTTCAGTGGCTAGGTCTCTCTCCTGAAAGATGGGAGATCCCTGTACAAGTCTAAAGGCATGAGGGAAGCCTTCACCTTCTCCGCTGTTCCCCCGTCAGTGTTTTATGTGTAGGTAAGCATGCTTAAAGCACACTTACTAGATCCCGTCCTGCAAATAACATAGACATTCCTTCACCTATCATCCGCTGGTCCATGAATTGCATTGTGATTAAGTGTGTCGCCTGGAGACAACCTGCTGCTGAAAGACCCCTTCTGGTGGTGGGGGTTTTCTTCCAACTGCAGGTTGCCTCTGCAGGGACCTATCTTTATTGTGAGGATGGGAAGGAAGGCAGCAGCAGAGAAGGCTCTGGGAGTCTCCCTGCAGTAGTGGCGTGGGGCTCAATGCAGCTGAATCCACCTGCCACAGCATAAAATCTCAGCAGAGTAGGGCTCAATGCCACCGAATCTCCTTGCAATGCTGGGAATGTCGGCGGAGAGAGGACTTATTGACAGGCCTTTTCCGAAAAGTCTCTACAGAGGGGGCTTAGGGAGGTGGCATGGACTTCTGCGGTAGCTGTCTGAGCTGCCACCGAATCTTGGCTCCGCAGCTTTTTTTTGTTGGCAGAGGGTGTGTGTGTGTGTGTGTGTGTGTGTGTGTCAGGGTGAGCTCCTGACTGTTGCAATGCCCCAATAGTTGAAAACCCGATTTAGATACCCAAGTCCTTTTGTGGATCTGGCCCAGTATGAATATATACAAAGATCATTTCTAAACTAAACTCACTTTGGATAAGACTGAGTGAAATTTCTCTTTGACTTTGCAAAAATCATCCAGGTGGACTCTTTGGAACAGGTTTAATAGGGTACAAATTAAGGCCTTGAACATTCAAACTGATTTGAACAGCCAGGCCCCTCTGCTGTGCAGATGCCCATTGGCACGAATGAGGCTTTATATGAGCATAAAGGGTCTTTCTACATGGACTAGTTGGAGGTTTCAGGACACACCTTAGCTAGCCGATGTGGATCATAGAAATGAATGATGCTAAAAAGCTATTAGATCATCCAGTCTGTCTCCTCACCAGACAGTCAACATGATTTAATAGGTCTTTTTCCATCTTATAGTTTCTATGATTCCATTACTCACAATTCTGTTAGATCACCCACCATCAATGCAATGCACTACATTGCTCTACCATTCATCTGACATACCATTTAACCATTAAAATGGTAAATGGTACACTGTACGTGCACTCCCTGATTTTCCTTTCACAAATATTAGGTTTGTGTATATTTAAAAGTTTTACCCATGTAACTATTTGGGTTAGGGATGTGGCTTTTTTTTTTTTTTTTTTTTTTTTAACCAGAGTAGTTATAATAGTAAAAGTCCTAGTGTGGATGGAGTTATAGTAGTATAGAGGTAACTTATACAGGTACAGTTATTTTTCTTGCCATATGGAAATAGTTACACCAGTATTAAGCAGCTTTATACTAATATAATTGTATGTTAGTCTTTAAAAGTGCCACAGGACTCTGTTGTCTTTCTGCATAGTTAAAGTACAAGTTATAGCAATTATCTGAAAATATTTCTAATAGAGCAAATGTGATCAAGTTTATCTTCAGAGTTTCCCCATACACATATCCTTTTGTATTTCAGTGTGAGACAGGCTGATTTTGGTCAAACTTTTGAAGCAAAACTAAGTATATTGTCAAGCATTTCACTAAGGTTGTTTCTGCCATCTAGTGGCTACTGCTCAGTTATCAATACCTCACAATAATTAGTGTGGATTAGTTGAGTTCCTTTAAAAGAAAGAATGGGCAAAAATATACTTGCCTCAGTTTCAGTGTAGTGGTTTAGTACTTTTCCCCTCTTTCATATCTCTGCCTACTATAAAGACAACAGAACAATATGTGATTTATGAAATCCTTTTGTGTAAATGACTGGCTGTGAGAAAGCCTTGAGCCACACTACAAAAAAAAAAAAAAAAAAAAAAAAAGTCTTCACTCAATAGTTAGCTCCATATCTGGAGCAGTGGTTAAATATTTTTTTTGTTCTGAATTCTTGACTAAGAGATTATTTTTATTTCAATTTCTTATACACACCAATCCTTTGTTCTTTTATCTCTAGAAGATTATTACAAAGGATAACAAATCTGAGACATTCACCATGGGCTAAATACACAAAGGAATTTGTGTGGTGAGTGATGCTGAATAATGCCACACCCAACTTTTAGGGATGCAGAAAATCACTGAGGTTCACAAAGTCTGCGTTCAGTGCCTCAGCTCCCTGTATAGTGAATGGGGAGAGGTAAATACTTTAGAATCAGATTCATAAAAGCCAAGGCTCTAACCAGCTCCTCACCTAAGCCAGGCAGTGGAAGATGCCAACGTGCAAAATATGTGCCAGGACCCATCCCATAGGAGCCTGAGGCCATATCTACACTAATGGCGGCAAAGTTGCTGCTGTCAGATTGATCTTTCCTGATCAACTTAGCAGTCAGTTAAGACATACTAAGTTGATCTGGAAATTGACTTAGTAAAACCACCCTCTCAAGTTGTACAGCACAGTGAAGACACTGCACTGAAAGGAAGTTAGGAAGTTGACAGGAATTATGCAAGCTACTCTACATAGCTTGCATAACTCCCATAGACTACGAGTGAATTTTCCTGATAGTGTAGACTGGGCCTAAGTCTAGGATGCAAGGAGGCAGTTTCCTGTTGAAAACTGTGTCCGGTGTTAAGTGCCTATGCCAGGAAGGGAGGCCTTCCCTCATAACTCTTAATACAGGTTAGGGTAAGGCACTCAGCTGGGATGTGGAAAACCCCAATGGAAGTACTCTCTCCATATGGGGAGAGGATTCTTGAATAGGGATCTGCTATTGAGCAGGTGTTGTCCCTCACCACTGGGCTATGACATAATATGATGTGAGTCTTCCTCAGTCTCGCCTGTTGAAGTTGTTTCACTATGGCTAAACAATGCAATCATTAGACCAGAGAGACGAGAGCTTCATATGTAGACTGGTGATGAGAGCACCACCTAAGGGAGGGCAGTTGTGGTAAAAGACTTGGGATCCAGTTCCCCAGTCCATATAGATAAATATATTGATCCACAGTGATACAGTTTCAACAAGAGAGACTGAGAACTCCTGCATCAGCATAATGTATAACTCTGTGGTTAGGGCACTCAGTGAGAGACCAGTTAAAAACCCTTTCTCACACTCAGGTGGAGAGGGGACTTGAATTTGGGTTTTTTTTTCACATCCCAGGTGAGTGCTTTAACCACTGGAAAAGTTACAAGATAGATCTTAACTCCCAGCTGTTTTGTGCGAGCTCCCATATAGGAGCCCTAGCCAGCAGGCAAGATCTAAATATACTTACTGGATTGGGCCCATGGGCATGTTAGTTGGAGGAATGTTTCTCTCTCTCCAGTATGTGAATTGCACTGGGGTTGTGGCATCCGATTGCCTGATATATGGCTACCTACAGCACACCTGTATAGAGGCAGACAAAATAGAGGCTAGGGAATTTGTCCTGCAGAAAAAGTAGGCAATGAGTGAGTTTAGGTTTCTGTGGGGTTAGGAGGCAGCTGAATGTGGGGTTTTGTGAATCTCAGGAGGGGCTGATTCTGGGATTTAGACACCCACAGTGCCACTTAAATGCTAAATTTGGTTGTGAATCTAGCCCAGGTGTTTTAGTTTTGTTTGGAAATGCCAAACAATTACTCATTTGCATCAAATCTTGCTACTTATTTTACAGTTTCTGTTGCCATTCACTCATATAGACATTTAAAAATACTTCATCCCTATTAAGCTGCTTAAAAAAATAATAAAAAAAAAAAGCAACCACAGACCCCATCAGGGATGCTGCTGCAGTAGCTTCTTGGAAAGTGGCATGACTTCACACACCTAAATAATTGCTATCTCCATGGCAATGCAAAGGCATAGACCTATTTCCAGGTTGGTGCAACACTTAGAAGTAAATGAGGGTTAAAAGCTGGTATTCAGCCAAGAGTGAGTGAGCTTCTCTATCCTGAAAGATTAAATGTAAACATCTCCTTCCTGAACATTAATGCACCATGTACTACTAACAAGACTGCACAGAAGACATGTTTAAAGTGTTCAGATATGATGGATTGTCTTTCCTGCAAAAACAAGAAAAATATAGAAAGCAAGAAAGTTTATTAATGATCATATAATGAGGCACATTTTAATAACTGTCATACTATGGAGCAATGCCAGAAACATATAGCTCCATCCTTTTAGGCAGCGCAATGATGGAGATTTAGAAATATATGTTTTAAGGAACTAAATTATTGCTACAACGTAGTTGAACTTTATTATCCTGGATGTTTTAACTACAAGAAACAAAAATGCCATCAGTTTTAAAGAGAACCGCCTCCAGATTGGCGTGATCTTTCCTCTGATTTGATCCAGTAGTGTCATCTCTCTCTCCAGATTGTATTGGCAATGCTCTCCAGACGGGTATCTTCCATTTATTGTACAGACAGCGTTAATTTCTCAGGGTTTACCAGGGCTAAACTCTTATCGGCCGCATTATCACTGAGAGTAAGGAAAACTCTGGGAAGGTGAGGGCCACTTGCTTGAGGACCATCTGCTCTCATAACCTGAAGTTCTTCGCATCTAATAGCACTTCAGGGACCCCGCGGGGGAGTGGATGCCTGCTCGAGGGATTCTCTTGGCGCAGCATCTCCTTAGGTACCGAGGGAGCCTCTGGTTTGGAGCCACTTTGATTTTGGGTGGAGAAGGAAGCTGCCCGGCTCACCAAGGGGCCGTGCCCAGTGGCCCAGGACAGGCTGGCAGGAGCAGGGCAGAACATGTGGCAGGTGAGGTTTCCCAGGTCCCAGGTGCTGGCCGGACCGCACAGCGGAGCAGAGCGCCGGGGCAGGCAGGGGCCAGGCAGCAGGACCCAGAGGACCCAGGAGGGCAGGGGTGTGCGGGGCCCTGGGTCCCACCGCCGCACGTGGCCCTAGTGCGCAGACTCCGGGGCTCGGCGGGGCCCGGCCGAGTCTTTAAATCTCCCGCCTGGCAGCCGCTGGCTGGGACCGATCCCGCCGGGCCAGCAGGAGGGTGAGTACCGGATCGGGCCCCCGCCCGGGGGTTTGCTCGGCACGCCGGACCCGCCCCGGCCGCCCCCGCCAGGCCAGCCCCGCGCCTCCGCCCCGCCGCCGGCTGGAGAATGGGAAACCCCGTCCCGGGTCCCGCCCGCCTGGCCTGGGCCCCGCCACCGGGGAGCGATGGGGAGGGGACCCGAGGAGATGTGAGGGGGCGGGGAGGGATGGGGGGGTAGAAGGGTTAAGGGGAGGGGTGGGGTGAGGGGGCAGCATAGGGGGCAGGGAGCAGTAGGGCTGAGGGGGAAGGGGGAACAGTTGGTAGGGGATGGGGCAGGGAGTGCTGGGGGGGGTGAGGGGGTAGAAGGGTTAAGGTGTTGGGTGAGGGGGCAGGGAACGGCAGGGGTGGTGGGAAGGGTGGGGTAGGCGTGGGATGGGGTGGGGGGAATGGTGGGGCAGGGAGTGGTAGGGGCAGGGGTGGGGGGAGTGGAGGAGGTAGGGGATGGGGCAGGGAGTGCTGAGTGGGTAGAAAGGATGAGGTGTGGGGAAAGGGGGCAGGGAACGGTCAGGGTGGGGTGGGGGGGTAAGGGAGGAGCAGGGAACGATTAGGGAGCAGTGATGGGGGAAGAGTGGAGGTAGGGGATGCGATTTGGTGAGGGGGGCACAAGAGTAGCATCTCTCTTAGTCAGCAGGGTTCATCTCCCAGTGACATGTAGGTGGGGATAATGGCTGCGGCCTGTCTGCCTTATTGGGGTCAAATTCCAAAGGGGTAGCCGTGTTAGTCTATTGTAGAAAGACAACAGAGTCTTGTGGCACTTTTAAAGACTAACAGATTTATTAATCGCATGAGAGTGGGATTTTCTCCCACGAAAGCTCATGCGATTAATAAATCTGTTAGTCTTTAGAAGTGCCACAAGACTCTGTTGTCTGCCTTATTGGGATGAGCGATCTGCTGTCTGGGTGCTGGCTTTGCGCTTGGAGCTGCACTGTTTATCATGGTTCCCATCAGAATAGTGCACAGCAGAAGCGTGGTTTGCAGGGACCTGTCTGGGGAGAAGTTGCTGGCTCCCTTTGGGGACTGATCTGTCACTGAGCAGGTTGGTTTGAATGTGAAGCAAGGGCAGCCTCTGATGGCAGTTCTCCTGTGGGGGGAGGGTTGCAGGGGGTGGAAGGCAGGGTGGTGAGGTTTGCTGTGAGCCAGACCATGGGGCTTAGGTGGTGGGGTTTAACTGGGTGAACAGTGACACCATCCCCCCACAGAGTGGGGTGGGGGCCTTGAGTCAGCCCTTTATGGAGGGAGGCTAGCCCCATCAAGTGTCCTGTTTTCGTTTGGGGAAATATGGTCATCTGGAGGTAGGGGTGTCAAACTTGTGGCCTGTGGGCCGGATGCGGCCTGCCAAGAGCTCTTATCTGGCTGGAGGAGCTGATGCCCCTCATTAAACTATTCTCTCTGCATAGAGCCTGCAATTTTACTTTTCATCAGCAGATGGTGGAGCGCCCTCTGGTGGTGAAAAGTAAAAACTGCGGGCGCCTGTACTCAGTTTTTTCAGCAGGTGAGGGGGTGTACCAGCTGGGTGCCTTGCTTTGAGTCTGGGTGCCTAGCTGGGCAGAAATGTTGGATGCCTGTGCCTGGGAGCCTGAGCTGGCCAGGGCCTTTTAAAATCTCCTGCTCTACACATACCCACGCACATGGCCCAGGGTGGGGAGTGGGTTGGCCAGCGAACTGACTCTACGGGCTGGATTGAGCCCATTTGAGCCAGGTGGCGGGGGGTTGTTGGGGAGCCTACAAGGTGCAGGCCGGGGAAGGGAAAGGGGTCAGGGAGCCCACACCACATGTGGTAGAGGAAGTGTGGCTTGTAGGGCAGGGGAAAGGGAAAGGGGTCCAGGAGCTGCACAGGAGGGGCAGGGTTTGGGGAGCCAGCACAGTGAAGGGAGCCCACAGGGCAGGGGAAAGGGAAGGTGTTGGAGAGCCAGCAGGGAAAGGGAAGCCCATGCTGCCCTGAGTGTGGAAGGGGAAGGGCTCAGGGAGTCCGGCAGACACACTTCGGCCCCCATCAGGTATCCTGCCCTCCAGTGTAGCCCTCCACACAACGAGTTTAACACCTGTGCCTTAAGCAGTGTCCTCTCTGGAGTGTCCTCTTTTTTGGAAACTTCCAATATGGTAACTCTACCCACACTGGCAGGTTGCGATTCCCTGTTTGAGAAATGGATCAGTCTTCTCCATGCTCCCCCTCTGCTCCTGTAAACAATGGCTCGGTCCACTCATATGGGGGTGGGGTTACAGTCTGTAGGAGCTGAGCTTCGGGTGCGGTGTGAGTCTTGGGGTTAGGGGACTCATGGTCTGGTGTCTTGGGGTGGGGCCCAGAGGATTGGGGGGCGGTGGTATGGAGTGCAGGCTGATTAAATTAAATACTAGTACTGATTAAATACCAAAAAATGTCCAAAGATGAGCAAAATCCTGGATTTTTTTTGTATTTAAAAAACCCAGCCCAACAGAGATTTATGACTGAAAAGGAGGATATGTGTGGGAAAAACTGGGCTTATGGTAAGCCTAGCACATGAGAAGGGTTCGATGGGGGACCAAGGAGCTAAGGCCGTGCTCATTGGGTGAGAGAGTGAGTGGGAAGGGGGGAGCTCAGCGAGTGAAGGGGTTGCTGTGGGTAGGGATCAGGCTCTGGCTCTGGCTCGTGGCCACAAGGATAGTGATCTGCGGGTGGGGTTCAGGACCAGCTTCAGGGCCATGGGGGAGCGAGTTGTGGGTGCCTGGGGTGTGCGTTGTGTGTGCCTAGGCTTAGCTGGACCCTGCCATCCTGCTTTCCCCCTCTATGCCCCGCCCCTCCCACTCCCTTGCTTTCCCTTCCCTTGCCACTTTTGCCTTGTCCTGTGACCCCACCTCCCCCCACCGGCCTCCCCTGCCCTCTTCATCAAAGTCCCTTCCCTTGCTCTACTCCCCTGCCTTGCCCACCAATCTTTTGTCCTGCCACACTCCCCACTGTCCACTGCTGCCTGGCCTGGTTTGAGCTCCAGGTGACCCCTAATAAATTTCAAATGGAGGTATAGATGCCTTTGGAGATCTTAAACATAGTCTGTGGACTCCAGATTGAAAGCTGCTGTTCAGTAAGGACAAACTTTCTCAGACCCCCTCAGACATAATCTGTGAAGTCTGAGGGGGTCCTTGGACCACAGGTTGAAAACAACTGGTTTATCCCTTTCTCCTATGAGTCCTGTCCTTTGTCTGGCTTTGTCTGACAGGATTTAGACTGCAAGTGTCTTGCTGTTGGACTGTCTTGCTTTGCTTATACACATTGGTGCTGTGTTTGTGGTTGATTCTTTCTACCACTGTAATGAATATGATGATCCATTTATTTTAGGCAGATAGATATAAACATCTCTCTTACATGGTATAGTTTGATTAGGAAGGCACCTTTGTGAATTGATCATCTTAAAAAAAAAAAAAAAAAAAAAACAAACCAATCCTGAAATGCAGTAGTACGGAATTACTTGTTCCTGGGGTAGTTCTGCACACCTGGAGAATTCATGTGCCCTATAGATTTTTTTTTTCCTCTACAGAAAACAGGTTCTGCTGGAGAAGTACTGAAATTACACCTTTCTCCTCTCAGGGATTGCTGTGGTTCCAAGACAGAGGGCATCTGGTTCATTACTTGGGCAGCTAGCCACAGAGAGGTAGTCGAAGAGCCTGTGTTCCTCACAGTGCCTTCTCTGTAGGGAGTGTGGACAGAGAAGGGCACACAGGGCTGCTGGAAGAGGGTTGGGGACTCTCATACTGGGATTCAGAAGGGTTAGTGGAGAACAGACTGGGGCAGAGTCACAGGAGCTGGTAGGGTAATAGCATTGAGCCAGGGGCTGAATGAGATGGTGCAGGGTCACATAAGGATGGGGGGGATGAGGAGTGGCTGAGTGGTGATTCAGGAATGGATGAGGGAATTGGGTGCAGGGATGGATGGGGTTGGGAGAGGAATGGGAGGACCACAGTGGGGAGGGATGCATGGGGACAGGAGCAGATTTGCCTGGCTGAATGGGAGAGACTGGGGTTCAGTCAGGATCTGTTTCATGGACAGTAGCCGTCTCCCTAACAAACAGTCCCTCTGCTCTCCCCCCACAACTGTGTTCTATGCTTCTCTTCCCCCCCCCCCCCAACTCTCCATGTTCATTTCCTGGCTCCTTTCCACCAATTACTTCCATCTTCCTCAGGTTGTTCATTACCTCTGACTCCCCCAAGCCTTTGCATTGCTTTGGAGTGGTGCAGGAAATACATTTCTGTACTGTAGTTTAAGTGAATTATTACTTAGAGTTCTGCATGCATACGCTTAGTAGGGAATTGTTTTGTCAAAACACATTTCCTAAATATTTTTGCTGTCTGTATTGTTACAGACATACTTGCTGACAGATATTTTGAAATAAATTACCAAAATACTTGAAACTGGCATCATTCTGTTGTGTTATTTTTGTGCAGCATTTTAAAATATTGTCTGCAGAATTTTTAGGGGCAGAATGCCTCCAGGAGAAAATTCTGGAATTAAGTCATTGTTTCAGCAGAAGTGCTGGAAAATGGCATAACAGTTTTCATTGTGTCTTCTTTTCAGTTGCTGTGTAGTTTTCTGAAACATTCACCCTAACTCTTGTCTCATCCCCCTGCAGACAGCTGTGGCGTTCCTGAAGTGCATTGGAGAGGAGTTTCTACATGTGCGTTTTGAGTGATCTATAAAAGTACACTAGTGTGCCTGTACTGGTGAGTTGAAAGAACACAAAATTGCTGAATTTTTGGAGGGGGTGAAAGGGCTGTTAATCTTCTATCTGTTGCTACTTCCTCATTGTTCCTGAATATTTCTATTCCTTGCAGCACAATGTAAATAAGGACTAACCAGAATAAGTAGTAATGCAGGTTGTTAGCCTTTATAAGATTCTCCTGAAGAGAGAACTTGATATTTAGAGCCCTGCAGATCTATAAGCATCCACTTCAGATCTGCGGTATCCATGGATGCGGATATCCGCAGACCCATTGTTGTGGGTTGGAGCTCGGATGCGCATTCTATTTTTATCTGCCCATTGTGCGATCGCTGCAGCTACTGCTATGATCTGTCATCAGCACACGGGGACAAAGGTAGCATTTCAGCCAATCCCAGCTCAGCTCTGGTTGTGGTCTGCCAGCCAATCAGCGTCTCAGTCACAGCAGGCTGGGGCTCTGAGAGTCACCGCTCAGTGTCAGTCAGTCAGCCAGCATGCTGGCCTTTGATTGGCTCATTCCAAGGAAATCTCTGATTAACAGCATGGTGCACAAATGAGAAAAAGAAAAAGTGCCCTGGGGTCTGCCTAGGGAATGAGCCAGTCAAAGGCCAGCATGCTGACTGAGTGAGCCCAACTTTGGTACAGATGCACATAAAACCTGGCATATGGATTGAGAATTGGATAGTTACCGATCAGATCAGATCTGGATCCACATTTGTGCATCCTTGCAGGGCTCTATTGATGATGCAAAAGGGGATCTAGAGCAGTGGTTTTCAAGCAGTGTGCCTTAGCACATTGGTTTGCCATGAAATTTTGTACAAAGTTAATGAAAATCAATGTAAAACAAACGTTCCATTTTAAACAATATTCTATCCAACCAGAATTATAACTCATAAAACTCAAGAAAATTAATCATCAGATTAAAATCAAGGTATTGGTCTTTCAATTCTAAAACGTGAACATTCTAAACGCAGGTGGTCAAAGGGCAAAATTGAGATGACATGTATTTTTTCCGGTGGATTTGAAACATTAATGCATTTGATCCCTCTTTAGCTTGTGCTATGGACTATGTTTCAAACCACTCTTGTAAGACCAGAAACATAGTAAATGTGATGTTTATGAGCAATCAGTTCAGCTGAAAAAAGTGGGTGCACCATGGAATTGTTTGTCTCATTGAAGTGTGCCGTGTTCTTGAAAAGGTTGGGAACCACTGATCTAGAGTGGATTTTGTTCCCTAAAAGGAGAGTGTGGGAAAAGGGAGAAAAATGAAACTCCATCAACATCCAAGCTCTTCTGTACTTTCCCCTAGTTCTGTCTGTGACATGTGCAGCTGTTGATTTCAGTGAGAGACCATGGAGAACTTTGCAGAATTGTTCCCTATATTAATGTTGTAATAAGTTGGAAAAGTGAGTAACTGAATAACTGCCAATTAATACCCCATTAAGTTGAATGACAGCATGGCCAGATCTTTGTGTTGTAGGCTGCCTACTGATTGAGGAAGATATTACTGCAGTAGTTGACATTCACAAGGATACTCAAGAAAGAAGGCAGAGATGAAATCTAGACACCATTAATGACTGCTTCTGAGAGCAGCTAGTCCTGGAACCCATAAGTGGAGAAGCAATTCTTTATTTAGTTCTAAGTGGAGCACAGGATCCAATCCAAGAGGTGAAGAGAGCTGAGCTACTCAATAATAGTGACAATAGTAATGTGGTTATATTTAACATACTTGCACAGAGGAAAATAACAAAGAAACCTACCACAGGAGCATTTACCGTATTTTTCGGACTATAAGACGCACTTCCCCCCCCCCAAAAGTGGGGGGAAAATGAAGGTGCGTCTTATAGAGCGAATGCTGCGCAGCCCAACAGCCCCCGCTGCTCCCTCCAACCCCCAGGGCAGCCGCTTTGCCGTGGCACACCTGGCCTCTGGGCTGGCCCTCCCCGCCCCCAGGCTGGGACAGGCAGGCTCAGGCTCGGGTCCGGAGCGCGGGCCTGCCTGCCTGCCCCACGCAGCCGGGCCAGCGGGGTGGCTGCGGCAGCGGTGGGCTCCCAGGTTCCCACCCTGCTCCCACCCGCCGACCGCCTCCTTCCTGGGGCCGGGCCGGGGCCGGGCTAATACACGCCCTGGCCTCCCAGCACCGGGCCGGGATCAGCTCCCCCCCCACCGGCAGCTTCCCGGGGCAGCGGCAGGGTCCTGCGGCCGCGGCAGGGTCCTGCCCCGCCGGCGGCTTCCCGCAGCCGCGGCAGGGTCCTGCGGCCGCGCCAGGGTCCTGCCCCACCGGCGGCTTCCCGGAGCTGCGGCAGGGTCCTGCCCCGCCGGCGGCTTCCCGCAGCCGCAGCAGGGTCCTGCGGCCGCGCCAGGGTCCTGCCCCACCGGCGGCTTCCCACAGCCACGGCAGGGTCCTGCCCCACCGGCGGCTTCCCGCAGCCGCGGCAGGGTCCTGCCCCGCCGGCGGCTTCCCGCAGCCGCGGCAGGGTCCTTCTTTCTCTTCCTTCTTTCTTCTTTTTCTTCCTTCTTTCTCTCCCTTCCTTCTTCTTTCCTTCTTTCTCTCCTTTGCTTTCCTTTTTCTTTCCTTTCTCTTCTTTGCCTTCCTTCTTTTTTTTCTTCCTCTTTCTCTTCCTTTCTTTTTTCCTTCTTTGTCTTCCTTTTTCTTTCCTTCTTTTTCTTTCTTTCTCTTCTTTCCTTCCTTCCTTTCTCTTCCCTTCCTTTTCTCTTCTTCACCTTCCTTTCTCTTCCCTTCCTTTTCTCTTCTTTGCCTTCCTCTAAAAACTGGGTGCGTCTTATGGTCAGGTGCGTCTTATGGTCCGAAAAATACGGTAACTTAAAAAAGAACTACACAAAAATGGAGGCAGTTAGTTGAATGGAAAATCAATGGAACAGTCACCAGGATGAAATTCCTGCAAGCGGCATAGGAAATTTTAAAAACACCCTAATAGAAACTCAGCTTAATTATATATTCCAAATAATAAAAATTAATAATAAAAACACAGTAAGAGGACCAAATAATGCCATCATGGCTAAACAACAAAATAAAAGAGTGGTTTAGAGATGACAAAATTTCCTTTAAAAATTGGAAGTCAAATCCTACTGAGGAAGATAGAAAGGAACATAAACTCTGGCAAGTCTGGTGTAAAAATATTATTAGGTAGGCCAAAAAAGAATTTGAAGAGCAACTGACAAAAGCTATACAAACTAATAGCAAAAATGTTTTTTAAAGTAATTCAGCAGCAGGAAGCCTTCCAAACAATCCATGGGGCCACAGGACAAGCAAGGTGGTAAAGGAGCACTCAGGGAAGACAAGGCTGTTGCGCAGAAGCTAAATGAATTCTCTGTATTATTGTTCACTATAGAGCAGGGGTTCTCAACCCCTGGTCTGTGGGCGAAAAGTGGCTTGCGGGGCTTTTTGAAGTGACCTGCGCTCCCCTGCTGCTGGTTGGGAGCTGGGCTGTGGCCACCGGGTCCTGGCTGTGAGCTGGGCTGCGGCCGCCTGCCTACCTCCTTCTTCACCCAGTGCTGGGCTGTCTTCAGCCGAGCTGCCTGGGCAGCAGTGGTGATGTCCCCTGGAGAGGAGGGAGGGAGGCGCCAGCCAGGAGGAGCCAGGACCAGAGCCTGCTGGAGGGAGCTGGGCCAGGGCCATGGCCGAGCGGGCGCTGCTCAGGTGAGAATCCTGTGGGGAGGACACCCTGTGGGGGAGGGATCCGAACTGGAGCTGGCCCATGGGAAGTGCTGCGCTGGGGCCGGTTTGAGCTGAGCGGGGCCTGGCACTGCCCCCACCCCATACACCAGGAGGGAGTGGAAGGGGCTTACATCTGCCCAAAGCCAGGCTCGTGTGAGAGCCACAGCATGGCCCTTAAGGGTTGTAAAAATTTGATTTCTGGCCCTCGAGCCAAAAAAGGTTAGGAGTCACTGCTCTAGAGGATGTGAGGGAATGTTCCACACCTGAACCATTCCTTCTATGTGACAGATCATGCCACTATAAAAATACGCACAGCACACAGTCAACCAGTTGAACTAGTTGCCTGCAGGTGCTGTGAAGGCCAAAATGTATTACAGGATTCTAAAAAAAAAATTTAATATGCCAGTGGAGGATGGGTCCATCAATGGCTTTAGCTGAGATGGTCTGGGGTGCAACCTAATGCTCTGACTGCCAGAAGCTAGGACTAGATGACAAGGGATTGATCATTTGATAATTGCCCTGTTTTCTTCATTCCTTCTCAAGTGTCTGGCACTGGCCATTGTCAGAAGTTGGGATGCCACTGGTGTGGACATTCTTGTGTTGTTAGGTTACTTTCATAAATTCCAGAGGGATAGCCGTGTTAGTCTGTGTAGAGCAAAAACAACGAGAGTCCTGTGGCATCTTAAAGGCTAACAAATTTCTTCAGGCATAAGCTTTCGTGGGCTCCAACCCAATTGCACCTGACGAAGTGGAGCCCACGAAAGCTTATGCCCGAAGAAATTGGTTAGTCTTTAAGGTGCCACAGGGCTCTCATTGTTTTTACTTTCATAAAGGCTAGAAATACATATTTTTTAAACATAAAGTTTATGTTCTAAGATACTAAAACTCTGCCAGATGGGTAAATTCCTACCAACTTGCTCTTGGACAGTGGGCAAATGTGTTTGGCAGTTTTGGACTATCAATTATTAACTGGGACATCATAGGTAGTGTGTGCTGGTGATTTGAAATTGCCGGGGCATGATATCAGTTCAAAGCATGTGAAATCAGATCAGTTTCACCAAAACTGAATAATGCTCTAGTCCGTCAGAGCCTTGTATCCTTGGTTAACTTTAAGTTGGTGTTTTGTTGAAGATGATGTGAAAATATTTAATAGTGTTTTTTTTTGTTTTGTTTTTTTTTGTTTTTTTTTTGAATAAGTTCCATATTATGTTATGGAATGCTACAAATAGGCATAGTAAAAGGGGCATTCATAATTAACATAAATCTTTTTTTCTTTGTTAGAACTATGACTTTCAGTTATTTCTCCAAAAAGTGATAGGAAATACATTGTAAAGAATAGCACATCTGCCGCTATACTAAAGACTGTAATTCCACCATTGGAAGAGAGAGGAGGGTCCAGTGCTTCAGTGAATAAGAAAGAGTTGTTGAAAGAGAAAGTCAGAGCACTGAATCTTTGTGATTTGTCTTCTCAGAGTCAGACTTCCAGATGAGCTGTCAGGTTTGTGGGGTTCAGCTCCTGAGTCCCCCTAGTAAAGCCCCGGAATGTCTTCAGACTACTTGCAGAGTGAAAGGCAGTTCAGTTGTAGGGTTAGCAGAGACAACCGGATGACAAAGAAATAAGATGCCTTCTACTCCTTCCATTTATGTAGAAATACTGAGCCTCCCATGTTCCTGTTTTGCAAATGAATAGAGATGAGGAATTTTTTTCTCTTTGGGGTTCATTTTGGATTGCTCCAACTAAGGTGATAAAGCCAGTCAGAAAACATAATAGCAAGTCCCGTACATGCTCTTTGTCTGTGAGAAACACAGGCAGACACCATCTGAGGGAGAATTGTGCCAAATGTATCCAGAGAAGTGGAAACATTAGGATTAAAATCAGTAAAAGTTAAAATGAACGTATGTATGTATTTATTTTGTGCAAAATGCAATGTTAAAGATAATGCTTTACAAAATTAAATATTGTTAGTGTAAAAAAAAAGTGAATTGAAAACTGGATTATTGTCAAAACTAATCTTATTTTTGTTTCTTAGATAATGGATTTTTTGTCTCCACCAAAATTTTTAGACATGGATCTGAAGGTAACTCATGTAGAGTGCCATCCAAAGGAAGTGCTTGTGACATTTCAGGGCAAATATAAAACGGAATGTGACTTTGATTACCACATATTACAAAAGGAAATACAACATGTACCCAAAGTAAAGGAAAGTATTGGCATTGGTGAATTTTGTTTGGTAGAGGACACAAACGGAGAATGGCATAGAGGAAGAGTGCTGGAAAAGAGAGAAGAAATCTGTGAAGCGTTTCTCATAGACACTGGGAAAATGCTAGTAGTTAATGAAATACATGTGGCTTCTGCTTGTGCTGAATTGTTCCAGCTGCTTCCAAAGATGGTGTGTGGTGTTTTCGCAAATATACTTCCAGTTGGGGAAAAATGGAGTCCAAAAGCTATAAATTACTTTTCTTCTTTAACAGGATTACAGATTAAAGGTCACGTGCAAGCAATTTTACCATACCAGTTGTTTCTCCTTGAAGTACCAAAAGTCAGTAGTGATGTTCTTGAACTACAGTTAGGAAAACTTGTTGATGGAGATTCATTTCATCTTATTGTAGAAATGTTAAAGGAATTACCCCAAGGGCGCCTTTGCAAACAAATGCCAGATTTGCTGCAGCAGAAATACACAAGGCCAGAGTCGTCATCTTTCAGCAATGCTGAAAATCTATCAGAGTTTCAGCCAGTTCTGGATAGACTCTTGCCTTCTTTATCTATCGGGACTACAGTGAAGGTAAAAATAACTATTGCAATCAGTCCAAGCAAATTTTATTGTCAGTTACTAAAATGGCAGAAAGGGGTGGAAGACTTGACAACAACAATGACTTTGCATTATGAAGCTGTCAGTAGAGAAAATGTTCCATCTTGTGATAGTTTTGGATCTCTCTGTGCTGCAAAAACACAAAAAGGACAGTGGCATCGAGGAGTGATACAGCAGCTCCTCTCTGATGACCAAGTAAAGGTCTGGTTCATGGATTTTGGCAACAGTGAAGCTGTGTCTTCCAATCATGTTCTGAAACTTCAACCAGAATTCACTTCTTTACCCATGATTACATTTCCATGTGCATTGTCCTGTTTCAATGATCAGAGTGAAGCTGTAAGAAATTCTCAACTGAAAGAATTTAAACAAGCTTTGTTAGGACAGACTGCTGTGTATGCCAGTATTGATTTGTTCAGTGCCAGTGAATGTTTGTATTATGTTACGTTACACAGTCAAGAATCAGAAATTAATGCTAAATATCCCCAGCAGGTAAATGAGGTAGTTCAAGCATGTTCCCTACATTCTAATACAAATGTCATTAATATAATTGGAGCCATCAAAGCTAATGAAGACATCTGTGTTTCAGTTGAGGGTTTTATAGGAAACGCAGAACAAGTGGGAAATTGCTTAATTGAAAACAATCCTTTATCAATCTATTGCAAAAGAGTAGAAATGAAAGTAGATTCCGTTCATGTTGCTTTTGTCGAATATGTGTTGAATCCATCAAATTTCTGGGTTCAAACTAATGACTATCACAGTGAATTTCAAGCAATGATGAAAAATATTGCAGATGTGTATAATAGATGTGGAATTAATGACAAGATTGTTGAAAATCCAAAGCCTGGATTACTCTGCTGTGCCCGGTACAGCAAAGACAAAGGTTACTATCGGGGTCTTATCACTGAGGTTTCAAGTGTAAACATTGACATTTATTTTTTGGATTTTGGAAATACAGATACAGTACCCTTTCATGAAGTGAAAACTTTGCTTCCAGAATTTTGTAAATTACCAGCACTTGCTATGCACTGTGCACTTGCACATGCATTTCCCATTGAGGATGTATGGATTAAAAAGGAAACTGATTTCTTTAAAAAGATTGTATTTGACAAACCGCTCTTGCTTTATGTTATTGCAAAGCAAAATGACAAGTACATTGTTAATGCACAAATTATGGATGGCTTGGAACAAACGGATGTTATCATGCTTATGGTTCAGGCTGGATGTGCTGAGTACTGGGAAGTGAAACCAGATTCTCTTTTGAACTCTGTGAAAAATTCTAAAGGCCTAAATTCAAAAAATAAAGACAAAAAATGTATAAATACACCATCTACATGTGTTATACCTAAAAGTGAAGTATCAGCAACCGGAAATGTCTATCAAAACAAACAGTTATTAAACACTTCCTCTGTGGCAAGAGAGTCTCTTGCATCTTTTCCAAGTTGGAAAAGTACTGTTTCCAAAAAGCATCATATAATATCTGGGGAAAGTGACCCTAGGAGCCCTTATAAAGAGTTAGTATTTAAACCAGGAACAATTCTTGATGTTGTATGTTCTCACATTATTTCTCCCTCTGATTTTTCATGTCAGTTGCAAAGCAAATTACCAGAGCTAATGAATTTAATGGAGCAAATTCAGCGTTACTATGAAGTGCACAGCAATCCCTACAAAACTGGACAGATTGCTTGTGTTGCAAAATGTTCAAAGGATGGGAAGTGGTACAGAGCAGCTGTTCTGAAACAAGTATCCAAAAATGAAGTTGATGTGATATTTGTAGACTATGGTAATCAGGAAAGAGTTTTGCTTAAAGATCTTCAAGGTGTTCTTCCAGATTTTCTAGCTTTGGAAAGTCAAGCATTTAGATGTCGTCTTAAGAATGGAAATGAACCCTCACAATTTGACCTATTCGTTTGGACTAAAGAGGCATGTAGAGATTTTGGGAACTTCATTTCTGCATCCAGTGGTCTAATGACTTGCATCATCTATGCTCTAATTCTCATAAAGCCTAACTGCTTGCGTTACTTAGTTGATGTACAGACTCCATTTATTGGTGCACAGCAGTTTCTCACAGACCATGGCCATAGCCAGTCCCAATGTATTGAGTTGACAAATACACTTAAACCATCAATTTTTCTGTATAGCTTTTGCTACTCATCTTTTAATATAAAAATTGGAAGTGAAGAGGAGGTATATATAACTCACATATATAGCCCTTCTAAATTTTATTGCCAGCTTAATCGTAACACTGAAATTATAGACAAATTGAGGAAGAAGATTGCAGAGATTAGTAATGTACCAAACAGTCCAGAGTATGACACCAGCGAAGTACAATTGTGTTTAGCCAAGTACTTTGAAGACGGTCTCTTTTACAGAGCTTTGGCGTCTTCTGTGGGGTCATCATCCTATTTACTAGTCTATTTTGTTGACTTTGGGAATAAACAGGTGGTAGAGAAAGACAAAGTGATACCTATTCCGGTTCATGCCACAGATTTATTATTGACACCCATGCAAGCCATTAAATGTTACCTGTCAGATCTTGGAGAGAGAGAAATTCCGGTAGAAGTCAATAGATGGTTTGAGGAGAATTTCATGGGTAAACCATTGAAAGCAGTAGTAGTATCCAGAGAGTCAAATGGCCAGATTGGTGTGGAGCTGTACGATGGGCATATCCAGATAAACCAGAAAATTCTACAATTGTCAGAGAAAGGGAAAAAAATCACAAAGGAATTGGAGCATGTGAAAAGTGGTACAGTACCATCTACAGAAAGTGAAAAGGTATACAAAGTAAAACCTGATAAAGGTGGTAAAACAAAAGTTAAGAATATTGAGAGAATTGGCTTGAAAACTGAAATGAAAACTCAAGTATATGATACATCTTATCAGATTGGTGTTCAATGGCATTTTGAAAATAAAGAACAAACTCTGCTTTTCCCACAAAAATTGCTTAACAAGCCCTTTAAACTATCAGAATCCCATGGCAATGAAGAACCTGTTTCTAAAAATGTTGTGACTAGGCCTTTGAAAAACACAGAGAAAAATACAGATGGAAAAATTACTCCTGAATCTCTTCTTTGCCCTGTTTTCAATTTGCAGGAAGTACCTGCAAACGTTATGACTGAATCTTGCACCAACATACTAAATTATATAGGTCAGCAAGAAAAGGGTAGGATAAATAGACCCAAATATATCAATCTTCCTCCACATAACATTCAGTTGAATTCTCAGTTAGCAGCTTACATTTCTAATGTAAATAGCCCATCTAGTTTTTATATTCAGCTTGTGGAGGATGAAAACATAATCATTCAACTTTCAAAGGAACTAAATGAAGGAAAAATAAATATAGACTATGAAAATGAGTTGAATGAACTTGAGGCAGGGGATCTTGTTATAGCAGAATATGCAACTGATTCTTCCTTGTATAGAGCAGTTATTAAAACACTTAGATCAGAAAAATCCTATGAAGTAGAATACATTGACTATGGTAACACAGCAGTTGTGAGTCAATTGAAAATCTACAACATTCAAAGAAAGTTTTTAACTTTGCCAAGGTTCAGTATCCATTGTTTCCTTAGTAAAGTAAACAGTACTCATCCTGGTGGAAGCTGGAGCAGCAATGCTATGTTATACTTTGCTGGAATAGCAAAAAATAAACCAATCATTTGTGCATTTATGCAACAACATGAACAACAGTGGGCGGTGGATATAATTTGTGATGGAAAGTCTGTGGTTAATGAGTTAATGCAGAGACATAACAGTTCAGAATTACTGAATGCACCAATGCTAAATATGGAAACAAATACAGAACAAGACATTCCGGTGAAAAATGCAGATTCTGAAGATAAACTAAGGAAGAAATCTAGCAGTCATAATAAATATGAGGCTGTTGAGATTAGAAACACCTCTGAAATTCTCTGTCAAATTCCTAACCAAGATCTAAAGCCTGGACAGCTAGAAATGGCAGAAATAATTTATATTTCAAAATGTGGGAATTTCCATGTAAAATTAATGAAGAATGTGCACATATTTTCAGATTTAAATGTAATGGTTGCCAAAGAAGCAAAGAGAAATCGTTTGATTGTAGTAGAAAATATTCAAGAAGGACTGGAATGCTTGACAAAATCTAAAAACACCCTGAAGTGGTATCGATCAGAAGTGATAAAGAAGCTTGTTAAAGAGGAGAAAATGTTAGTTTTCTTCATGGATCGTGGTAGACGTGAAATGGTATCCTTGCATAATACAAAAATGCTCAGTACTGAGATCAAGAGTATTCCTAAACAAGCTGTAGCATGTAAATGGATTTGGATTGAAAATTCAGGTAAAATATCATGTGACTGTGTGATAAATACAATTGCACATCGTGAAATAAAGCTTCTGTTTCTGAAATACTTGGAATCTTCTTGTATCTGGGAAGTAGATATCTTAGTAGATGGAATTCTGTTTTTGGAATATTTGAATCAGATCTCTGGAAAAGGTAAAATCACTAAACTTAATTGCTCAGAAAGTGCAAATAATGTGAGTTCTAAGACATCTGCACTGTCTTTTAGAATAAATTCAGTTACCTGGATGCTACTCCAAAGTGGTAATCAATACCCTGGATTTGCAACTACAGTTACAGATCCTTCAAACTTCTGCATTCAATTAGAAGACTTATTTGACACTATGAAAACCTTGTTTATGCTACTCACTGACCTCCCAGGCAACTTGCCAACTTTGCCACTTTACCTAGTGACTCCTGGTGCAAGCTCTTTGATAAAGTTTGGCTTGGAAGCACAATGGGCCAGGGTAGAAGTTTCTGAAGTTTCAAATCAATCTGTTCTTCTTACGTTTATTGATTATGGCTTTTCTGCATACATTCCCTATTCAGAAGTTGATCGACTGAAAGTTGTTCCAGAAGAACTTATTTGTTTACCACGATTAGCTTATTCTTGCTCCTTATCTAGTGTGATTCCTGCTAAAGGGGAACATTGGAGTGATGAAGCTAAGCTTTTCTTTCAGGAATTTTTAAGTAAACAAGGGCTGATTTTCCAGTTTAAGCAGTATAGTTCTGGAATGAAACTAGAGGTGGATGTTCTATGTAACCAGAGTAGTCTAGCAGATACCTTGGTGGAAGCTGGTTATGCTCTCTACTCTATCAGTACAGGCTGTCTTGGAATTAACAGTACAAAATTGACTGAACGATGTTCACAACTTCAAAATGAAGCAGAGCAACTATGTCTTCTGCAACTTTATGAACCAAAACTTTCTGAAATCAGTTTCTTCCCAGTTGAAAAAGAGAACACACGGCAGCAAACACCAGATCCACAACAAAGACGTGCCTGTGCTATGGTTTCAAGAAGCAGTTGTACCAGTAAATCATATTCTAGAAAACAACTCAGGAAGAAACCAAGTTCATGTAGTAATGGCAAAAATACTGCAAAAGATGAACTTAAGTGTGATACAAATATATTATTTCCATTTTGTAATACACAATGTAAACCCAGTACCGTGGAAAGTCTTACTGAAAACAAACATCCAGCTGCAGTGAATGTGACATGTGACTCTGGTGTTATGAGCACCAGAATGAAGGAAATGAAGATTAATGAAGAGATGGCATCAAAAGAATATCTGAATAGTAAGTAGCAAGCTTCAGTTTGAAGAGTACTTTTTTCAGGACAGTGGTATAAATTGAACTCTAACCTTTGCTCTGTAATATATATGTTTGCAAGAGTTCTTGTTATGTTTATTTACATTATAAAGTATTTAGGCCTTATTCTGATTTCAAATAGATTTTGCACTGGTTTGATTCTGTAGACTTCAATGGAATTACTTCCGATTGATGCCATTGTGCCTGTCATCAAATTGTGGCCTTTATTTCTGTTTTTATGTATCCAGGAAGGCTTATTGTATAGAGGCATCAAATCAAATTATTTTTGTAATGAAGAATGGACCGTAAGGCCATGTTTACATTCAAAATGCTGTATCAATCCTCATGGATCAACACAGCAGGATTGATTAAGCAGCCGTTATAGATAGACTCGCTCAATCAATCCTGGAAGTGCTCTTGTGTCAATGCAATAACTCTACCCCTTCAAATGGAGTTAGTCTGTTTTGACAGGAGAGCATTGCCAGTCAACACAGCTGGGTGAAGACCTGGAGGTAAATGAGAGTAACTAAGTTGACAGGAGATGCACATTCTGCGGCACACAGATTGCGCATCTCCTGTCAATTTAGCTCTGCAGTATAGACGAGGCCTAATTTTAGTGCCTAACCACTTCTTATTCCTAGAACAAGGATAATGAAATATAGACCTAAAACAATAAATTAAACTCAATGGAAAGACTTCATTGACTTAACTTGGCTTCAGATGAGGTCCCAAGACCTAGATGGTGCCATTTAGGGAGAAACTTGAGTTGGAGGCAGAGTGGATTTGCATTGTGGAAGGTGTTCTGCCTACTCATAGTAGGGACTGGGATTCTGTCTGGCCCTTATACCCAAGGGGGAGGTACATTCCTGACTCCCACTTCTCTATCCCCAGTATGCATTCAAGGACAGATGGAATCTAGCCCTGTTACTATATTTGATATATTGCAATGGATTTTAGAAGTTTTAGATTTTTTTTTTCTTCCATTGTGGAAGAGGGATGTTTTCAGAAAATGATTTTTTGTTGTTGTAATATTATGTAAGGATGTTGAAAACACATCACAGGCAGACATTTCCAAAAATATAACTAAGATACAAATGTGTTTTTTTTTTTTTTTCAAACAACTTCTGATAACTCCAAAATGGTTAGAGAGACTTTTGCTCAAACTTCTGTAAAGAACTTACTTTTGGAAAAGAACTGAGCATGAAGAACTTCAGCCCAAAATCTTGTAAACCTTTTCACTCTTAACAGTGTGTGAAAATGGGTAGATTAGAATGGAAATGTATCCTTAATAGACCTTTCAAATAGTGTAGCTGCTGAATATACAGATATAAAATTTAAGAAATATATATTAAATGTAATCTGACTATTGGGATATACAAATTTTTCTCAAATGTAAATACTGAAATAATTGATTTTCTTGACACAGAAGAATTGGATAATGTCCATCCAACTGGGAGAAATGAAGGGCAAGAAAGCTCGATGCATCAACTGGAATTTAACTTCTCTTGTTGTCATTGGTGAATGATTCAAAATAGATCTAAAATACTTTTAAAATGTTTAAAATCCATTTTAGTAATCAGATGAAACTGCACTATTCTATTAATCTCACAGCAAAAATGTAAAATTGAAATTCACCATAGTTAATTTGTGTGTAGTATGATAAAATATCAGTGCTGTAACTTGTTCTTGTAAAACATTTTACATCCACTTGTGAATGTGTTAATCATTTTTCTCATAGTTAAAGTAACTTTTATTTTATCATTCCTTTATACTTGTAGGTAATTTTGAATTACTTGTATTTGTTTGAAATGGTAGAGAGAGAAAAAAGATATTTTTACCTGTTCATTTAATAAGTTAATGGAACTTCTTGTAGGCTCTTTTCCAGCAAGTCCTGTCCTTTTTGATTTGATATACTACCAACTTTTATGACCCAAAGCTTATGGGACAGATAGTGCAAGAATTATACCATATATTACAAGTAGTCCAGTAGGACTTCTCGTAGGGTGCTATTCAGCATAAGAAAGGATACCTGTTTTCCCGGTTTCGGAAGCTCTCAAGGTTATAATTTGGCCTTGGGTGTGCATTTTTCATTTAGAAAACATAGATGTGTTCATAAGCAAAGGTACTGTAGGATTTGGTGGGAGAAAAAGCCAGCCCCCCACTTTTTTTTTTTTTTTAAATAATGTTGAATAGGACTAGGCCACATCTATAGCCCAATTTCACTGCTATAGGTTATTCTGTTTTTTTTTTTTTTTTTTTTTTTTTTTTTAAACTATTAGAAAATTGTTAATGTGACTTTGAACATGGAAAAATGTAATTTTTCTCTTGGTATTCGTATAGTATATAAAACCTCCCTTCCAACCAAATCTAGACTACTTAAACCATTTTAAGGTTTACATAGTTAAGTGTGTATTGGACACTGCTCTTGTACGGTCTCATTCATTTAAATGTAAATTTATACACGTAGCAGAGAAATCAATAGGATTTTAGCGTATCCAGGATCTCGTAGTCTTTACTCCCTTCATCTCTTTTATCTCAGCTACAATAGGATTTGTTCTGTGTATAGTTGAAGGCAGAAAATACAACATTTTGATTTAACTTAATCAACTTTGTTTTCAGATTTTTGTATTTGAAATAAACTGACATACTTTTAAGCCTGAAAATCCTAAAGATATTTTTCTGTTTGCCTTTAATCAAATTGATACTAAATGTAATTAAAGTTTGTTTATTGAATTTGATTATAAGGAAGCTTTATTTATTGCTAATCATTTGATTGTATTTCCTTAATTTATATATGTGCATAGTATTACTTGCACAATATAATTGTTTAATTTTCCATTCATGGTATATGGCTATTACAGCAAATGGTTGTATTATGTTGGGGAAAATACATAGTCCACTCAGATATTTTATACATATGTGTACATTAATACAACTTGTGTTTACTCTCATTCTGTCATACACATAGTAAAAATCTATAGAAGTTTGATGGGTTGGATATGAGAAGCCATGACTAAACTATTTTGAATAATTAACTTGGTTTTGCAATTCCCTTAGATTTAAGTGGTTGGTAAATGAGATGAAAAAGTAGGACAAGTTCCAGCATTTCAGTTGAGAATTATGTGCATTTATTTTACTGAAGTTTTTTCAGTATATATTTTAAGTATGTAAATTGTTATCTTGTTTAAATAAACATTCTTTCACTGTAATGATTCGTAATTCTGTATAAGCCTAATATAATATGCATTTTTAAAAAGGGGGAGGTCTTAAGACAGTGTGTAAATTCATGAGCTGCTGTCTGAGTTTGAAAGAGTGGAATTTCCTCCCTGACAAAGACCATATGATGGCATATGCATTAGTTCCTAGGGAGGGATTTACTGCTTGCAGATTTTGGTGATCCTTTCTAGCCAACACAGAAGTAACTCGAGGGAACTTCAGTCCTTCAGTAGAATAAATGATAGGCCCATGAAAAGGAGAGAGAATTCAGTAGGGGCTCTTCATTGAAGAGATGTACCAAGGGAGAGAGAGATGGTCAGAAATGGGACATGGTGTTACCAGATTTGCCCATCACCTGCGGATGGGCGGTGGTGGGTTGTAATTCTATTAAAGTACTGCTTGTGTTACTTATGTTATCATGTGGAGATTTATTTTTCCCTTCTGCAAGTCCCCTCCCAGTGGAGCTACCCTGCAGGATCTATTTCCCAAGGCTCAGTTCCTCCTGCCCCAGACTCAGGGCAAGTCTATACTAATGGTGGCAAAGTCGCCGCCGTCAGTGTTATCTTCAGTTTTCAATTGAAGCATCTGTGTAGATGTGCTCAATTGATAACCGAACCAGAGCTGGTGTTCCAAAACTGCACTCACACAATGCCAACCGGACGCCATTTCCAGTTGGCTTAGTGTAGTGTGTAGGGAGGATTTAAGAAGTCAGCAGGAGATATGCAAGGTATCTAACATACCTTGCGTATCTCCCACCAACTGCCGCCGAAAATGGCGGTAAGTATAGTGTAGGGCTCAGATAAACACCTACATTCATACACAGATTAAGAGAGCACGTCTGAGCGGACTGGGTCAAATCTGCATTTTTAAACTGACAGATGTGCCCCTGGGCTCAACATGCTGGGTCAAACACTGTTTTCCAATTTGCCACTCTTGTATGCCACTGGCACTGCTCCAGAATAGAGTATTTCTAAGCTGGCTGGATCAAAACACTTTTAAGATGACACCCTTTTATGCCGCTGGACTTCACAGGCTGCGCAGAACAGCACTTTCAAACTGCCACCCTTAAATGCCACCGGTTCAGCATGTCGCTGTCCCCACTTTCACCATACATTTATTTTGGTAGTAACCCCTTGAATGAGCAAATCCCCAGGATTTTGGGGCGTTACAGGTATCTTTGGCTTAAGAGAAGTGTTGCTGCAGAGCAAGATAGGGAAGCCGAGAACACGAAGGAGCAAATGAATTTTAGAGAGAATCTGGCAACCAGCTTGATTATGACAGTTATGTTATTGCCAGGTATGTACAGTAATGGCCATACAAGGAGAGACCAATAAATAAAACAGTTACAGTATTGCATAGTTTCAGTTGGAGTATCGAGGAAATTTAGACAAACATTTGATTACAAGTCAGGTTTTAAAAAGTTATATCTGAGGCGGGGAAGGAAGAAAGAGAGATCAAATTAAATCTGAGGGAAAAGTGACTTACCCAGAGAAGAAAGAGTAAGTTTGGATCTCACCACCCAGTGCAGCTTAAACTGGTCAAAGGTTCCCAGAAGACAGGCTGTTTAGCTTAGGGTCTGAAGTGCTTGAGACTAGCAGAACCACCAACACAATCAGTCAGGAAAAGGTGAAGTCCCAGTGGCATTGATGTATCTTTTGGATCCAGGCATCAGAACAGTTTTGAACTTGGGTAGGGATTTTTGTAGGGAAGAAACAATGGTTCTCCTTCGAGATGTCCCCGTGGGTGCTCCACTGAAGGTGTCAGCGCGCCCTCATGGGATAGAGCGGAGATTTCTGTAGCAGTGGTCATTGGAGCCGCTCACGCAACTCAGAATGTCGTGCGCCCTTGGCGCTGCTTTTGAAAGCGTGAGCGGCTTCAGCCTCCTCAGTTCTTTCTCTACCGCCTTCGGTGTCTGACAGAGAATCTTTCTTCCTTTTCCTCAGGACTATTCCTTACCCCTTTCTCTCTTTATTTTAGTTCAGTTTAATTTCTTTCATTACTCCCTGCTTCCTTGTTTAAAAAAAAAAAAAGAAGAATAAGAAGAAACAACAAACTCTTCTCTCAAAATGCCAGGCTGATCTGGCTTCAAAAGATGTGACAAATGCCGAGAAGCCATGCCAGCCTCGTACGGTCGCTCTGAATGCATACGATGTTTGGGAGAAGCTCATATCTCCCAAAAGTGCCAGCACTCTTCAGATCTCAGCAGCAGAGCGAGACATGACAGAGACCTCCGTCTCAAGCTCACACTAATGGAGAAATCACTGCAGCCAGCCTCAGAGCCAGGAAGGAGAGAGAGAACCCCTCCTGACCAACAGTTGAGAAAAAGACATCTCACCCCGCCGCATAATTAAGCTAAGAGGTGAAAGTCCCCGACACTTTCTCCTCACATTGCCCGTACCAAAGAGGCTTCAGGCTCCTCGGGTACGCAGGCTGACAGACAAGAAAAGACTCCTCTTTCAAGGGCAGAACATAACATAAAGGAGAGCCAAGCTAAAGCTGTGACAACTAAAAGGTCCAGCTCGGGGGTGCCTGAAATGCCGAAGAGAACCTTGGCACCAGCAGCAAAGCCTTCTAAAAATATGGCTCCGCAAATAACTGAGCATGGCACCGAGCCATGAGCCTCCGAACCCCGCACTGCTTGATACAGTGCAGATTCAGGCACCAAACGAACTGGAACAGTCCTCAGCGGCACCGGACCATGACATGCCTAAAGATAACGAACCACAATCAGCACACAGAAAGTGTACTGAAAAGAGGAAACATCATGGTGCCGAAGAGGAGCGCTTACCACCACACTGCGCTCCCCCCTTGTTGAAACACTGTCCCCACTTTCTACTGATGAGGATACTCACCCAGAGGGGACAGCCTTCTCCCCTCAACAATATTCCCTGGACAGATCAATAAACAGGAAAAAGCACCAGCATAGACCACCACATCCATGGTATGGTGCCTCCTGGTATGGACCACCGTCAATTTATCCTCCCCATTGGCTCGCATATGAGCCCTGTTTGCCATGGTCATCGGCTTACAGCAGACCATCTAGCACAAGATCGCATAAATGGTCACCCAAGCAACCATCAAACATACCACAAGATCCGCATCTCTCAGATGATGATCAGGAGGAGGTCTTGACACACTCCCCTTCGTCTAGACACGATGCCTCTCCTGCACCACCAGAGACTCTTCTTCAGTCTCCATCTAATTCCACAGACGAATTGAAACAGTTCCAAGAACTGTTCAAAAGAGTAGTGGAGTCATTGGAAATTCCTTTACAGGAGGTCGCCCAATCACAGCACAAGCTCCTAAAAATACTCCATCAATCCTCCTCTACAAAAATTGCACTTCCTATAGATTCTGCCCTAATGGAGCCAGCAGAAGAGATTTGGGAAACTCTTGCTACTATCCCTTTAACATCCAAACGAATAGAGAAAAAGTATTTTATTCCTGCAAAGAATTCAGAATTTTTATTCTCCCATCTGCCTCCAAATTCCTTAGTGGTTGAGGCGGCAAACCACAGACATAGGCAATTATTTAATAGATCTACATCTCATGATAAAGAAAATAAAAAGACCGATCTCCTTGGCAAAAAGGATACACGTCCTTGTCATTACATTTACACATAGCGAACTATTCAGCACTGCTTGCTAATTATGATTACAACAACTATTTAAAATTAGCTGACTTTATTGAAGACATTCCACAATCAAAGAAACAGCAATTCCATGCTATTGTTTGTGAAGGGCAATTAATATCATGTACAGCTCTGAAGGCTGCTCTAGATGTGGCTGATACTGCAGACCACACTATCGCAACCGCGGTTGTTATGAGACGATCCTCTTCGTTGCACTCTGTGGATCTTCCAAAATCTCTCCAGGCCACGATAGAGGATTTGCCCTTTAATAAAAAGAAGCTGTTTTCAGAGAAGACCGATGATCTAATGCATTCATCAAAAGATTCGAGAGCTACACTGCAAACATTTGGTATATACACCAATACAGTCAGGAGGCACCCATACAGATATCAACCGTACCATCCTAGAGCTCAATACCAGTACCAATATAGACCAACCTATAGAGGACAAGATTACCAATGAGGCAGGCAACGCCCACAGAGATGTAGACAACCGACCAATCACCCTGCCACATCCCAGACTCCCACTGCAAAGCTGCAGTTTTGAGAAGTTGGTTGAGGGTCCGCAAGACCTCCTTGAGTCCACAGAGCATCCATCCATCTTCTGTCACAGACTCCAACCCTTTCTACATCAGTGGTCGGAAATTACCACAGACAGATGGGTCTTGGAAATAATCAGTAGAGGATATTCCATCCCTTTTTCGTCAGGACCCAGACACAACCCCCTTTCCCTGTCCCTCTTCAGGGACACAACTCACGACCATATCCTACAGCAGGAAATTCACCATCTACTGCAAGTAGGAGCAATAGAACCAGTTCCAGAAGAACACAGGGGAAAGGGTTTTTATTCTCTGTATTTCCTTATCCAGAAAAAAATCAGGGGGTTGGAGACCCATTCTCGACCTCAGAAGGTTAAACAAGTACATAAAACCACAGAGATTCAGGATGGTAACACTATCTTCAATTATCCCAGCTCTGGAACTCGAGGACTAGTTCACTGCCCTCGACCTACAGGACACATATTTCCACATACCTATCCACCCATCACACAGGAAATTCCTAAGATTCAAGTTTGGAATACAACACTACCACTATACAGTGCAACCTTTCGGCCTCTCTACTGCCTCCAGAGCCTTTTCAAAGGTCTTCGCGGTAGTCGCAGCATACCTCCGAAGACACAACATTACTATTTTTCCTTACTTGGACGATTGCCTTATAAGATCCCAAACTTTTGCACAGGCCTTACTTCTCAATAGCTCTTTTTGACAGACTAGGTCTCCTTTTAAACATACAGAAATCAACTCTAATACCTATGCAATCAATAGAGTTCATAGGAGCTCACCTCGACTCACAGAAGAGACAAGCAATCCTCCCTCAAGTAAGGTGTGACATAATCACCCAACTCATATAAACAATCTGCAGCTCTCTAGCTACGAATGCACTAACATGCCTCCAGGCTCTAGGGCACATGGCAGCGACCACCTTTGTAGTACAAAATGCACACCTTCATATGAGACCTCTACAGATGTGCCTAGCAGTTATATACAGGCCCGGCAGACACTCGATCTAGAAGACAGTCACAATTCCAGACAGTATAAAGCAAACTTTACGCTGGTGGATGGCTCCACAAAATCTGCTGATGGGGATGCCCTTTTCCCAAGACACACCATCATTACTGATGTTCACAGATGCATCCCTCGCAGGATGGGGAGCCCACCTTCAGAAACACACCACGCAAGGAAGGTGGTCGAGACTGGAATCTTCCCTACATATAAACATTCTGGAGCTCAGGGCAATCCGCAGAGCTTGCGTACAGTTTCAACATCTGATAATGAACAAACATAAAGATCATGATGGACAATATTTCATGCATGTATTATGTCAACAGGCAGGGTGGAGCCAGATCCCCCTCGGCCTCCATACAGAGCATGAAACTCTGGAATTGGTGCATAACACACAATGTCACAATCTCCGCAACATACCTTCCGGGAGCACACAACACGATAGCCGCTACCCTCAGCCGAACCTTCCCAAGCATGCACAAATGGGAAATGCACCCCATTATACTACAGGACATATTCAACTAGTGGGGCCACCCTCTGATAGATTTATTTGCCACACCCCTCAATGCCAAATGCCAATTCTTCTGCACTTGTGAGGTTTTGGAAAGAATTCCCTGGGGGATGCACATCTGAGATCATGGAACAAATACCTCCTTTATGCTTTCCCTCCAATTCCTCTCGTTCAGAAGACAGAAAGTACATCGTGATGCAGCAACGTTAATTACGATAGCACCCACCTGGCCCAGATGGCCCTGGTATACACTACTGAATCAGATGTCCATCAGACCACCAATACCACTTCCCCTGAACCACTTCCCCTGAAACAAGGGACGCATGCTGCACCTCAACCCCCACAAACTGCATCTCACTGCACGGTTCCTTCATGGTTCATGCAAGAGGAACAACTCTGCTCTGAATCAGTAAAACATGTCCTAGTAAATAGCAGAAAACCTTGAACTAGATGAACTTACCTCCAAAAGTGGACCAGATTTTCCAAATGGTGCAATGCTCAACACATCGCAGCTGCACACTCGAACATTTCTCAAATACTGCAATACCTCCTACACCTTAAGAAACAGGATTATCTCTCAGTTCTTTAAAGGTCCATTTAGCATCTATTTCTACCTTCCACACAAAGCTGCAACAGCATTCTATATTTACCCACCTCATAGTAAAATGTTTTCTAGTGGGAGTCCAGAACTTGTACCCAGAGATGTGACCACCTACCCCTGCTTGGGACCTCCTGATGGTCTTACACGCCATTATAAGACCACCCTTTGAGCCTTTGGCCTCCTGTTCACTAAAGCATATGTCCATGGAAGTGGCATTTTTAGTCACCATAACTTCAGCAAGAAGAGTGAGCGAGATAGTGGCACTCATGGCAGAGCCACCATATACCATGTTTCACAAGGACAGAGTCACTCTCAGACCATACCCAAGATTCATACTGAAAGTATTCACTTCCTTTCATATGAATCAAGAAAGAAACTTACCTGTTTTTTTTCCGAAACCTCATTCGACTCCTCGGGACGCTCTCCTCCACACATTAGACGTTCGCCATGCCTTGGCTTTTTACCTGAAAAGAACAAGAGATTTTAGACAAACCAACAGACTGTTTATTACAATTGCAGATAGATGCAAATGAAAACGAATGTCATCTCAGAGAATATCCAAGTTGATATCGAGCTGTATCTATGAATGCTATAAAATCTCTGGAACAAATCCCCTGCAGAACATTTGAACTCATTCCACTAGACTAGAGGAATAGCAACAACTACTGCTTTCTTGAAGAATGTGCCCATTTCAGACATTTGCAGGGCAGCCACCTGGGCATCTGAACATACTTTCGCTAAACACTACACTCTTGATCAGACCTCACAATCTCACACAGCGGTGGGATGATCAGTACTCTCATTGATCTCTAAAGAACGTTCCGAAGTCCCTCCTTCCAATTGAGGACACTGCTAGCTAATCATCTTCAGTGGAGCACCCCTGGGGACATCTCGAAGGAGAAAGGAAGGTTACTCACCTGCGTGCAGTAACTGGAGTTCTTTGAAATGATTGTCCCCATGGGTGCTCCACTTCCCGCCCTCCTCCCCTCTCTATTTCGGATTCTTACAGGTGTACACCAGATAGAGAAAGAACTGAGGAGGCTGGAGCCGCCCGTGCTTTCAAAAGTGGCGCCAAGGGCGGCTCCAACGACCACTGCTACAGAAATCTCCACCCTGTCCCGCGAGGGCACGCTGACACCTTCAGTGGAGCACTCACGAGGACAATCATCTCAAAGAACTTCAGTTACTGCACGCAGGTGAGTAACCTTCCTTTCAAGGGAGAATATTGGGTCTGTTTATGGGTAAATGAAGACTCAAGGGAGGATACCAGAATTGTTTTGTTTAGGCTGTACAACAGGAACTGATCATTTCTGGCTGTGGGCAGCATTCCTTTGAGGGCGCTCACAATGCAATCATGCAGATTCAGTGTTTTGGATATCAGTATAGGATCTATGACTAGAATTGGACTGATAACTGCTGAGCTGGGTGTGTGCAGGTGTGGATTCTTTAAACATCAGGAACAGAGATCCCCCATCATGCACTGCTCTCCTGCTTCTTTGATCCCAGAGTTCAGTTTGGTTCCTGCCTTGAAGCTTGGTTCTTCATTTGGTATGCTAATAGAGATGTTTCCTTGTTCCATCTTTGGTGCAAATGAGAGTCTTTGTTTTTCATTTGGTCTGTTAAAGGAGATGCCTCCATCTTGTATCTTTGATGAATATGAGGCATGGGGAGTTGCGTTAGTCCTGTCATCCTTGTCCTAAGGGAGTTAAGTGTGCTTCCCATTGCCTTTTCAACGCTTTTGGTATGCCTGTCTCTGATCAGTTATCGTTCAAACAGAACCTAGAGAGGGAGGATGTGTTTCAGACAGTAGGGGTTTTGTGCTCTGGTTCCCTAAGAACTCAGAGCAGACAGGTACAATAGGGATTTCATTGGGGAGAAGTTCTGGCCCTTAAAGATGTTTGAAAGTGATGTTTGGTTGTTGCATATTTGAATGAAGAAGAGACATTGAAACATGATTGGTTAAAGTACTGAGCTCACATTCAGGATTTCTGAAGTTTGAAAGCAAGAAGGTGAGTCAGAAAATCAGATCTTTGAAGTTGAAGATAAGGAAAAACTCCTTTAGCTATTAGGCTGTCACCATATATTATATTTTTTTTAAAAATCAAGTACAGAGAAAAGATGTCAGATGCTACTTTCAGCTACCCTAATTTCCATTTCTAACTGTGCGTTTTGCCTTTACTTTGTTACCTGTGACTAATATGCACCTCAGGTGTAACAATGTCATTCATATAAAGCTCCACATGACAACATTCCTAAAGCTATAAAAAGGAGGAGTGTTAAATATGTATTTAAGTCATTTGGTTCATTGCAGAAAGTTACACATCTATTTTTATATACATTTGAAACAGACAGGAACTGAGACATGTGGGAATATCCTTCCCATCTATAAAACAAACAAGGAGTCCTGTGGGGCTTTTAAAAACTAACAGATTTAACGCATGACTTTTCGTGGGTGTAATCCCATTTTATCAGATGCATGAAATGGAAACTGTCGCATGTCAGGTGAAGAAGTACAGAGAAGGATAAGTCACAAGGTCAGTTCAGTCTTTTTCAGCAAACCAAACCAGTTGTTTGCATACAAACAGTGTGGAAAAACAAATGAGGTGTGAATTTTGAGAGGGAAATCATTACATAATCGTTATCATTAAACCAGTATCAAAGGTGATTTCCCCTTCTTTTAACATTCTCACCTTCTTATCTGTTTTTCCGCACTGAATGAAAACAACTTGTAGCAGGGGAACTGGATCTGGGTCTTCCATTTCTCAGATGATGGTCGTAACCACCAGACTATAGAAACTTCCTTGCTGTCTTTCTGTGGCCGAGTGATAGTTAAGTATTTATCCAAAATAGAACAGCTCCAAAAGGAGAGATTGTGGGATCCTACATCAGAATATGTTATCCCTTAGGACTTCCCCCGAGAGACAACAGACCCTCGTGTCCAATTCCTTTCTCCCCATTGTATTGAGTTCCTACATCTTGTATGACTCTTCCAATGATTGGGGCAAAAGGGGGATGGAGGGAGCAGCACCATCTTCTTCTTTGACCATTTTTATGTGAAAATTGGTGCCTGCCTAACTCATTCTGACAAGAAACAATGGAGGCGCCTGAGACAGTGATGTCTAGAAGAGCCATGCTGTGATAGCTTAAACAGGGTAAACTGCAAAGAATGCAGCAGACAAAGCCCTAAGTACTGGTGGGTTTTCTTCCATAAGATATACCAAGCCAGCAACCACCAGCCTCTGATGACCTCACTGGTCCCTCAGTAGGTTAAAAACACAATTTCCTTAAAACTCTCCAGTCCTCTGGCTAGCCCCCAGACAACCAACTCAACTATGAAAATCTTTATCCATCATACGTAAAAAAGTTTGACCAATCCCAAACGATCAGATATGTTACCAAGCAGGTCAGTGATCAGTTCAACTCTTACCCAAATACACACTTAAAGCCTATGCTTATTAACTAAACTAATATTTATTTGGGGTGGGGGGCGGGTAGAGGGGAGAGTAATCGTTAAAAGCTCAGCGAACATATGAAACTAAAGCTTATAGGTCAGTTTCAAAGCAGAGGCAATAACTGAGTTGCAGAGTTCTTAAATTGCAAAGTCTTGGTGTAGTGCGGTGGTTTTCCTCCAGTGGAGTGGAAGGAGTTAAAAACCCCAGAGAAGAGAATAGCCAATGGGAGCAGAGGATTGTAGGGCCAATCAGGGTCCAGGAGCTAATATAAAACAAGGGCTGCAGCTTCTGCTTGGAGTAGATTGGCCCTACAAAGAGGACCTGCAAAGAGGAAGTTTGTGTTCTTAGTGGGGTTATGGGAAACAGGAACCCAGACAGCTCCTAGGGCATTGCCAAGGTTTGGTGAGACCACAGCTTTACTACAAGGGCTGCGGGTACCTGATGAGGTGTGGATATGGCCTGAGGGACCTGTTGAGGTGCAGGCTGAAGAGAGGTGAAGGGAGTTGAGATGGCACCAATGGAGTGTGTAGGGTCCCTGGAGAAGTGGGAGGGCCTGGGTCTCACCTGCCTCTTCTAGGCTGCCAGTGGGTGGTGACACTGAAAGTGAGTGGTGCACGGATAGTGCTGGCTACTGAAACAAGTGGGCCAGCTGGGACTGTACTATGCCCCAGAAGGGATGGGAAGGGGCTAAAAGGACTCAGCTAGAGGGCTATGGTCCTGCAAAGGTCTAAAGAAGTCATGTAGAGATTGAGCAAAGACCATCAGATGGAGGACCACTTGAATAATTGCCCATTCCAGCACCAGGAAGTGCCTGTTGGGTGGGTCACATGCTAGCACCCGTCTACACTCTTAAATTATCCAAACAACTTGGTGTCATCCGTCTTTGTTTAGAGCTTCTTTGTTAGAAATCCAGTCCAGAGCAATGAAGACTAAATAGTCCATGTACAGAGTTTGTTCATATCCTCCCATGAGAATTAGGAGGGTGATTCCAGGCTGGCTCTGGGTTCCTAATCTTGGGATCCAAACTTTCCCTGGCAAGCTTGGAAAGATTTGAGATAAAAAGGATCAAGGCTGGAGCTTTGTTTATACTTGAAACAACATGGGTACTTTCAGGTAACTCCCTTGTGTGTGTTCTGATGATCTTTACTCAATGGGTCCTTTCCAAGACAATACAGAGATCAATAGCCATTTAAATGATCAAGACAGTCCAAAGATATTTCCTTGAATGGCGAATACTATGGTATATTGTCCTTTTGAAGTAAAACCTTTATTTCCTAGGGACACACTGGTAATTAGCTGCATTAGCACAGCTAACAGGCATTTTACATAAACCTCAAAGAGTAATACAGGTTAATGGTGGTGTTACACCAAAGGTTCATCTAGATGTTAATATTCCCTTTCAACCTATTAGGCTATGTACACACTACAGACTTGTCCTGCAATAAAGTTGTTGCGGGACAAGCAAGCATTATAACTATAATGCTTTCTCCCATCCACACAGCACTCCTTGTAACGAAAAAGAGCGTTCACACACTCCTTTGAATTTTTGTTACACGGAGCAGTGCATGGTGGACACCTATCCCACTGTGCCCTACCGCAGCCAGCCTTTGGGCTAGCAGCAGGGCTGCTTCCACCCCCTTTCCCCCACAGGGCTGTAGGGCAGCCTGTGGGTTCCCTGGAACCAGGAACCAGGGTTCCTGTAGCAGCAGACTCCACTACTTGCCAATTTCACTGCTCGTTTATGTGGTTTACCTGTTGCACGGTAAGAGGGCTGTTGCCACGCAACAATCAACATTGTAGTGTGTACGCTCTCAGCCTTATCACAGTGTAAACTCCTTACTGCGCGATAAGGCTGTAGTGTGTACAAATCCTTAGTCAACAGAACAACAGTGAGGCTATGTCTACACTTGTTAATTTAAGTCGACTTAGCATGTCCCCACTTAAATTTCAAGTTGACTTCATGGGGACCCTACAAAGTCGACCTAGAGCGTCCACACTGGATGCCTACGTCGACTTGTAGGGGCTAGGTGGACCTGGGACTGGTCCACAGTGGCAGAGGGGGCACGCCTGGCCAAGTGCCAGGGGGCTCAGCCTTTGCCCCATTGTACTTCAGTACAATGGGTCAAAGGGGGACGGGACCCTGGCAGGGCATAAGGGCAGGGTGGGCAGGGCATGCCAGGCTCTCCCTGTGCCAGCCACCCTGGCAGGGAGGGCAAGGGGGAAGCCCTGGAGGCCCCTAAATCGACTTACAGTCGACTTAGGGGTACTCCACGTCTACACTGGCTAAAGTCGACTTAAGCAGAAAGTCGACTTAAAAGGAGGTTTAACAAAGTCAACTTAATTTTTCCTTAAGTCGACTTAGGCAGCATCTTAAGTCAACTTAAGGAAAGTGTAGTGTAGATGCAGAGCAAATTAAGTCGACTTAAGCCAGTTTAAGTCGACTTAATTTACAAGTGTAGACGCACCCGAAGAGACAGGAAAGCAGTTTATCTATGTTAACTTCCAACAAGGTATATGGAATCAAATAACTTTAACACACACTTGCACATCAAAGCTCTAGTCCTGTGTTTTTCAGCTAGTGTTCTGAGGAACATAGTTGTAGGGACATAGTGAAAGTATTCTGTGACCAGCCCCAACCCCTCCCTGACAGTGGTGAGGGCTGAGTGGGGTGAAGGGAAGGTGTAACGAGGCAAGCCCACACATGCCCGGGAGATTTCAAATGGATCACCTGCAGCAAAGCTTCCAGGCTTTAATCAGTAAATTTCCTGTGGATGGGACATTTTAAATTTCCTATTGCTCTTACAACCGGCATCAATATTGCTTGAACATAACCTCTACAGTAAGACTTTCTTTGGTGAACCTTACTCCAAGTATAGATGAACTTTATTCAAACATGCAGGCCCAAAATTCCCATTAAAACTTGAATAATATCATTTTCAGTTTTAAGTTGTGGACATAATCATTATGTATCTATTTTTTAGAAATAAATGCATTATATTTGTAAAATTGTATTTAATTTGATTTTTTGAATCATTTTTACAGGGATGTGTAGTACACAAATATTATGAACATTATACCTAATATATACTGGCTATTATTATTATTAAAGTAAAGTAATTAGTACCTCTAGATGTTCTCCAGTTGAGACACTGCTCTAGCCTACTTGTAAGGAATGACTCTCATTAGCATTATATTTTCCTATAATATGTTTCTAAAGGTCAAATTTGGACCCTGCGACTTGCAAAATTGCTTAGTTTTTCCTGGCCCAGTGTCACAGTGCATAAGCTGTCTGACTGCAGAAGAGGGTTTGCAGTTGTGGATTACAAGTGGAAAAGGTGCCTCCCTGCAATCCAGACTTAGGTACTGAAATCAATGAGAAGGTGAGGGCTCAGGACACACCCCTTCAACAGTATGTCCTATTGGATAGCATGCTGGATTTTGTGGATCTCATTATTAGGCTCCTCTGTTTTCCTATGCATTGTGTAGGGAGCCTCAGTACCCACTAAGGCTTTGTGTCCCATTGCTATTCTGGTGATTTCCTGGGTGCTTAAGACTCAGCAACCTGATAACTCAAGGATGGTCTTCATGCAAACAGGCACTCAGGCCACCATATTTTACATGCACTTGGGTACAGAATTCTATATTGGACCTTCAAATGCTCTTATAAGCAAAACCATGAAAATCTCTTTTTGCATACAGTGAGAAGGTACTTTTTATTTTTATAAATATTTACTATAATTGCTTGTTTTGCTATAGCTAATTCTTCATTTTTTATGTAGCCCTTCTGTCAATTGGAGTCCACAGGAGCAAGGGCTAGTTTCAATATTTAGAGCAGAGGTCGGCAACCCCTGGCACGCATGCCAAAACCTGAACGGCACAGAGTGCTGCTCAGGCTCCCCGCTGGCCCCACACCCCAGCGTGGCCTGGCCCCTGCTCACCATGCTTTCCTGCTGGGGAGTGCGGCCAGCAGCTACGGAACGCAGCTGCTGGCCACTGCTGGGCAGAGCTGCTGGAGGGGAGCGGGGCAGAGCAGGTTGGCCCACCCAGAGCCGCACCACTGCCAGCAGTACAGAGCTGGCCATGGCCGGCAAGAGGGCAGGTCGGCTCGGCCTTCCTCTGGTTCCTGGCCCCAGCTCCCGCCAGCAGCGGCAGCTGCAGGCAGGCCGAGCCAATCCACCCTCTTGCTGGCCATGGCCGGGGCCGACTCTGTCCTACTGGCGGCGGTGGGGCTCTGGGTGAGCCAACCTGACCTGCTCCACTCCCCTCTAGCAGCTCTGCCCAGCAGGGGGCAGGGCTAGCAGAGGCCATGAGCCCTGTGCTGCAGCTGCCAATGGGAGCTGGCCCTGTGGCCGGGAACCGGAGGCCACCTGCTGGCAGGTGCCGGCCCCAGCCCCAACCGGCAGGACACGTGAGGCCTGGCCCCACCCTCTTTTGGCCCCACCCCCAGCACCTGCTGAGGGTGTGGTGGGCAGGGCTGGCACTGGGGCGGCAAAGGTTTCCGACCCCTGATTTAGGGGTTTCTTTCAACAATACACCACAACCAGTTCACGCCCCCACCCTGTGGCCTGGGAAATTATATGCCACCCTCTTCTCCCACCTCCGCCTCCTCTAAAAGGCAATACTTCCCCTCGCTACTTTCTTTTTACTTTAGTCTCATGCCCTCTGAGTTCCCCGTCTCCTTTTTCCTTATTCCACGCTCCCTGATCTATCTTTTCAATGAATTTCTCTCTCTCAAGCCTAGAATCTGAGAATACCATTTAATTAATGGAGGAAAGTAACTCAGCATTAATTTGGGCAAACAATGCAAGTAAGATTCACAAATGTAAACCCATAAGCAAAACCCACACCCCAGAGTATTATTCCAAAGGAGTAGCTGTGTTAGTCTATTGTAGAAAGACAACAGAGTCCTGTGGCACTTTTAAAGACTAACAGATTTATTTATCGCATGAGCTTTCGTGGGAGAAAATCACACGAAAGCTCATGCGATAAATAAATCTGTTAGTCTTTAAAAGTGCCACAGGACTCTGTTGTCCACCCCAGAGTATGTTGGGTCTGATATTTTTCTTTGCCTCTTTTCTTTCTCCCACAAATCCTATTCACAGCAGTTGTCCTTGGTCAGTGATGACCCAGAGTTCAGGGGTGCATCTGAGTGAATTCACTTCCCACCCTGGCTGAGGGAGATTGGGAGGAGTCAGCAGGGGAAAAGAAAGCATCTTGCTGGCTAGATTGTCTTCTCTGGCAGCTGCCCCGCTTGCCGCCCTGCTAGCTGATCTGATGCTCATCACATTCTGCAACCTGCTTCTCCACTAGGACCTCTGTGGGTCTCTCTTGGGATTCCACTTGCCTCTCAGTGATTGCCAGTTCTTAGTTTGTGAAACTCAGTGCTGAATCTGGGTGGAAGACCCACAGGAGATGATCCTACCCAGCAAGCACTTAAAAAATCAAAGGGAATCTTAATTAGCTTTAGCTTTGAACACTGGGAGTGGGAGGCTAAACTTAAAGTGAGTGCACACTTGGCAGCAGGAATATCTATTCCTATCCACCTTCAGAGGCCTCTGGCATCCATGCCCCTCTTAGGCAGTTCTGCTCAGATGAGAGGGACCCTTTCATCAGAACAAGTTAAGCACAGTTGTGCTGCCATTTGCTCATACAATAAAGAAAACAACATTTCATTATCCCTGCATTTAATATGAAAGTTATTTGTAACCCAACACCAGCCAAAGAGAAGGAATCCTGTCATGCTGAGCACCTAAGCAGGATGGGTACGTTCATGCAAATACAGTCTGGTCCTGATGCCTGTTCCTCTCCTCTCAGACAGCTCAGCAGGGGCCAGCCCATTCAGGCAATAGGATTACAATAGGATTGAGGAACCAACAAGCACATACAAAGATATCATTTGTTCCTCCACAGATTCAACATGTGAATGTCCTTGAACAATTGGATGGCATACATAGCTTAAGACAAACTGTATGCTGTTTGGTGACACATTTTTCTTTGCAGGATATAAATAACAGAGCTCTACATCCCTCACTGTTCATATACTTACCAGTCATCAATGGGTTGTTTCTTGTAGATGCTAGGGTAAAAATATGACTCAATAAAGGATTTGAATGATTAGTTATGGCTTTTCAGGAAGACTATCTGCATAAGGGGTAGCATGACATATGACATAAAGGCGTTGAAGGTGACAAAAGAGAGCCAGGGAGATGATCAAATAGGCAGGTGGAGGGGTGGGGCTGGAGGGGAGCAGGTAGGAAACTCATGGCAGTGACAGAGACAGAAGAGAAGGGGAGAGGAGATTGTGCTCACTAGAAAGACATTGCTTATAGGAGCACATTCAACAGCTGAGCTGGCTAGAGCTGCGAATCACAGCTCTAATAGGAATCTGAAAATAAGAATGATGCAATCCATGCCTGAGTAGCTTTCACTCTGGACATTTTCTCCCTGCTAATAATTGTTCATTCTTTCTGTCTCATCCCTCACAGTCTTTCTACTTCAACCTCACAGCCTCTGCCTTCCATGTTCCCCTTCTGCTTTTTCCTTACTCCTCGAACAGCCTATCTTTTCAGTGAATCTGCTCCAACAAAATGCTACCCCAAAATAACTTGGGCACTGACTTCTCTTATTCAGTTTGTAGAGGTTTGTGCCTAATAGGGTCCCAGTATCAGTTGGAGTGATACAAATACAGGATAAATATTTACTGAAGTATTCCTTCCATGCACCAGAAGTTTTTTTATATGTCAAGAGATGTGTGAGAGTAGTGGTGTCTTATAAAGCAAAGTTTAGAAACATGTTTATATCTCTCTGTTTCTGATAGTTCATATTTTGAGTTATTTTGCCATCCGGTGGCTCTGGACACATGTAGGAAATCTTAATAAAGTGTGGGCTTTATGTGATTTTTGGTATGCATATTTCTGTTTTTCCACTTCCTTAAACTTGATTTAAATTTCTGATGCTTTCTTCTTTTTGATGTTGAAACTGGTGACACTTTATCTTATAGAAACAGAACGTAAGTGGAAAGTTAAATCTCTACAGTATCTTACAGACAGGCCTAGCATTGTGAAAGACCAGAGGTGGATAAGGGGCCACAGGGTCCCTGGGTCTCCTCCACCAGTGCTCCTCCACTCCAGCCTAGGGCCCTGGCCCTCTACAGGTGCGCCAGCACTGGAGTGGGAAGGGAGGGAGTGCGCCCTGGGACTAGAGGCCGTCCCTGGCCTGACTGGTCGATCCCCGGAGGTGGCGGGGCCAACTGGTGCACATGGTGCAGCTTCTGATGTGGCCCATACTGCATGCCAGTCAGCCTCACCCCTGGAGTGGAGCGATCAGTTGCACCTGTCTGCCCCGCCCCTGGGGCAGACCAACTAGCCCAGGGGTGGAGTGGGAGCATGGCCTCTGGGCTGGTCCCTGTTGCTACACCTCCCATGCCAGCAGGGCAGAGGGCCCCCACATTGTGGTGAGCCCTTGAGCACAAGCCCCATAGGCCTGTGCGATAATCCGCCACTGTGAAAGACCAATGAAAAATGCAAATTATAAAATAAAGAAGATATTTGAATTAAAGCAAAAAGACAAAGTTTGTGCCCTGCGAATATTTCTGTTTAAATCTAAAACAAAGACATGAACAAATGACAATAGAGTTGGAGTGCAGATAGAACACTAAAAAGGATGCAGCACACACACACACACACACACACACACACACACACACACACACACACACACACACACA
>ML685779.1:25884122-25926941 GCA_007922175.1 Pelusios castaneus
AGAGAGAGAGAGAGAGAGAGAGAGAGAGAGAGAGAGAGAGGAATTTTTCAAAAGGCTTGATTTAGAATTCAAAAGTCCCATGTATTTCCTGTGGTATATGTGTTCCTAAATCATTTAGGTGCTTTTGAAAAATCTCATCCTCAGTTCTTTCATTCTAGGAGTGTTTTTCCAGTATAACATATAATGCCATATTTGGTTCTCCAAACCATCAGAGCACTGAGATGTTTAGGAGAAAAAAAAAATAACTTGTAGATTTTGGACCTGGTGTATCGATCCAGTTGGCTTTAGTATGAGTTTGATCTGAATAAGGATTATAGAATAAATAAAGATTATTTATTTATAGTTATGTTCATAGAGCCCCACAGATTTTTAAAGCCAGAAGGGACCACAAGATCTGATCTACGGTATAACATAGGCCATAGAGTTTCACCCACTTGCCATGTATTGAGCCCTATACTCCCTACATATAAGACAGAGGTGCTTTGAAGACTTATCTAATTGTTAGAGCTGGCGGGGAATTTTTTGACAAAACATTTATTTTTTTGCCAAAAAATGAAGATTAATTGAAACCAGAATTTTTCTTGGAAAAGGAGTCAGTTTTGACCAATTTCCCCACTCAAATAAATGTTTAAAATATTGAATTATCAATAGCTCCTGTTTTAACATTTTCTAAAAGAAAAGTTTCAGCTTTTCTGTTCAAATTATGTTTTATTTTTAAATTTAACTTAATTTAGTCTAAAAAAAAAAAAAGAGTTGACATTCAAATAATCTGATGATCCAAACCAAATAATTCTTGTTCATAGAAGGGGAAATCAGGATGGGGGAAAAAATTGAGGTGGGGAAAAAATTTCAAAACTTGAAAATTCTCAAGAGACAAAAAACTATTTCCTGCTGTAACCAATTCCCCTGCAATATATAGGATTTATGAGATATCTTACACTGGTTTAATGGGAATTTAACTTTGTTCCTTTAAGTGGAGTTACTCCGGAATTACACTAGTATACAATCAGAATTGGATACAAACTTTGTGTGGAACATATTCATCATTTAAGCAAAACAAATTGCCTTCACTCTAGCATTCTGTTCAAGTTCTTTATTGTTCTTCTCAGTTTGGTATCTTCGTGCCGGTTAGTACCACTCCTTTTAAAAGTTTCATTACATCGCTGTTCAGACAAGCTTTGTCTTCATTTAGAAAGCTGAGGCAAATGAGTAAGACCAGTTCACTGAAGAACCCAGCATAAAAGATGGAGGCGTGGAGGATTCATGTTATTTCTAATTTATAGGTACTTGGGGTGAAGTACCAGTTCCATTTAAATCCATGGGAGTTTTACCATTGACTTCAGTAGTGCCAGAATTCCACCCATAAACTTTAAGGTCAAATGGGACCGTTATCATCATTTGCTCTCATTTCATCCACAGTACAGGACATTGCATTTCACCCAGTGATTCTTGCATCTAGCCTGTAACTTTTGGCTAAACTAGAGCGTATCTTTTAGAATGTCCTTTAGGCCTAGATCCATAGAAGTATTTAGACTCCTGACTTCCATTCTGATGTGGGGTCTCTCTCTTGTTGAGGCTGTTCCAGGGAACTGGGTCTCCCACATGAGTGACTATAAAGTCAATCTCATGCTTGTGTTCTCTCTTTCTCTCTCAGTCTCAATCATCGACTCTAATGAGTGGTAGTTATAAAGTCGACTTAAGCTTTCATTAAGTCGACTTAAGGAATTTCTTCAGTCGACTTAATGAAAGCCTAGTGTGGACATGGCTTAATTTAAGTTGACTTAAGCCTCCTTAAGTCGACTTAAATTGACAGTGTAGACATTGCCCTTTAGAGTAATTATTACCTTCCACCCCAAAAGTAGAGTCAATGTTTTTAGAAATATTGGGGTGATAGAGACTCAAAAATGCAGAAATAGAATCTCTTTAGGGAAACTATCTTTATTGTATATTGTTTTATATCTTACTGTGATCTTGTGACTTACCTTACACTGCATTTATTTTTCCCTTCAATACTATAAGTTTTCCAGTTCTAGTATATGACGAAGTGGGATTTCTCTCATGAAAGCTCATGTGGTATATAAAATTGTTAGTCTTTAAAAGTGCCACAGGACTCCTTATTTGTTTTGCTGAACTAGACTAACATGGCTCCCTCTCTGAAATGTGTCTATTTTGTTTACCGTATTATTTTCTTTTTAAAAGGAAATGTGCCCCAATGGGATACCCTACTTCAAAAACATAAAGTCACTGCCAGCAAGCTATCTTAACTGCAACAGTTCCTGACTTCAATTTTATGGGAACAGGAATTGCAGAGTCATGGGTATGTCTGGAGTTTGAAAATCTCAGCAGCAGCCGTTTTGCAGGGAGGATGTTTTGTTGCTCCTTTTTCTTGAGGAATCAGTTGAGGATTATTTTTTTTTAGTTAAACTTGACTTCCCTGGATTAAATTGCTGATAAATTCCAAAGGGGTAGCCATGTTAGTCTATGTCAGCAAAACAAACTAAGAGTCCTGTGGCCCTTTTAAAGACTAACACATTTATTTATCTCATGAGCTTTCATGGGAGAAATTCTCACTTCTTCTGACGAAGTGGGATTTTCTCCCACAAAAGATCATGCAATAAATAAATGTTAGTCTTTAAAAGTGTCACAGAACTCCTAGTTTGTTTTGCGGGATTAAATTAGTGAGTGACAACTATCCATTTCTTATTAGCTATAATAATGGAATGCTTCTTGGCAATATGATTTAGTGGTGGCAGATAATACACCCTTTTAAAAAAGAAAAACAACCCCAGCTCAACGTCTTCTAACTTCCTTCTACCCTATGGTTTCCCTCTGACATAGATTTTTTTTCCCTAGCTTGCCTTTCTGGGGCTAGGGTAGGGGGTGGGAATTTAAATTTGTTGGAGTCAAGCAGCTGTAGCCCTAAAGTAGGCATTTTGCAGAAGGTTAGTGATTGCTGCACCTCCCTCTTTTTTAGCTCCTAAGTATTTTTAAATCCTGTGATTTCCTCCCCCCCACTCCCCCGCCCCCCGCAACCTACACTTTTCCTTTCTTGATGAGAGTTTCATTCTCAAAAACAAATTAGGCAAAGGAGGATTTGGATTTGAGGGTTTGGAGATTGATCTAATCCAGAGGTCATCAATCTCCAGCATGCATGCTAGCGGTGGCATGTGGCGCCTTCTGCCGAAAATGCCACTCCTGCCCCAGAAAAGCAGGTGGCTGTGCCCCAGGCACCTCAAAGACCCAGGCATGCCACAGAAAAAAAACCACTCAGACCTGCAATGACTTCTTTCCACGGTGTGCCTAGGGACCCTTCCCCAGGCAAGCAATGGAGAGGAGCTGCTCCGTGTGGATTATTTCCAGGGCGTGCTTGCGGACCTGTCTCCAGGCACACTGTGGAGAGGAGCCACTTGGGGCAGCTTCTTTCTGGGGCATTCCTAGGGTCCCCTGCCCCAGGCATGCCACAGAGCAACAGCTCCAGGAGCTTCTTTCCAGGTCGTGCCCAGGATCACCTCCCTCCCCCAACTCCAGACTTGGCTGTCACCAAATTTTCAGGCAGCAGCCGCTTTTTTTTTTCAGTGTAGGAGACTGCCGGCAATGTCTGGGGGTTGGGGCGGAGGGGCTGGTCCGGGGATCGGCAAAGGTTGCTGACCTCTGAATCTATCTCCTTTGTAGTAAAACCTCTAGTTCTTGATTGGGTCACATTTGTAGGGGAACTTGCACTGATGGTGTGCCTGGTTTATGGATATAGAGTTTAGGATTTTGCTTGTACTCTGGAACGTTTCACTAGAATTATATTCCCTTTAAAAAGGAAAAAACCTCTTTAAAGAATAGAAGCTTATTAATATTGGTAAAGGATTTTTTTTAAAAGTCTATTTATTGCATTTCAAGTTTTGCTGAATGAAGTGAAATATAATTATAAGTAACTAGGAGTAATGGGAGGAAATTAAAAGTAATTCAAACTTCCTGGAAATGTGGAGAATAGGATCCCAAGGGAAGCTGTTGAAGCCTCATTATGTGCCTTATTTAAAACTAGATTAAACAAAGTGCATGAAGGGAACAACCCTGGGCTGATCCCTGTGGGGAGATAGAGTAGCTGACCTTAGTGTGTTTTGCTCCTGATTTCTTTTATTCTGTGATGTGGTGATTCTGGGAAAATTTCCACAGCTCTTAAATGAAAGTATCATTTTGTAAATGTTCCACTCCATGTGCAGTATTTTTGTAGGGTTTTTTTTCTAAAGAAACCTCTCACAATCATTGTGGGAAAATTATTGTGTTTTAACATCTTCATACAGTTCCAGAAAGGTGGAGGGAAATAAAAGACAACTACTAGAATACTATTCACAGGCTAAGAAAAAGCAAATTAGAAACAGTCGGCCAAATCTTAAAGTCCATATTGAACTTTTACTTGGTCCTGACTTACTTATTTGGATGGAGTTTGCTTGAGTAAAATCTGATTAAGGACCTTAATATGTGGGTGCACTGTATTACAATAGGCATAACTACACACAGGGAATAAAGCTTTTTAAAAAATTAAGAGTATGTTTTGGATACATCAATTGCCACACTTGTTCACTGATAATTCTTAGTGTTGAAATTCTTAAGTCATTCATCCTTGAGCTCAGCATCAGAGGAGATTGGAGGAGAGGACTGGTCTGGCCATATATTTATTGTTTCTTCTTACCATATCTGTAGCAGAAAGTCAGGTAGTACTGGGCTGGGAAAGGTACTAAGCAAACGGTGTACAGTGAAACAGAGAAAAAAACATAGTAGCTTGAGAGATAATGCTGTCTTTCTTTTTCTAATAAGGTCCCTCATTCAGTATTTGAAGGAAGTGATACCAAGAGTTTTTTTAAAAACTGTTATCAGCTGACACCTTGGCCTTGCAGCTTTTATCTAGGCGCCTTCTATGAAAAGCATGCAATTGGCATTAGTTTCTAGGATCCAGATTCTGATCTCAGTTTGCCCCCTTGTAAGTTTGGAGTACCTTTACATGTAAACAAATGGCTCTTGGTCTCCATGTGCTGCCTGTGTGACAGAAGACTGGGAATTAAATAACTGTAAAAAGCTGTTGGCAGCTCTGTATAGTGCAATTTCTAGGGAAAGGTGGACTTTTGCTGCCTGCTGAATGAGTACTGTGCTGGTCTGTGGCATGATGCCTCTCTGTGGGCCTGTCTTTGTGGGAGGCTCATGGCCATCAGGCATTTTCAGAACCTATGGTGCAATTGGTGTGTGACAAAGTTGACAGAAATAGTTCAGAGAGACATTTCCTTTCCATGCTGAGGTACTTTACTTGAATACTATGGAACAAGAGTGTAGTAGATAGGGTAGAAAGAGAGTCTGAGACATGAGGACTGGTATGAAGTCTCTGATCTGAACTTAAAGTAGTTCAGTGAAATCAGGCAGGGAGTAAAAGTCAGGCTCTGTTATACAACATGCCTACTTGCAGGTTCATAGCACCTGGCAAGAAATGGGCTGGTATTGCAAAAACACTAACATGCCTAAGAAGTGGTAGGCACAGGACATTAATCCAAGCCCATTCTGGAAAGGTGGTACCAGAACACCCCAAAACCAATATGGTATAAATACACTCCCTGAAGAAAACAGAGACACACCGACCCTTCCTAAAGATGAGGTCAAAGAATGAAAGCATGATTGATAGATAGAATTTTTTTGCTCGAACCAACATGTACAATGTGAAGGGCGGTAACTATTCGTATTATAGAGGCAATACATCACTTGTTTGTGCCCATGTATAAAAAAGAGGGATCACAGGGGGGGTTTCTTTGTCTGGCCTTGGGTAGAAGAGAAAGTCCTGCTGTTCACTGATCCGAGTCCATTGCAATGAGCATACACGTGTTAGTGTAACTGGTAGCCATTGAGCCAGCGCATCAGGACCATGCTTGATTCACAATAAATCTAGCTGAGTGCCTTCACTACTGAACTACATCTGTGGTTGTTCTGGGCAGTTCAATCAAGGTCTACCATACTGGTTATCCATCCAGGGTCAATGCAGCATGCAGAGAACCCTCCTCGGCCCCCCCCCCCCCCGCCCCAGCCAATAGCAGACTTTTGTTGGGCTGGGGCCTCTACTTCACTATTTGTTTAAACTTATGATTCTAAAGGGTCGCTCGTAGCTACTGCAACTGTCTCCTCTTGTGTCTTGTTTGCACACCAGAGGAGGAAACAATTTGTTAGTACTGTGGCATTTCCAGGGTGCAGTGTGGAGTGATGGACAGCTATGTCCTCTCAGTTTTCCAGCCTGGGGTGCCTTTACATTGCTGAGCTGTGGGAACCACTACTCCTGATCTGCTCTCACATATTCTCCAGCATGTAAATCACTCCCAGTTATACTATCTGAGTGCTATAGCTAGTCACTCATGAATAACACTGTAGGACAACACCAGCAAACTCCCAGTCCCAGACTTTCCCACAGAAATGTGCATCTTGCACTGCCCAGTGCCTTCCTGGGCAGTACAAGCTTGTGTAAAGTCCGTCATTTCATTAACAGAAAATTGTATGCACAAATACTGTTATCTCAAATGGAATTTCCCAAACTCTGCATCCAAACACGCTTGTTTAGACAAAGCAGTACAGAGCCTGGGCCAGCTCCAATTGGGGTGGGCGTAGGTACTGTAGAAATTGCCATCCAGTTCTGCTCTGTCCCAAGCTCTGCTCCCATCTGTCCAGCTGAGGTCTTAGCCCCTGGTGCCTGGCTGTGGCTGGTCAGCTCCCAGCGAGGCCCTGGCAAAGACGCAGCTGCAGCTCCTCACTGTGTTCTTGGCCCATGTTGCTGGCCTTGGTCCCCAACACATGGCCCAGCTTCACCCATCCTCAGCCTCTGACTCAGCTGCTGCACCATCCTCGACCTCCAGCACCCAGAATGGTCCTTAATCTTGGAGACCATTCTGCCTTGGCCCCCACCTCACTCACAGTCTCGGTCCCCAGTCCTGACTGCAGCCTGGATTGGGGGGGATAGAGATAACGGCCTTTGATATAAGTTTGGGGACCATTGTTTAAAGTGCTTACAAATAAAGAGGCTTAAATGTTAGAATTGGTTACAAAGAAATAAATGGTAAAACAGAAATAATATCTAACTTAACAAGCTAAGTGTATTCAAAGCAAAGGTCTCTCTTACCACAAGTTCCAACAGTTTTACTCTCCATAGTCTTCAGTCAGGATTCCCCCACCCAGCTACCCACACACCCAGTGTTATGCTGCTTCCTTTTTTCTTTCAGGGGTGGTTAATGTTGTTGGTAGAGAGAAAGGGAGAGATAATCTGTTCTCTCCTCTTATAGACTTCATTCATTTGCATAAATTGTCTCCAGATGATGGTCAGGAGACAGAAAGTCTGTGTGGATAAGAAACCTCAAGCTGCTTCTTTGTCAAATGTAGAGTTTTGCCCTTTCTCCTGTTGAAGAGTGGTCACTTAATCAGGTGGTGATCCATTTGATCTCATTGACACTTGGGTGAGGCACTGGCTAACCCTTTGCTTCTGGGGAACTGGTTTGTGACTGCCCTCCAGAACATGTTGGAACATGTCCCAGTAATATCACACAGTAGCATCTTATAATTTTATATACAATATTGCCACACATATTTTACCAGGACAATAATCATTAGCAAGATTACAAATACCACTTCAAAAGGCGTACTTTGTACAAGATTTACCATAATCCAGTGTAAAAGGGGTGAACATTGTGGTACAGACTGTCACAAGTACAAATTTGTTGTAACTGATCATTTAAAATACTGGCTAAAAGTGAAAGCAAACTCACTGCCAGTTTTCCTGGTGGGGCTTGTTTCAGGAGGGAAGAATATAAACAAGTGCAACAGCAGTTTACCATGCCTTGTGTCCCTAAATTTAGAAGGATTTCATTATGAAAACGTGGACTCCTATTCACTGTCTGAGGCACCACTCAGAGCAGGGACCACAGTCTTTCCCAAGCTGTTTGTTACCTAGCCTCCCTGGAAAGGATCCTGAGCTGTTTGCTCTTCCTCCCCAGGGTGGAGCCTGTTTCTCTTTGTGGGATGGACAGTGTAGGAGAAAGTAAAAGGTTAAATTAAAAAGACAAGTAGAAATGATCAGGAATAAGGCTTAAGGGCTAGTGAAGCAGATCAAACCAGCAGGCCTGAGTTGGATAAATCATCAAGTTGACAGGAGTAGTCTGACATCACAGAAATTGGCAAGAAGTCAGCCACAGCTACAGCAAGAGTGGAAAGGCACCTGAAAGGAAGGAGGCATTCGGCCTAGCGCCAAGGAGATAAAGGTGATTGTAGAAGAATGCAGCTAGGGAGCCTTGATAAGGACTATTGCTGTTTCTGTGCGTTAGCCTTGAAGACTTGTTCTGTCTGGTCACCCGGCGTTTGGTATCTGTTTGTAAGGCCTGCATGAATGCAACATTTCTTATTTGGGTTGCATGCTTGCATGGAAAGAATTGCAGTTTCTCTTCATAGTGGATTTAGAACAGATTTAACATTAAAATTAATATTCTCAGCTCAGTCACAGTTTTCCATGGAATCGTAGGCAAGTATTCAAGAGGGTAAAAGTGTTCAAAAGCACCTAACTACCTGGAAGCCAAAGTCCTGTTTTCAAAAGTGAATTAGGTCCTTTGGGACCTGAGTTTCACTGACTTTCAATAAGACTTATGCTCCTAAGTCACTTAGGTGATTTTGAAAATTTTACTCTGTTTACAGTTGGTTGTCAACAATGCAAGCCAGAGGCTGTTCCTTACTATGTATTAATGAAGAGCCTTGTTCAAAGTGTGCCTAGTCTCTGATAGAAACTCTAGATGCTATTGGCATTTAGCACAAATGCAGACAAAGCTCTAATAACTATACAATGGGGAATAAATGTACTGGAAGGGAGATGGGTTACATTGTTTAGTGTTATAGTTATTATTAGGAGTCACAATAATGATGATCATATTATGATATGTATTATAGTAGCACCTAGACGCCTTAAAAGAGATTCTATTTAATTGTCCTCCCTTCGAACACTTCTGTATGGGTATCACCTTCTTTCTTCATTTTGAATTCAGGTTTTATTTTCTGTTTGGTTATTGTTCCTTCATTATTTTTCACTTAGATTGCCATTCTGTTGCTTCCCTTTGGTTCAGAGGAATACAATATGCAGTCCTTTCCCAACGTTATTAAAATTGCTCCTTTGATCACTTGACAGGCAAACCTTGTCACCAAGAGATCTGATTTACCATCTGTATAAACCCATGGTTCTCTGCCTACCTAGGATCCCTGAAGTTAGTCTACCTAAAACTTGAATGTCTTGTAATCAGGAAACTAACAAGACTAGTGCAGTCTGAGAATGTGTGTACTAGATACAAGACCTGAAATGCAACTGTAAATATCTTTGCATCACCAGGAGAATAGGGATTTTATTATTTCCACCACTCACATTTTCACTTCTAATTTGTGACACAAAATACTTGGTTGGAACTATTTTGACTTGATTAAATGAGACATACTGAAAGAGTGTGTTGAATAAGCACCAAAATACTTGGAAACTATTGAAATATATTTGGCCACTAGATGGAGACTTTGCATTAATTTTCCTAAGCATGAAGCTGTGAGAGAACAAAAGTAACAGTATAAATAACAAATGTGCTGTTAAAAATATGGTAATGGAGAAATATTACAGCGCCTGATTCCCAAACTTGTCTTATGAATGTGGATTCTGATATAAAAATAAATGTATAAATAGCATAGGGCTTTATTCAGATCAAATTCAGTTAAGTGTTGAATCTCTAGATTTCAGAACACTCTGATATGTTCTGTCTGCCTGGGTTAAAATGGCAGGAATTTGTCCATCTTAAGTAGATCCCCTTAAAAATGACCTATCCTTAAAAAAATCAACCTATTCGGGCTTTGAAATATACAGAAGATTTTAGTACAACTTATATTTTTGTGTAGCACAGTTAATAGAAAAACATTGCTGAATACTCTTCTGTCAGTGACAGTCCTCATGTACAAATATTATTAGTTAGCGTCATATTTCAGTATTATTCTGCTATCTGGTTCTTTGATAATCTATATGGGCAGCGTGTTTTGCAAGACAGCTATTTTATTGATGCAAGAAACAATGACATTAATTGGAGGCTCCACTTTCTTTACTTTGTCCCATGAGAAGGTGGACTTGGGTAAAAGAGAAGCATTCACCATCCTGTAATTTGCCTTGTTTCAAGCTTTGAACAAATCTCGGGGTTGGGGCCAACAGTTGAAGTTGCATTTCCTCCACTGATCACTAGGGAACACACCAAATGCAGAGAATGCATTACATTGGCAGGGATACATGTGTCTGACTATGGGAGTGCAGTGTGAGTGACTGAAGAGAATGAATGAATAAGACAGAACTGGGGATTCAGCATATGCAAAGGATCAACTGAAGAATGAGGGTGTTAGTTTGGGTATCTGGTTGTGTGTGAACAAGCGTAGATGTTGTGGAGACGGAATATAGGGACATAGAAGAATGAGTCTGTAATGGGAATAAACAGTAAAGGAATCCCAAAGGGATAAATACATTTCATAGAATCATAGAATAATAGGGTTGGAAGGGACCTCACGAGGTCATCTAGTCCAACCCCCTGCTAAAAAGCAGGACCACTCCCCCTAAATTATCCCAGCCAGGGTTTTGTCTAAATTTTCTAATTTGTCTAATTTTCTTCATTGACTGTAACATATTCTAGCTCTTCAATCTGTGGTGATCTAGGCATAGAAAGGAGTCTCCCTTTTCTTACCATTTCCCTCATCACTTCACACGACTCCTCCCAGCAGTAGTCTCTCTGAAGATGAATCATAGAACTGTAAGAGACCATGAGAGGTCATCAAGTCCAGTCCCAGCACTCATGGCAGGACCAAGTATTGTCTCAAACTATCCCTGACAGCTGTTTGTTTAAACTGCTCTTTAAAACTTTGGATAATGGAGGTTCCACAACCTCCCTAGGCAACTTATTCCAGTGGTTAATCACCCTGACAGTTTGGAATACTTTCCTGATGTCCAACCTAAATCTCCCTTGCTGTAATTTAAGCCCATTGCTTCTTAAACACAGTGCCTGATTCTCTTCTTTCTGCTGTTGTAAACCAGAAGTAACTATATTAAAGCCAATGGATGGTCTTATGCCATTGTAAATGAGAAGAAATTCAGGTCCATAAAATCTACAGGGCCATTTTCTAATCTATTGTAGTTTTAAGGAACCTGCCACAATGGTCTTTCACCCTTCACGTGTGTGAGCATGTTCCACAGAGGGGAGAATATTATACAAAATGAATTTTTGAAACAACACACTTTTCCTGTGAGATAGATGAAGGGAAGTGCTGCATACTTTAAAATAGAAAATACTTAAACTTCTGAAAAGTGAGTGAGATTGCTAGAGTTTATATAATAATTGGACAGTATGCTAAACCCTGAAGAGCATTAAATGCAGCAAAAATTAAACCCTTTGTTGAAATTATTTAAAAAAAAAAACCACTTCTGAGATTTGTTGAAATAAATCAGAATAATGCAGTCTGTCGTAGACACTATTTGCATATGATGAATGCATGTGCCAGCCTAAGTTGCAGAACTATTAGGGCTGAGTATTTCCACCATTGTCCTTCTTCCTGTAGATATCATAGAGAAGAAGATTAAGAGCATTATAATTTTAACAGAAAACTCTGAAATAATATAACGGGGAAAGATAGCCTATGTACAACAAAAGGCAAATTTGCATAGGCTTACTTTATTCAAACATTTGACCTACATCTTAGATGGCTTAAAATAAAAAAAGAGAAAAAACTGTACCCATTTGGTTCGGCATGGTAATTTGAAAGTTAACACAGTGAGAAACACTTCCCACTAAATCTGAACTGGATTTGCCAATTATGTTTCTAATTAAAACCAGCATTTCTCAGAACATAGGAAGAAGTTGGCCACTAGAGAAAAGGAGTAATATTTTGCAATTATGATACAGCACTCTTAATCCAAAAATCTCCAGATGATTTTTTATCATACATCTGACCATGTCATTTAAGTTTTTCCAGTGGCTCCTCCTTAAGCCCTGCATCAAGTTTAATTTGTCTTTAGAGGAGGAAGTGATGGAGATGTCTACATAATAAGCTTTAGCCAAGAGATTAGGACACTCACCTGGGATTTGAAGGATCTAGGTTCAATTTCCATTCTTTGCCTTGATGTGATGAAGGGGTTTGAACTGCTATGGAGTGTTCTGATGTGGGTCTCTCTGTTTTTCCTGTGGAAGCTGTTCCATTGTATATAAGTAATTAAATAGTCATTGGAGCAGGGAAATGAACTTGGGTCTCCTGCCACCAGAGAGTGTACTAACCACCAGGCTATAGAGTTCTTTTTGCTATTTATATAAAGTGAAACAACTTTAACAGGCAGGATTGTGAAAGACTTACCAAAGGTTACCCGATAGTCCAGTGGTTAGTGCACTTACCTGGGAGAGAGAACCTGCTCTTAACTTTGGGAGGATTCCTAGGGACCTGAGGAACACCTGAGAGATCTACAAGAGGGAGAGGGCTGCACGTTTCTGTGACATCTCTGTGCCCTTGGCAGTGTGGCTCCATTGGGCTCAAGCTGCTAGGATTCCCACCCTAACCTTCCTGTTGATAAAAGCTCCTAAAGACAGCTGCACAAAGAAGAGCAACCATCTTAAACTACCCATTGTGTCTTAACAATGTGCCTCTCCACTTACTGTGGGTACATCTCCAGTTCTTCTGAGACCACTCACTGCTTGTCCTTCAGTTGCCACCATGCAGATAAAAACTGTGTAGATAAAAACTGGGGCCCTAGGAGGAAGAAAGTCTATGGAACAACTACAGGGTGTTGCTGCACTACCTGTAGACCGGTGCTAGCTTTGATCAAACTAGATTGAAGATAGCTTGAGCAAAGCCGCATAGGCTACAGCCACTTGAGCGTGTACCCAAGGTCTTGGGTGGGCAGGGCTAAGCCATACAGCTTCATGTGCTGCCACAGCATCATTGCTAGCTAGATCAAAGATAGCTAGTGAATGTCTACAGGTACTGCAGGCACTCCTTATTGCAGCGTAGACATACCCAGTGCTCCAGGGCCAGCTGACCAACCCCTTCAAATGGCAGAGGCACATCTGTACATAGAAGGTTCCCCTCTAGGCATGTACAAATTAGTTTAATTGAAAATCTGGTAAGAAGTTTTAAAATAGAATATTTAAACATATGAGCAGAGGTCAGCTGTGCTGGGCTGAGCTCCTCACTGCCAAGTGAGAACTGCCCAGCTATGGCTACCCCACCCCTGCATTGGGCTCTGTGCCTCTCCACTAGCAAGAGCTATCCAGCTGCTCTCACCGGTGGGGAGCTGAGCCCAGCTGCCACTCCCCTTCTCCCCAGTTTAAATGGTAATCAGCTGTTTAAAAGATTCACAGTGGATTCTCATTTAAATATTTAAATAGTTACACTCTTACATCCCTAATCCCCTCCATCACAGATGTTGTGGGGCACAATGTGGCCGTGAATATCTACTTTGGATAGTTACTAATCAATATGTTGGCCTTAGTTCTCGATGGTCCTAATTTTCAAATTTGAGTGCCTAAATTGGATGCCTATCTGCAAACTTTGACACAAAAGCCAGCTGTTACCTGCCTAGACTAGGGATTTCAGGGCCCAAATATGGATTTAGGTGCCAGTGTTTAAAAATAAGGTGCTAACATTCAATCTATATGAAACAGATGATGGGTGTCATTGTATTTTTAGCCCCAAAAGAGATAAGCCCCTTTGTGTGATGTGCTGTCAGTGGATCACTAAGAAGTAGCAGGACTGCCTGGGCCAAAACTGACTGCTCTCTAAGGCTATGTCTACACTTACTAAATTTAGTTCGAATTAGTTAATTCGAGCTCACTAATTCGAATTAATTTTAGTTAGTTCGAATTAACTTAATTTGAACTAGCATGGCCCCACTAGAATGTTAGTTCGAGTTAGTCAATTGTATTAAGGTCAATGTGCCGGTTAGTTCGAACTAACATGGCCACATTGGGTTAATTCGAACTAATTAGTTCGAATTAACAGTTAGTTCAAAAAGTATAATCAAATTTATGAGTTCGAATTAAGGAAGCCCTTAATTCGAACTAATGAAAGCCTAGTGTGGCCAAGGCTTAAGTTAGTTCGAATTAAGCTTCCTTAATTCGAACTAACTTGCCAGTGTAGACATAGCCTAACAGCCCTATGTTCAGCAACAGTTTCTTCTCTGCATTGACATTTTGACACATACAACTTTTTTTCCCCCAGTCCATAGAAGAAATGGAAAATTTCACAAACTTGCTAAATATGCTAATTCCAGGAGGTCTGTATTGTGAGTTTAATATTCAAATGCTTCAGCATCACAATAACAGCCATGTGCCTCCTTAGGTGATAGTTAAGGGAAATATTTATAGGTCTGACTGCACAATGACCTCAAGCTTAGAGCAACAGAAAGTGCTCTCAGGAAACTCCAGAGGTTTATCATAATGCTGTTTGTTTACAAGACCTTTCAGGTAGAACAGAGATTGACAGACATTCTACCAGACAGTTATATGGTAAAGAATCTAACAGTAACAATATAGAAGGAGTGATAGTCCAGTATTTACATTGTATATAAAATCTCTCCCCATCTGGTGATGTTTAGTGTTCCCTAGAGCTATTTTCCTTGCTATGCAGCTGTAAGTACGCATATAGGATAACAATTTGCACATATTTTTCCCTCTCTATTAGCCCTCAAAACTGGTCAAAGTGAGCAGAGGGTAACGTATTTTAAGAAAGCTTCTTTCTTGTGGCATCCATCTTAATCTAATGCAGGTAACTCCTGATTCTCTGCCAGGGTACTGTGATACAAAGGTTAAGATAAGGTCATAAAAATTTACTAGCCATGATTTGACTCTGCAGTTTAGCTTAAGGAAAGGGAGAATAAAATCATTACTGGTGAACAGTTTGCAGGAAGCTAAGTTATGAGTAACAACTTCTGTGGAGTAAGCCATGTTTCTTGGGTACAGATATAGCTCTGTCACTCTAATACCTGAGCACCTCCTAAACTTTAATGATTTCCACTCAAGTTATCCTCATTTTACAGATGGGAAACTGAGAAACATAAGAGACTAAGCAACTTGCCTTGGGTCACGTAAGAAATCTGTGAAAGAACTACATCTCCTAAGCCCCTGGCTAGTGCCCTAATTATAGGACCATCCTTCCTCAAAGTGCAACTAGAACACACAGAACACTTGTCACAGTTCAGTGGCCATAGCATATCACCCTGAGTCATCCACTCACGGCAAAACTTTGAGAAGAATGATTTAAAATCCTTTTGTAACCATTGTCAGTCTCATGGCACATTTCACATGTCTGTCCTGGCCAAATGCCAATTTAGGTACATACATTCTGCAGATACAAATTTCTCCTGCAGTACAGCTGGTTAAATAGCTGCCATGTTCTAATCTAGTGGTGGCCTCTTGAATGACAGCTGAGACAGTTATCACTGTTTTCTGTTGTTATAAGACTTTTGAATGAAATGCTTTGGGTCAACATAAAATCAAATCAAACTCTTTAAAAAGAGTTTTTGCTCTCCCAAACAAGTGAATGTTTCCACTCTCCCAAACAAATAAAAGATTTTCATGTACAAGCTTGACAACATGGAGAATGATCACTAATGTGAGAAATAATATTTTCAGGATTGAAAAAATATGAAAAACCAATATACAAAGTCTACTGATCAACCATCCTTGAAATAAACCACAAGCAAAAAAGGACAGAGAAATGACACCTATATAATAGTCTCCAAAGGCAAAAAGATAACTATTGGCCTGACAAATTGGGGTTGCTTGAAGTCTAGACGGGAAACCACATTGGATTGTACAGTTCTCAAACCACACAAAGATGGAGAGTTTTATAGCAGCTGTTTCCATGGGTGGTGACAGAAATATGAAATGTGCAAAGGATAAACATTTTAAATTTAAAAAAACTTAGCAGCTGGCCACACAGTTTCTAAAAATATCCACTGCAACTGAAATTGAACTAGAGTGCAAAAGAAAAAAAAGACTGTTTTTCTTCTGTATGGACCTAGCTAGATGCACCTGTACTTCAAAAGAGCAGACATTAACAAACTCTGGGAACTGGTAGGTACGGTCCCATTAGAAGAAAATCTAAGAGAAAAAGTTGTTCAGGAGATCTGGTTGTTTCTGAAGGAGACTATATTAAAGGCACAATTGCAAATTATCTTAATGAGAATGAAAGATAGGCAGAATAGTAAAAGGCCTGTATGTCTTCATCCAGAGCTCTTTAATGACATGAAAATAAAAAAGGAATCCTAGAAAAAGTGAAAGCCCGGGCAAATTGCTAAGGAGGACTATAAAAAGAATAGCACAAATATGTAGTAATAAAATCAGGAAGTCTAAGGAGCAAAATGAGTTGCACAGAAGAAGGGACATAAGAAGCAATAAGAAAAAGTTCTTTAGATACATTAGAAATAAGAGAAAGACAAAGAAAAATGTGTAGGTCCTCTCCTTACTGAGGGAGGAGAGCTAACAATTGATGAAATCAACAAAGCTGAAGTGTTTAATGCTTATTTTGCTTCAGTTTTTCAATAAAAGGGTTAATGGTGGCCAGATACCCAACAAATATTAATAACGAGGAGGAAGGAACACAAGCCAAAATAGGTAAAGGATAGGTTAAAACTGTTTAGATAACTTAAGTGTATTCAAGTTGGCAGGGTCTGATGAAATTCATCCTTAAGTACTGAAGAAGCAATCTGGGAACCATTAACATTTGTCTTTGAGAACTTCTGGAGGACGGGTGAGGTCCCAGAAGAGTACAGAAGGGCAAATGTAATTATCTTTGAAAAAGGGAACAAAGAGGTCCCTAGGAATCATAGACTAGTCAGTATAACTTTGATAAATGGAAAGATACTGGAACAGATTATTAAATAATCAATTTATAAGCACCTAGAGGATAATAGGGTCATAAAGAACATCCAGCATGGATTTGTTGAGAACAAATCATGCCAAACCAGCTAATTTCCTTCTTTGACAGGATTACTAGCCAAGTAGATGGGGGGAAGCTGTAGATGTGATTTTAGTGGTGCTTTTGCCACAGTCCCACACGACAGTCTCATAAATAAACTAGGGAAATGCGGCTGAAATTACTCTAATGTGGATGCACAACTGGTTGAAAGACAATATTCAAAGAGTAGTTATCAATGCTTCACTGTCAAACTGTGAGGGTGTATCTAGTGGGGTCCTGCAAGGGTCAGTCCTGGCTTTGATACTATGCAATATTTCAACTAATGGCTTGGTTAATAGAATGGAGTATACACTTATACAATTTGCAAATGACACCAAGCTGGGAGGGGTTTCAAGCACTTTGGGGTACAGAATTAGAATTCAAAATGATCTTGTCAAATTGGAAAATTGGTTTGAAATCAACAAATTCAATAAATATAAGTACAAACTACTACATTTAGGAAGGAAAAATCAAATATATAGCTACCAAATGAAGAATAACTATCTAGATGGTACTGCTGAAAAGGATCCGGAGATTGTGGTGGGTCGCAATTGGCATATGAGTCAGAAATGTGATGCAGTTGAGAAAAAGACTAATACCATTCCTAGGTTTATTATTAGGAGTATTGTATTTAAAACACAGGTGGTAATTGTCCCACTTTACTCAGCACTAGTGAGCACTCAGCTGGAGTACTGTGTCCAGTTCTAGCTGCCACATTTTAAGAAAGATGTAGAAAAATTGAGAGAGTTCAGAGGAGAGCAACAAAAATGAGAAAAAATTTAGAAAATATGACCTTTAAGGAAATGTTTAAAAAAAAAAGGCACATTAAGTCTTGAGAAAAGAACACAGAAGAAAGACCTGATAAATCTTCCAATGCGTAAGGGCTATTATAAAGAGGACAGTGATCAGTTGTTCTCTGAAGGTAGGACAAGAAACAATGGACTTAATCTGTAGCAAGGGAGATTTAGGTTAGACATAAGGAAAATCTTTCTAACTAGAAATGCAGCAAAGCTCTGGAATAGGTTTCAAAGGGAGGTTGTGAAATTCTCTTTATTGGAGGTTTTTAAAAACACATTGGACAAATATCTGTTAGGAAAGGTCTAGGTTTTCTTGGTCCTCCCACAGCTCAGAGGCTGGACTTGATGACCTTTCAAGGTCATTTCCATGATTCTGTACCTTTGTTGCCCTCAGATTGATTTTTATGTTTTGTTTTTTTTTAAATTTTTATGGAGCTGTATGGAGTTCTCTGTCAAAGTTAATTTGTTTGGGGGAAAAAATCTAAAATGATCCAGCTAATTTAAAAAATGAGATCAATGAGATAATCTCTCATCAACAGAAGTTGGTCCAAGTTGGTCACCCACCTTATCTATCTACTCTCCTGGGACAGACAGTGCTATACCAACACTGCATCAACAGTTACAATACTGGACTTTTTCTAAATACATGACCACATTCTGTTTCCAAAATAATGACGTGTGTCACATCACTCGGTTTTGTTTTTATGACCTTGTAAGTACACCTGGGTGAGGCAGGGTTTTTCAGGAGACATTGATTCTTTCACATACACTTTTCTACACAAATAGTGTTTTGACTATTTGTCTGGCAAAACTACATTTTTCTGGTCTGTCTCTGCATACAGAAGTCCTATATGTAAGGTGGTAGAACAAATTGCTTTGCATATTGTAATTGTTGTAAAATATGTAATGTACATATTGTAAAACAAATATGATGACATAATTAACATTTATATATCATAATGGATGTAGAAAAGGGGCAGAAAGAGAACTTATGCATGCATCCTTAATTTTGGAATTTTATTGTTTGAGTGCTCAACCATCAGGTCTTTATATTCCCTAAAAACTTTTAATGGAATATGTGTGTCACACACACACACACACACACACACACACACACACACACACACACGTATAGAATTGAGAGATATTTTTTGAATAACTCTCTCAACCTCCACTGCCTGTCAGTACAATTTCTCATTCTATTGCTAATTTCAATCTAAATTGCTTCCTTTCAGTCCTAAAACTGTGCAATCTAAATAATATATTAAACATGAAGGATCCAAATGAAGCCTGGCAGTCACTCAAGGTGAGATTACAGGCTGTTTAAAACTAGTGTGTGCCATTTTAGAAGCAGGTGTCTCAAAGGGAGTCATCATCATCATCTCCCTTGGATTTTTCCAGAAATCATCAGAATGATTGTGTATGTCCATTAGCCTAGACAGCTGGTTCTACTGATGCCTGGATGACATACAAATGTTATTAGAATGATATGTTACTTCTGGCTGATAGATGTATCATTGGGAGGAATACTTGAACCAGGTATTGGCTTGAATGACTCCTTAATATCGGACATGATCACATGTATTATTAAATGGTGAAGAAAAGACAATATCCAAGTAATTGCGGTGGCACTTTGATATCTAACCACCTCATATATAGTCTGATCCTAGGAATAATATTAGAAGCTTATATACTCCATTTTCCTAACCACATTTCCTGATTGGTAAACAGAGTAATCATTATGCTAAGACATTTAAAAAACATATTTATCTACATCTATGGTCTGCAGTATCTGTACTGTGCCAGTGTTAAATTTGGGAGATGTAAAGTACTTACCCTCAAAACAATTCCTTGGCATATTTACTAGAATGTTTAGGTGTTCCCTTTCTGTTTTGTGTAATTAAACCTGTATAAATACTCTCTGTCCCACATAAGCAAACTCATTTTTCAATGCTGCTACTCTCTTTGCTCAGAATCTTCCTACAGAGTTATAATTTCATCATCTCAGTGACTATCTTTAAAAGACTATTTTGGGTTGAATCTGAGAAATGAGGGTTTTTTAACCCTTAGATTTAAATATTTAAGTATATTTGTCATACACACAAATTGCTGATTGTTACTGTATGCAATCCTGAAATCTTCATTAAGGGAAAACTCTCACTGAATCACTGCATAGTCTTAGCTCTTTGTAATATCACCTATTTTGCTTTCTGGTTTCCTGACCTCTTGTAGGAACTTTACTGAATAACAATGAGCTATCATAAAAATGGCACTACTTCTTATAGGACAGAACGATAGTTATAGTCTGGGTCTACTAATGCCTAGATATTTTACCAATGAGATTCCATCTCAAATAGAAGTATATGAATCAAGTGAACACAACATGGGACTGGGAGACAGGGAACTCCTAAAGCCGAAGTCCGTCTAGAAAGCTTTATATAAATGCTTAGTATCCAGTTGTTCAAAACAGAAATTTTTTTGGATAAAGCCTACTTTTTTTTAATTTCCTGAATTTTTTAAATGAACATCCAAAGAGTGAACCGTGTTCAATGAAAATTTTCAGTTTTTTCCCCCACATCAAATTGCAAAAGAGGGTGGGGATAAAAGAAAGCAAAAGAGAAGTGAAAAGAAACCAAAAGTGGATTAAAACTTTCTATTCAAAACAAAATGAAACTTCTTTTTAATTTCATTTAAAATTTTTTAAATAAATGAAAATTTTCCTTCGAAAAGCTGTTTTGAAAAAAATTAAATGAATTTTTTTTGTCTCTCTCTAATAATCATCATTTAGTATTTACAAAAACAGAGCTTATCTGGATCCAAACAAGGACCGGGTATTTAAATTGATAATAAGAACATCCAGAGCTACATGAGTAAGGATTTTTTTTTTAAAAAACCATCTGGATAATATATTAAAACCACAGGTTTCAAAGCCTCTTAGGAACTTAGAAAGAAACTTTGCCATTGGCCAGGTTATTCTGTCATTGCCTGCTCCAGGGTTTTCTTACATCTTTCTCTGAAGCATCTTGCGTTGGCTACTGTGTATGCCAGAATACTGAACTAGATCGACCACTTCTCTGATCTGATTTGACAGTTCCTACCATCTTATTTTCTTACTGTTGAGAGAACTTTTGTAAATGTATAAATGGCAGACAGCTTGGAATGCACTGTATTGTGCTGCTTGGCCCTTTTCTTATTTTGTTACACTCTGGAATGGCTGCTGTGGGTTTTGGGGGTTTCTTTTTGGTTTTGCTTAGACAATTGTGGTGAGTGTGTTGGGAGCGGAGTTAAAATGTGTTCTGTCTTGGCTCGCAAAATAGCTAGGACTGCTCCTGCCTTTTTGACAAAGGTTTAGTTTATTTTAACATAATATAATAATAGTGTGCTAGTAATGCTGCTCTTTGTTCCCTGACATCAGCCATATGACATAAATTTAAATAAATAAATGTTCCCTGTGTCATGTGGGAACGAGCAATAACCGCTGACTCCCGTGATTGCTTCTGCATTGTTATTTCATGCTACTCTGTATCTTTTGAACTAAGTCACTAATGGTTTAGTTCATTTCTGACACAAGATGTTCACATATTTTGTCTTGTTTAGCTCTTTAATTTCTTAGGAGAAAATCCAAAATATTTTTTAATCCTTTTAATTACCTACCCTATTAATAAAACAGTCCTGCACTAGCTATCTCTAGAGACTTTCAGTCACTGCAAAATTCATAATCTCTAATTCACTTTAACTGTAATGTCCCTCCATCAGGATTCTTTGTAGAACTCTCACTCGTATGCATAAATATTTACTGATCTACTTTTTCCCCACACGAGAGGCTGTAACATTTGGCTGTAATGGTTTTTATCTGAGGCTCAGAGAAAAGATTGGCCTTTTTGTTGAGGACTAGACTGGAACTCAACATTTGCATCTCAGGTATGGCTCCGACTTCTTTGTGTGATGTTGAGCAGGTCACTGAGGCCTTGTTTATTTTGCAAAAGTGTTGCTGGTATAGTTATACTTGTTAAGCACCCAAGTATAGATGCAGCATAGACCAAGAGAATGAGTTTTTCTGTCAGCGTACTAATGCCATCTTCCTATATGACATGAGCTATGCTGACAGAAACACTACTGACACAGTCACATCAACCCTGAGGGTTTTACGAACATAGCTATGTTAGCTAGCGTGTATTCTGTTTTTCTTACCCCTCACCAGCATAGCTATGCAGATAAAACGTTGCAGTGTTGACCTGGCGTTAGTCTCTCTGTGCCTCAGTTCTTCATCTGTAAAATGGGAATTATAATACTTCCTTTCTTCCACTTCTTGGCTATGTCTACACTGGCAAGTTAGTTTGAATTAAGGAAGCTTAATTTGAGCTAACTAAAGCCATGGCTACACTAGGCTTTAATTAGTTCAAATTAAGGGCTCCCTTAATTCGAACTAATAAATTTGAATAGGCTATTCGACCTAAGGGTTAATTCGAACTAGTTAGTTCGAATTAACCAATGTGGCCATGTTAGTTTGGACTAATTGCTTAGTTCAAACTAACCGGCCCATTGAACTCAATGCAATTCGCTAATTCGAACTAAGCAAGTGCCATGAATGGCACTTGCTTAGTTGGAACTAAATTTTGCTGGTTCGAATTAAGTTAATTCGAACTAACTAAAATTAGTTTGAATTAATTAACTAATTCAAACTAAATTTACTAAGTGTAGACACAGCCCTAGAGTCTTGGCTGTTGGGATTCCAAGCTCTCTGACGCAAGGACTGTCTCTTACTATGGGAATACATGGAGAATGATATAATCTTAGCTGAGGCCTCTCAATGCTTCTCTGACTCTATTAACAAATAATACCTAACTCTGTAATTAACTATTTTGCATTGTTTACTTTTTTGGATCCTTTTCCCATTGAATAATGTCCCCTGTCGTATTAACTCTTCAGTTGAAAGGGCTTTATTTCTTAGTAACAATCCTACTCCTCTCCTGGAGTTTTAGAAGTGTTCGGTGTTGGCCTAACCCTGCTCCATCAATACAATATTTTCACAGACTGAACTGGGGGTGGGATTATGCCAATGCTGAATACTTTTGAGAATCCTACCCTTTAGTTGCTTTTATCACCCCTTCCCAGCCATCAGTGTAGGGTCATGGCAAAAGAAAAGAGGCAAACTGCAATCCCCATCTTGTGGAACAGCCCCGTGGAGACATGCGTGTGTAACTGAGAGCACCACTGAGGCTGTTGAAAGAGACCAATCCTATCCTGGTAAACTCCTGATTAAGGGAAGAGGGAGGCACCTGTAAGGAATAGATAAAAGCCACCTTCCTCCTCTTTTTGCTCATCCTGTGCCTGGCACGATTCTGGCATGACCCAGAATCTGCTCTAAAATCTCAGTCAAATTAACACACGCATGCACACACAAATACATTGTGTCAGGAACTGGTAGCTGAGCAGCAGTTAGACAAAAGGACGATAGTGATATTACACTGGAGAGTGTTCGGATAAGAACAATCAGGTAGTTATGAGGGTAGATGGAGTGATCTGTGATTAAAGAAACTGTGAAATACATGTAAGTTTGGTTATGACTAAAATGGGCAGTGGTGATAAAAAATGAATGGTGTAAACACCAGAAGATTAAGGAAATTGTGTTTGGTAGTCAAAATATGATGGGGCACAACCCCATCTCAATCAGGAAAAGGCTAATGAGCTCCTCTATGCTCAACCATTATCAAAATGGGCATGCCTGCAGCACTTGCTCCACCTGGAGGAACCAAGCTTAAAAAAGAAGTTGGCACAGAAAGAGGTGGGAATTGGGGATGGTTGCTGGATTGCAGAAGTAGCTGACTCTTGTTATAGAGTGACTGAAATAAATAGTTGATAAGGGCAACCCTTATAAGAAAATCCACCCCTGAAATGGAAGAACTGTACAGTGGAGACCCCAGAAAAGCTGGAATAAAGTCCCAAAATGGGAAAAGGACTTCCTAAGGGAAGAGACTCTGAAACTGCTGAGGTGTGTCCCTGGAGAAAGACCGAGCCTATCACAGGGGACATAACTAGAAATATTGCAGTGAAAGTAAGACAGGAAAAATTCACTGTTGGGCTGCAGAATAGTAGGAGAAGTGGTGGAAATTCATGGTACTTTGGACTTTTACAATGACACTGGATACTAGAGACAGTACTGCATGGGAAAAGCCTTTGCTGGGGAAGGTTAGCTTTAGTAGTATGGCCTTTTTGATGATAGATTCGTCATAAAATGTTGGATGCAGTGTGAAGAGATTGATAGGTCTTTCCTGGGGGGGAAGTATAAAAACTGGAAGCTTCTGTACTGCAAAGTAAGTTTTCTGACTCACATACAAACTATTGCTTGCATCATTAAAATAGATAGTGAGAACACTTTTGATACGCAGCGGGAGGAAAAGAACTACTAGATGATGAAAATGCTTATGAATGGAGAATGCTCACATCAAGAGATAGAGCCTTACAAGAAAGAGGATTGGAAGCCCCCAAAGAAAAATAATGATGATGCTAAGCTGGTGTATATTGGTAGCCCTATTGCAGGCATAGGTAACCTTTGTTGACCCCTATGCCAGTCCCTCCTCCCTGACCTTCAGCAGGTGCCAGCAACTCCCTACATTAAAAAAAAAAAGAAAACAAAGCAGCCACTGCCTGAGAATTCAGTGGTGACCACCCTGCTGCCCAAAAAAGCTACCCAGAGCAGCTTCTTTTGGTGGCAGAGGTGGGGTCCCCAGGCACACTGCAGAAAGCCATTCCAGGTGGCTTCTTTGAGCGATGGCTGAGGGGAGGAGGATCCCCAGGCATACTGCTGAGAGAAGCTGCCTTGAGTGGCTTTTTGCAGCCACGTTGGTGGTGCTGCAGAAGGTGCCGCATGCTGCTCCAAACCGGCTTGCATGCCACTCGTGACCAACCAGAGACCAACATCACGGGTGATTTAGTGGGAGTGGTCCTGCTTTTTAGCAGGGGGTTGGACTAGATGACCTCGTGAGGTCCCTTCCATCCCTATTATTCTATCATCTCGGGCTAATGGGGTGGTTGGCAGACTGGAGGCTGCATCCATGATCCATATTAAGAGAATGGAAAATCTGCACTAGAAAACAAGACCGTGTACTCTTGAAGAGAAAAAAAAAAAAAAAAATCACTTTGAAATCTTCCTAAACTAGTAAGGATAGTTCTGATTTAGGAATGTGTGGAGCGCTCTCAACTCCCATTACAAGAGTAAGGGACAAATGTAAATGGAGTGGAGGATTTAATAGGGAGGCTTACCCTGTGGGCTGGGGAGCCTGGGACTAAGCCAACGAGTCCCCACCTCAGAGGTATCAGGTGGATTCAGTATAAGGAAGCCAGATATAACTGCTGATGGGGCTGAGCTGGAGGAAGGAGCCAAGCAGTGAGCAATAATGCTGCTAAGGACCCTGAGTCTGTAGGGAAAAGCTCAAATCAAGAAAGAAAGCTGGCGGGAAGAGTGTGCATAAGGAGAACTTTCCAGACTGGGAAGCCTGGACGAATCCTGATTAAGCAGGGAAGTGAGTTAAATGCCTTCCAGGGAGGGAGACCTAGGACAAGACCCTGATCAAACAGGGAAGAGACTGGGAAACAAAGAGGGGTAGTAAAGAGGTGAGGCAGAAAATGACCCAGGAAAAACTGCTCTTCAGGTAAAGGAGTGGACCAAGCTGTGCATTACAGGACCTAGACTGGAACCCAGAGTAGTGGGTGCAACTTGGTTCCTCTACAACTCTACTGTACAAGCCCATTGTAATGGTTATTGAGCCTAGCAAGAGGACTGGCTAAGGGAGGGTGGAAGGAGTTTTGTTTCTGCAAGTGGCAGTTTTCAACTTTTAGTTTAGACAGTTGTGACCCCAGACTAAAGATGATGACATGACTGGGGGGCTGAGTCTTGGACAATTTCCCAGTCAGAGAAACTACCGCAGCTCTAGAGCAACAGTCAAGGGGGCAGTAGTTCAGTGTGCAGAAGATAGGCCATGAGAGGGTGCCTTGTGCTGCGTGAACTCTGTTACAGAAGGCAAAAATATCTGTATGGGTCCAATGAAGGACTGGGAAACTCCTGGGAAATGCAGATTGCTCACTACTCTCATAGAATTCATCTAAAACTGTCACTTTTTAATTGAATCTTCACCAAAAACAAACAAACAAACAAACAAAACAAATAAATAAATAAATAAACCCACACAATGTTGCTATGCTTCTAAACGTGGAATCTGTCACTTTGTTTTGCCATTGTGAAATATTGTTTGGATTTCAAAGTGCCTAATTTTTAAAACCGTAACAGTTTATGCTTTTTGCAAGTTATTGGACAAAATGAAAGCCATAATTTGTTTGTTTGGCATTATTCTCCAAGCAGTGATGTGAACTGAGGTTTCAATTATTTAATAGTGTGAGACACTAATATGTATATAGTGATTTCTCATTAACACTAACAACTTCAAAACTAATTCTCATTAGCTTGAAATAATTATTTAGCTGCTTAGTAAATGATGAAACACAAACAGAACTATGTAATGTGTTTACAAAAAACAGCCAGTTAACATTACCGAATGTTAATGGCTCTATTCCTTAACAGAATTCATGTTGATTAATAGATCAGTCCATAAGTTAGATTTATATTTTAAAGATGTTCCTACAACCATGGACTGCATATTTTTTTGAAAGTAGAAACTGAAGAAGGAGGAAGGCACTTCTGGGTAGAGCTATCAGCTCTGAATTAAGAAGAATTAATGGAGAAAAAATGACTTCAGATGTTAAAGGGAACAGTAAATGATGTTTGTTTGGCATAGGGACTTCATATTTTATTATATAGTTAATAGCAGACAGCCAACATTTACAGTGCACTGTGCCAGGAAGCAAAGAATAGTCAAAGGATGTGAAGACACACACCAACCTCAGCCCTTCAGTAAATTTTAAAGCCAAAATCAAGAGGAAGTACATGGGATAGGAGAGGAGGAAGGATACTGAGAAACTGCATTACCAATAATTGTTTTCTTTTTTAATTCATCCCGCTTTTCTCCTGTGAAAAATTCCATATTATCGACTGATATAGCGAGCAATACTCTAAGAGATGAATTTAACTAAGAGGTGGCTTGGAAAACTTTATGAGGAAAAGTGGCAGCTGCTGTCTATATCCGGGGAAAGTGAGATGGAATTGTAGGCCAACCAATCAGGCAGTAGAAATGTCCTGGCTAGAGTGCTCATTCGTGGACAGAGGTGGATTCTTGCCCATCTATTGACATGTCACGTACAATAAAACATTTCAGCTAATAATTAATAGGGACAGAAGACCCTCCTTTGGGTCTTGGAAATGGTGAGGCAGCCTTTGTCCTTTTAAAAGGGTATGTTCAAAAGAGATAGAGCTTAAAGGTGCTCTGTGCATCCAATGTGTGGCTTCTTCTTGAGGGAAGAAGGAGGATTTGAGTAGAGGTTTAACAGGACCATGAGCCAACTTACATAGAAATGCCAAAACCTATTAGGAAGGAATTCCTGAAGGAACTGATAAACCAGTTTGTCATCTGAAAAAGCATATACATGGGGAGTTTACTTTTCCTGCACACTAAACCAAGGCTTTAGCAATGCAATGGACTTTTTTTTTCAGATGTAAAGAAAAAAATTCCCTATAGGCTTTGGGGCACAGAAGTTGCTGTTTAATAATGTCCCTAAGTGGTCTCTGTAAAGAGGAGGCTTTAAAAAGCTTAGAGATACAGAATAGGAAGAGAAAGCCTCTTGAATCTCTGAAGGCCAGGATTGCTGAAACCCAGGCTCGGAGAGGGAAGATTCGCTCCTTTATTGAACCTGCCTAAAGCAAACATGCAGACTTTTAGCACGAACAATTTGAGGGTGCATTACAAAATGTCATCCAGACTTACACTTAAGCAGATTGATCGAGGTGTTGAAACTTCTCTCCAATAAATTGCGCCTTTGAGGATGAAGCCTTCCTTTATGCATTTGCTTAACTCATCTTTTAGGTTATGAGGCTCATTGATCAGCAATAGCCAAAGGCCCTGAAAAGCCGGTGTGTGAATGGGAAGAAGTTCTCTGTGTGACAGGCTCCATCTTGAGCTGATACACCAGGGACTAAATCAGGGGTCTTGAACTAAAAGCGTGAACAGCAATAGCCTGAGCTCTAGTGCCAAGGCTCTCAAACAGGGGTATGAAGGGAGTTTAACAGATTGGGTATAGAGGGACCTATAACGCCCTCATCTGTAGGGTACACCCTCATTTTGCTCTGTGACCTACTGCATTACACATCAAGATTTGAGCTGTTTAACTTTCTTAACAATTTTGTTTCTCAGATATATTTTTTAAATCTATAAACTTAAACAATGCAACTAGAGAGAGGGCAAGAAGAAAGGGGTGCAGGAAGAAATTATGTCACACCCTGACTGAGTGAAACACTTAACATATGCTTAACAATAAACACAGGAATAATTCCATCCCTGTATAGCACACCACTTGCTTAAACTTAAGTATATAATTAAGTACTTTGCTGATTCAGAGCCTAAATTCTCAAATGATTTATACGTTAAATGAAAACAACATAGTATAAAGTGACAGCTTTCTGGTGCAATAAATATATTTCCTTAAGGGAGCTGGAGGATATTCCATATCTTAGAGGTGAGAGCGGAAGTGTAATTTCCATGAGCAGTGAGTAGAACAGTGCACACATGCATTCCAAACTCACACAAATCGTAGGTAGGTAATATGTTAAGATTGCTCCAAGGCAGCCTACTAAGAGAGTCTTGAGTCTGTATTTCCAGCAAGGTGACATTTTGGAGAAGTTAACATGCACCTTCAGGTATTTGTGAAGGTGCAGTTTGTCTGATAAAGTTCATAAAACCATCCTAGATTAGCAACATCTTCCTGATGTAAGCAGAGTATTGGACAGAATGGGGGAGAGGGGATCTCAGTGTTAGAACTTAACAGAGAGTTAAAGGCAGAAAGCATGGTTTAAAAAATTAAATTGGTAAGTTTTAAAAATGGAAAAATCAAAGTATGAGATTTCAAGCCTGTCAAAATATTTCATTCTTCTTGTTCAGACTGCAGATGGCTTGAGTCATTTTGTGCCAAAATTAACTTGGTGACATAGTAAAATAACCTTTCAAAAATATGTTCCCCATATTTTATTCATTGTTGCACTTCATATGAACCTATTCTGTGCATGAATAAGGTATCTGTGATGAGATGCTCTCTTTATACTTGCTCAGTGGGGATTAGAGTAAGACTTTTTAAGAACTAAGCCTGATTATGAAATGAAAACATGAAATGTTCCTTTTGCTTACTGTGTATGCTATGCATGTACACCCGTCTGTGCACAATAAATATGCAACATACCAAAAATTGAACCATTCAGTCTACATCAAGAAATCTGGAATGCCAGTTTCTTTAGGATAATATGCCTTACTTCAGAGAATCATAGAAACTGGAGAGGTCATCAAGAGCTACATGTGCTCATGCAGGACTAAGTCACCTCTTAAGCCATCCCTGACAGGTGCTTGTCTAACCTGCTCCTAAGAACTTCCAATGATGGGGATTCTACAACCTGCCTAGGCAACTTATTCCAGTTGTTAATCACCCTGGCTATGTCTACACTTGTGAATTTAAGTCGAGTTTAACTAAGTCGACTTAGTGTGTCCACACTTAAAAATAAAGTCGACTTAAAGGGGAACTTAGAAAGTTGACCTAGAGCATCCACACTGGACGCTCTAGGTCGACTTTGTGGGGATAGGGGGACCTAGGGCAGGTCCACGGGGGCAAAGGGGGCACCCCTTGCCCAGTGCCAGGGGGCTCAGCCTTTGCCCCATTGTACCTAGGTACAATGGGGCAAAGGGGGTCAGGGACCCTGGCAGGGCATAGGGGAAGGGTGGGCAGGGTTCTGCCCTGCTAGGTGGGAGGGCATGCCAGGCTACCCCTGTGTCCCCCCCGGCAGGGAGGGCATTGGTGTAGCCCTGGGGTAGCCCTAAGTCAACTTAGGGCTACCCCACAGCTACACTGGCTTAAGTCGACTCTAGGGAGTCGACTTAAGCCTTAGGTCTACTAGAAAGCAGGTTTAATAAAGTCGACTTTATTTTCCTTAAATCGACTTTATTTTCCTTAAGTCGACTTAAGCAAGCTGCTTAAGTTGACTTAAGGAAACTGTAGTGTAGACGCAGGGTAAATTAAGTCAACTTAAGCAAGCTTAAATCGACTTAATTTTACAAGTGTAGACGCAGCCCCTGACAGGAATTTTTTCCCAATGTCCAATCTAAACCTCCCTTGCCATAATTTAAGCCCGTAAATAAGCAATAAATTTAAGGCCATTCCATTCATCAATGGAAAAGAATGAAGAAAATATGTATTCTCTTATTGTGTACTTTACACTGCAGAAGCACAATTCAAGTACCATATTTTTTCTCTTAAAAATGCAGTGATCTGCCTCTGAAGTCAAATGGGGGTTTTGCTCATAAAAAGAGAGCTAGATCAGACTCGCTTTTCAAATTCTTTTAGAAACTTTACGCTGCAGCCCAATCTGTTGCAGATCTTGAACGAAATCTGGAGGAGTGCTCACAACAAATATAGAGCAATTTACATAGTTTCCAGTTATCATACATTCTGCCTCAGGAACCAGAAGAGCTGATTGAGGAGAGTGAAAAATCTGTTACTGAAAAATTATCAAAATAGGTTTCAGTTCATGTGTGTGTTCATTGTTCTCTGCTAGCTAACACTGCACAACCAAAGTTTTGTTCCTATAAATGTTCACAAATGGTGAAGAACCCGCAGCCACAATTTGCTTAATTTAGAAGCAAAGTTAAATTTGAGCTGAAGTGGAAGTAGTTTACAATGGCTAGGTTATTAGGTGAGGAAACAGAACAACACTCTGTGATTTTGGAGAAATGTGATAGAACTTGAATAGTGAGTTCCAGATATGGACTGATTTACTGAGTACTCTCTGGCAGTGGCTCCCAAATAATCTGTACATTAAATATAAATTTACAGCTCATCTAAAACCAGGAAAATAAATTGTGAAAACATTTTTTTTGTTGAAATTTTTTCCTATTTTTTCCCCCTGTGCTGAAATTGAAAATAGACACCTTGTTACAATTGCATTTAAAATGATTCTTTAGCATAGGAAGAACATCTCAAGTGTCTATTGATAACAGAATTCATTGGGTCCTAACAACAGTTTGTTTTTATTTTGATATCAGAAATAAAGTTTAACAGTCTGGAACTATTTAACTGAATGTCAGATTAATGGCTTGTCTTTCAGATGTCAGAATGACAGGGAAAGTTATGTTGTATTGTACAATGTAATTATTGCTACGAGTCTTTCAGTTTTTGAATCATAGCATCTATTGGTTTTATACAGGGTGAAGTTTGCAAAAGAATTTTCTTAATAACCCTCTCTTTTCACATGCTGTTGTCTTTCTGAAACAGTGAGTGCTTTTCTTTGTTTGTTTGGGGGAAAATAAAAATAAAACAGTTATAAATGATTGAAAAATCATTTCTTAGATTCTCCGCTTAACCCAATCTGGGATTAAAATGCAAACTGCATTAGCACATTGGCAATTCGACCCTCCCTCAAATTCATCTAATTTAAGTATGAGCTTTGAATTCTAACTGGACTATTTAAGCACATAGCAAGCACCTTCTTTTCCTCTCAGTTTAAAAACAAACAAGTTAATATAACATTTTTAAGAAACATGACATTCATTGAAATCAAATCTTTTTCGCAGAGTTTCGGTTTTGATGAATCAGCTTTTTTGACAGAAAAGTATTTTATTGAAAAATTCTTGAACTCAACTGACTGTTTAAATCATCTGGGAGTTTGAGTACTTGCTCAACATTTTTGAAAAGAAGGCCAATTATTTAAGTTTTTAAATCCTTATGTAGGTGCTTACCTTTAGGCTTTCCACTGATGAAGTTTAGCCTTAATCTCTGTGACGTTCCCTCCACAATCTCAACTAATGTATTGCTGTGTCACCCCAATTCTTCAGTCTTGGAACCACCTTGAACTTGCTGTGCTGTGTGTGAACCCCAACTCCTCCGTCAGCCACACAGCATATAGTAAGCAAGCCGCTCCCAACTAAGTGAGTGAGTGCTTCTGGTCAGCCACTCTTTGGATTATACAACAGATTAAAATGATCCCAGGCAACAGATCCAGTCCCAGATGCAACACTAGGAACTGCCATTTTATAATGTTCAGTATTGCCCCCTGCACATTGCAAGCTCATCTATTCTTCAGTTTTCAAAGAAATTGATATGCGCCTGCCTTGTTACTTCAAATGGAGTTTCTATACACCTTAAACAACATGCATTGCTGTAGATCAAACAAACAACAAATGTATTAAGTATAGAAAGATAAGTGATTATCTTTAGGGGAAAGCAGGTCAGATTGGATCAAAAGTAAATAAAAGACAAATCACATTTTAAACTAAACTTCAAAGGGGTAGCGGTGTTAGTTTATTTCAGCAAAACAAGGAGTCCTGTGACATTTTTAAAGACTAACAAATTTATTTATCGCATGAGCTTTTGTGGGTGAAATCCCACTTTGTCAGATACATGAAATGGAAGCTACAGTATGTAGGTGAATTCACCTCCATAGTGTAGTTTTCATTCCATGCATCTGACAAAGTGGGATTTTCTCCCATGAAAGCTCATGAGATAAATAAATTTGTTAGTCTTTAGAAGTGTCACAGGACTCCTTGTTTTGCTGAAATAAACTAACACTGCTACCCCTTTGAAGTTTAGTTTAAAATGGTACTGGTTGTAGAATTTCAATAGCTGTCCATCCTGTCCCATGCATGTGTGACTCCCCACCTGTCAAGAAGCTAGAAGCTAGTCAGAGTGTGTGGGCATTCTCTCCTTGGTACCTTCTGAACTCTACCAATTAGAGTCAGAGCTGAGAGCTGGCCATTCATTAACTCTTTTAGTTTTACAATTTTTTAGCTTCCTTTGAAACTTTAGCTGTCTAAAGGTGCATTCCACCAACATCCTACAACTGTATCGTTAGAAGTTGAATTCCCATTTTTCAGGGTTGTTGATGGTGGGGTATGATTGCATTTGCCAAGTTAGGACCAAGTAGGTAGAGGTCCCCAGTCACCATCTAGAGCCATGTTGTTTCTAGGGAATAAAGTCCCTTCCTCCCCCTTCATGTACAGTCTCAGTCTTCTCAGCTTCCTCGCATCATGAAACTTTCCTGTGTGTGTCCAGTTTTAGTGTTCAGGCACCTGCCTTTGTGATCCACTAAGCCTTGAAGAATGAGTGAATGGTAGCCGTTTTGACTGACACTGGATAGATGACTGTTGATAGATTTGCAAACCTGTACTACCATGAGCCAGCCAGATGACTTCTCCAACCCAAAGTAGTTTGTAACGGATGGGTAGCTGATTGGCATCACCAGCTTCAAGAGGGCAATAGTCACTTCTGCACCATTATAGGATTATAGAATCAAGTGTGCAGCTACTGTAGAAGTGGGGCCAACTCCTCATAGAGCCCCAGAGACATTTGTTTCCTTATTCAGAAATTCTGCAGCCATTGGTTGTCATTCCAAATTTCCAAGATAATGTGATCCCACCACACTGTGTTGGTTCTCCTGATCTAGAAGCAGTGGTCCTGCCATGAATACTCAGCCATAACATTGCAGTCTTCTGCACCTCTGTGGCATGGAGCAATCATAGATCAGTGACTGCCCAGTCATTTGTTTTCAGTTTGTAAGAGGTCCAAGTCCTTTCATCTAAGATTCTCACTGTTTGCGTTCTGAAACTCAGACACATTTTGTCCTGCACGATATAACAGGAACAGAAACACATAGTCACTTGCTGTGTGTCTTCCACCAAGATTGGAAGGAGAGAGAGGTGTGCAGGACCTGCTATATATAAATGTGTGAAGGTGGCAGACTTTACAAACAACACCCTCCTACAGTGTTTTCCATGACATACACATCCCTGGGTTACCACCCCCGAAATGCTAGCATCAAACAGGCATACCAAAAAGTGGCAGTGTGGGCACGGGTATATATGTGTATGCAACTTATATATTGTGTCCAGCACAGTATATGGATACCCAGTGCAGGTATGGTCTACGAATGTCAGTAAATGCACGTGTAAGTACCGGAGTATGCGAGTATAGATGTAGTCTGCGGGTATTCAGAGTTACTCTCTTCTGCTTGGCGTTCCAGTCACCATGAGGATGCTGTTTTTTTAAGATGCACAAAATATGTGTGATGCTCAGACCAGATGTGCTTTTTTTTTTTTTTTTTAAACTGAACTTATGAGAAAACACTCTGTGTATTGTAGTGAGGGCTCAGGGCTGGAGTCAGACAACGATTGTGTTTCCACAGAATCACCCAGCCCTAAGAAAGAATGTCTTAATGATTTAATTACTTTTCTCATCTGAGTGGATATTGTAATTCTGATTACAGAGGCTGAGGATGAACGCTGTTAAAACTAATAAATACAAAGTGCTTTCAGTTGAAATGAGTATCATTAGTACTCATGATGAAATTTCATTTATGGGCATTGTTTCATTAAATGTAACCTCCGGGTTATTGCATTATTTTTAATTTTTATGCATGATGTCATTGCTTTATTTAAACAGACAGTGATTAATATTTTATAAAATCATCAAAATGATAAATAATAAATTGTTGGGTTTAAAAAATATATCTGTGAAAGAGTCTGGCAAATAAAATTCAAACAAATAAACCAACAAATAAGGTGGATTATATCACAATCTGTCAGAAATTCTCCATTTGTGGCCACAGCTACTCTAGTTTCTCACTCATCTGGTTTATTAATATAAGTGTAAAATGGTAAAAACGTGAAATACCTTGGGGTAGAAGATGATGATCTCATTCTACCTCAGATTTTTAAAGGATATTAATTGTCTCTTAGGCTTTATTTTTCTTAAGAGCCCTATTTCATTTATTAAATTAAAGATTTTTAACTTTTAAGGTATTTTCTGTTCACACTGGCATAAGAACCATTTTTCCTATGTATTAAGGCAACTGTGGAGATTAGCTAGAGGAGTCATTAAGCGTATGTGCTTGGACAAGGCTGTCATAAGCCAGTTTCCTTGCATAATTGTGTGGCTACTGCAAAAAGCTGGATACAGTTACAGAGCTGACCCTGCTGCGTAGCACCTCCTGTGAATCCTGTGGATTTAAAAAAGAGTTGAGAGAATTCAGCAATTTGCAGAATCTGCCCTTCGAAAGATAGCAAATAATCCGACGTCTTTATGCAGGAAAAAAATAATTGAGCATACAGAGAGCTTGATCCAGTTCCACTAGAATCAACGAAAAGACTCACACTGACTTTATAAAGAGTCGGATGAGGCCATTAATTACTAAAGTCTCAATCCCCAGCAGTGCTCAGCACCTGGCAGGATCAAGTCCTAAATTAAAGGAATTCAATGGGGGGATTGCTTGAAGAAGGACTGCTGGTTTTGGCTTATGGATCCCAAATGTAGAGGCTTCTTTCCATTCCAATGCATCATGAGCAGTGATTACTTCTCAATTTTCTTCTTGCAACTTTGTCAAGGTCGTGAAGTATATAAACATTTTCTGTGTTTCAAGGATGTCTTTGGAAACGCAATAGCAATCAGGACATTCTGTAAATGAGGGCTTTTTTTCTCAGGAACTGATTCTGAGTTCAAATGACCCCTGGGCTCCCTTTTTTACATCTAAACTTCTTTAGTTTCAAGGACATAATTAAGAATGCTGATTAAGTTGATATTTTCAGTGATAAAGAATATGTATAGGAGCACTTACTGGTTTTTTAAATACTTTTGTACCATTCAGTATAAATAAATGTAATTAATGAGTCTGAGAAATATGTAGGGGCACTGTCTCTCCTCAGATAATGTCATATTATAAACATAATCTTTCTGCATCAGGAAGAAAATGTTGGCCTATAATATTGGGTCTGCAAAAGAGAATAATGAGCATTTTTGACAAGGGCTTGGGCTAGATGAGTGCAAATGGATGCTATTCCAGTGCAATAATTTCTTCAAACTATATATTAATATCCCTTAAATGTAAGTCTTTGTTCTCATTAATGCCATTATTATGGATTACTGAAACTTCCATCCATTAGTGTGGCCACAATGTTCTTAATTGATAGCTGACCTGCCAAAAAATAGATAGCATATTTCACAGAGATAGTCATCTGATAATCTAAAAGAAATGTCAATGCATAATTAATTTTATTTTTAATTAATGCTCAATCAGTGGTGCTCTATGGATTCAGTAACTGCAAGATAATAATTAGAATTTTGCTTTAATTAGCCTTTCATATGTTAAGTGCACTTTGCATTGCTCAGTTCAAGGGAACTGGAGATCAGGAGCATGGGTTTCTTTTAAAGATCTTGGTTGTATTACAAAACTATAAAGACCAGAGTCAAGGAGCAGTCAACACTGTTTGGGAGGAGAATGACTTTTAACTATTGATGCACAATTCTACTTCTGGGATTACTCTGCTGTCACGCACTTTCTTGGTATAAGAACAACTTTCAAAACAATACCAGCTGCCTATGACCTACTGGCCTGTTAGCACTATCAGGGATTAACTGGACATAGGGACACCCTTTTTCCCCCAGTTGCAAACCTCTGCACCAATCACAGGGAAGAGGATATTGTAGGAGCTGCTTCGGCACTGCCATGCCCTTTGGGGGGGTCCGCGGTGCATGGTTATCCCCTGTACCTGGCTAACTTGACTCTAGGGCTGGGCAGAAAGGTATGAAGAAGCCTTATGGCCTTTGTATATTGCAAACAGCCTCGTATTGTAGAAATTCATAATTGTCAAATGCTGACATGTAATATAGCACTTGGTGTAATTCACTTAACACACGCCAGAATCCTGGCAGGTTCTTTACTTTCTCTCTGGTTTCGCTCTTTACATATTTTTCATTTCTTTTATTATCAAGGTGATAATTTTCAAATTTTGAAAGTCACTGAGATGTAGGCACCTAAATCAGTTAGATGCTTTTGAAAATATTATCCAAAATCTTTTTCTGTGATGTCAGGACCTTTCTCTTTCTACTTCAAGGGGCAGGAGCCCCCTCCTCAATTTTCCACTGATTGTCTGATTGTGGCGTATGTCCTACCCCTTGCCAGCCTCAGAATAACTTGTTGCGGTATGTGAGTTCCACAGAGGAGAGGGGCTACTCCCAGCTTGTGTCCCTGGGGCAGGGAGTGGATATTTTGTTTACAAATAGAGGCAGGGTGTTTGAGATAAGAAAGAGCTGGTGATTAGATTAAGGATCTGGAAGTCAGTAGATGAGACAGGAATTCTTCTGTGCAGGCTGGAATGTTGAAGAGGGAAGGCAAGATTGCATTCATAAAAGAGGAAGATATGAGATATCTGTGAATGGAGGTACTGACAGCAACAGAAGTTTTACCTGATTAAGGACTGGATGATTTGACCTTCCAACTTTTTTTTTTTTCAAGAGGAAAAGCTGTCCAGAGGTTCTATGCCTATTTATTTTCATTTCCTGCCTGCAGTGGCCCTGATATACCTCAGAGGACTCAATTTTTTTCTCCGCTGTAAATTGTGGGATTTTCTTGGTGGTTGGTTTTAAATATTCTCCTCTGAGAACAGCAACTCAGTCAGTATAATGTTATGTTTAAGAGCCTTCTGGAAAGTAACTAGCCTTTAACAAGAAGCAGGGTTGCCAAGTCTCAGAATTTTGTCATGAGTCACTTGATAATTATTATTTTTCTTAAAATCCCAGTTCCTGGAGTCAAGTGGATATGTGATTTCAGCCTTGATTCTTTTTTTTTTTTTTTTTAAAGTAAGTTTTTAGCCCTCGTGGCTGTGAAGAAAGCTTCAAAATGTGACACCAGTAAACTCTAATGGCTCAGAAAGCAGAAGTCTACTAAAAAGAATACCAAATCTATTATTTTTTCATCATCTTATGATTGATAAGTCAATCTTATGATTTTTGGTAAGCCTGACTCATGATTTTTGATTATTTGGGGTTGGCGATACTGTGCCAGTCACTTGAAAGTGTCAGTTTCATTCCTGTTTAAAGTCAGTTTCTAGTCTGTTAGTTGTAATATGATAACACCCCTATAATCCCAAGGCCTTTCCCTAGTAGAATGTTTCAAAAAATTAAATGGTCTATTCCAAGCTTGATGAACTACAAAAAGTAAGTAGCCTAAATGATAAAAAATAATTTAGTTTTTTCCACCATTGTTTCAATTGCTGGATTCAAGAGTTTGTATCAATTTAAGAATATACATTAAAATTTTAACCCTAACCAATGTCCCTTAAGTGACTTGACACAAGATGTCAGAACATGTTCATATTAGAGGTGAGTGGCCCCCACATCATGCATCAGCGTGGTTCCCCGGCAGCCCCCTTCACAGAGCTGGCCGGCCCAGAGCTTCTGACCCCACCCCCAGCATAGTGGGTGCGGAGAGGGAATTGGTCCGGCCCTGAGGATGACTCCAGAGGCTGGCTGCATGGCACAGTAGCCATTCGCCAGCCCACTGGTCCCTTGCTCCCTGGGGCTAACCAGCTGGCTAGGGGGCGGGGCAAGAGCCAGCCCCAAGGCCGGCTGAGCCCCCCGCCAACACTGTCTGGCCTTGCTCCCCAAGTGTACGCCGCAGCAGAGCGGACCATGGGCCGCAAATGGCCCACAGGCCACATGTTTGACATCTCTGCTTTATATAGATATTTTATAGCCACAGGGCTCCTCTCAGCCAATTTCTAAGGCTGCATCTACACTTGTAAATTAAGTCGACTTAATTTACCCTGTGTCTACACTACAGTTTCCTTAAGTCTACTTAAGCAGCTTGCTTAAGTCGACTTAAGGAAAATAAAGTTGACTTAATGAAAATTAAGTCGACTTTATTAAACCCCCTTTAAATTCGATTTAAGGCTTAAGTCGACTCCTTAGAGTCGACTTAAGCCAGTATAGGCGTGGGGTAGCCCTAAGTCGACTTAGGGCTATCCCAGGACTACACCAATGCCCTCCCTGCCGGGGGGGGGAGCACAGGGAGCCTGCACAATGGGGCAAAGGCTGAGCCCCCTGGCACTGGGCAAGGGGTGCCCCCCCTGCCCCGTGGACCTACCCTAGGTCCCCCTAGCCCCACAAAGTCGACCTAGGCATCCAGGGTGGACGCTCTAGGTCAACTTTGTAAGTTCCCCCCAAAGTCGACTTTAATTTTAAGTGTAGACTTACTAAGTCGACTTAACTAAGTCTTAGTTAAGTCGACTTAGTTAAAGTCGACTTAAAATTACAAGTGTAGACATAGCCTAAGTTACTGTCTGCAAAAAACCTAGAATTTTCAAGTGCCTAAGTAGCCACTGGAATCACAGTGAATGTGGCTTCTCGCCTCCTTCCAAAAAATATGAAATACTGCCCTACCAAGGGTTCTGTCCTTGCTCCTTCAGGAACCTTCCCTGTATTGTGAAGTCCAAGGCCCCACTCACTTCTCACAAGCTATTGCCTTTTTAATCCTATGAGGGGTTTTTTTCAATCCAGTGTCTAAAAGACTCCTTTCTCTCTCTTGCATCTTGGTGGTTTTTAAAGGGGTTTGTTTGATCTTTCTCAGTAGCACTGAACATAAGATAATTGTTCAGGATAAAGTGAGTAGCACTATTGTTTCTTGATTAGGCTGTTTGAGCAGGTAAATTTAGATCCATACTTCTTCTGTAAGGAAGGAATTGTGTGGGGGAACAAATATTCATATTGCAGCTTTATGAAACATCAGAATTTGAAACTTACAAATGCCCTGAAATGCTAACTTTCAGGGCATGAAAATGTGTTCTTAGTTTTACATTGACTCAAAGATTTTCAATTTGTTTAGATTATTTTTTCCCTTTTTTCTCTCATGGAGCTTCTTCAAGGACCAGAAGTCTTTGTAATTATTCCAGGTAAGTGCTCCTAGCACTAGGTCAGATGTTCTCCGCAGAAAACAAGAAAATATCATATTAGCAAATGACTATAGTGAAGTGTTGCATACTTGGAATTAAATAATTCATTGTGGCATCCCAATTGAAGATTTCCATTCAGTGCTAAAGTAAGTTTTTTATTGTGGATAGGGAAAGCAATTTTTGCACAATTACTCCAATGATGGTCAAATTCCAAAGGAGTAGCCGTGTTAGTCTATTGTAGAAAGACAACAGAGTCCTGTGGCACTTTTAAAGACTAACAGATTTATTTATTGCATGAGCTTTCGTGGGAGAAAATCCCACTTCGTCAGACAAAGTGGGATTTTCTCCCACGAAAGCTCATGCAATAAATAAATCCAATGATGGTGTTCTAGTAAGTGCCTGCTTTTGTGTTTCCTGCAAAAGCAGAGTGCATTTTTTTAAAAATAATTTTCTAAGCAAATGTTGGGTAAAGATTGAGAATTGGCAATAGGCACATTTTCACAGTGGATAATGGTATACATTTTTCACTGTAAATTGTTTAATTTTCTCACCTTAATAACTTGTTGCTTCAGAACTCTAATTCGTGCAGAAGAATAAAAAATTAAATTTATTCTTATTTACTATGGGACAGATTCTGCTACCTTTATGTTGAGCAATGCCTCACTCCATAATTGTAAGACTGACAGAGTCTTTACCTCTTTAAACAATTTAAAGAAGCATCCGATGCACCCTGGCATTCTACTTATAAAGAACCAGACCCATTAGAAAATCTCTGAGACTCTCTGTTGCCATAGCAGAATGGTTGAGTGGACGGGCCATATCCTCACAGAAGATTTGTATGTGGGTTTGGGGTGCATATTGGAATGCTACAAAATAGCAAAGCTTCCCCATCCTGGGGGTGTCGTAGCTTGTTTCACACAAGCATAAGCAGCCTGCACAGCATTCTTATAGAACGTTCTACTACAAGACATTTGCATAAAAGAAATTTGGAGCTCTGTTCACACATTCACTCTTGGTTACGCTATGCTCTTGCTCAAACTGCAGCCACAGCCATAGGATGCAACTGTAGGAGTGGCAGTATTACAAAGATCTCTGCTAGCAACTTCCTTGCACCTTCCTCCATTCTGAACACTGTTTGCTAGTCACAATGTGTGGAATACACATAAGGAACATCCCTTGAAGAAGAAATGGAGGTTACTTACAGTAACCATAGGTTCTTAGAGATGTGGTCCCTATCTGCATTTTATTACCTGCCCTCCTTCCCTCTGCTCTGGATCCTGTTGGAAGTTAGTAAGACAGGGAATTGGAGAGGTATTGACCACACTGCCTTTTTTACCCTGAGAACACGAGGAAAGCTACGTAGCATGAGTGGTTCAACAGACACAGGTTTGAAGAATTTCCGGGTTCACGCACATGGTGCACATGTGTACCCACCCACCTGTGGAATACAGAGAAAGGATCACACATCTTGAAGAACCCACACTTTCAGTAAATATGGAACCACAATCTAGCCCCCTAACATATTGACCTGGGTATAGACAAAGTATGAATTACTTGTTGGAATAGTTCTAGATGCTAAGACCCCAAAAAATGCATTGGATAAATGGCTAAACCCTGGAGGTTGATTATGATAGCAACATGAACATGTTTTAACCCATCCATTATAGGTAAGAGTAAGAAAAGAAATTTACAGTTGTGAATGATTCACTGCTAGGAACAAAAATTCCAAATTCTATCTTAAGTTAATTTAGGCTATTTGCTAAGCAGAAGAGAGAATTTCTTGCAGTATGAAACAGCTGTTCTATTCTGGTGTCGCAAAGAATTTATCACTTCCCATAAAATGCAAAAAATATTGTTTTCTAATATTAATGAAAGATGATGTCCATTTAAATGAGATTTTTCATTCATTTCTAATTGGCTTTCAGTATGGTTTTTCCACAGCTTTTTCACTCATAAGTTGTTTAAAGGATTCTAATTCTCATAGATATATAGGCATCCTGTTGTTTTTCATTTTCATCCATCATTAAGTTTCTTGTGTCTGAGGCTGTCAGTTACACATTGCCTTTCCAATATGATATCAACTTATGAAGTAACTGAGTTGAAATTGGAAACATTTTATTCAATGCCTTAGCTGTCTTTTTCCCCCAACTTTCTCAAATGCTGTTGAGGACCAGATTGAAAAACTGTCTCCAATTCTAACCGAAATCAAAAAGAAAATGCTTTTTCTTACTCTTAACTATAGTAAAAACCAATCTGTACTGCATCATTTTATAAAATGTAATTTCCTATACACTGGTTAGTTTGCAACATTAAAATCATTTTAAACTTCTATCTACCCGTTTCTTTCATGTAATTCAATTAGGATTGCTTTAGAAATTAACAGCTCTTTAAAGAATAAGGGACCATAATGTGTTGCCACTGGAAGTATCATTATTCCAGTGAGATGTCACTGCCGGGGAAATTCTGATAGAGAAATTAGCTATTTTCTGTTGGCAGGGAATGGAGTGGACATGAGACTCAATTAAATATTCATCCTAATGTACTTTTATTTACAAATGCAGTTCCCCTTTCTAAGGTGATCTTTTGTGTCTCTCTAGCATAAGTATAGATAGTAATATATTTGTGAAATCCAAGGGCCTTACCCAGTGCCCACCGAGTTCAAAAGGAGGAGTCAAACTGACTTATCTAGCCATGGAATCAGGGCTCTTCAATGTGCGGAACAGCTCAAAATTTCTGGATTTATAAATTCCTCTCAAATACAGTCTCAGGCCTTTAGTGAGTCTTGTGTGAGAACAAGGAACTGCCACTGCAGAAGATCAGGGCATTACGACTTCTTTTTCCTTTCTAGTCATGAGACAAGAAATAACATTCAGGTGGAGATGTTGCTCTATTGGACATTTCTAGCTCAAAGGAAAAGAACTGTACATTAGGAATATTTTTACTCCTTTCAATCAGTCTAGGGTTATGTGCCTGGGGTCAAATGTGTCTGTTTTACTACAATTTTCCTCCCTTATACAGAGCTAATTCTTTTGGAGCAACTAGAGGGGTGATATATTTTTCCTGTCCTCATGGTCTTCCCTCTCCATCCCTTCTTGGACTACGCAAGGCAGACAACAGAGTCCTGTGGCACTTTTAAAGACTAACAGATTTATTTA
>ML685779.1:25927341-25941846 GCA_007922175.1 Pelusios castaneus
TAAATAAATCTGTTAGTCTTTAAAAGTGCCACAGGACTCTGTTGTCTTCCTACAATAGACTAACACGGCTACCCCTTTGGAATTTGACTACGCAAGGCATGGATTCTCAGCCATCATCAGTGAGCTACATGAATTCTGGACCAGCAGGATGGTATAACCAAGAAAATAATTAATGAAACAAGTGATTGAATTTTTTTAAGAATTCTGTGTTACATTAGGGGTAATATTTTCTTTAAGTGTGTTAGAATTCCTTGCAAAAACCTCTCAATCATAAATTTGTACTTTATGGGTTTTAGAAAAAAAAAATCCCTTCCCTCTTCCTCCTGATTTATTGGTGTGAAATTCAGATTTTAAATTCTGTTTCCTATAATGATTGACTCTGTTTCTGTATACTCCATATTTATGATGCAGCTGTTGGCAAGGTTAATATGAAAAGAATATCTCCAGAACACTTTCTACAATAGACTAACATGGCTACCCCTTTGGAATTTATCAAACTCTTGTCACCTTTGGTTCTTGGGGAAATGGGGACAGAATTTTACTTTAGATAAAAAGAAAGAAAACTGTTACCTTTCAGGGAAAACATATATTTATGTTTCCGGATGTATCTAAAGTGACTTAGGCAAGGATACATACAATTGAGCTGTTATTACTAGATTTTCAGATGTTTGATGCCTGGGTGGCTACACTATATTTTTATTCTACAAAGCTTAGGGTTGTTCTGGAATGTAAAATATGCAATGTTGCGGGGTATGGGTGAGTTTGATGGTGGAAATGAAATTTAAATTCTAAGGGTCAAATTAAAAGTTGATACTTAAGATGATTTAAGTTATATTCTTGTGCACTTAGACTTCTTTATATTCAGAGCTCTTCTTTCTTCCTCCCCTGGTCTAGTCATATCCACTGTGCCTATGAGTAAGGGTATTTTGTCATATTTGCATGCCAATGGAAGATATATATATTAAAATAGGATGGTTAGTACTTTAATTCACATTACCTCTACTCTGGGTTCCTGATATATAAGGTATACCAATTTAGATTCCCTTATCCTTTAGTACCATAGATATATGTAGGCCTAAGGGAGCCTTAATGAGTATAAGGGGAATGTGTTGCTGTAAAGAATTCTAATTTATAGCACCTTACACATCACCTCTAAATTTGCTTCTAACATATAGCTCCTCAAAGAAGACTTAGGCTGAACTTTGCAGTGCCAAATGATTAGGCAACCTGCACTCTTGTACAACCCATAGCCCCGAGTTAGGCCACTATACAATAGATGGGGAGAGTTAGGCACCTAACAATTTCATTACAAATGTCAGCCAGCTGAATGGGGAGCCACCTAAGCTAACCAATAGGAAGTTTCAGGGAGAAGGCTGTTGCCTAAGGAAGTTAGGTGCCTAACTCCAGGCCAGGGGAAGGTCAATTCTTTCTCATCAGAAGGAAAAAAAAAGTAAGAGGAGATCTTCCTTTTTATATCCTGTAAAAGTAAACCCATTGGAGCAGGAATTGGAGCCTGGATTGACTTAAGTACAGGGTTCTTGAATCATTCTCATGCTCTTTCTCTTTCTGGCCCAGGGATGATTTAAGTATTTTATACAAAGTGTAACAGCTTCCACAGGAGAGACTGAGAATTCCATGCTCCAGCATAGCCTAAAGCCCATTCAGTAGGGCTCTCATGTAAAAAGTTGGGGTTCTAGGCCAAGTGGAGGTTTGAATCAGTATCTCCCTCCCTTTGAAAGAGTATTATAATAGTGAGGCTATAGGATATAAGACAGGAACACCATCTCCTCCCCAGCTGTGTTTTGTATGAGTACTGATCCAGTAGACAGCCTTTGAGGAAGCCCACTGGATCAGGCCTTGTTGGTGAGATAGGTAGTGGGATGCCTAATTTGATGATCTTGCTGAGAATAGGACACCATGTTAGCTGTGTACACACCTGTGGGCAGAAACATGGAGATTTTACTGGCAGAAATGTAGATGCAGGAGAAATTTAGGCATCCACTGGGTTATGTGGCAGCTGAGTGGTGGTTTTGAGAATCTGAAGTTTGGATTTAGGTGTGTAAACTGCCTCATCATCCTCCAGGGTAAATAGCCAAGAGTGCTGATGGTGATGACATAACTAAAAATTCCTTCTAACTAGAGTACCAGTGAATGGATCATATGTAAATATGAAAAATAGACCCCTTCCTTCCCTCCTTTTTTCTGTTGCAATGACTTAGCATCATGTAAGAGTTTATAACTGGTAACTCTAATCTCAACAGAGATGTTTGTCAATGTAAAACCACAGCCTTATGGCTGTTGGTGTAAGGCTTTTGTAGCCTGCAATATTGAAAATGCATAACATTTGTAGAGAAAAAAAAAGGAATTAGAGTGCACCTATTTTTAATGCTTTCTTTTTAATTGATTTTTTTCTACAATCAGTAATAAGAACTATATGAAATATAGAGGTAACAATAGCACCACTTAGCTGGCTTATTGAATTATTTATACTAGAATTCTTCTTCTTTTTCTTTGCTGGAGACAAAGGCACAGTATTGTGGCATATAATACATAAAGATTTACATGAGATATTTTGATTGTCGTTTTATTTTGCAACTCAATTAAAAAAAAAATTGTACAGCCTCAATTTCCAAAGGAGGAGAAGTTGATGATCAGATAGTGACTGGTTGCTTGTTGTTAGCTTTAATCATAATTTTTTAAATTAATTGTATCTATTCATTACAGATAATGTAATAAAAGAGAAGATGTTAATCCCTTGGTTCTTTTGCTAAGGATCCTGAAGCAGCAAAGAAATCCACCAAAAATAATTTTACCCAAAATACTTGAATAACTGAGAGAACAATAAGAGAGTCCTGGGGCACTTCTAAAGACTAGCAAATTTATTTATCATCACATGAGCTTTCGTGGGAGAAAATCCTACTTTGTCAGACGCTTTGAAGACGAAGTGGGATTTTCTCCCACGAAAGCTCATGCGATAAATAAATCTGTTAGTCTTTAAAAGTGCCACAGGACTCTGCTGTTTTTCTGCAATAGACTAACACGGCTACCCCTTCGGAACTTGAGAGAACAATATAGGTTTTACAACTGAAAATCAACACTCTTAATCTCTGACACCATACAATTGTATTTTCTGTATACAAAAGTTGACTCAGTGATCATTAAAAACAAAGTGGTTGTTGAAACAGGTGAGCTGTAGTTGGAGGGAAAAATATGGTTGTCTCTTCACCTTCACACTCTGATTTCTACTTTAGGAAAAATATATTTGCTTCTCTTTTGTGCAGATGGGTTTGAGTCTGTCAAGAAAAAAAAAAATCCTTCCACTAGCTCATCTTTTTAAATTTTTCATAGTTTCATAATTTTTTTCAGGCTCAGTACAAACTTGTAACATGGGCCCCCATGGGCCCCATATGTAATGGGGGCTGTAGCCTGGGTTGGGCCTCACCATGGCCTCTAGGCTCTGGTCAAGTGTACCCTTTTCCCTCCCCATGGGTGCGCCTACACTTGTAAATTAAGTTGACTTAAGCTTGCTTAAGTCAACTTAATTTACTCTGCGTATACAGTTTCCTTAAGTCTTGCTTAAGTCGACTTAAGGAAAATAAAGTTGACTTAATGAAAATTAAGTCGACTTTATAAAACCTCATTTTACTTCAACTTAGGCCTAAAGTTGACTTTTTAAAGTCAACTTAGGCCAGTGTAGACCTGGAGTAGCCCTAAGTCAACTTAGGGCTACTCCAGGACTCCACCACTGCCCTCCCTGCCGGGGGGGGGGGTCACAGGGGGAGCCTGGCATGCCCTCCCACAGGGCAGGGCAGAGCCCTGCCCACTCTGCCCATATGCCCTGCCAGGGTCCCTGTCCCCCTTTGCCCCATTGTACCCATGTACAATGGGGCAAAGGCTGAGCCCCCTGGCACTGGGCAAGGGGTGCCCCCCATCCCCGTGGACCTGCCCTATGTCCCCCTAGCCCCTAGAAGTCAATCTAGGCATCCAGTCGACTTTCAATTTAGGTGTAGACATGCTAAGTCGCTTAGTTAAATCAACTTAGCTAATGTCGACCTAAATTTACAAGTGTAGACATAGCCCATGTGGGGCCTCTGCCCTTATCTATATCTTTGTTCATTGTAGTTTATGAAGTTTACAGCATTTTTCCCACCTTATGGATCCTATTCTATATTTGCACTGGTTTTACATTTATGTAATGCTCCTGATTTCAGTGGGGTTATTTCTAACTTACACCAGTTCAAGTGAGTGCAGAATCATGCTCTGGAGATTTTGTGTGTGTGTGTGTGTGTGTGTGTGTGTGTGTGTGTGTGTGTGTGTAAAACTAGTGGAAATGTGATCAGAATCAGGCCCTTATCTGCTGTTTAGTCTCCATTTTGAAGATGGACTCTTATTTCAAAAGAATGTGCTTGGAGATCAGTAATCAAGCAGGTACACCATATTTCTGATGATCCACTTCAACGCAGCAGTCACGCCTTTAAATTTGACTGTATTTTTAAAAACAAAATTGGGATGCTTTTGTGGTGACTTCTTTTAGGGTCACAAAATACTTGTACAAATAAAAGTGTACTGTGTAAAAATGTATACTTGATCACTACTGCCAACTTCTGATGTGACAAAAACACTGATACATTTCTTGGAGTGGATGATAATTTCCAGTAAATTAGTGATCTGAATGAATTTATTGTGAAACACTGACCATGTGTCATTAGCAGTCACTGTGAATAGAATAGTTTTGTAATCCACTAGTCAGCTTGTTGTCCCCCAATCTGTGCCCAATCCACAGAGATGTGAATCCGGTACAGGTCTTGGTGAGAAAGGCTCGCTCTTTATCTCAAGCTGTAGGAACAGTCATGCTTTCAGTTCTGCAGGTCTTCAGTTTGATCACTTGTGTCAGCCAAAGATGGTGGCTGTCACAATAACGTCTATATTCTTTTAACTTTTTACTCCAAATTTTGTTAGTCACACTGGACGCTTGTTCCACAGGACTGTTTGTTCTTCGTAAACCCAGAGTAAATTCTGCTTGGTATATAACAACATGTCTCAAGCAAACATTTTGTAGTGATTTAAATCTTTAGAATGATTAAATGGGAAAACAAAAAACAAGACCTTTCAGGTGAATCTGGGTCACCAAGAAAGACATCACATGAAAAACTGAGACTGTCTTAATAAATCCAGCTCATATAGTCACTCTGCCCCCTTATAATACAAACTAGTGTCCTGCCAGGACAGGTGTGAAGTGACTTCAGTTCACATTAAAGTTAATTCCCATTCACCCAGCAATTTGCAGGACCTGGGCCCTGAAAATAGAGAAACAGAACAAAGCAAATGGTGGCTTTTTGAAAAGCTACACTTAAGAAGTGTGTGATCACTTCATGCATTGATTGAGGTGAATGTCAGAGAGGAGAAATTATCTAAAATTCTGAAAGTCTTCCCCCCCCCACACTTTTGTGAACTTCAGTTCTTTTGTATCCCATATCAGATATTTAATTTAGATACACTTCAAGATGGGATGGGCGAATTAAACTTTGTATGGAGCTGCTAATAAATTCCTCTGAGAATACTCAATTTTTGAAATACCAGGGTAAAAATAATATAATTCAGCATAGGATTTTTTTTTCTTAATAAAATAATACTTCTCACTTAATACTGGTAAAGTTCTTTCTTTCTTTATTACAGCCTTCTTATTTCCAGCTCTTATATTATTTAAAGTTCTCCATTTTCTACCAAAACACCCACAGAAATGCATGTGCCCTGGGATTTCACTGAATATATTATTTTATGTTCCCTCAAGTTTCAGAGTTTAGATCAGAAATAATGGAAATAGCATATGTTGGTTATTTCCTGCAGCAGCTCCCATGGGACCTTAAATGTTTCACAGCTACATTATTCTGTAGAAGACAAATGTGAATAAAAAGTCAGACAATAAGCCAAAAGCTAAACTTCATCCAGAGTCACAAATTATTTATGAATATAGCATTTAGCTTAGAAATTGTTTTCCTGCAAGGGTTGTCCAAGGTGCTAGTATGTTTCTTCCAACTAGATGGCACTGTGGTGTATGGAATTCCCAACCTGAAAACAAAACCTGTGTGCAGGTCGGCTGAGCTCTTGCTCCCTTCAGTTCTGTGCTCTGGATGAAGGAAGCATGCTTCTTTCCTTCTTAAAAAGAAACATCTTTTCCTGGATAAAGTTATTCATTCTTTTATTTCTCTTGTTTAAATGAAGGGTCTTCTTTCTTTTCTTTACAAGGGTACCAGAGGTTCCACCTTGTGCTTCCTGACTTGAAATCAAGTGTGGCAAAGCTACTTTCTGTGTGTTTGTTTTTTATATATATATAAAACACCCCCCACCGACCCCCACATGCACACACATGCAAACACATTCTTGCATGAATTTATATCACATGACATGAGTGGCCTGAGGGAGGAATACAAATCAAGAGCTAGCTCCTGTGCTGATGTAGATCTGTTTGCCATTAAATGGCTGTGCTGAAGCAGCTCTTCAGTCCACCCAGCAGGGCACTGATATGATAAACTTACCCAAAGGCCAATGCCCAAATCTGTACCTTCAGTTGGTAAAAGAAATATTTTTCCTTCCTTTGTTCAGTTCTGAACTGTGGGGCAAATCTAGCTCGATGACTGTGGCAGGGGACAAAGCATGAGAATTAGGTGCCAGAGAGAAGTAGCAACAATGGATTTGTCACCACACAAATCCTCCCCTTCCTGAGAGAAACCAATTGTGTAAGGACCTGTGGAGCTTTGTTGCCTTGGGGGAAAGACTCCTTCCTCACATGTCCATTCCCGTACACATCTATCAAGAGCCCATCTAGACTTTTTTGGTTTACTGATGTGGTTTGATTGATTTCCTAGTGAAACTAATACAAATCTGGAGTACCTCAGTTTACTTTAGCACAGTGGTTTTCAAACTTAGGGTCGCAGACCCTCAGGCACTGGGTCATGGCACCCCCTGCTGCTGCCGCCAAAAGACTAGAATGCATTACTCAAAGATGTAATTGCTGGGTCGTGGGCACAAGTGATTTTTTTTTCAGCTGGGTCCCGAGAAAAAAAGTTTGAAAACACTGCTTTACCAGAGTCAGACTGAATTGACATTGGCATAACATTTCAGCAAGTAGGCATTCAGCTCCGTTTATGTTTTCTCTTGCCTTTGTCTCGTGGCACATGGCAACAATGATGCACTTCCTGGAACAACACATCCAGTAAGATGGCGGTGGCTAGTTTCGGAGGCAGATTAGTCAGTACAAATATGCAAAGTGCATGTGACTTTCCAGCTTGTTCGGTGTTTAGCTCTATTACCAGTGTGTGTGTGCATCTGACAAAGAGAGCACTAGAAGTGCTCTTCCCGTTTCAGGGACAGAAGAGCTTCATTCTGCTACATCATCTTGTAGGAAATATACTGCATTGACAGGGGAATGGGCTAGATGATCTAATAGGTCTTTTTTATTTCCAGTCCTGTAATTCTCTGATACAGTGTGTGTCTGACAACAAGAGTGGGTAGAAACTGCTGTAATGAAGGACTTAATTTGGCTAGTAATATACTGCATTAGCTTTGACAGAGTTCTTTAAAATATACTTTGCTAATTACATTGACTCAGATCCCTTTTAACTTGGGTAAAATAACTCTCCATAGACGAACACGATACCTCAACATTTTCAGAGAGATTCTCTCAGAGGGAAAATACAAAAGAAAGAGCAAATTAGTTTTACTTCTGGTGTGAATGGGTTTATAAGATACTTATATCTCCCTATTTCCTGCTGTATGCATTAGAGAGGATTCTTCCACCTCTGTCAGAGATTGAGCTCTATTGCTATTGCTCTTTTGCAGTAGTGATATGATATCACTGCTAAGCCACAGCCAAGATCAGAACACCATACATAGTACAGCACTGTGCATATAAATAGCAAGAGACCATCTCTGACCCAAATCTAAATAGAAAAGACAAGCCAAGAATGGTAGGGGAAACAAGCACAGGGAAGTGAGAAGTAATTTGCCTGAGAAATCAAAATTAGATCAGTGGCCAAGAAGTAGGTAAACTTCAGGTCTCCTGACTCTTGCCCTATAGTCTGGACTGCACTTTCTCCTAACCATTCTTTCTTTTCTCTCTCCCTCTGCACTTTGTTAGGCCTATAGGACATTAAAGAAATATGGGAGCCAAATCATTGCCTTTCTGTGAAAAATTATATGCCAGGTAATGGAGCATAAAACTATTCCCAGACAATGATACTACCTGAACTGGTGTGTAGCTGTGTTGCTCCAGTTCCTCACTTCTGGGCCCCAACTTACTCTGCTTTGCTGTGTGAACCTCCACTTCCTGGGTCAGCCCACGCCCAGCTTCCTGCAAGTAGTCAGTCCCTGACCCAGTGAAGGAGCGCTTCTGGCTGGCCGCTCATGGGATGGACTCCCAGCAAACATGTCCAGCCCCAGATGCAACCACAGGAACAGCCGCTTTGCAGGGTTCAGTGTGATACACTGTACCCTTCAAGCTCATTTACATTTGTCTCTCAATTTATCAAAGAAATTGACATGCACCGTCTCTGTCACTTCAAGTGAGGTCTCTGCACACACTTAGTCCATGTACACTAAGTTTGACTACAGTAAGTTTTTAAGTGAATATAAATCAGATTAATATAAATCAAGAAATCAATAATGTGTCAAGGAGTTGGGCACAATCAACTAAAAGGTAACTTTCATCCTAACTAAGATTAATATTTCAGTAGCTTCTCAGCCTGTAATGTTAGCTTATCTACAGCTAGCTGCGATGCCTCTAGCAACCATGCCTCCCCTTCGTATAGGTGCCGGTCCTTGAGGTTGCTTAACAGATGGATTTGAAAGGAAAGCCCTGAGACAAATTAAAAAAATTCTTTCAGAAAATGTCCCTGACCCCCTGGGGTCAGGTGATAGGTCATGTCTGGTAATGGATGTGATTTCTTCCACTTGAGCGAAAGTGCCTAGAGGAGCTCATGCCAGTTCATTGTTCCTATATGCATGCAAGGCACAGCCCCTTGGTGTTTGCTTGCATCTGTTCAAAATATGGTGAAGCACACATTTGGGGATACGACATAGTGGAGTCTTACATTTGTACATATCTATGACATTGCAGGAAGCATGCTACCATAACAATAATGTTCAGTATGTCACAAACATTCTCAAAACACCGTACATCAGTGGTTTTCAAACCATGGATTGGGACCCAGTACTGGGTCGCACACCATCAGGTACTGGGTTGTGACAACCCTTGCTGCCGCCGCTGAAAGGCTGGAATCCATTGCTGAAAGATGTAATTATTGGGTTGCGGGCATAAATGATTTTTTTTAACTGGGTCCCAAGCAAAAACGTTTGAAAACCACTGCCTTACGTGACATACTTTGCATTAGACAATACACAGTGAAACTTTAAGGGTGAACATGAATGATACACAAATCACACTATAAGGATGTACATGAGGTACAGTGTGTCATAGTAAAGAAATACATTACTAACAGATCAATAAAGCCCATACCCTTTTCTTCTGATTCTTGTGTGATATGATTGCTGTACACACTGAGTATTCATAGATTTGTAAGGCTAGAAAAGACCATTAGGGCCATCTAGTCTGCCCTCCTGCATAGATTATATCTAGGAATTCCTGCAGTGAGCCCATTCTTTCTGGTTGAGCTAGACCATGTCTTTTAGAACATTCAGTCTTGATTTAATTGACCACTTCCCTTAGTAAATTGTTCCAATTGTTAGTGCTCACTGTAATGCTCACAGTGCCTTCTTTCTAGTCTGTATTTGTCTAGCTTTATTTTCTACCAGTTGGATTTTAGCTTTTATCTACTACATTAAATTTTTCTCTACTACTACCTTCCACTACCAGAGTTTGGATTTTTATCTACTACTACCCTTCACTACCAGACTTTGGATTTTTCTCTACTACTACCCTCCTCTACCAGAAATATTTTTTCCTCCACAGTAGGTGCTTATGGTCCATGAATAAGTCAGGTAGTATTATTTATTTATTTATTAATAATAATATCATGATTTTTTTTACATACATGAATCCAGAAATACCATGTTTACCTATATCAAAAGGTACGTGAATTAAGACATTAGGAGCTTACTCCAAAGCCCATTGAAGTCAATGAAAGTCACTGAAGTCAATGAAAGACTTCACTGGGCTTTGGAACAGGACCTTTTAATGCCAGAACTAATACAGCATATTGTTTTATAATATTCTTGGACTCCAGACATAATACTCACTAATCAGAACACAAACAGTCTTTGGATACAGTCTACTAAATGTCCAATAAGTGGCCTGTCTGCCAATGAACACATTTTTACACATCCTAAAGTTGCTCATCCCTAGCTAATTTGAATTCTTCCCTTTCTTGTATTTCTTTGTAACCTGTGATTCTCCAAGTGATGTCCCCATGGGTGCTCCATTTTAGGTGAGGCACTGCCTTTGCCATCTGGAATGAGTGATCTTCAACAGCAGTGCCTCTTCAAATGCACATGCACACTTCCTTTGCCTCATGCAGTGCCCTGGAAGTATATCTAGTGCTGTGCTGTCCAAATATCCTCAGTTCCTTCTCTACCGCCTATGGTCTGGAGCAGAACCTTTAGCAGAGCCTTTTTGCTTTTCCTCTTTAGATACTCATAAACTCCTATAGTTAGTTACTTCCCCTTTACTATCTCTTCATTTTTTTCTCTTCCTAAAAAAAAAAAAAAAAGATTTTTTTAATTTGAATTCCCCTTTATGACCCTACTGTTCTTTAGTGTAGTGTAGCTTTCCCATTCTTCCTTAAGGAAGCCATTAGCCACCCTTATGCCTGGCTCACATGGGTTTAAGAGGTGCTGGCCACACAGAGTGTATTCACTTCCTGGGAGAGAAGCATGTTCTCCACAAATGCTTCCATTACCAGGACTTGAAGCTAAGAGCAAGAAAAGACAGGAACATTAAACTCAAACTGCTTCTGAGCGAGAAGTACCTCCATCCAGCTTCTGATCCCAGCTCTCCCTCTTCTGTAGAGAGAGACTTTCAAGACAATCCACAGACCCTCATTCCCTGCATTCGGATAAGAGGACATCATCCTCTGAATGGTCTGAGAGTAAGAAGAAAACAACCAGAATGCCATCCTCAACTAGATCTGAGTTGTCAGTGGCTTCTGACAAGGGTCATACCTCCTTAAAGAAACTAAGTTCTTCAGCTTCTAAGGCAAAAGACCCAATCAAGGTATGTCATCAACTATTGGCACCACCTCTTATGTGTGGTGACTGAAGCAAGACTTCTACCTCCTCCATGAATTCAGGACCCTTTGTGGCTCTGAAACAACCTCCGGCACTGATCAAGACCGTAACATGGAACAAGACACCAGCACCAATTAAGACCTTGGCACTGACATTAACCATTGCTGACATTAACTGCTGCTCTGATGGCACCGTGTACTACCATGGCATTGTTGTTGTCATTTGTACCATGGAAATTTGGGTATATATTAGAACCAACAATATACAATACCCCAGCATACCCACTCCCTGGGGGGAGCTAACAGAAGCCACTCATTCATGTCTATTATTATACACATCTATTAAGCTACACCCCACTGTCTCTCAGAGGAACAGTTCCACCCTTTTTCAGAGAAGCAGATGAAGAGGAGGAAGAATTCGCCCATATCATTGTCCAGTATCAGGGCAAATAGCTTCTACCTTGCTAACGGACCCTCCAGCACCTCAGGGTACTCAATCCTGGCAAGGCTCTCCTTGGATGCAATCACACTTACCACTTCCACTGAATTGGTCATGCTGGTGAAGGCAATCGAGAGGAAGAGACACCACCTGCACTACACTTTTCATCATCTTCACCTGATGAGGCAATTATGCCGCTGTCCCTATTGCAGCCAATGACTTTCACCTCTTTCAGGACTTGTTCTGCAGAGAAGCAGATGAGCTAACCATTGAATTGGAGGAGGTAAAGGAACAGCAACATGAGCTCACTGACATTCCCCATACCTCTTCAGCTTAAAAAATTACATTATCTATTAACAGTGCACTGCTTCAGCCAGCCAGCCTTTTGTGGCAGACACCATCTTCTCTTCAGCTGACAGGCAAATATGAGAATAGGAAGTATTATGTACTGGCAAAGAAAGCCTAGTTCCTGTTCTCTCTGCTCTCTAAATTCCTACGTTGTGAATGTGGTGCAGGAGAAGAACAAACTATGCCAATCTTGAGCTGCCCATACTGAAGGGAACTGGAAATGTTTAGATCTCTTTGGCAGGAAATCCTATTCCTCCACTACCCTTCAGTTCAGAATTTCCAATTACGAGGGCCTCATGGTCACATACAACTTTAAAAACTATTCTAAAATGGAAGAACTCGGTGAGGACTTCCCAGAGGATAAAAAGGAACAGTTCATACCCCTGACAACAGAAGGCCATTGCAGAGCCTGCATGGCTCTATGAGCCTCACTAAATTCAGCTGACATTGCAGCTGATTTATGGTTACCACTATAGTAATGTGGCAGGCATCCTGGGATTCCTCAAGGAAATGCACACTACAATCACGGATTTAGTTTTCAGTGGTCATAAACTCTTCTCAGAGCATACTGACAATACTCTAAATTCTTTAAAGGATTCCAGAGCCACATTAAGATCAACTGGCAAAGTGGTCCCTCAGCTTTCACCAGCAGATGACGCAATGCTCATATGTGTCAATGGAAGTGCCCTTCAGAAGTAGATCAATCTACTGGTTGAGGACCACTGAATTAGCATATATACCCCACAACTAGAGAAGATTAGGGAATCCCAGCTTCCTCCTCGATCCCAGCTTCAGCCTTACTACCCTCAGCAGCTTTATCACAGCCAACACTGCTGCCAATAACCTTAGTTGCTGCAGACAGTCCACTGCACAAGGAACAGTATCCTGCACACCTTCTAATAAACAGCAATTTTGAAAGTGTGGTCGAGAATCTAAACAACCCCTCTATAACACCTGCTCCCATCACTGATAACATCAACAGACCACAAATCACCAGTTTTGTGAAGAACTGGTCTATACTTACCATCCTGGATGCTCATCACTTTGGAAAAAAGATTATTCCATCCCCTTCCTAACTATTGCCACCCACCATTTCTCTTCTCCTCCCTCTTCAGGGATCTCTCTTAAAACTATTCTCAGAGAGGAACAAGTTTGTCACACTGGAATGACTCAAGATGGTCACCCTCTCTACTATCACACCAGCACTGGAACAGGGGTACTGGAATTCAACCCTCAATCAATAAGATGCATAATTACCTATGACCATTCACCCTGCTCACAGATGGTTTCTGCGATTCACCCTAGGCAATGACCACCTCCAATACAAAGTACTTCCTCTCTGCCTAGCGACAGTGCCATGACTCTTCGGCTATGTCTACACTGGGGAATTTAGGTCCACATAGGACTCCTAAGTCGACTTAAGGTGGGCCATACTAAGTTGACTTAGAGAGTCTACACTAGGCTCTCTAAGCCTGCGTCTACACTGGCAAATTAAGTCGACTTAAGCTTGGCTTAAGTCGACTTAATTTGCCCTGCGTCTACACTGCACTTTGCTTAAGTCGACTTAAGCAGCTTGCTTAAGTCGACTTAAGGAAAATAAAGTCGACTTAATGAAAATTAAGTCGACTTTATTAAACCTGCTTTTTACTCGACCTAAGGCTTAATTTGACTTTCTAAAGTCGAATGAAGCCAGTGTAGACATGGGGTAGCCCATGGGGTAGTCCTTAATGTTTATGAATGTACCATAGATAATGGTCCCAGGGACTAAACTGATGAGCCATTAAGGACACAATGAGTGTATTCCTTATGTCCCTAATGGCTCATCAGTTTAGTCCCTGGTACTTTCCTTAACATTAAGGACACAATGGTTTGACACACCCAGCCAGCTCTCTCAGGTATTTCAATAAAATAACATAAGTTAAAGTACATATAGAATACCCAGTTCCTAACTTCTAATCCAAATAGAATTCCTAGATATAAACAATATAATCATTCCCAGCAAATTACTACCTTTCTATTGATACCAAACATGACGTAGTTCCTATGGATTATAGAGCATTTATGAGATATCCATTGAAAATAATATCATAAATGCTTCCCTAAATCCAGACAGCATCACACACAGGGCTCTGCCCTGCCAGGGTCCCTGTCCCTCTTTGCCCCATTGCACACAAGGGGTGCCCCCCCCTGCTACCGTGGACCTGCCCAAGGTCCCCCTAGACCCACAAAGTCGACCTAGAGCATCCAGTGTGGACGCTCTAGGTTAACTTTGTAAGTTCCCCCTTAAGTCGACTTTAATTTTAAGTGTAGACTCACTAAGTCGACTTAACTAAGTCGACTTTAAGTTGACTTAATTAAGTCGACTTAGTTAAAGTCGACTTAAAAGAGCAAGTGTAGACATAGCCTAAGTCGACTAGTTGGGTCGAGGGGGAGGCAAAGCTCCTTTGGAGCCTTGGCTCCCCAAGCTAGGAGGGCTTG
>ML685779.1:25942246-25961936 GCA_007922175.1 Pelusios castaneus
CACTGTATCCACAAACTCTTGTTCATGCCCAGAGACACCAGGGACTCCCTGCTCTGGTGGACAAATCCCAACAATGTTTGCGCTGATGTTTCCTTTCTACAGCCTTCACTTAGTATGATTTTAACCACCAATGCATCCCTCATTGTCTGGGGAGCACATTTGCTGAAACTGAAGATACAGGTCAGTTGGACCACCCACCAAATCCTCTCTTTGCATCAGTCTTCTAGAACTAAGAGCAGTTTGCAACATCTGCTGGCACTTCTTGCCACTTCTCAGATATTGAGTGGTAAGGATCATGATGGGCAATCTCACCTGCATGTATTATATAAACAGACAGGGAGGAGTGAGATCCCACTCTCTGATCTTGGAAGCAATCAAACTATGGAACTACTGTATCAGAAACAACATCTCCATCTCAGTTGCATACCTTCCATAACATCAAAATAACATGGCCCACCCACCATATACCATGTTTCACAAGGATAAAGTCATACTTTGTCCACATCCTAAGATTTTTTCCAAAGTTATAACATCTTTTCACTTGAACCAACCCATACACCTCCACACTTTCTATCCCAAACCACATAGCAATCAATGAGACGCATCTCTCTATATACTTTACATAAAGTGAACATTATTTTTGTACCTTGACTTAACGAAACCATTCAGAAATTCACCATGACTATTCATATCCACTACTGAGAAATCCAACAGTGATGCTATATTGAAACAACGCCTTTCTAAATGGATATCACAATACATATGCCTCCCACATGAGCTCAATAATGAGCAAATTCCTGCCTCAATTAAGACACATTCCACACTGTCTACCTCCATTGCATTTCTGAACAATGCTCCAATTACTAACACATATAAGGTGGCCACAGTGGCATCCTCAGATACTTTGACCTAAACTATGCAGGATTCCTTTGCAGACACTATCCTTGAATACACAGACCTGTCCTTGGTTAAACAAACCACCCTGAAGCCCCAATCTTTCTACCAGGAGCACTGCTTTGTAGTCACCTCGGCTATGTCTAAACTTGAAAAGTTAGGTTGACTTTATGAAGTCGACTTAATAAGGTCAACTTTAAGTCGACTTAAAGTGGGCCGTATTAAGTCAACTTAACAAAAGTCGACTTAACTTTTCAAGTGTAGACGTAGCCCCTTTTTGGCCTTATTAAGTCAATGTTTTAAGTCGACTTAAAAAGGTCCAACTAGTCACTACTCCGCATCTCCACCGGCTTAAGTCGACTTAATAAAGACAACTTAAGCGCTAGTTCAAATTAAAACGAGGTGTTATTAATTTGAACTAACTTGTCCTTAATTTGATTTAAGGGGCAGTTTAAGTCAAATTAAGGAAAGCCCAGTGTAGATGCAGAGTAAATTAAGTCGACTTAATTTCTAAGGGTAGATGCACCCCTCCAGTGGAGCACCTATGGCAGTGGTTCCCAACTTTTTTCGCTTGGACAGCTACAGGTATCATTTTTACAACCCTTATATCACTTGAAGAAGAAAAAAATATTACTCAGATTGTGCAATAAGTGAGGTTCTTTGAGCTGTGTCCCAATGAGTGCTCCACTACCAGCCCTCCTGCCCTGTGCTTCAGAGCATAATATGGGCTCTGTGGCAGAGAAGGAACTGAGGCTGGTTGGACTGCACAGCACTATATGTATCCCGTGCACTGTGTGAGGCAGGAGAGGTATGCATGTTCAGTCAAATGGGCACTGCAACTGAAGATCTCCAACTCTGGACACAGAGATGCTGCCACATCCACAGTGGCGCAAACATGGGGAAATGCACCTTGAAGAACCTCAGTTTCTACACAAGGTGAGTAAACTACTTTTCTAGCCCAAGAAACATTCTTCCACACGGGGTAACCTCTATCCTGCACTTTTTGCATCCTTACATAGTTTGAACTTTCTTGTATTGTTCTTGCTTTATTTTCTTCTCTTAACGAGTCTCAGGGCTTTCTACTCTGTTTATAATATTTTAAGCCGTTTTATAGCTATATCCAGTTTTAATGCTGCACCTGCACCTGCCAAATAATATGTCCCAACCAGGTATAATGGCATCTAAATGACAATGGAATGAGTGAGTGAGAGCGCTAGCAGTAGTATGGCTGCTCTGGCCATCAATCCTAATTACTTTTGAGAACTCCTGTTGGTTATTCAGTGGCTTTGCAAAATTTTCCATCATTCCAATTCACTAGATTGAACTGATTTATCTATCTACATTGCTTGGTTTTACAAGTCTTCCTTTGGAGTAAGATCTGGAATATCAATTTATATGTTACTAGAAGCTTTTTGAAAAACAAAAGTATTGGAAAAATCAATTAAAGCAAAAATTAACATTAAAAATAGAGCTGGTCCTGACCTGTGAGATTTGAGTCCTCGTCCAAATATTCTCACAGCTTGGAAGTATTTTCATCCTGGATTTGAGTTCTGGCTCATCAGTATCTCTTAAAAATTTAATCACAGTATTATTATAAAGCAGCAGTTTTGAAGGGATTGAAGACTGTTACATTTAACAGTGTCAAACAATTTAAGTACAGAATGAATAATTTTATGCTGTTAGTCAGGCTCAAAAAATTATGAGGTCATGGAAAAAGAGGTATTCTCTTGTTCCCTCAACTAGTTGCATAATTAACATTCATTTGGCTACTTGAGATTTGGCATACCATTTCATTAAAATAATACAATCATAGATAGAGGAAAAAGTTTTGAAAGTATAATTGGTTTTCATTGTCAATATAACTTAAAATCCCATTAGCCACAAAAATTCAGCATTGTTTTCCTAATGACTTGCATAATTGGATCATCAGATTTCTCTCCTTATGTTAGAAAAAAATCAGTTGATAGTTTTAAAGGTCATTACTTGCATGAATTTCTTTCCCCTTCAACATTACATTTCCACTTCTATTTCTACCACTGGAGAAAGGTCAGAGACCTAGAAAGTTAAATGAAATCATGTCAAGAACAGCTAATGGTGCTGTTTTTTCCCCCTTGCCTTGATGTATCGCCAGTCACCAGCAAATACATAAATGCTTTCAAATTGATTTGAGAAGAGTATCCACCTTAATCCATTAACGCAATTTGGTGCATTATTCCACTGCCATTCAGATTCTTTGCCTTCTATACACAACCACAATAGGTTCGTGGCTCTGTTATGTGAACGCCAGTTAATTTTCTCTTGGCTTCAACGGAGCACATTTTTGAGACCTTATCAAATGCAGCACATCTGTGTAGTAAGGCGGGAAGGGGCTAAAAGCGGGAGTCTGGGGAAGGGGTGTCTGTAGTCAAATCAAGAAATTTAACAATAGCTTCTCCTGCTGAAGTAATCGTGCATGGAAATGAGATGTGCCTCAGGAACAGATGTTACTTGAATACTATTTTTGATGATAACAAGCACTAGATTTCATATAATTGCAAGAGTCAATATGTAATGAAACCAACACATGCCTAAACATCTTTCCACACATGGGTCTTCTGAAAATAATGTGAACTCTCTATGGGTGCGTCTACACTTGTAAATTAAGTCTAAGTTGACTTAATTTACTCTGCATCTACACTACACTTTCCTTAAGTCGACTTTGTAAAACCTAGCTTAAAGTCGACTTTGCTGGCTAAGTCGACTTTCTAAATTCAATTTAGCCAATGTAGATGTGGAGTAGCCCTAAGTCGACTTTAAGTCGACTTAGGGGACTCCAGGGCTTCCCTACTGCCCTCCCTGCTAGGGTGGCTGGCACAGCCACAGCCTGGCGTGGCCCCCAAAGAGCAGGGCAGAGCCCTGCCCACCCTGTCCCCATGCCCTGCCAGGGTCCCTGTCCCCCTCTGCCCCATTGTACCAAGGTACAATGGGGCAAAGGCTGAGCCCCCTAGCACTTGGCAAGGGGTGCCCCCCCTGCCACTGTGGACCTGTCCCAGGTCCACCTAGCCCCTACAAGTCGACCTAGGTGTCTAGTGTGGATGCTCTAGGTCGATTTTGTAGGGACCCCCCTAAGTCGACTTAAAATTTAAGTCTGGACATGCTAAATCGACCTAACAAAGTCGATTAAAATCGACTTTGTTACGTTGACTTAGCTAAATCGACCTAAATTAACAAGTGTAGACATAGTCTATAAGAGGTCCTCAAACTGATCAGTGGACTTCTTGCTGCTGGTTCAAAGAACACTTGCTGGTGGTCTGCAGAAAGCTGGCTGGTCAAATAGGCTATGTCTACACTTGCACTTTTAAGTCGACTTTAACTAAGTCGACTTAATTAAGTCGACTTAGTTAAGTCGACTTAGTGAGTCTACACTTAAAATTAAAGTTGACTTAAAGGGGAACTTGCAAAGTCGACCTAGAGCGTCCACACTGGACGCTCTATGTCGACTTCTAGGGGTTAGGGGGACCTTGGGCAGGTCCACGGTGGCAGGGAGGCACCCCTGGTGTGCAATGGGGCAAAGGGGGATAGGGACCCTGGCAGGGCATGTGGGCAGGGTGTGATGCTGTCTGGATTTAGGGAAGCATTTATGATATTATTTTCTATTCATATATCCTAACTGCTCTATAATCCATAAGAGCTATGTCATGTTTGGTATAAATAGAAAGGTAGTAATTTGCTGGGAATGATTATATAGTTTATGTCTAGGAATTCTATTTGGATTAGAAGTTAGTTTAGATAGGAATTTGGTGTTCTAGCTATACTTTAACTTGTGTGATTTTATGGAAATGTCTGAGGGGGGCGGGTGTGTCAAACCATTGTGTCCTTAATGTTTAGGAATTTTCCAGCTACAATGGGCCCAGGGAGTAAACTGATGAGCCATTAAGGACACAATGGGCCCATATCACCGGGCACATTCCTTAACATTAAGGAGACAATGGTTTGATACGCCCGCCCCTCTCAGACATTTCCATAAAATCACACAAGTTAAAGTATAGCTAGAACACCAAATTCCTATCTAAACTATCTTCTAATCCAACTAGAATTCCTAGACATAAACTATATAATCATTCCCAGCAAATTGCTACCTTTCTATTGATACCAAACATGACATAGCTCCAATGGATTATAGAGCATTTAAGATATATGAATAGAAAATAATATCATAAATGCTTCCCTAAATCCAGACAGCATCACACAGGCTCTGCCCTGCCCTTTGCGGGGCATGCCAGGCTCCCTCCTGTGCCTCCCCCCCCGGCAGGGAGGGCATTGGTGTAGTCCTGGGGTAGCCCTAAATCGACTTAGGGCTACCCCACATCTACACTGGCTTAATTCGAGTTTAAAAAGTTGAATTAAGCCTTAGGTCAAGTCAAAAGCAGGTTTAATAAAGTCGACTTAATTTTCATTAAGTTGACTTTATTTTCCTTAAGTCGACTTAAGCAAGCGGCTTAAGTCGACTTAAGGAAACTGTAGTGTAGACGCAGGGTAAATTAAGTCGACTTAAGCAAGCAATTAAGTCGACTTAATTTACCAGTGTAGATGCAGCCATAGTGATAGCACTTTTCCTTTCTCCCAGCTGCTAAATTATATGAAAAGAAACTAAAATCCCCATCCTAAAAATGTTTCTTTTCCATATAAACAATTGTTGTGGTAGTCATATGGATGAGAGGGAGAGAGGCAAGCCCATGAGAGAATCTTCCATGAGAAGTGTTCTACCCTGTGAAGAAGTTTGTGAATTCCTTCTCTGTATAATAGTACAATTTGGTGACAGCTCCCAAAATGCACCTCATGTGTGCATCCATGCTCCAGAAATCCACACTCTGATATGTTATCTTGTGGCTCCTTAATTTCATATTTAAAGGTATTTAAGAATGTGGAGAATTTTTTTAAAATTATTTATTTATTTATTTTTGTAGCCTATCTTTCCACTACAAAGATATAGTTTGCAGGGCTAATTTTCCAAGCTATAGTCTGGGAGCCAAGACCTTCTGAATTCTGATTTCACTTCTGACCCAGAGTTGTTTGGCCATGGGAATTTCTCTATGTCTCAGTGTGGAATATCTGGTGATTACTTTATGAAGGGCTTTGAAGGTGAAAAGCACTAAAAACAGGATTAAATGTGTATTTAAGAAGTACTTTTATCTTTAAGATTATTTTTTAACCTGAACTGATGTAGAACATTTCACTTACACTGAGATAAATTAGGAGTAAATTAGGAGTGAATTAAATGAAACCGGTGTAATACTCATGTAAATGGAGGAAAAACAAGCTGATCCTCAGTATTTATTATTTTAAATCTGACTTTTTGTCTCCAAACCTGTCATCTCAATATGTTGCAAATGACTCATTTCAGATCCTACCTTTTTAATTCTGGCTGGCATCTAAAGTAAGACAACAAGCAATTACCCAGGGTGATTTCCTGACACTGGCGGTAGTGTCAGAATTAAAACATCAAGTGCAAGAGAACTTCAGTGTGATTTGACTGGCACCCAGAATGCATCTGCAGTGCATATGAATGTGATGGGAGGTGCTTTCATTGTCATGCACTACACCCCGGGAAACATGGTATAATACAAAAAGTGCTAGCACACAAGCTGGCCAGTGTGCGCTTCACTCAGCATCAATGGAAGACACTCCTGTGACCATAAGTGGTGGGTGCCTGCTGGAAGAGTGCCCCATGGAACACTGGGCCAGCCTCCCACATGGAGTCTTGTTCTTCCCTGGCAGGATTTCTTGCAGTTGTATGTCATCTCTGCCCCTAAATGCTGTGGAGGCTGTTGAGCGTATAACCATGATATGGCCCTAAACATTAAGGGCTTTTAAGTTCAGTCTTTATATTCAGCAAGCTAAAATCCATTCTTTTCATAAGATTTTTGAATCCTTACATCTGTTCTGGAAATGTTACAGGCTAATTAAACTTGCTAGAAGGCTTTGATTGAATGGACGAGTATGCCAATGCAACAAGATGTTTGGGGAATGCGAGTCACTGGAGAAAATAAAAAGCCACATGCTTAAATTAAAACTCATGAATCAAATATCTGAGAATCTGGACACTTCACGCCAATGTGTGGAAAGGTTTTATTAACATTTGGTGACAGGCGTATCATTACTACGTTTCATTTTAAATTGACAGATTTTGCTTTGTTTATATCAGAACCTGTAAGGCTACATGGACACAGCCAAGTCTGAAATAGGATTTCAGTCTATATTTATACAGCCATGCACTCCTTTTTTTGTGCAGATTGTTGTACTTAGTATTCAGGCACACCAGTATTTCTGTATTACCTTTTGAGCAGGTGTCTTTAAATGTTTAAAGATTTCCTTATAGGCTTGCAAAAATAAATGGGTCAAAATGGTCTGTTGTATTACACAAAACCGGAAGCAAAAAGTATTAGGAAATCTGCTGTGACCCATTTCTCCATGGCATATCCTAAACCCATGACTCTAAAGACCTGAGCTACAACTGGGAGCACTTTCTAGCCAGTTTAAAAATGGCCCTGGTTTCAGGCAGCCTGTTTAACATGCCCAAAGTCTAGGTCTGTGTTACACTCTGAACAGTTAAAACATTTCCCCAATATAGTCAGGCCCTGAACCAATCAAACCTTATTCCTTCACCGTTTCCATGTGCTTATTTGTCCTCACTGGCATTGCATCCACCTCCTGCACTCCTCCTCTTCCATATCAACAGGTATCTGTCTCCTGTATTATTTACTTGTATAGTAAGTATAGACTTGTGAATCACTAGGATGCATTAGTTTTATGAATGATGTAAAACAAAAATCAGTTGTATTGTGCATGGGTCAGCGCTTACAGTGACATTTTATTCATATGTAAGTGGATACTATTGTTTGAATTTTCTTTAGGCCTCCCTTTTGCATAGCATTATGCACTATAATATTGTTAATGTGTACCAGTCTTCTTTCTTTCTTTCTTTCTTTCTTTCTTTCTTTCTTTCTTTCACTTGAGCAATATTTGTGCATTTTCATAGCCCCACCCCACCCCCATCACATTAAGGTAAAATTCAGCTTTACTGTTGCCTTTATTTAATGTGACTTGTGTGAGACAGCTTGCTTGTAATAGATGCCAGCAAAAAAGCAAAAGAGAGAGAGAGAGAAATAGAAGAGGTTCTCCGTCTATGCCAATTTGAATGATTGCCACTCTCTTGATAAAGTCTGGCACATACCTTTGTGTCTCATATAAACTGTCACAGTAACCTGACTATAATGTATATCCCTGCCCCAGCTTCCTGAGGTTTGTGATATGTCTTCTCGTTCCATTAGCACTTTGTCATCTGCTCCCTTGATGCCATTGTAATAAGAAGCAGGGGGTTTGGGTGAGTTTCTTGATAGTGTTGAGAAGTGTCTTTGTATTGCGCTCTCTCTCTCTCTCACACACACACCATTCTAAATTTGTGCAGTACCTATTTATGTGTTCCTCCATATCCCTTCTCACTAACTGATATATCTCTCAGGCAACTTGTGCTGCCTTTTTGTGGAGACCTATGGATTTCATTTCTTTGTTGTTGTTGCAAATGATACCGTTTAGTAACAAGCCAGTTATCTGCTCATTGCTATGTAATTCTTTACCACTGTTTTGTAAGGGGACACTTTCCCCCCTCATGTAACAATAGAAATAGACTGAGCTAGTTTCTTGATGAGTTTGTCTGTGAAAGAGGGGCACCAAGAGAGTCTTCAGTAAGTTCAGTTTAATCAAAGATTTCCCCTTGGACTGAGAAGTTCAGTCCTGTGAAAACTCTGTGATATCTGAAAACATCCAGGATTTCAGCCAGTCCACATGGAAGGGGGCAGTAGTGGTAGAAGGGAGGAAGAAAATCAAAAGGAAACGTGTGCTCAATTTGTTGGTATCAGTTTGTATGCATATAAGTATATTTCAAGTGTTTTGCAAAGGCCTAGCTTGTTTGAACCAGAAGGCTTGTCATGGGGGACAGCTGACACAAATTTTGTTACAAAACCAGAGGGAAGTCACAAAACTGTCTAAAAAAAACCAGATGTCTTTCCAGAAACAAATAAGTTTTATTTAACTCAAATTTGCACAGTTTCAGGTTTTGTCGTGAAAAGCTTGCACAGGTAACACTATCCATGTAGGGTCTCTCTCTGAACTGAACAATCATTGAAATTCTTCCACAGTAACAGGATCAGATAGTGACTCAGACACAGAGGCAATAAGCGAGAATAGAAATGCTTGCTCCATCACCAGCTCCAAAAATACTTGTGCTGGTCGATAATTTTCTATTGCTTTCTGTTATATAAGTGTGAGTAACTTGGGTGGCTGGCTCGATAGCTAATGCACACTGAATCACCTGAACGTGCTCTGAACGTTATGCACAATAGTCATAGGCCAATTTCTTTAGTTGGTTGTCTTGTCTCCTCACTATACATTCACATAATCCTCACTGACATTAATGGAAATACTCATGGACATTACTGTAGACCCAGAGCCATAGTTTTTTTTTCTCCCTTCTCACCTTTCCATTCATCATTAATTTTCTTGTTAGGTAAACTTTGGCACAACAGCTCCTGCTGCCAGAACTCAAGCAATATCTGCATAACTAAGAGAAAAGTGAACTTTTTTCTCTCTTCTTCTGTTCACTTCTGGCAGAGTACAGACAGCAAGTCAGTGTTTGGTAAAATATTCCATTCTGTGTTGGGGGAAAAAAAGCTAGCTAATGTATCTACATCATATGATAATGATGACAATGAGGAAATACTTTCTATTCCACCAGCAATTAAGGAGAATACAAAACAGAAGCTACTCAAGCTACAAAATATGCTTCAGTTCAACCCCAGCTATTTAATTTGAAGCAGTAATTAATTCAGGGAAGTCCTGTGCTGTGCAGGATATCAACTAGACAATGACAATGATAATTTCTGGCCATAAAACTTGATAATCGGAGTTTGACTTATTGGTGGGGTCTCAGGGTGGGATGCAGGAATAAAATTGCTAGACACTTCTTGGAACAGATAGTCCTAGAACCCACAAGGGAGAGGAAATTCTTGATTTAGTCCTAAGTGGTGCAAAGGATCTGGTACAAGAGGAGAATATAGCTGATCTGCTGCATAACAGCAATCATAATTTAAATACATTCAGTATCCTAGTAGAAGAGAAAATATCAAAGAAACCCACCACAAAAAAGGGAATTGCACAAAAATGAGGAAGCTAGTTCACTGGAAATTAAAAAGAAAAGTCACAAGAGTGACATGCCTACAAGATGAATAGAAACTATTTAAAAACAACATCACCAACTAAATGAATACTCCAAATTAAAAAACAAAAGAAAACAAAACAAACAACAAACAAAACCAATAGCCCAACAAATGAAGAGAACAACAACAACAAAAAATCCACCATGGTTAAACAACAATCTTCTTATCTTATGTGGAACTTGCCAAGTCAATTTGTGGCAGCCTGCTCAGTGAAATGCAGAACCTCCAGACTACAATCAACTCTGACCAGAGGGCAGTCATCAATGATGTGAAACATTGTCTGTCTTTGGCCACAGCCACATCTGGGGTCTTTTAATTGGACACAGGCATGAATGCTGGCTGCACCTTGTCCTGGCCTGTTTCAGACCAAAAAAGAAGACCCTATTAGCGATATGGCAAATCAAGTCAAGCATGGCTGGGTAAATTCATGGTTGGGCAGTTATAAGAGATTGGTTTCTCATATCACTGTGGACTGTTCTTCAGGTCACAGTACATCAGAGAGAAATCTGGTCAAGAAGAATGGGCCCACAACAGGTGCTTTGCTGACAAACATATTCTTGGATGGTCAAAGAGTTCTGTATAATGGTAGTCTCAGGTTTGCCCTGATTTAGCCAACCATTCTGGCTGATGCACCCCCATGATGGATGTGTGGAGGAGCGATGTTGCTTAACACAAGGAACCACAATATTGGTGTGGGTCAAATTATCCCAATTAAAATCCACATGGTTGAGTTAGTTGTATGTCAGCCAACTTGCCATGAGATGAGTAGAGACAGACAGCACAGTAGTCTGTTGTTGAGTAATGGAGTGGTAAAGCAGATGATTGGAGAGTTTGAGCACTTGCTCCTCATGGAGTGCTGCCAAGTTTGTTTAGAAAGTTGTTACATGTCCTCGCCATAGCCACAGTTTTCCTAGATGTGGTTAAGATACGTAAGATATCTATGTAGGGTTACTCTGAGGTGGAATTCATAATGCAAGTGATGTCTGTTAAGAAAGATATTCAGTTCTTGGTCTGCTCTGGCATTGTAAAGATGGAACACATTCAAAACTAACTTGGTCACAGCTGGTTGTAAATACCTCTCATTAAATGGGCAGCGTTCATCATGCAACCAAATTCATACTAGGGAAAGTGATGATCCGAACAGTGGCCTTCATTCAAAGTCCTTTCTAAGACTGAGTCTTGGTCATTGGCCAGTTGAAATTTTTGATGAAATTCTGCTCCTGAATATTCAAGCCATTGGCAAGTCCTGAGACTGCTGCATTCCAATGTTGAGGGATTGTTAGCAGCCAAAGACAGCACCTTCAATGTCAAAATAAAAGAGGAAGTCAGAGGCAAAAAGACATCTTTTAAAAATTGGAAGTCAAATCCTTCTGAGAAAAATAGAAAAGAACATAAACTCTAGCCAATCAAGGATTAAAATATAATTAGGCTGGCCAAAAAATAATATGAAGAACAATTAGCAAAAGGCAAAAAACTTACAACAATTTTTTTAAAGTACATCAGAAGCAGGAAGGCTGCCAAACAGTTATTGGAGACACTGGATGACTGAGATGTTAAAGGAGCTATCAAGTAAGACAATACTGTTGCATCAGTCTTCATTGTACAGGGCGTTGAGGAAGATTCCAGTACCTAAGTCATTCTTTTTAAATGAAAAATCTGAGGATTGGTGTTATTAGAGGAGATTTTGGAATAAATTATTAACTTAAACACAATACATCTTGAGGACCAGATGAAATTCACTCAAAAATTCAGAAGGAACTCCAATATGAAATTGCAGAACTGCTAACTGTGACATGTAAACTATTACCGTATATGCTCGCCTATTAGCCGATCCACATATAAGCCGACCCTCGATTTTAACCCCAAAATCAAGAAAAAATGCACCACTCGTGCATAAGCCGAGGGTCAAAATTTGATTACAGAAGGCCCCTTCAAAGCCAATCCCCTTTTCCCCCGCTCCTTTCGCTTCTCCCTGCTGTGGCTTTTCCCTGCTCCTCTGCCCCCCCCCACAAGGCTTTTCCCAGCTCCTCTGCCTCCCCACCCGTGGCCTTTCCCTGCTTCTCGCCCCCCCCGCGGCTTTCCCCCACTCCTCTGCCCACCCACAAGGCTTTTCCAGGTTCCTCTGCCTCCCCACCCGTGGCCTTTCCCTGCTCCTCGGCCCCTCTGTGGCTCCTGCCCCACTCCTCTGGCCCCCCTTATCTTGCTGGAGGCCCGGAGGTGCAGTGATGGCAAGACTGGGAGCTGATCTGTGGCCAGCTGGCCACTCCCGCCCTGAGCACGCTCTGTCTGAGACAGACCGTGCTCAGGATGGGTGATTTGAAACTCCCGAGCCTGGCCGCAGCAGGACAGCGTGGAACAAGCATTCCACCTGAGTCTTCTGCGGGAGGAGCTCGCAGGCCGGATCGGGCCTGCCTGGGGGTTGGATTGGGCCTGCCTGAGGGCTGCATCCGGCCCTCGGGCCAGGCTTGATCCAGCCCCCGGACAGTACCGATCCAGCCCCTGGACAGGCCTGATCTGGCCCGCGAGCTCCTGCCGCAGAAGACTCGGGCAGAACGCTTGTTCCACCCTGTCCTGCTGCGGCCAGGCTTGGGAGTTTAAAATCTCCCACCCTGAGCATGCTCTTTCTCAAACAGCACATATTCAGGGCAGGAGCAGCCGGCTGGCCACGGAGCAGCTCCCGGTCTGGCCACTGCTGCATCTCCGGACCTCCTGCAAGGGAAGGGGGCCAGAGGAGTGGAGAAGGAGCTGCAGGGGGGCCGAGGAGCAGAGAAAGGTCATGGGGGAATAGGGATAGGTCATGGGGGGGCAGGGACCCGAGAGGAGCAGGGAAAGGCCGCGAGGGGCGGCCTGAGAGGAGCAGGGAAAGGCCTGTGATCCGCGGATAAGTCGAACCTAGCTTTTCAGCTAGATTTTGGAATATAAAATTCTCCGCTTATAAGCGAGCATATATGGTACTTAGATCAACCTCTGTACCAGATGGCTGAAAGATATCTGATGTCACAACAATTTTTAGAAAAGACTCTAGGGGTGATCCTGGCAATTATACATTGGTAAACCAAACTTCACTACCAGGAAGATTGGTTGTAACCTATAGTAAAGGACAGAGCTATCAGACTATAGATTAACATGATATGCTGGGGAAGACAATACATGTCTTTTGTAACAGAAAATTATGCCTCAACATCTATTAGAAATGTTTGAGGGGGTCAGCAAGCATGTGGGAAAGGGTGATTCAGTTGAATATAGTATATTCAAATTTTCAGAATGCCTTTTGGCAAGGTGTCTCACTAAAGGCTTTTGAGCAAAGTAAGCAGTACCTATTCTCTTCATTCCCTCTGAAACATCTGGCATTGGCCACTGTTGGAAGACAGGATACTAGACAACCTAGAATCATCATTATTTATCATTCTTAGGACATCAATGATTCCCTTAAAGGACACTACAGTATATTAGGAGCCTATCACTAGGAGCCAGTAAATAGAATTTACAGAACAAACCATTAATACTCTTTCAGGCCAGAAAACAAATAGCTTCTGCTTCTGAGTCTCACAGTTGCCCTTTTATTTTTGTACTCTTGTATTTCTATAATATTTGCTCTTTGTGCTGTAGCAGTGGTGCTGAATACCAATGAGACACCACTCTTGATAACCATTTTTCCTCGTGGTACCATACCTTTGTTGCTCAATTTACATGAAAACAGATGAGCTGGCTTTCTTGACTTTTTCAATGACACCTGAGAAATGTGGATATTTTGATGCATACATTTACATAAATAGAAGAGAGTTTGGTAATATTTATAACCCCATTCCCTCAGTCATTTTAAATTTGGAGTGCCAAAAAGATCTGGAGGCTTTACTGTAGAGAAGAATTATTCACTGGCAATGGTGTACCCAAGAGGATCAAATAGGTCTTTCCCATTTCTAATTTTTGTGTTTCTGTGTATAGGAGGAAAGATAAAAAATGCCTGCATTTTCTAATGGAAAAATATCCTTCTAAATGTATGACTATTGCTAGTTTCTCTGTTTATGCTGACCCCCGATTGTCTCATTGTGTGTCACAGCAGCAACATATGCATTCATTATTATTATTATTATTATTTCTGAATGAACTTAATTAAGTCTGTCTGGAGTTTGGAAATAACTTCATTTAAGGTGTTAAGTAACAAAACACTATATGCAACAATCTTATAGCAAGGCATAGTCCTATATTATATTAGGAGTCGTTGAGTTGTTTTTCACTCGTCTTCAGATTATTGCGCAAGGGATGTTGGAGGCAGGGCAATGGGTTGGAGGATATGTTTTTCAATAGTAAACAGGGTGAAGGTTCCATTAAACAGGGAAAGCAAAAAGCCTCTATCTTTATTCCTATTTTACACTTGTCTTCTGGAAATTTATGGACACATCAAAAGTCTAGAATGCTCACAAGATAAAAATTATGGTACAGATTCTCAAATGCTGTAATTTGGCATGACTTTGTGGAGGAAGAGAGGCAGGGCAGGAGCATGAGCAGTGGCAGAAGGCTTCTTGTACATTTGATCTCTATAAAGGACCAGGCATAAATAGCCTACCTGTAGTGTCTCAGTTACTGGGGCCATTGGGGGGTTGCCATAGTGATAAATGGGAGGGTTCTTAAGTGCTTGGGTAAACCTGTTTGTCTGCTGGCAGTCCTTGCCAGACATGCTGAATAAAGCCCAGTAAGGGAACTTCGAAGCCTGTTATGTGTATTGATTATTATTTAATCCTAATACATAACAATCTGGCAACGAGACGGGCTAATAAGATAACATCTTGTGAACTCAGGAAATACTGAGCTATGTAAAAATGAATTTTCTTCTCACTGATTGCATGCCTGTGCTATGTGCCTGGAGGGGGATGGAGCTGACTGGAGTTGAAATCTGACCTGTTTGTTTGGTGAAGCCAAGGGACGGGAGATAAAAAACCATAAGAGGGAACCATAGCTCTACGGGAGATAAACAACCACAAGAGGGAACCATAGTTCCACTCACTGGTTCAACCACGGCTTCACTCATTGGTTTTCCAAAAAACTTTGCTGCTGGTACCTCCGTATGGAAAACGTATACAGCATGCTTTCAGAATTTTGTGGTTACAAATGATAACGATGATGAAAAGAAGGTACTCATTTTCTTGGCCATTATAGGAGCTAAGACCTATAGTTTGCTATGTAATTTGCTTTATTTGGAAAAACCTGAGGCAAAATCATATGATGACCTTGTGGAAATTCTGGGAGCACATTTTCCCCCAAAACCATTGGTAATAGTAGAGAGATACCAGTTCTATCACAGGAATCAAGGGGAAGGTGAATCCATTGCACAATTCATAACAGCTCTGAGGGAGCTGGCAGAATACTGTGGTTTCAAGAGCTTGTTAGATGAAATGCTATGTGACAGTCTAGTGTGTGGCCTGCATCAGTGGCGTTGCTGGCACTGGGCACACGGGGCACGTGACCTGAGTCCCAGGGCAGTGCCCCAAGTCTGGCAGGGATCTGAGGCCTGGCCACTGCTGGCCTGATGCAGCCCCCGCCAGGGCCAACCCTGGCCCAATGCAGCCTCCACCATGGCCAGAAATTTGGGGCCCAGCCACCGCCAGTCTGATGCGGCCCCCGCCAGGGCCGGAGCTTTGGGGCCCAGCCGCTGCCAGCTCAATGCAGCCCCTGTCAGGGCCAGAGCTTTGGGGCCCGGCTGCCGCTGGAGCTAGGCTGCAGGCTAGCAGCGGCAGGAGCCCAATCTGGCTCCGGTCGGGGACATGGGACGGATCGGGCCCCCCAGATGGATTGGCCCCTGGATCAGGCCCTCTGGCCTCAAACCTCTTTTTGGGGCAGCGATGCCCCTGGCCTGCACTGTGAATTAGCAACAAAATGCCTGCTAACCGAAGCTCAGCTCACCTTGCAGAAAGCCACTGATATTGCAGTCTCTATGGAACGAGTTACCCCAGAGATGCAACTAATCAGGGCAAATGCAGGGATGCATAATGTATCCAAAGAACCTACCATTCGCCTCCGGGGAAGGGGGGAATGTCACTGGTGTGGAAAACTGGGTCATCATGCATCAGAGTGCTGGAATAGGGAACTACTGTGTCAATGATGTGGCAAGAAAGGACACATTGAACATACCTGCAAACAAAAGAGGAATGAGCCGAGCAAAAAAGGCAGATCGGCAGAAAGGCAATGAGCAGGCGGTCCAATGGAACAAGAGGGAAATTCTATATGCAGTAGAACATGCAGAAGGTGATTATGGTTACAACCATTCTGAAGACGAAGAATCACTCCATGTTTTGTCTATAACAGCTGACCCACACAAATTCTGGGTGACATCGCCTTTGGACGGTAAATCTGTATGCATGGAATCGGACACTGGTGCAGCTGTTTCATTAGTTTCCAACATTTTGTATGAGAAGGACTTTGGACATCTGCCACTTAAACCAACAACAGTTGTTTTGAAGACATACATGGGACAGGCTGTACGTCTGGTTGGTACTATTGATGTGAAAGTAGAGCTCAATGGACAGACTGCAAAGCTACCATTGTTTGTGGTGAAAGACAATTACCCTGCCTTAATAGGAAGATCATGGATTAGGAAGATCCAACTCAATTGGGCAGAAGTGCATCAATTGACTGATGAAGACATAAGCCTGGCAACGATACTAGTGAAATATGCTGCTGTTTTTGGAGAGGACTTAGGCAGCATAAAAGGAATAACTGTGAAGTTAAATATTAGACCTGATTGCCAACCGAAATATTTGAAGGCCAGACCGGTGCCATTTGCCATCAGATCCAAGGTTGAAGCAGATTTGGAGCAGCTTGTCAAGGAGGGAGCCTTAATGCTAGTTACTCACAGCTAGTGGGTGACACCAATCATTCCAATAGTGAAGAAAGATGACTCCATTTGGATTTGTGGAGATGTTAAGGTCACCATTAACACAATGTTACATGCAGAACAAAACCCCCTTCCCCGCATCAAAGACCTTTCCATGGGTTTGGTGCGGGACAAAAATTCTGCAAGATTAATTTGTGGCAAGCGTATTTACAGATGCATGTCAAAAAAGAATATCAAGAGTTGTTGAGTATTGGAATGCATAAGGGGCTGTACAGATACTGTCGCTTGCCTTTTGGGATTACTTCAGCCCCAGCTTTGTTTCAGAGGGCCATGGACCAGATCTTAAGTGGCTTATCAGGAGTACAGTGCTATCTTGATGACATCCTGGTCACTGGCAAGAATGAGGAGGAGCCCCTTATGAACTTAAGAGCTACCCTACAAAGATTGGAGGAATTCAGCCTACACGTTCACTGAGACAAATGTGAATTTTTCCAGCCCTCTGTAGAATATTTGGGACATATAATTGCTGCTGCTGGCCTTCATAAGTCTCCAGCCAAGATGAAGGCAATCGTGGATGTGCCACACCCTCAGAATATAAACCAACTTCACTCTTTTTTAGGGTAACTGAACTATTAAGGTAAATTTATTACACGGTTAGCAACACTTCTGAAACCCTTACATGAGCTTCTTGGGTCAAACAGGACCTGGAACTGGACTGAAGCCTGTGATGCTGCGTTCAACAAGGCTAAACAAATTCAAGGGTTCTGACACACTTTGATCCGTCCTTACCTGAACAGATAGCCTGCAATGCTTCTCCTTATGGAGTTGGGGCCGTGCTGCCCCATGTTATGCCTTCAGGAGAAGAAAGGCCCATCACTTTTGCTTCATGCACCTTGACCAAGGCAGAGACTAATTATGCCCAAATTGAACGTGAGGCACTGGGAATTGTTTTTGGTGTCCGGAAATTTCACCAGTACCTGTTTGGAAAGAAATTCGTGCTCCTCACTGACCATCGATTTTGGGATCACACACAGGCATTCCACCTTTGGCTGCTAATCATATGCAATGATGGGCATTGATACTTTGTGGCTATATATATATGAGATCAAGTATAGGAAATCCTCTTTGCATTGCAATGCAGATGGTCTTTCAAGACTACCATTACCAGTACCCCGTCAAGATTCGGGCCAGAAAGGAATCCTACTTTGATCAGGTGGAAAATGTACCTATCACTGCTACTCAAGTAAGAGGAGCAACACGTATTGATGCAGTACTGTCTCAAGTTATCGATCTCGTGCTGCACGGAACATCATTACCCTACTCCCAGGTCAAACCTGACCTCTGCCCCATATGTCTAGGCAGATGGAGTTATCAACCCAGTCTGGGTGTTTGTTGAGGGACATGCTTGTCATTATCCCTCCTTCATTAAGACCAGATTTGTGGGAACATTCCAGTCACTGTGGCATAGTGTACATGAAAGAAATCATGCAAAGCTATTTTTGGTGGCCAGGCTTGGACAGGGCCATCAAAGAGTTGGCTAGAGCTTGTACCTCATGCCAGAATGTCCGGAACCCACCTCAGTTAGCACCTCTTCACCCCGGGACTGGCCCGAAAGGCCATGGCAACGTATTCATGTTGATTTTGCTGGGCCATTCAAAGGATGTGTGTTTTTAATTGCCGTTGATGCCCATTCCAAATGGCTGGAAGTCTATGTGATGCAGTCCACTACTATGGAAAACACATTCTGAAACCTACATGGCTTTTTTAGTCATTATGGTCCCAAAGCAGCTGTTGAATGACAATGGACCACAATTCATTTCCCAAGATTTTGAAAGTTTTATGAAGGCCAATGGGATACATTACATCAGGTCAGGACCATATTATCCCCTTGCTGAAAGATTCATACAGACTATAAAACAAGCTCTAAAATCTGCGAGGGGATGTTCACCCTCTCAGAAACATCTGGAAAACTTCTTGTTATCCTATAGAAACACTCCACAGGCCACGACTGAAGTGTCTCCAGCTTTCCTTATGATGGGACCGCAGTTGCGCTCTTGCTTTGATTTGTTGAAACCACAAGAAACATGACCAGTGGTTCAACGCCAACAGCAGGACCAGGTCATCGGATGTGCACTGAGAATGAAGGACCGCACCTTCACAATTGGCCAGCCTGTCCTCGCTCAAAACTTTGCTTCGAGAGCTAAATGAGTTCCAGCAACAGTCATCGCCAAAACAGGACCTGTTTCCTACTCTCTCCAGACAGCAGATGGCCTGGCTTGGCGGCGGAATGTTGATCAGTGGCTACCTGGTCATACCTGTTCTGAGGGTGCATCTCAAACTGACTTAATTGACTTCACCATTGTCAGTGATATACCATCAAGTCACAATCCAGCTGTTCATGTCTTTCCTACTCCAGCCACCTCTTCAGCACCGTCCGCCTCCACCCCGGCCCAACCAGGCACAACATCTTCTCCGGATCCTGCTACTTCTCCAGTACCTATGGTCACACCGCCACCAATATCACCTTCCAGTGTGGGTCCACCAGAAATTTGCTACAATCCATCTGGAGTGAGAAGGCCTCCTACTTGTCTGGATCTTTAGCTAGGGGCGACCCGTTCATCATGGGGCAGAATAATTCCCCAGGGGTTCGCCTGGAGATGGGGCAGTCTACCCTCTTCTCCCAGATTAGTGTTTATTCTTTTTTTTTTTG
>ML685779.1:25962036-26011974 GCA_007922175.1 Pelusios castaneus
GTTGAATACTTTTTCTTCTCCCAGTTTAATTTTTATTCTTTGGGGGGAGCATTTTTGGGGTGGAGGGTGTTTTCATTTGAGGGGGAGGAATATGTGGTGTCTCAGGTTACTGGGGCCATTAGGAGGTTGCCATAGTGATTAATGGGAGGGTTGTTAAGTTCTTGGGTAACCCTGTTTGTCTTCTGGCAGTTCTTGCCAGACATGCCAAATAAAGCCAAGTAAGGGAACTTCAAAGTCGGTTATGTCTATTGATTATTATTTAATCCTAGTACGTAACATTACCCAAATCAGGGCTACACCAGTTTTAACCACCTGGAGATCCGGCCCACTATATGTAAAAACTAGTCTGAGAGAGAATGAAGAATATGAGAGAAGCAGCAACTGGTAAGACTCAAAAGCTCTAAAGTGTTAGGAAAATATAACCTATTGTGGTTTTGATCAAATGTCAGTCTTACTAGCTATGTTCATATCATTGATCTGAAGAATGTCTCCCCGAACCCTACACATAAACTGAAAGACAAGGCGGAAAAATAAATTCGAATAAGAAATCAAGAGAGGGAGAAAAATGAACTGCTGTGATAAGGGTCAGACTACAATCAGCTGAGAAAAAAATCAACATTGTTTTTCTTTACTAAATCTACTTTTCTGAATCTCTTCCTTCTGTATTCTTCTGTTTATAATCTATTATAATACGACAAATGAATTATTAAGGGTCTAGTTATTCACTCCGTTTTACCAGGCTATATTAAAAACTGATGACCACTTGATGTCACACTGCAAAAACATCTGATGAAATGCTGCATGCCAGAAATAGCATATGAGAACCTGAAATAACACAGACCAAAACAAGGAACAACTGCAGCTAATGTCTGAAATGGCCCAAGAAACCTTCTAAGACCCCAGCAGATCTCAGAAACCTGGCAGCTGAAGGGGATGGGTTAATCACCATATATTATCTGAGAGTTTGTCTATAGTATAACTTTTTTTGTTATAACTTAAGTCGCTCAGGGGTGTGAAAGAACATCCCCCTGAGCAACACAAGTTACACAGAGAGAAGCGCCAGTGGACCCAAAGGAGGGCTCTGGGCTCCATCCCCTAAGGCTCCTGCAAGATCCAGTCCCCACTGCCTGCCGCCACAACGCTGGCAGGGCTTGCTGGGGGGGAAGAGGGTGCTGGAAGGGCCCCTGCCCTGCTGGCTCTGGGAAGTCAGGTTCCTGGGGCTACAGCCTGGGCTCTGGGTGCTCCCACTCAGTCCCCAGGCAGGTTAGTCCATCCTCGGGAGGGGTGGGCCAGTGCATGTTTGCTCCGCTGCTGTGGCGTTGCTGGTGTTGGGCACGCAGGGCATGTGTCTCGAGTCTCAGGGCCAGTGCACCGGATCTGGAAGAGACCCAGGACCTGAACACCACCGATGGCCCAATGTGCCCCTGCTGGGGCCGGGGACCCATGGCCTGCCCAGCTGCAGAGGCCCGATCCAGGCCCTGCCGGGGTTGGGGACCCATGGCTGGCCTGGCCGCAGAGGCTCGATCTGGCCCTTGCTGGGGCCAGGGATCCGGGGCCCGCCCGGCCACCGCTGGCCGGATCCAGCCCCTTCTGGGGCCAGGGATCTGGGGCCTTCCTGGCCACTGCCAGCCCAATCCAGCCCCAGGGAGACAAATCAGGCCTGCCCTGGGGGACAGAGCAGGCCTGGCAGGGCTTTTTCTTTGCCCGTATGCCCAGATGCCGTACCGGCACCTATTTATCCTTGGCCACTCTGCTGCCCAGCTTGGGGCTGGGGCCCCTGGGGTCAGCAGGGCAGGATAGGAAAGGAGTGTGTCTCTTTTCCCCTGCTGATCCCAGCTCCCAGCTGGGCAGTGGGGCCGGCAGGGGCCAAGCATGGTGGCTGCGGGCCAGAATCCAGCCCGTCAGGTGCTAGAATCTGGCCCGTGGTCACCTGGGAGCTGCAGCCAGGCTGCAGCTTTTTCAAATTTCCCACCCTGAGCATGCTCAGATGTGTGACTCAGGGCAGGAGCAGCCTGGCCAGGTAAGCGGGGCAAAGGGCTGGGGGTCAGGGAGCCAGCGGTCGGGTGGGGAAGGAGCAGAGGGGAGTCGGGGAGTGGCTGGGGGGAGAACAGAGGACTGGGGAAGGTCCTGAATGGTCGGGGAAATGGCAGTCAGGGAAGGGGGGGGGCGAGAGGAGTGGGAAAGGAGATTGGGGAGTCAGGGAACTAGCGGTGGGTGGGGAGGGGATGTGGGGGCTGAGAGGATTGGGGAAGGGGCCCGGGGTTGGGGCACCGATGGGCAGGCAGGTCGGGGGTGTCAGGGAGCCAGCGAGCAGGCGGGGAAGGGGGGGGCATCGGGGAGTGGGCAGGAAGGTAGGCGGTGGTGGAGGGGGGAGAGTTGGAGAGACCTTGGGAGGTGGCAGTGGTGAAGGTTCCTGACACTCCCCCCCTTTCCCCCCCACCGCTCCTGCCAGCATACCGGCACCTTGTTTTTAGAAAAAAAGCACTGGGGCCCAGGCCCCGAACCTATTTTGGGGCAACAATGCCCCTGCTCTGCTCTGCGGGCAGGGCAGGCTGGCATGCAATGCAGTCTCCAGGACCCATGGCCCTGGAGGTCTGCACTGGTGGCCACACTGTGTTGCCACATCCCTCCTGCCCCTCAAATACAGAGTGGCTGGAGAGAAGCCGGAGCAGGAGCGTCCTCTGGCCTCAGGCCCCTTGCCCAGTGACAGCCCTCCCATAAGCCACTGTGGAGAGGGTCCAGGGCCCCAGTCAGGGCCCACATGCTGGTGAGGAGCCCAGGGCCCTGGGGTCGCTTAATCCAGCCCTGGAGCTCTTTCCCGTCCAATTTACTCCTAATTTTCCTGTACAGCAGCTACACAAGCAATCTTATAGCAGTGCAGTTGTGCTGCTGAGCACTCTGAAGTGTAGACATAACCTCAGTTCTGGACATAGCCTCAGTTCCACAACTATGATTAGAAATATAACAAAGACCTAAAAAACATTATGAAGGACAATGGGAAAATACTTTTCTAATTATGTAGTCTGTTTACAGTATCATACAGACCACCTATGCTGCCCTGACTATGACCCTTCATTCAGAGCTGTGCAAATGAATGATATTTTTGGTGCAGATCAAGTGACATGTTTTTAAATTCATAGTTAATCAAAAAGTCAGAAAAACGTATTTTGGGGGGGTTAAACAGTTTAGCCCTGAAACAAAATCTTTTTTTTCCTGATTCAGGGCAATTTTTAACAAAAGTAAGGAGCAGGATTCACAAGGGGATTTGAGTGCTGCTTACACTGAACCAAAGAATGTGCTCTCCTTATACCCGGTAGCCTAATGGTTAGGGCAGTCACCCAGGATGTGTGGGGGAGACAGGTTTAAATTCCCACTGTCCCCTTTTTTTCCAATGAGTGCTCAGATCATCAGGAAGAGAATCACTCTCTCTGGCCCAATGAATATTTAAGAATTTCTTACAAAGTGAAACAGCTTCCACAGGAGATACTAGAGGACCCAACCCTAGAATGCCCTATAACCCAATTGTTGGAGTGCTTGTAGCCTCTGGGATTATCTTAAAGGTATTTTGTGTAGCAGAAATGCAAGAGATGTACAGGCCTGCATCCTATATTTAACTTAAGTGGTTAGGATAAGGTTTTGAGACCTCTGAACCTTATCATAAGTGAATTATCCAACAGTGAACTTGAGTTATTGGGGAACTGGTAATACTGTCCTTAGGGAATTTCTGAATACCAGGTATCCACAGGAATATGAACTGATACCCGCTTTTGAATATTTTATGGTAGGAACATCTGCAAAAGTACAACTATAAACTTGCCTTGGCAAGAAATTGACCAGCATGATAACAACTTGAGAAAATTAATGTCCCAACCCTAATTCCCTAATATGCTAGCTAATATACTGTAAGATAAAGCACATTCCTACATTATTAGTGTGAGGATGTTAGTTATAGATGAGGGAATTTGAATGTTGATATGAATATTCTTGGCAGTTGCCTGGTCCTTTAATAGACCAAACCACCATGTTAGTTTTGAGATCCTGACCATCAGATTCTTGCTATTTGGCATGACAGAGGTGGGGGTCGGACTCTCATAAAACACTGTCTGTCTCCCATCTCTACATCTCCATGAGTGCGTCTACACGAGTACCTTAGGTCAACTTAAGGACGCTTAAGTTGACCTACACAAAGCGGCATCCACACTGGGCTTTTATTAAGTCGACTTAAATGCTTCCATAAGTCAACTTAATAATAGCTTAAGTCGACTTAATAACACCACCTCTGAAGTTCGACTTAAGCCTCAAGTCTACTTCTTAAGTCGACTTAAAGCCAGTGTGGATGGGGAATAGCGCCAAGTTGACCTTATTAAGTCAACTTAAAGCCAGTATGGACGGGTATGTCTACTGTTAAGTTGACTTAAAGTATAGCCACTCTGTTAAGTTGACTTAACCCGGTTGACTTTAAGTCGACCTTGTTAAGTTGACTTAACAGAGTCAATTTAACTTTACAAGTGTAGACATAGCCCATGAGAATAATCACATGCAAGAGAGGAAATACACTCACCTAGGAGACCTGCAATCAAATTCCTGCTCTAGAGTTGGGATTTGATCTTGGTCGTGCACATCCCAGGTGAATGTTCTGACCACAGGCGTAATAGAGTTTAAAGGGGGCATCATCTCCTCCTTTCTGGTTTTGTAAATGCCAGTGGTGACTACGTCCACTTGTGAATTTAGTCTGAAAAGTTGAAACAATATAGTTCAGAAATGTCAAAATGAACTATTTTAACATTTCTGATCCCCCCCCCTCGTTTTTCCCCAGCCGAAGTAATTCACTGAAATCAGCACAACTTCATGAAATGTTTTGACTGAGTCAAATCTGAATTTTTCAATGGAAAAAAAGCTTTAATCAATTTTTTTGCCCTCCTCTAGCTGTGTATGCATATTAATTGTGCCACAGCGAAAGCATGCTCATCATCCTTTAGGGGGACTTTAAAAAACCCTCATATTTTTCTGTGATGGTACGACGTTCTGTGGAACTCTACCTACAACAGTATTACTCACAACAAGGTTTAAAAATCAGGAATCAAGTGACAAAATATGTTTAGATTGACTGAAAAGAAGTTTGATATTTAAAATGTGTGTTTGTTGATTTCTTTTAGTTTGTTGGACTTTTTTGGAGTCTTTAGTGTTAATATTTTCAAGTTTTTCCTCTGCATCTTCTCCTATAGTGTCTTGGGTACCCTGATTTCAGATGTGCTGAACACCTGGAACACTATTTTCACTTGCATTGGACTTATAAACGTGCTCTCATAAATGAAATTCAGTTTGAAATTGTTTTTGCCCTCTGACTAATGTAAACATCTTTCTTTCTTTCTTTCTATTATATTTTTAGGAAGCCCAAGAACCTCTCCATTATATTTTAGCTGTAACCACTTTGCCCTAATGGATATATAAAGTTGGGCTTTTGAAGTGGCAGCTGACAAATTCTTTGGATGGACATTACACACTCCTGACCCCTGTAGTACTCCTGAAAATGATGAACATCTTTTAAAGAGTGAATAGACCTAGACAGGCCTAGGGGCATTGGATACTAGGGATTAACTCAAAAGGCAGGGTCAGAAAAAAAAGATAACATTTATAAAGTATACAGATTAAAGAGAAAAAGAAAAGATTAAGAGGAGAGAGACTGCTACAAATCAGTACAGCCGAGTGAGACTGCTGTATTCTTCTCACAGAACAGCTCAACCTCCCTTTATTCAGAAATGTTCAATGGTAACAAATGGTGCCTTGGACTTCTCCAGCCTCCTTGCTTTTATGCATATCCCTCTAGTATATTCCATGTTATATCTCTCAGGGAAATGGTTGATTTTTTTCAAACTAACGGAACTCAGTAAGAAAACCAGCAGCCCTTGCTACATAGCCCACTTATAAAAAGCAGATACCTTCAGTCTAATCTAAAACAGCATTTATACATTTAGAGTATCACATTAAAAACTGTGCATTCATAACCCATTGGAGCCTGTTTTTCAAAAGAGTTCAATGCTGGAAAACAAGTGCTCAGTTCCAAAAATTGTGGCCATAGTTTCAAAAGACACAAGCACCCATCAGCTTCCATTGTGATAGACATGGCCAGAGATTTTCAGTGGAGATTAGCATCCAGTGCACTGTGCTTCATTGAAACCTGGGCCTCCAGATGTGGCTGCTTAGCGCTTCTGAAGATTCTGGTGGAGTCACATTCATTAATATTAGTAACTCTTAATTGATCAGAAATTGATCCTCGCTGAAGTCCTTCTGTCTACATGGAGTAGGAAGAGTGTGGCAGGAGGGGGCAGTTGCTGCTGGCAAAGACTGGTGGCCCTTCAGAGTTTTAAAAATGATATTTCTGGCCCTTGGGCCAAAAAGGTTGGGAACTGCTGATTTTAACTCATTTCTGTGTAAGGATGGGGAGGTGTAACCTTCCTTGGAGATTGACAGAGAGGGAGGACCAAACTCCCTTTGGGAGGTGGAACCAGGAAGTCCACCCTCACCTGACCAGAAGCAGAGGGGTGGGACAGGAAGTGGAGGTACAAAAGGCTGGCAGCCCAGCTCAGTTGGGAGATGACAGTCAAGGGAGAAGGATATCTCTCCATTGGGGCTGGGACAGAGCTTAGCCAATACCCCAGAGAGGAACTGCCTGAGCTGCCCATTGCCTGGGGCCCCGAGGACTGGCCCGACTGGCCCTCACCCACCATGCCAGATGGATCCCTGGTGCCCTCATGACTTGGAGAAGCTGCCATCTGTTGACAACCCAGAGGAGCAGGCAGAGACACAGGAACCCTGTGGACCATAGGAGTCTCCTGGCCCTTGTGACCTTCTGCCGATGGGACCTGCCACATCTGCCCCCAGTTGACAAGGCCAAGTGATTCTGGAACCTCCCTCTCACAGAGTACCCTGAAGAGACAGAGGACCTTGGAGGACAAGGTGCACTGGAGAACGGGGAGAGGAAGAAGCCCAGAAACACCAGACACCAGTTCAGTTTTATTGTGGCCTGTAGCCAGGACAGCATGTTTCAGCTACTTCAGTGACAGGACACCCCGGCATTTCCAGGGTCATAGGCTGGGACACAGTAGAGTCAGGTGGGCCTGTGTCCCCCTCTTCCCCTTTCCTACCTAATCTGGTTAACCCAGGGCTACTTAGCTCGTCCTGCCTCAGGGCCAGGCCATTCCTGTTTTCTTCTCTATCAAAGGTCCATAGAGCCTTTACTGCTTCTGTCCTGTACTGCCTGAGGGATGGGGGCTTTGCCTTACAGACTCGCTCTACCCAGGGTTAGAGAACAAGGTTGCCCACGAAGGGGATGTTTACAATCTATTAAACGTTTAAACAAAATAGCTTTGTAATGGTATCTAGGTATTTCTTCCATTTTCCAGTGCTCAGAAATGTACATTTTCAGAGATTCATAAACACAGAGCAGCACATTTTTGTCTTTAATTGATCGTTCAGCAGCTGCTGCAGAAGGTTATGGTGGTTTTATAAAAAAGGAACACTTTTCAATACAACATTTGATAAAGGAGGTTATTATTTAGTAAGTTGAGAGTGAAAGAGGTCTTAGCCCGCATGGTATTATCCATGGACCCTTTATAAAATGTATTTCGGTTGCTGTTTACTGCCTTTTTTATTAGTTTGTCTCTTTTTCAGTGTATTGGGTTCAAGAAGAAAACAGCTGTTCATTTGTTTTGTCAGTAATAGAAAGAAGACTTGAACAGCTGATGACAGGTAATTTGGGCTGATGTCGAAGTTCTCATAATAGAAACAGCGAAGAAAGCTATTACTTGATCTTTGTGTCTGTATATATGTGACAAGACTCTGAACAAAGGAAATAAAAAATCTTCACAGTGTAAATAAACAACACGAACACATAGATAGTAGTGTAAAGATAGAGGAAGCCATTTCCAGTACACAACAACAAGATATATTGATTCTACAAAACACAGGAACTATGCTAAATATTTTTGGAAGGCATCTATTGACACCTTATCTATTAACTTCTTACATACATAGATCATACTTATTAGAGCTTTCTTCCCATAATGGACACTGAATAATTGCAATTCATTATATAGTCTTTACAATTACTAGGCAACTTTATAGCTCATTCACTTTGTATGGTTTTATTTTGCATCTCTTCCTTTTCTTGCCATTCACCTACAGGAGATTTCTGTGCTGCTAGATTTTCTGGCATTCTGCCTTCCAACTCCTGGATTTTTCCAGTAACTCAGTTCCTCTCTCAGTCACCACTTGTCTTCCTTGCACTCACATCCATGTGGGGTGCTCATTTGGATTAAGACTTAAGGATAATTGTTCCTTCATTGTCCTTAGGAAATTAAAGTTATCCTCATACTTCCACCATGTCTAACCATGATGCTACTCTTTACATATACGTCTCTGCCCTCCATCTCTTGTGTCTGTCATTGACTTTACTCTTACTGGCTGTCCAGTCTGGAGTTTAGGGAGCAGATTGGTACCTCTGTCATATTAGTATTTGACTTCCTATCGCCACTGTTTAATTTGTTCTGACATTTCTTCTACTACTCTTGGCTTCAAAGTTCATTTGCTGTAGGCGGCATTTCATTTGTGTCATGATAGATGTTAGCATGGGTTGCTGTTGGTGCCTTCTCTTGGTATGTGTCTGCCTTGAAACCAACTCTTGATTTATCATGAAGCCACAAAAAATCTTATTTTTTCACTTATATTCTCATATATTTGCACCTCAGCAGGAAGTGGAATGTTGCTCATAGCCATTGTTGAAGTGACTCAGTGTCACTAGTCAGCATCACAAAGGCTATGTCTACACTTACTAAAGTTAGTTCGAATTAGTTAATTCAAATTAACTTAATTCGAACTAGCAAAATTTAGTTCAAACTAAGCAAGTGCCATTCATGGCACTTGCTTAGTTTGAATTAGCGAATTACATTGAGTTCAATGGGCCGATTAGTTCGAACTAAGCAATTAGTTCGAACTAACATGGCCACATTGGTGACTTCGAACTAAGTAGTTCGAATTAACCCTTAGTTCAAATAGCATATTCAAATTTATTTGTTTGAATTAAGGAAGCCCTTAATTCGAACTAATTAAAGCCTAGTGCAGCCATGGCTTTAGTTAGTTCGAATTAAGCTTCCTTAATTTGAACTAACTTGCCAGTGTAGACATAGCCAAAGAGTTTAAAAAATAAAAACTCAGTCATCCCATTTAGAGCTCTATATAAAGAACTGCACACAAGAAGTGATGTATAATATACAAGCATACCACATTTTATTAGTCCTACAAAACCCAAGAATTCTGAGTACAATCAACTAGCACCTCACCCATTAGCTATTTAGCTGTATGTAGATAATTTTCAGAGCAAGTGGTGGCCTTGGAAACTTGCTCTTGCCTTAGTATTGTAACTTCCTAGAATGTCCCTGGTCCCCAAGAGTGGTAGAGTCTATATGCTCTACACTCCAAATTATCCCTGTAGCTTCCCTCTTCTGTAACCATTTAGTCCTTTGTGTTTGAGTTCTTTAGGGACAAAGGTGGCCTGCTTGTTGCTTGAGATCATAAATGGCAAAAAGACATACTTTTTACACAATACAGACTGTGGAGCTCATTGCCACAAGATATCATAAAGACCACAGTTTAGAACGATTTAAATAAGGATTATCCATTTATATGGATAACAAGAATATCCAAATTATCATAGGAATTACTAGACAGGAGGTTCAGAAGGGAATTTAAATCATTATGCTTCATGGCATAAGCCAGTCTCCAGCACTTGGGGGGTAAGAGGGTTTCCCTAGTGGGGAGGGCAGATTATGTCATAAATGACAACTATATTATTGATTATTATTTGGGTTGCAGTTGTGCTCAAGACGCCATCATGCTGTATAAACACGGTGCTTGATAAAGTTCCTGAAGGTGTCTGTCTCTGTCTGAAGGATCAGAGCAAATGTGGTTATATCTTAGGGCTTGGCTGTAGACTATGGATTGTGTGGTGTATCCTGGATGAAAGCTCAAGGGATGTAGGTAACTATAGTTATCAGTAGGTTTTTGGTATAAGGTGGTGTTTATGTGTTCATCACTAATTTGCACTGTAGTGTACAGAAAGTGGATCTCCTTTGTGGAGTGTTCCAGGCTAAGTTTGATGGTGGAGTGGAAATTGTTGAAATCTCTGTGGAAATCTTCAAGGGCATCCTTACCATGGGTCCAGACGATGAAGATGTCATCAGTGTAGCCTATGTAGAGGAGAGGTGTTTTTGGGATGAGACTTAAGGCAGTGTTGTTCTAAGTCACAAAGTTCACCCACGAGATGTGCTGTGGCATCATCTGGGGTGGTTCTTCTAATGGCTTGTAATCCATCTTTGTGTGAGATGTTGGTGTAAAGAGCTTCTTCGTCCAAAGTGGCTAGGATGGTGTTTTCTGGAAGTTCACCAATGGATTGGATTTTTCTCAGGAAGTCCGTAGTGTCTTGAAGATAGCTAGGAGTGTTGATAGCATAGGGTCTGATGAGAGAGTCCATATAACCAGATACACCTGCTGTAAGTGTGCCAATGCCTGAGATGATGGGGTGTCGGGGGTTTCCTTTTCTATGGATTTTTGGTAGTAGATAGATACCCCTGATTGGGGTTCTGTTGGGGTGTCTGTCTTTCAGACAGTGAGAGACACTTTCAGGATCTCTGTCAAGCATTTTTAAAATGACAGTACCCACCTGTGGAAATGAAGAAATGGATTGACAGAGCCAGATGGGTACCCAAACGTCAACTACTACAGGAGAAACCCAAGAAAGAAAACAACAGAACGCCATTGGTTGCCACCTACAACCCCCAAGTCAGACCTCTTCAACACATCATCAAAGATCCACAGCCTATTCCATAAGATGATCCCTCACTCTCTCAAGCCTTGTGAGACAGACCTCGTCTCGTTTACAGACAGCTCCCCAGACTTAAGCAGATACTCACCAACAACTACAGACCAAACAACAGAAACATTCAAGCAGGAACATATCCCTGCAACAGACCTTGCTGCCAACTTTGCCCCCATATCTACTCAAAAGACACCATCACAGGACCTAATCAAGCCAGCTATTCCATCAAGGGCTCATTCACCTGTTTCTCCACCAATGTGATTTATGCCATCATGGGCCAGAAATGCCCTGCAAACAGGACCGTCTCTGCAGAAAAGAATAAATGGACACAAGTCTGACATCAGAAATCACAACATTCAAAAACCAATAGGGGAACACTTTAATCTCCCTGCTCACTCCATTGACAACTTGATAGTAGCTGTGTTCAAACAAATGAATAACAAATCACAGCTTCAAAGAGAAACTTCAGAACTGGAATTCTTATGTAGATTTGACTCCGTTGCCTCCGGGTTAAACAGGGACTATGGATTTTTTCTCATTACAACAGGTGATTTGACCTCCCCTTCCTCTATATGCTTTGATTTGCTGTTACAGCCTGACCTGATCCTATGACTTACACTTCCCTGCATTTATTTTGTTCCCATTCTGTAAGTTTCCTATCTTCAAGTATCTGACGAAGGGGGATTTTCTCCCATGAAAGCTCATGTGATAAATAATTTTGTTAGTTTTTAAAAGTGCCACAGGACTCCTTGGTTTTTTGCATTTTTAAGAAAAGCCTCAAAATATCTGACTATGTTTAAAATATGTTTTTCTGCTTAAAACAACTAAAAAAAGAGAAACAATTCTATGTTTCACTCCCTGTATGCTGGGTTACCCAGTTAATGATGCAATAAGGTCTTCAATGGATGGAGAAAGGATGTCTATTTATATATCATCAGTGAGCTGTGTGGTGATTTAGCCACTTGCTTTCCATTCATACTAATGGGAGTGATGTATGTAAATTGTCCCCAACAATATATTTAGGATTTGACATCTTGAATGCTAGGCATTCAATTGCAATCTAAACTATGAAACATATCCTGTGGTCATGAAAGAGTTATGACTGGGAATTCAACACAAAGAAGTGAAATCGAAAAGAGGTTATTTGGCAGAAACTAGAGAGAGTTCTTATAAGCTGCAGACTGGGCAGATGGAATTAAAAGATGTGCAGTTTAGGGAAGGATCAAAAGAGAATCAACACCTCCTTGATAGAGGAGTGAGAAAGCAACAACGGAGCATGCAATTTGGCATGTGCTGACATGGGCAGATCAGTAAGTGGAGCTTAGAAAAACAGCTGAGCAGAGTGAAATAAACTGGGGTTTGGAAGAGGAAAATGCAGACACACTGAACACTTGCAGTCAGTTGAAATGAGCATATTACATTTACTTCACAGCAAGTTGCCAACTTTCATTATTTGTATGAGGAGTCTCAAGATACCTTGTGTTTTATCATAAAGCCCTGGCACTTGGGAGTCCTGTGATGATGCAGAGTCTCAGCTTATATTATCTTTTAAAGGAAGTGATGGGTGTGGAGAAAAACATGAAAATATTGCATGCTGAAAGATGAAAAAACAGAAGGTAACCTCCCTAACCCAGCCCCAACCCAGTATTTATTGTTTTTTAAAATGTAATAGTTTTTGAGACGTGTTGTTTGGTGACCTGACTCCTGACTTGTGATTGCAAATAGTGTTTCAGAGTCTGTTATGGCTCTTGGCTTTGATTTAAGAAAGAGAATTTGCATAAGCGGCTGGTGGATTGGGAATTCAGTACCTATATCAATAAGCAATTCCTGTGTAGACGACATGAAACTTTGGGGACAATCCTGGAAGTTGCTGAGTCGTCTATCTCTGACATTGGAAAGCATTTAAGCCAGTATTCTACTACCTGCATCCTTCAAGTCAGGCGTATGATTTCTGAATCAGGGCCATGGAGCTCAGCAACCTGTATGATGAAGTCCTTGGTAAGGTTTCATTGTGGAATTCCCTAAACATTCCCTGATTGTGGGAAGGGGAAGCTGTTTCAATCATCTTGCAAATGTGCCCTAGACAGAATCATAAGATCCCTGACTTCATTATGCCAGGAAGTGAAGAGCTCCTGAGACTGTTTGATTGGAATTGAGGAGTGATGAGCTATTTATAGGATTTGTGTATTTGAGCAAATTGTTATTTATTGTGCCACGTTTCAGAGGGGTAGCCGTGTTAGGCTGTGTACAGTAAAAACAACCACACTCCTGTAGCACTTTAAAGGCTAACACATTTCTTCGGGCATAAGCTTTCATGGGCTCTGAAGAAGTGTGTTGGAGCCAATGAAAGCTTATGCCTGAAGAAATTTGGCAGTGTTTAAGGTGCCACAGGACTCTAATTGTTATTTATTGTGCAACCTTTTTTTTTTTAAATTCCCTGTTGTGGACACTGCCTGAATGATAAAATAATGCTCAGAGTGAAATTAGTACTTGTGTTTTTCAGAGGGGCTGAAGGCTTTGAAATAAGTCTGTGGCACAAAGGTGATTTTATCAGAAATAATAAAGGAGGAAGAGAGGACAAATGCAACATGAATTGCTTAAGTGTTCTTTTTGGTACCCTGCTAAAAGCACCCGTGGGAAGTACCATATCCCATTTTATGTTTTTTTCTCCATTTACCATGCCTCTTCTCCTTCCAAACATCATTTGTAGACAATTTATATACCAAATATTTTCTATAGTCTCTCATGTGACATTCAATTATTTGCTATATATTAATGGGGTTTCTTGTTCCTAATGTTTGGCATTCCAGAAGTTCAGTATTTTAACTTTCTTTAGGTTTGAAATACAGATTGTATATTCATTAATGGACATGCATTTTACAGTATAAAACTTGCTGCTATCTGCCAGAGCCTCCTTACAAATGACTCACAGATTCTTTGGGAAAAATAATAATTATCTTGGAAGAATTAAAATAAAAATAATCCCCATTGATTGCCTCTGTTGTATAGTAATGCTGGGTAACAGGTTAAGAGCAAATGAACACGTTTAGTCTCTTTCTGTCTTGCTAATTTAGAGCTAAAATTACATTTCTGAGGATTTCTGCTTCTATGGCTTCAGAATTCTGACATTTACATCTGGATCTCATGCTGCCTTCTATGCCCACCTATGCAGAGCCTCCATAAGAAATGAATATAATATACTTATAAACTATTAGTAGCTAGTTCAAGCACTGTCAGCTCCTTGGATAAAACACATTGTGGGCTTTATCCAACTGACAACTGACATTGAAGGTAATGGGAAGATTTTCTATTACTTCATTGGGAGATGATTCAGATCTGTAAAAGTGTTGTCTGTAGGTGGGTCTGGAGTCTCCACATACATACATGACTCCTACTGATAATAATTGCCTCCATCAGTGTATCTAAGAGATGATGATTCTGTGAATGTTGGCTGCTGTTTGCATACTAAAAATCAAATACATGTGTGCTGGAGGGCATATTCACATTCAGATAAAGATTTCAGGTGCTACAAAGTTTTGTGGCTGATTGGACCCTTTGATTTGGCCTATTATAAATATCAGGCCTCGCTGCCCATATAGCTCTAGATCCAGATATGGATTCCGAGCCACACTCTGAAGTTGGGAGATTCAGATCTTCTGCTACGGATTGGTCCTATATCTCATTATGGTGTATTATTATGCCTTTTGCAACAGGCTAGAGGTCTCCACACATATGCAACGTATTTGGACAGCATCTTCATTTCTTTGTGTCTGAAACCATGAAACAGGCAGTAGAAGAAGAGGAAACTCAATTTATTTTTCACCTTTGCTTTTTCTTACCTACACTCTGACCAATAACACATCTTTTCCAGGACTACTCATAACATTCCAAATCAAGCTTCGAAATCTTTGACTTCTGTTGTTTGTTTTGCTTTTAAAAACTTGCCATGTTTCTTTCTTTCCCACCTCAGATGTGGGTCAGGTGAAAAAACCCAAGGATCTAAAATTAAACTGCAGCAATTTTGAGGACTGGGCTAGTGTAGTGTGCATTTCTAACTAGTGTTTCATTGATGTTGCATTGTCACTCAACATCCTTTTACAAATACTGTGTGAATAGATCTGATGGCAGTGGTTCAACATAGAAGAGAATATTAATATTATAGGTAACCTGAACTGAGATTTTAATAAATCAGTTATTGTTATTTTTCTAATTCGCCTTTAGACTATTAGCCAAATACAACAATATGTAAAACATCTGCTGTAAGCATTGGAATTTAAAGCTTTTAAGGAAAACTATACCAAGGGGTGGAGCTTGCCCAAAGTTATGTGAAATGTGACACAGAGATCTTTCAAATAAGCAAATTTTCTTTAACAAATGTTGACAATGAAAATCAATTATAAGTAGTTTGGCTTTGAGAGACACAAGCTGTTCCGCTGACTAACTCGATTTAGGCATGACCTGTGTGGTGATGCTTAATCTCCTTCTCTATTAAATACTATTTCAAATAACATGTTAATGGAAGGGGTCCACAATACTTTATAGGCAAATGAATGAACAATAGCTGGATAGTTTTATCTGGATTTTAAATAATCCCCAGAGGATCAGAATGGGGATTTATTTAGGAGTCAGTAAGTTATAATATGAAGTTACCTGTGTTAAATTCTGCTGCAGAACTCTGTGCGAAATGCTTGCATTACCCCTAGTTAAATGTGGAAAGAGGGGAAAGAAGTTATCTCACAGTCCTTTCAACTGCTTTTTGGCTTATCTGACTCTTTTGTGTCAATCAGAGTTCTTCATTCATTTTTAGCCAAAGACCAAAATGTGTCGCTGAATTCCACAGAATGGGTTAAGATTTACAGAAGAGATTCTTCTCTACATATCTTTTGAACAAAGGAAATTTGAGATGTGTGCTCTTTACCTGAATCTATTGCAGCAAGATAGGAATTACTAATATACAGGGCTTTTTCTTCTACCCATACGCACAGGTACTGCGAACTGGCACCTATTTTTCCCTGGCCGGCTCCATTGTGCAGCTGGAGGCCTGGGTCACAGGGCAAGGAAAGTAGCGGGTTTCCTTTCCTCTGCTGACCCCGGCCCTCAGCTGGGCAGCGGGGCTGGCAGGGGCCAGGAGCGGCAGCAGCGGGCCAGAATCCAGCCCGCCAGGGACTGGAATCCGGCTCGCAGACACCTGGGAACTATGGCCAGTTGCAGCTTTTTCAAATCTCCCACTCTGAGCATACTCAGATGTGTGGCTCAGGGTGGGAGTAGCCTGGCCACCCACCCCTGCAGCTCCAGGCCAGGTAAGGGGGAGAGGGCCAGGATGTTGGGGAGCTAGCAGGGGGGCCAGGGGCAGAGGTGGGTGCGGGCCGGGAGGAGCGGGAAAGGGGCCTGGGCAGGCGAGAGGAGTGGGGAGCCAGTGGGAGTGGGTGGGGGGGAAAGGGGCTGGGGGTCAAGAGGAGTCAGAAAGGGGTGGAGGGGTAGTCGAGAGGAGTGGGAAAGGGGTTGGAGGGGGGCTGAGAGGAGCAGGAAGCCAGCGGGTGGGTAGTGGTGGGGGGGGGGCAAGAGGAATGGGGAAGGGGCCTGGGGCGTAGCGAGGGGGAAAGGCGGGGCTTGGGAAGTCTGCTGGGGCCCGGCAGTGGTGGAGGGCCCTGACCCGCCGCCCGCTTGGCGGGGGGGCCCCCCCCGTTCCTGCCAGTGTACCGGCTCTTTTTTTATTAAAGAAAAAAAGCACTGCTAATACAACGGGTTTCTCCTCTACGTAGCTCTGTAGGAGTCTGGCCAAATGGCCATTGCACATCACAAGGTGTTCTTTCAATGTGGACTGCAACTGGGAACGTGATTCCCAACTGTTATGTTCATATAAAGGCTGACTGCTCTTAATATACAGAGTTCTGTTCTGTTCCCTACATGCATGAATGTTGAATTCTGTCCTGAATACATTTCTGTTGGGAGAAATTGCATTATTTTCTGAAACATTTCAAAAATTTCCTTGCCTTCATTCATATGTCGATAGTGGCATCACTGTGTATCCCACTTAGTGTGATATTGCAGCACTTTTATCCCTGTCTATAGTATGAAAATTACATTAAGCTTTCATGCAGACCAGAAGACCATCACAGGCGACTGTGCCATGTTTGCCTGTTTTTCCATGGTAGTCATCTTCACTATTCAAGTGTGTAAGTAATGTTGTCCATCCTTTTAATGGTGGCACACTTGTGTGTGGTGTGTGTGTGGTGGGAACATACCTCTTTCATTATGTCAGCTTCTTCCTCTGGCATTGGAGGAGCTTGGAGAAATTCAGCCCTATGCTGGAGGTTTAATTCTAAATGTTGGTTTATTTTCAATATTTATAAACTAGGCCCTCAGGTTGGCTCGAGAGGTTTCCTTAAGCAAAAATACATGTCCTAACTCCCACTGCTTCTTCTGATGCCAGCTACCAACTACCCCCCACTCTCTTTAACCCATTTGGGGTCCAGCTATGCTGGGAATCAAGGCTCCAAAGTGAAATAAACATAAGTTTTCCTTAATAGTGAAAAACAGCTTTTTCTCTAACAGAAGCTTTCCCTCCTTGCTGCACACAGCCCTTCGGCAGACTACTCCCCATCCCCCCATCTTCCTCTCCTTTTTGTCTTTCTTTGGGTTTTTTTGGCATAGCAACTTCATCATATGAGGCTCTTTTTCTTCATTCATTTTTAGCCACGTGATGGGGGTTTTATTACTATCCTTTAATATTGTCTAGTATATTGAAGAAAATATAGAAAGGCTTTTTTTCTGCCCCTGCTCCCTTCCCAGTTTCCTGATTTTCTAACTAGTCCATTTAGGGGGGGAAAAAACCCTTTGGCTACATCTATACTGGCAATTTAAATCGACTTAAGGAGGCTTAAGTCGACTTAAGTTAAGCTACGTCCACATTAGGCTTTCATTAAGTCAACTTAAGTTGACTTACTGAAAGCTTAAGTCGACTTAATTACTACCACTCCTTAAGTCGACTTAAGGACAGTGTGGACGTGGAGTAACCCCGAAGTAGGCTTTATTAAGTCGACTTAAGGTGCTTAAGTCGACTTAACAAAGTGGACTAAGTCGACTTAAAGTTGACTTAAAGCTAAGTCAATTTAGTCCACCTTGTTAAGTCGACTTTAATAAGATCGACATTGAAGTTGACTTAACAAAGCCTTTGATTCCAAGTTGATTCCATTTTTCATAAAGAAACTTTCTTTCCATAGAAGGTTGCCCACATGTCATAGAACATGATAAACAGTTTCTTTGGTTTTGCACACATTACAGAGACTGTCTTTGTGCCTTAAATGATAAGTTAAACTTATTGAAAAAAACATAATAACCTGTCAGCACTCTAAATGACTACTTCACTTTTTCTAACATGACTGTTGAGTATAATACTATCTTCAATTTTTGAATCTTCATCCTTTTGTTTTCTTAGTACTTAGGTCTTGCCATTCCTTCACAAGCTCCTTTTTGACTGCACTTTTAAATTCTTGTCAATTCAAGAGTATCTTAATATCCACCTCCTCATTTTTAGAGCACATTTTGTTGCTTAGTCAGCCATCTCATTTCTAGGTATTCAGAGATGCGCCAGAATCCATGCTATTGTTACATAGATATTTGATTGCATTATTTCTGTAGTTAGGACCATTATTTCATTTACTATATCATTTCTGCTTTCCAAAGTCCCATACCTGATTGTCATTGTCCCCTTACAAAGAATCAGATACAATGACAGCTGTAGCCAATGTACATCTCTTATCCAGATTAATGTTAAAATTATCCCCATTAGTTTAACCTGTCAGTTCAGGCACGTAATTTGAAAGCCTTTAAGACTTCTGGATTCCAAGACTAGGAATGCAGAAGGCTGTTTCCACTCTATCTTCTGATCCATCTGTATAGATTTAGTAACATGGCCCCATTTTTCATAAATAAATTTAGAAATTTTATGGGTCATAATGGTTTTTTTTTCCCCTTCCTCCCTTTTTTCATACAATTCCAAATCCACAAATGGGAGAATGACTATCCAGCTGCTATTCAATTCCCCACAACTAACATTCTATAATTCTCTCAATTTTTCACATCTCCTTTATCCATTTTTTGATCCTGTTAGTCAGAGGAAGTCTTTGGCAATGCATTTTGTCTATTAAGCTCCTAGCAATCATCAGAAATCTGTTGAGTACTTCTGTTTTCATGATTCCCTTTTACCTTTTCCCAAAAGGTTTCATCCTTAGATTTATAGGTGCTTCTCCAGTGGTTATTTGCAGCACACACAGGTATTAGCACTACACCACATGACAATCTTAGAGTTCAGGCCCTGAGATGTTACATGTTTCTAAGAGTTGTTTCTGAGGATGAATCAAAAGCTTGGCATCTGTAGTCTACAACTGTATTTATCTATGCTATATATATCATTATTAATATATTTTTATCTGTATTCCCTTTGTGTTCAGCTAAACTTTTAAGTAAGTTCCTCCTAGTTTTGTACTTTTTATGTAACCTTTCCAAGTTAATTTATTTTCAAACAGTAATCCTAAGAACATAAACTTTTGAGCCATCTGCTTTTTTTTTTTTTTCCCCCAGAATAAGAAATAAATCCCATTCTTCCATAACATTCTACCTGGCTAAAAGCATTTCCTTTGTTTTTGCAAGTCAGAATTAAGTACCCAGTGATTTCCCCACTTTGAAATTCTCTATGGTGCCTTGTTTATGTTTTCCATGGCTCCTTTAAGTCTCTTATGCTTAATCCATAAGCAGTCATCTGGGAAAATGGAAATATTTATTCCCATTTGCACATTTTGCAGGAAGTCATTTATCATAAAAGAAAATAAAGGAAAGCAAAGTAAATCTGATAATACTCCTGTGTGGAGTTGTATTTGTAAGTTTCTAGACTTTTGAAAAAGATTTTCCCACTTTGATTTGTATATTTCTGTCACTTAAAAAGTCCCTTATCCACTAAGACAGGGGTTCTCATCCTTTTCAGGGCCACAACACAACTGGGAGGCTTCCCAGCTGTGCGTGACACACCAAGTCTCCCCACCTCCCTACAACTAAGGCTCCCTTCACCCTACTTTGGGACTGAGCAGGGTAGCCTCCCATGTAGTGCTGAAAAACCCTGTTTCAGCAGAGTTTGTTACTTTGGTTGGACGGTAACAAAATCTGCTGAAACACAGTTCTCAGCAATACACCAACACTAGAGCTGGGAGCCACCTGGGCTCCAGAGACCTCTGCAGCCTCGGGACTGCCCCCCCCCTGCTGCTGGCTCCTCTTGCTCTGCTTCTAAGCATGGGGCGGGGAGCTGGCAGGCATTACGGCAGGGAGCCTTGCAGTTCTGCAGAGATCCCTGCAGCCTTAGGACTGCCCCCAACCCGAGTGACGTGCTGCAATTGCTGACTTCCCCTTGCCCTGCTTCAGCCTGGGAGCAGGACAAGGCAAGGTGGCTGCAGTGGAGCTCCATCTGGGAGCGGGGCGGTGTAACACCAGTTTTTGGTGACACATCTCCCTGCTCCTCATGACACAGTGGTTGAGAATGGCTGCACCAAGACATTTTCTCTTTTATTGTTGGCTAGTTTACATGTGAAATCTTCCCTCCCTGGCTGTCCATCTTCTTTATGATTTTCTCAGCTATGTTATTTGTTGATGAAATTCACAAATTCATCCCCTGAATTAAATCTAGTAGATATAGATATATATATACACAGATTATATAAGTATATAGATTTTATATATTAAATAGTCTATATTATATAGATGATAAATAGATATTTCAATAAAATTCAATAAAGACAAATGCAAAGGACTCCACTTAGAAAAGAACAATTAATTGCATGCATACAAAATGGGCAATGACTGTCTTGGAAGGAGTACTGTGGAAAGGGATCTGGGTGTCACAGTGGACCACAAGCTAAATATGAGTCAACAGTGGAACACTGTTGCAAAAAAAGAAAGCAATGGGCTTAAATTGCAGCAAGTGAGTTTAGGTTGGACATTAGGAAAAAAATTGTAACTGTCAGGGTGATTAACCACTGGAATAAGTTGCACAGGGGAGGTTGTGGAATGTTCATCATTGGGAATTTTTAAGAGCAAGTTAAGCAAACACCTGTCAGTGATGGTTTAAGATGGTACTTGGTCCTGCCATGGGTGCAGGGGACTGGACTCGATGACCATGGTCCCTTCCAGTTTTGATTCAATAGTATTAGGGTATGTGTAATACCGAGAGACTCTGGTTGTCATCAGCTATGATCAAATATGATACCTTTGGTGCTCAAAGCATCAGCCTGTACTGCACATGCCACAGGACTCTGTTTGTTACACTTCAATAGACTAAACACGGCTACCCTTTAGGATCTTGACTGTATGAGCTATGTGTCTCTGAGCCAAAACTGTAGCAGACTCAACAACCTCTAGTTCATCTAGTTGCCACTAGAGAGGGATGGAATGTATGTCAAGCAAATGTGGGTTACATACGTATATCAATAACTAATTCTAAACATTTTACCATTTAGGTCAGTTTGCATAACTGACTATGACTATTAAAGTCACTGCAAATTATATATTTTTTTACATTAACTAATTTTTCTAGTTCTAGAATATGTATTTTACCTGGATTTAATAAACATTAAAATATGTCTTAATATAAATATAGTAGATATGTATCTTACGTATATTTGATAAACATTATAAATCTGTATAGAAGTGATTTTATTCTGTGTGGGAATCTCAGTAGCATTATATTCAATACTTAGCTATGATATGGATGTAAAGAAATTCAGTTCCTCTTTTATAAATATATGGATCCTCCCTCCTCTGATAGCCTCTCAATCCCTCTAAGATATCATAAGCCAGAACATAAATTTACTTACTAGCAATGTTTCTTGCATGCCGTATTACATCAGGCTTTTCTTTTTCCCCTTTCCATTTCAAAGATGGCTTTCCTGAATTCCTTTCCATGCATTATTAAACTATGTGCATTCCACCTAAGGATCATTAAGTCCATGTTATTTAAGCTGCCTTATTGCCTTCATTTAAAACTGTATGACTATGGTCTATTGAGAAGTTGTCTATATTTAGATATTTTTCAATGCTTTTGCTGTGATTTTAATCCTTTCTGGTTTTTCCCCATCTGCAAGGTGCAGTTAATTACTGCTTAATGAATGCTATAAACTTCTCTTTGCCTACAAGCAGCATATCCTCTCATATTCTCCTTTTTCATGCTTTCTGTGTTTTACTGCTTGTACATATTTTCTCTTATTTGTGTATTTGTCTGTTTTCTGCAGTGGATATCTTTTGGTAGATCCACACATGGTATTTTTTTAAATTTCTTTTTGTATTTCTCTAGCTTTCTCTGCTACCCATCCTTTATATTCTGCACTATGCTTTCCTCCACAGTTGCTGTATTTAGGTACTGTTCCTTCTATGCAGCTTCACATGAATCATTTCCTTCACCTAATTGTTCCCTTATAAATGGCTGCTGCATATCCAAACCTTTGACAATTATAGAACCTCACAGGAGGAATGGGGTATATCTGTTTTAACCCAGAAAGATTGATGCCCAATTTGATCCTATCCAGAAGATCCCCACCTTTAAGTGTTATTCTTATAGATGTAAATGGCTGGTTTTCTCCTTCTCTCCTACTAAGTGTCCATTTAGGAAACAATACTTTATCTTTGCCTATACTATTTTTGAAAACCTCCTCAGAAACTCCCAGCATCACTGCATACATTACCCCTCTGGCTTTCGTCAGGAATCTAGGCATTTGAAATGTAACTAATTTTCCTTAAGGTTACAGTTTTAAGAAGTTTGTCAGCTTGTTCCTTATGGATGCCTTCTATCAATAGATCTCCATCCTACAGTCTTTTAGCTCTTAGTAGGTCACCAACACTTTACATTATCCATGATGCCACTTTCAGGGTTTAACATCTACTATTTTTACATCTTCTGTCACTGATCTGACACTTATATAATGTTGACCTTTACCCTGTTTTCATTTTTTCATTGTATGCATTCCTTCATCAAATCCCAAGAGAGCTAGTTGTGTATTCCTCATCTGAGACCATTCCTCATCCCCTGCTTCTTTCCCTCCACAATCCAAAGCAACTTTCTCTTCCCCTCTACTGTCAGTTTCAAGGTTCAGCTGGGTGCCAGCCACAATCCTCCACCCAGCCTGCTCCTAAATCCTAGCATCACCATACTCACTCAGACAACAGCACTCAGCCCCATCCCAACTTCCAACCAGCAACCTACACCAGCTGCTTCAGTCCCTGCCTCCAGCGAGCCTCTTGATTCTCTCAGCTAAACTCCCAGCCCACCAGCACCTTCCTCCTCTCGCTCATTCTCACTTTTTTTTCACTAGGAGGGTGGTGAAGCACTGGAACGGGTTACCTAGGGAGGTGGTGGAATCTCCATCCCTAGAGGTTTTTAAGGTATGGCTTGACAAAGCCCTGGCTGGGATAGTTTAATTGGGGTTGGTCCTGCTTTGAGCAGGGGTTGGACTAGATGACCTTCTGAGGTCACTTCCAAGCCTAATCTTCTATGATTCTATGAAAGGTCAGAGGCAGTCCTTAACTGGACACAGGAACCCATAATTAACCTGAGGTAACATCTTTCAGTACATAGGGAAAAGGACTTTATCCATTTACCCACACCTACCAACTTTCCTTTCAGAAATGTCAGATCTGACTGTATCGCAAATATAAATAAAATGTGGCTAGAAAATACTTTGTCTGCTGTTTGTCACTCACAACTCACTTAATTTCATGGTGAGCCATGCCTTTGCATGCGGTGTATGTCATAGCAGTAATCCAGATGTCAGATGAAAAGCAACTTATCCCTGCTTCAGCATCTCTTATCCACAATCACATTCCTCTTGTTCACATTTTTGTACATGATAAGTACTACTGTTGAACAAGGGGCCCTGTCACTGGACTGTATTAGGTTTGAACAAATATTTTGAGATAATTTAAATGGAAAGGTGCCTGGTCAAACAGGTGATCAGTGGCAGACACTGTCAGTGGCATAAGCTTGGTCTAAAATAGGTGCCTCACTGGGAAAGCATGGTATTTAAGAGACAGTAGTTTGGATTGCCATGAATACATATAAAGGAGGAGATTTTTTAAAAAAATAATGGAAATTAATATAGTTAAGAATTTTAAAATGTCATAGCAGAGGGATAATGCTGACAACAGAAGAGAATCTTTGGAACCATTTTAAACTATTAATAAAAACTAATAATTCTTGACTTACAGGTATCTAATATTAAATTCCATTGTTAAAGATTCAGGTCCAAATTTTTTAAAGGCACAATCAAACTCCCATTAAATTGAATACAAGTCTTTCTATTGACTTTAATGAAAATTGGATCAGGCCCCAGCAACATAAGTGAGTACAACCCTAATAAAGTAATATTATTTACACCATTGAGTAAATTTGGCTCTCACAGGAAATAGTGCAAACAGAATTATTTTTATCATTTTATAGAAGCTGGGGCCTAGATTTTTAAAACATAATTATAAAAGTTTAATAAATATGCTTCAAACAAATCAGTTTCTGAGAGTATGATTTTGGGGGAAAATTCAACAGGAACTTTAAGAAAGTTATAAAAATGCAGCGGAAGAAAGCAAAGAAAAAAGGAGAAATAAGAAGGAATAAGGTTTTCTTGTAAACTAATATGAAGATAATTGTAGGATCTTTCATCACATTCTGAAAAGAATGATTGGTATATACAGAAAGCATTTCCATGCTCTGAGACATGGGGAAAAATCCTGATATCATTGAGGTTAATGGCAAAACCACTATTGACATTAATGAAGCCAAGATTTCATCAAAAATGTTCTTTACATTGTATTGTGCATCTCCAGCAAAACATGAACTCATTGTCTCAGCCTATTTCCCTAGTCAATAAAGCTATTTTCAAGAAGCTTTATAGACATATTCTGTTCTTAAGAAATCCCATAAAAATCTGTACAATTAAAGTATTCTTTCATACTGCAATGCTTCACTCTTTATACTGTAATAGTTTATTCTGTGACCTCTACTGCAACTGTAAAAATAGCAGTTATTTAGCAAAATGTAATATGAAATCTAATTCAAGAAATTGATCATAAGTATAAAACAAAATTGTTGTTGCCCAGAAAATATAATAGGGTGCATCTACACTAGTTAATTAAATCGACTTAAGCAGGCTTAAGTCGACTTAATTTACTCTGCATCCACACTGGCATTTCCTTAAATCGACTTAAGCTACTGCTTAAGTCGACTTAAGGAAATTTAAAGTAGACTTTATTAAACCTAGTTTAAAGTTGACTTTAATGCTTAAGTCGACTTCTTAAGTCAACTTAAGCAGTGTGGATGCCCTAAGTCGACTTAGGGCAGGGGGGAAAGGGAGCCCCTGCTCCCTTCTCCCCAGGAAGCCGCTAGAGACTTGTCCTGGGGAGAGCCAGTCCCGCGCGAGACTGGCTCTCCGTAGGACAAGCCACTAACGGCTTGTCCCAGCTCCCTTCTCCCCGGGAGCGCTCAGGTCCCATGGAGAAGGGAGCGCTGGGCTGAGCGGTCCCGGCCAAAGGGACCCGAGCAGTCCGGGCTAGAAGGGAGCTCCGCTCTCCCTTGTCCCACACCACTAGGGCTTCCTGGCTCTCCCGAGGACAAGCCCTCCTAGACTGGGGAGCCGAGGCTTCAAAGGAGCCTCGCCTCCCCCTGGACCTAACTAGTTGACCTAGAGAGTCTAGTATAGACTTCCTAAGTCAACTTAGTAAGGCCAAGTTTAATTCGACTTAAGAGTCCTATGTGGACTTAAAGTGTAGACATAGCCATAGAGTGGGTGTCCATAAATTTAGATTTAACACTCAATGATAATTGAAATAACATGGGTTTCCCCTATAATTTGCACAGGAAATACATGGTTCCTCAGATATTATTGAATGGTAGCTGTGGGCAAATATTTGTCAAATTCTGAACGGGTATAAATTAGCATAATATAATTAATTTCTATGGTTATCTGTCCATTTACACCAGCAGAGAATATTGCCTATAAACCTTTTAATGCCAACCATTTTATTTATTTTCAGCTCTGGAGACCTCTGTTCAGATTTGCCTTAAGTCACATGACTGGAAATTTCTTGTAAAGAGTGGCTTAGAAAAGAAATGGCAAGAGTACCTCATTCAAAACATAAAATAATGGCAAATACTTTAATAGTGAGATTTCCCTACAGTTTGTTGTGATTTGTGAAAGGGTATGCCTGATCCTTTGAAGGTCCCTACTGTAAACCCAGTGATCCTACTACAACCTATTCCCACCCCAGCAAAAGGACAGCAAAAGAGGGTCCTACAGGCCAACCCAGAGAGGATGCAGAAGGAGCCAATCAGAGCACATCAAGGTCATAAAAAGAAGCTGTGAGGCCTGAGAAGATCAGTTCTCAGCTGGGACCAGAGGAGCAAGAAATGGTGCTTATTGCTGTTCACAGGGGCTCAAGAGAGAACCAGAGGTCAGGTTCTGGTGGTACTTGTGGTCAACGATGAAGAAGAGCCTTTGAGAATCTCAGCACTGAGGTCTGGATGAAGAGAAAGAGGCTACCTGAGAAAAGGTCCAGGGCAGGAAGCAATATGTGGTTTCTGTGTATTGGGTTGAAACCTGAGATATGGGCATGCCTTGATTCCCCCACCAGCCTATGAGGAAAATTACCTAAACCTCAAGAAGAACAAGGCTCTGTTGGGAAGCCCAATTGAAGGGCAGGACTTATAAAGGGGGCTAGAGATGAAGCTGAAGACCCTGGTGAGGGCCAGTGGTGTGTCGAACGCTTTGCTACCCTAGAAGTGAAAAATCTGTTTTAGACTTTGCAACTTGGCCAGAGGACTGAGCCAATGAAAATCCACCTCGTAAGGTCAACAACCTACATGGGCTACCTGGGGCTGGAAATTTGCAGCTTCACACCTTGCTGACAGGAGGCATTTATGAGAGGCAACTGTCCCCATCACACAATTGCATTTCCATTTGAAACTCTTATGGGGTGTGTCTACACTTGTAAATTAAATTGACTTAAGCAGGCTTAAGTCGACTTAATTTACTCTGAGTCTACACTGGAGTTTCCTTAATTTGACTTAAGCACTTCCTTAAGTCGAATTAAGGAAAAGTTAGTTCAAATTAGTAAAACCTCATTTTACTTCGAACTAACGCTAGTTAGTTCAAATTAAGTCAGTGTGGCCATATTAGTTTGAACTAACTGCTTAGTTTGAACTAATAGGCAGATTGACCTTCATACACCTGACTAATTCGAACTAAGCAAGTGCCATGCATGGCACTTGCTTAGTTCGAACTAACATTCTAGTGGGGCCATGCTAGTTTGAATTAAGTTAATTCAAACTAAGTAAAATTAGTTTAAATAAGTTAGTTCAAATTAACTAATTCGTACTAACTTTTGTAAATGTAGACATAGCCATGGAGAGCAGTTGTTCAGTGGTTGCAGAGTTCTTTACGGTTACATATGCCTGGTTAAGGGGAGGGGCTGGATTTCAGTTTTTCAGTCATACATTCCTTATTATTAAAGTAAAAAAAAAAAAAAAAATCTAAGCACAGCAGCAAAACACAATTTCCAGGACAATCAACCTTGAATTTTTCACTGCCATTAAATAGACTTTAAAAAAGCTTCCTGTCCCCCAAACACTCTCAATTTATCCTTTGTCCTATAACTAGATTCACAGTAAAATCAGAGCAAATCAACAGCTGCGAGCTTATTGCTAATCCACTTGTAGCTACTGTGGCATCGCAATGGCAAAATAAAAGCTAGTGGCATGAACGTTTGGAAGAATTTCGTAAAGGACATTGGATGTAGTGGTGGAATTTTCTGAAAAGGATACTGAATAGTGACAGTGTGTGTCAATGGTTTTTAACTTTCTTGTTACTAATGGGATGTAGAATTGAGGTCCTGAATACTTGTGGCCATTAGGGAACCAATGGCATTTTCCTTAACATGAGGCATAAAATACTGACAATGTTGAAACCCAAGGGAGTTTTACCATCACCTTTGGTGTGGCCAGGGTTTCACCTTAAGAACATATCTTTATTTACCTAAATTGCTTCCTTAATTTTCAATTAGCAGGGATTGCTTTAATGTCTTTCTTTTTGAAATTGTTGCTGAACTCAAAAAACAGCTACTGTTTTGCTACACACACTAAATACAGTTTGTAAAATGTTATAGGCTGCATAAATGTGAGCATCTATTTATTGCTATTGGATAGAGTCATGCTTACTCCCTAGAGTGATCATTAGTGAACTTGTGTATTCCTCAGTCCTACCTGCAAATACAATATCACATCACAATCGTAACAATTAGCTTGTTGCATAACAAGTTTTAATAGCAGCAGCCAGATCCTAATGGATTAAATCCCGAATGGATGGGATCAATCACTTGATGATTACCTGTTCTGTTAATTTCCCTCTGAAGCACCTGGGGTTGGCCACTATCAGAAAACAGGATACTGAGCTTGATGGATCATTGGTTTGATCCAGTATGACTATTCTTTTGTTATGACCTATGTTGATTTATGCCAGCTTAGAATCTGGTCTCAAAATTGTAGTGAAAGGGCAGTTTTTCAGGAATGGCAAAATCATAGCAATGCCAGTTGTATTGATTTAGATAGAATATATGGGCTAGGTTGGTGAGTTAATATCTTTTATTGGATCAACTACTGTTGGTGAGAGAAACAAGCTTTAGAGACTCACAGAGGTCTTCTTCAGGTTTGGGAAAGGAACTCCCAGTGTGTCACAGCAAATTGAAAGGTGGAATAGGTTTGTAGCATGGTACAATTCCTGACTTTAGCGCTTCCTGCTGGTTATTTGGGGAATCAGTCTTCAGCCCAGGCAAATGCCTCTCTCTTGGTGTCTCATGCCTGTCTCCAAGGGTCATTGGTATCTTGACTTGGTCCCTCACCCCCGCCCCCCTTCCCAACAGGCCCCGCCCTCCCAAGCTCCAGGAAGGTGCTGCCCTGGCTCTGCTTTCTCACTCCTTATATACTGGCCTCCTGGGACCTGATTGTCTGCCATGCAGCTCCTTTGTATTGGCTGCCTTTCTCAGAGCCCTCTTAACCCTCTCCTGGCAGTTCATGGCAGACATCCCGCTACAAGATTGTTTTAGCATGAATAGTTAGCTCATATTGTGAGGGATCATTCAAGTTAAAGGAGCCTCTGCAATCATAGGACAAAAAGAGAGGATTAGTGGGTTACAGGTTTTTGTAGTAAACGATAAATCCACCGTCTCTGTTTAGTCCATGATTTTTAGAGTCTAGTAGAGTTACGAATTTAAGGTCCCAGGCTCATCTTTTGAAAGTGTTGAATAGATTTCTTTGAGCCAACACAGTTAAAGGTGTTGCATGACCCAGATAGTGTGGGCTTGTCTGTACTATAAAATTAAGGCCATGCCTACCCGACAAAGTTAAGTTGACTTAAGTTAGTGTACTGTCATGGCAGTAATTAAAGTGGGGGTTCATTTCCATACTTGCTCCTTCTGTCAGCAGTGCATCTCCTCACCAGGAACAATTCCACTGATTGAAGTGGAGCATTGTGAAACACTGTGGGCTGTGACCCAGCACCCCAGGGGCTGATAGCCTTCACTGTAGGCACACAGCTCACAGCTTCCCCCTCCTGCCAAACCCCTTCACTGACAACACAAGTTGTCAGGTAGCTGTGCTGCAGGCTCATGCCTGTGAGGCCCACATCCTGCTCTGAGGCTGATAGCTGAAACTGTGAGCCCAAGTGGGGCTCAGTTTCACAGTAGGTTGCCTACTAGTGGGAAGCCTATGTACTTAGCTGGCTAAGTCAAAATTTTATTGAACAAACAAAGAGATACATGGACAGGAGAACAAAGTCTACGTCCCAGGCTGGTATTTGGACTGAGCCAAAGCCAGTTTAGATGATGATGTCATGCAAGTTGGCTCTTTTCGGTCTGGTCAGACCATCTTTCAAAATCAGAATGAAAAAAAAAATCTAAGGTTCCCCCACGCTGGTGGGAGTGACAGCTAGACGGGATAAAGCTTGCTCATTCCACTTTCATCCCATTTCCCCCAAAAGGGTGAAATAGCCCATCCTGTCACTATTTTGTTTGCCAATTAAGCCTCATTTTAACATACCTATTTTGTTTTACTTATTATTGGTTCTATGATTTTTTTTTTCATTTTTGGACATATTTTAACAGAGTTATCAAAATTGTATTGACTTGTTTGTAATGATTTGGGTTTTTATTTGTTTCATTTATACACCTTTTCCCATTATCGTTTATTGTTATAGATTACTGAAACATTTTTTTGAATTTTACTTCCTACGTACAATAAAGCTTACTATTAAAATACATTGATAGGCTCAGTTCCCAGTTATTACAACTTGTCCTCTATGACAGTGGTTTTCAAACTTTTTTTGCCTTGGGATCCAGTTGAAAAAAATCATTTATGCCCATGACTCAACAATTACCTCTTTGAGCAATGCATTGTAACCTTTTGGCAATGGCTGCAGGGGGTGTTCTGACCCAGTACTGGGTCCCAACCTATGCTTTGAAAACCACTGCTCTATGACATGGTGCTTTTCTCAATATTAGCATGCTATGCCTTAGCAAGGGTACTTGTGGGTATCTCTTATTAAAAATTCAAATCTTTATGCTTAAATAAACCGCAATTTCAAGAGAGATCTATGAAGTGATGGCATGTCCACAGGACAAGGAGCTAGGATAAATCAGAGTACTAATTCTGGCTGTGATATTGATTCCCTCCTCCTAGAGCCTTATGAAAAGTCCTTTATTTGCACTGCCTCAGTTTCCCTTGTCTGTATTTGTTTTAAAAGAATAATACTGCTTACGTACCTCATAGGGTGGACTTGGAGGCTAATTAATAAATCTTTGTAATATACTCTGAAGATAAAAAAAGGGAGATTATCATCCAGGATTATTTAAATCACCTTTTTTGAGAGAATGAAATACAGTCCAGCTGAGAACACATGTTAAAGCTTAATAAAATAGTGAACCAGCAGGTTTAAGTCAGTACAAAGTCAAATTAATGTTACACTGCACTACAGGTAATTTCAGAGCTGATAACTCTATGTGGATTATACATAGGAAGCTGAAAGGGTAAACAGCTATTTTTCTTATCCAGAGCATTTCCCTTTCCTATTAGAATTTTATTTTCACAAATGCAACCCTGAAATCTGTATCTGGAGATGCAAACAACTGCATGGGAAAAATAGGTATTTATCAGCAGTGAAGTTTGTCCAAGGGTTACCTACTGTGAATAAAGCCAAGTTCTCTTTTTAAACCAGACTGTACTATTTTGGGAATGCGACCCCTTTTCATGAATAAATGACATGGTGACATTTACAGATAAAGCAAGATTTAACTGCTATGAAAGGAGATGACAAATGTCAGGATGTCAATAATGATCTGGGAACATAATGGTTTCTTGCCAGAGCACTGAGCAGATATATAATGTGACTGTTGCCTACCATTGCTATCAAGAAAGAAGAAAAGCAAGAGAGTGAGAGAGTGGAAACATTTCTGGAACCCACATTAGTGTGATTAATGGGTATGTGGTACAATTTATTTAATACATTCGGCTGTTAATTATTTTAAAATTTTACCTTGTGCATATTCTTGTTAAATTCCAAGATTATTATTATTTTTCTTTTTGATTTACAACTAAATTCTGTCAGAGGATAAGATTTTAGGTGTCAGGAGAAGCTTTCTGACAGTTTTATTCCAACATACACCCCGATCCTTAACTAGCATAAAGTGGTTTAACTCCCTAGACCGCAGTGGAGTTCAATCGATTTATATAGTAATGGAGAATCTGGCTCGCAGTGTCAAAGTTTGTACAGGAGAACACACTGGTACACACATAAGACCTATTAAGTTATTTAGCCATGGCAGGATTGTCCTCTATATCACCTCAAGAGTTTTGACTGGTAACATTCTTGGGCCCAAATAGTGCATTTAACAGAGGAGTCTAATTTTGACACCTTCTTTTGGAAACTTGAATAGTAATTTGGGAAAGGAACAAAGCTTAGCATTAATTATTATTATTATTATTACTATTTATTTTATTTTTTTAAAGGTTTTCTGATCCTGTCTTGGGCAATTAACATGCTCTGTTTTCAAACCTCAATTGTCTCACATGGCTACACTGAATCCTTACTCCAGGCTTGTGGTGAAGTTGTTATCATTTAGTGAGTGGGGTTTGGAAGTCTTGAAGTTCAAAAGTTTGGAGAAATAGGCCTGGCATAGCATAGCCTTGAGAGCAAGGAGTTTCTTCACATGAGCTCTTCAAACTCAAACCCGAGGTGATTTGTGACTGTTTTGGCTTTTTTTTTTGTTTTTTGCTTTGCTTCAGCCATTGGTTGACCTTTCTCTGCATAGGTTAGCCTGCTACAGGGCTTGTGTTACCCTAATGGCCATGGATGTTTTTAGAGAAACTGTGATTTTAAGAAAGACTACTCAAATAGTCTATGTCTACACTAGAAAAGTTCAGTCAACTTTATTAAGTCAATTTAACAAAAGTCGACTTAAATTTTCTAGTGTAGACATAGCCCCTTTCTGACCTTATTAAGTTGACAACACTTTAAGTCAACTTAATAAAGTCAATTTAGGTGCTAATCCCCATCCACATTGGCTTAAGTCAACCTAATAAGGTCAATTTAAGCATTAAGTTGAACTAAAAGGAGGTCAAATTCCAAAGGGGTAGCTGTGTTAGTCTATTGTAGAAAGACAACAGAGTCCTGTGGCACTTTTAAAAGTGCCACAGGACTCTGTTGTCTTTCTAAAAGGAGGTGTTATTAAGTCGACTTAACTTTTCCTTAAGTCAACTTAAGGAGATGCTTAAGTTGACTTAAGGAAAGCCCAGTGTGGACGTGGAGTAGTTAGGTCGACTTAAGCCTCCTTAGAGAGTCACTACAAACTAGAAAGAATTTGGCCTATATTTTGTTGGGGTTTATAGAAGAAATAACACAGTTAATATATAAAGGCAAATAGAATGGAAATGAGATGAAATAGTTCAACCAACTTCTCCCCCACATTCTGATAGAGGGTTCAGACGCTCCTGCTCAGTGGCTGGACAAAGTTTTACAGCAGATTCTGATTGAAATACTCTAGCTTTGTTTTCAACCAGGTTTGTCAACAAATGCAATTTTAGCAACACTCACCGTGGGTGCTGTATTCTGACTGCCTTTCACTCGTATCACCACTACAGATGAGACATGCTCTCAGCCTACCCCACCTTCAAACTTCACTTTTGAAAAAGTAACCTCTGAGCCCAGAGTGAGATTTCAGATAAGATGGCCAACATGCTGATAATCATTCTAAGCCATCCCTGAGGCTATGTCTACATTTGTCAAAATAAGTCGACTTCGTTAAGTCGACTTAGCATGTCACACTCAAAAATTAAGACAACAGAGTCCTGTGGCACTTTTAAAGACTAACAGATTTATTTATCACATGAGCTTTCGTGGGAGAAAATCCCACTTCATCAGACGCTTTCAAGATGGGAAAGTTACAGAATGGGAGGAAATTAAATGCAGGGGAGTGTATGACATAGGATCGGGTCAGGCTGTAACATCAGCTTAAGTCGACTTAAGGAAATTGTAGTGTAGACGCAGATTAAATGAAGTCGACTTAAGCAAGTTTAAGTCGACTTAATTTGTCAGTGTAGATGCACCCTGAGTGATTAGCATCAAATTTTCCAAGCCTTATTCTTGTGCCATATTATCTTTCTCTGACAGAAGACACAATTGCCTCCCTGCCCTCCCCTTGCTCCAGAGAGTTAGAAATTGATGTAACAGCAACAAATTAAAACAGCCCCTACAATGGGCTCAGCTTCAGTGGTCAATGAGTGGGTGTGTGCAGAGTTCGAGGCTCCACCCATTTCCTATCCCTCCCCAATCACCTGCTCTAGGGAAGAAGTAAGAAGGCATGCAGCAATCGCTTATGCCTGCACATCCAGATCCACGGCCCTGGAAGCCATGACAGGTTACAAAGGGAGTAGGAGAAAGGGGTTCTCATGCTGTCTTGCACCCCTGCATGCACCTGTAGTACAACTCACAGTCTAGCCCACCATAGGAGAGGGGAAAAGAGTATGTCTACATAGCAATGTAAACACAGTCAGCCTTAGCAGAGGGGCAGGCTGGGCATTTGCTGTGGCTGTTTTAAATCTCCTGGAGGGGCTGGGGGGGGGGGCCGCAGCAGAACTTGGAGGATGGTGAGGGGCTTGGAGGGCTGGGGGTCCCCAGAAAGGCCAGTAGGGGGGGTAAAAATCAAGGTTGGGGTCCCCCACAAGGGTGGGCATCCTTGACTTTTGCCCAGGGCCCCAGAATCTCTAAGACCTCCTTTGAATGTGAACCCAGGCTTGAGCCCTTACATCCACACACCAATTTTGTTAACCTAAGGCTCGAACCTCATGTCCCAGGACTCTGCAGGTTTGGAAGGTCAGAGACTGTTTAAGCTGGGACTTTGGGTCTGATCCCTATTGCTTTCCTTTATGTGCACAGCTTGACTCAGATCCTTGAAGTCTTCTGGGTGTATCCCAGAGTTCCCTAGGATAACTTTCTTAGCTCTGTGTCTGTAGTGCAGTATGTTGCCCTTTATTGCAAACAAAAGTGACGCCTCCCTTTGGACATACCAGCAGCTCAGACCTAGTGTTAACCCATTGACTGCCAAACACTGGGCTGCAAGAACAGCACCTCAGAGCCTCAGCAGGGTTTTTAGTGAAGATGGATCAGAGGAAGTGTTTTGCAAAGAGAGCTGCTCCTGGTCCCAGGAGCAGGGCCAGATTTTGCTGCATGCAGCTCAGGCACTCCTGCACACGTAGCTACAGGGGGATCCAAAGAGCAAGGGCCAGACAGCGGAGTGGGGATTGAGTGGCTGCCCAGCAGGAAGCGGGAGCAGCAGAGCTCCTGGCTCAGCAGGACCAGCCTGACTCCCAACACCCTAGCACTTCCCTCTCTTGGCAGAGGAGCCTCTTGCTCCCACTCTGTCTCTGCTCCCCACCCCCACCTAACAGCCGCATGTGCCAGGGCACCTGGAAAGTGTGCATTGTTGGAACGGGAAGTGTGAGCCAGCCCCCAGACTTCCCCCACCCGGTGTCCCTTATCCCTGGACTGCAGCAGAGGAAAGGATAAAGAAACCCCAGGGAGTGCGGGCTCCCCCCAAACACTGGGGATGCACTTCATCACTCTGCAGCTAGGCTGGGGTGGGGGGTCCTTTTTCCCCTGAAATCTATGTTTTAGGTCAAAACTATAGAAGAACAAAAATAAATTTAAAAAGTAAATAAAACCATCTTCACTGGACATCCTGCTTGAAAAACAAAGAATGGCAAAGTTTCGTTTCAACCATTTGACAGTCCTGGGAATGGAAGTCTTAGTTATCCTCGGAGCAGGTGCACCTGGTCATTTTCCTGCCAGTGTGATTCAGTCTAGAGATGGAGAGCCCAGTTCTCGGATCAGATGGCAGTTCAGTATAAAGCCTTCTCACACTGCAGCCTTTCTACCAAAACAGCCACCAAAGGAGCTAGTTTTGCAGTTTATGTTCTTGTGCTCCTTATCGGCAGCTGAGTCCCATCAACAGCACCATCACTGTTAGGAAGCAGGCTGGATGGTAGAGTTTTCCTATGGTGCAATAAATTCATATAGTTACAGCAGGGGTTGGCAACCCCTGGCACATGTGCCAAACCTGGCCTGGCTGGCCCCGCCCCCCAGCGCAGTCTGGCCCCCGCTTGCCGCACTTCCCTGCTGGGGAACGTGGCCAGCAGCTGCGGTGCGTGGCTGCTGGCCCCTGCTGGCCCCACTCCCTGCTGGGCAGAGCTGCTGGAGGGGAGCGGGGCGGGGCGGGTTGACCCATCCAGAGCCGGCAATAGGGCGGGTCCGCTCAGCCCGCTTGGAGCCACCGCTGCCAGTGGGCAGCCTTTGGTTCCCGGCCCCAGCTCCCGCCAGCAGCGGCGGCTCTGAGTGGGCATAGCCAACCCGCCCTATTGCCGGCCATGGCCGGGGCTGGCTCTGTCCTGCCGGCAGTGGCGCGGCTCTGGGTGGGCGGGCCCGACACACTCCGCTCCGCACCCCTCCAACAGCTCTGCTGTCCAGCAGGGCCAACAGGGGCCATCAGCCCCATGCCACCACTGCTGACGGGAGCCGGTCTCTGGACCAGGAACCGGAGATGGCCTGCTGGCAGGTGCTGGCCCCAGCCCCGGCTGGCAGGGCACCTGAGGCCTAGCCCCGCCCCTTTTGGCCCTGCCCCTGCCACCTGCTAAGGGTGAGGTGGGCAGGGCTGGCATGGGGGCCGGCAAAGGTTGCCAACCCCTGAATTAGAGTGAGAACACAGAGGGTGGGCAAGACACTCTGGAGAAGAGTTTCTCTGACTCAGGTCTGTCTACTGCAGTGTGGATGCCAAAGCCCTAGATTTGAGCATGGGTGAGAAAATCCTTAACCTAGGGCTAAAATGCAGTATAGATGCTCAAGCCCAGGGCTGCCTGACACAGGTCAGGTGATTTGAATCCCACTAACTGAGACTCAAGTTGCTGTGTAGACAAACCCTTACAAAACATGGAGTAGCAACCTGCTCCCCTAGGCAACAACCTATGGAAAAATGTAGGTCATTATTCTCAGAACGGCTGGGTTTGAGTTCTGTTTTTGCAGCACTTCATGCTCTACAGCAGAACTGACAGAAGGACATCTGTGGGTATCTCATTCCTAACACTTACTAAGAAAGAGTGACAACTACTGACAACAACTAATCTTGAATTATTTTGTGGGGGTGGGCGGTATTGGCCTAACACTAACAATTATTTCAGCAGACTGTAGTTTTCCAACCCCTATTGTCCCCAACCAAAGCCAGCCAATCAAACAAACAAAAAACCTAATTCCACATTGTTCCAAATGTCCTTTGCTAAGAAGCACATGGAGGAAAGTGCATTTCCTTTTTGAAATCCCCATATAAAAATATTCTGCAGAGGAGTGAAGAGGAAAGTGGTACATGCTAGTGGGTGTTGAAGTATTTATAGGGAGTTCTGCACTAAGCTGAAGTCTTTCTAATTTAATGTTAACTCTGACTTATACACATGAGCAAAACAACTAATTCTTACCCTAATTGATTTCATTTGAGGTATTTATTGTCATCCATTTCTTCCTTGTCCGTCTCTGCACCCAACCGGATGTCTAGACCCAGGTTAACAGTGTCATTTGAAGCTACCACAGCTTCAGGGTGATACCACACCTTGCCAGTCAAAAATGATTTGAGCTAAAATTGTCAAAGATGCACTTCAGTTTTCTTCTCCTGAACTTACATTAGCAGCCTGTATGAAATGAATCTCTCTGCCGCTGCTGATGAAAAGCTTATAACGTAGCAAGAAGGACACAATGAGACTGAACAATTTTTCTCCCTTTGCATTTCCCAACTCAATCGGCTCCTTTGGTGCCCAGACATCTTCCAAAATTGCTGACATCTGTGCTGATCAATCAGACCCTTTACAGTTCTTTAAATGATCAGACTGAAGTGTCTGTGCAGCTGTTCTTAGGAAGTGCTCCATCTGGAAAATAAAACAAAACACAAATATCAGAAGAAGTTTGGCTATGCTGTTTTTGTTTGCTTTTTTTCCCCCTGGCAGGTCTGTTATACAAACAGATTCTTTTAGGGCAAATTAGAAGGCTCGATTTTGGGGAGTGAAAATCATCCCTGTGACAAGAAATTCAAGGACTATGCATCACCTGTGTAGTGGCTAGGTCTTGTACTGGCCTTCTGGACAAAGATGACTTTCACCCACCAAAACTCAAAAGATTGTGCACGTAAGGATTACTTAAGGGTTGGAGGTAGAAATTCCTGTGATCTGCAGGGAGCCACTTGTTTGGTGAATGGATCTAGTGTGCCTCAGATTCATCATCTGTACCCCTGACATCCAAATCTCCTTGTGCACAGGCAGGATCCGATAAATAAAGGGGCTTTAGGGGCTTCAGACTAAGACCCCGGGCCAAGGGGAGGGGCATGCCATAAAAATAAATCCAGCCCCAGCAGCTGGCCTGAGCACCATCAGCCCATGCCACAGTGCTGGCTGCTGGCCCAGCCTGGCCAAATCCCCACAGCTGGCCAGTCTGCTATGACCCAGAACCAGCCTGCCCTGGCCACTGCTGCTGCTGCCACCACCTTTGTGGTTGGGGGGCCCCACAAAATCATAGAGCCCTGGGCCCTGGGAGCCTTAATCCAGCCCTGTGCACAGGGGCTAAGATTTCCCATGCAATACAATTCCCTAGTGTACAAAGGGTTGCCAGAGGTGCTCTCTTGCCTATCCTTCCTGATCCAACAGGTCACAACCACAGAGCAGTGGAGGGTGTTTCCTTATTCAGGTGACAAGAAAAATGTTATAAGAGCAATGTTCTAGAAGTATTTCCTCCATCCATGGCTTATCTCTGGACTCACACCTGTATTTCCCTGCCCATGGATTCAGCCAAACCATTGATGTGGCTTTAAGCAGTTGCATCAGGTCATGAAGCTTGACAGCTTTAATCAAGTGTTCCAACTCCGATAAGCCTATTATGACAATACTTAGCATTTTTAGTTCTAGATCAGTAAGTATCATTATGGATATATAAACTAAGGCACAGAGAATTTTAGTCTAACAAAACCCAGCAAGTCAATAGCAAAAATCTATAAGTTCCCCAGTCTGGTGCCTTCTCCACTGGATGACAGAGACTGTCTTCTAAGAGGAACAACCAGCCACAACAGCATTAGCAAGGTTCTCATTAGCCAAGTCCTAAAGTAATTTCTCTGTCTACTGATTGTAATTTAGATGATAAAGTAATAATCAGCCTGGTAAATTGTGTACAAGTTAAAGGAAACTTTGGTCATTTAATGCATAGATGAGGAATTCAAAGGGCTAAACATCATGATTTAGACCATGTGCTTACTGGGGATATTCTACTGGATGGTAGTGGAGAAACAAAGGCTATGTCTACACTCACAAAAGCTAGTTCGAATTAGTTAATTCAAACTAACTAATTCGAACTAATTTTAGTTAGTTTGAATTAACTTAATTCAAACTAGCATGGCCCCACTAGAATGCTACTTCAAACTAGCCATGGCCATGCCGGGCACTTGCTTAGTTCGAATTAGTCAGTTGCATGAAGGTCAATCTGCCGATTAGTTCAAACTAAGCAGTTAGTTCGAATTAATATGGCCACATTGACTTAATTCGAACTACTTCGAATTAAGGGTTAGTTCGAGCTAAGCAATCGAATTTATTAGTTTGAATTAATTCCTTAATTCAAACTAATGAAAGCCTAGTGTGGCCAAGGCTTAAGTTAGTTCGAATTAAACTTCCTTAATTCGAACTAACTTGCAAGTGTAGACATAGCCAAAAAGATTTAGGTTGGGAATTAGGTTCCTAACTCCCACTGAAAACCCTTAATTGGGTTACTTGGAAAAAACGAGTCTGAAAGGGCTAAGAACAACAAAAAAGTTAATAACTTCATGTATCATGCAGGTTGCAACATATTTGTAATATATCTTTTTCTATACCAGTGGAAAACCCCTGATCTGTGTCATTTACACTGTATTTTCTACTTTGCTTAGTTAAAGGCTGTTATGTCAAGATACAAAAACACATGACAATTTCAAGCCTTTTAAGCAAAACCATAATATGTGACTAAAACATACATTTTTTTTCCCATGGAAGGAATTAGAACTACTGCATTTAGAAACACATCCCGAGTCTATCAAATGCACACCATTTCCCCTGCAGCTCTTTTTATGTTAAAATCAATATCTTTTAATGTTATCTGATGGTTTCCTAGGAGATGCCCTAAATGGCCAAGCTCACTAGTATGATGGTAGTTTTGGATAATATCTATATACACTAAACATCTGCTTTGTTCTCTCAGGACTGCTATGCTGTTTTTTTCCCACTGGTTTTTATGTTTCCCCTGTGGATTTCTAATGGCCGCTAATGAGAGAAGAAAAAACCCTTCATGTACATTTATATCATCTCTGATTATGAACATAACAACAGCCATACTGGGTCAGACCAGTGGTCCACCTATCCCAGTATCCTGTCTTCCAACAGTGACCAATGCCATGTACTTCAAAGGGAATGAATAGAGCAGATAATCATCAAATAATCCACACCCTGTTGCCTATTCCCAGCTTCTGGCAGATAGAGGCTGGGGACACTTCAGAGCATGACTTTGCAACCTTGCCCATCCTGTGTAATAGCCAGTGATGGATCCATCCTCCATGAACTGATCTAGTTCTTTTTTGAACCCTGTTATGATCTTGGCCTTCATAATATAGTCTGGCAAAGAGTCAAAGGGCTGACTGTGCATTATATAAAGAAATACTTCATTTTGTTCGTTTTAAACCTTCTGCCTTGAAATTTCATTTGGTGACCCGTAGTTATTGTGTTATGAGAAGGAGTAAATAACACTTCCTTATTTACCTTCTCCACACCAGTCATAGTTTTATAAACCTCTATCATATTCCCTCTTTAGTCATCTCTTTTCCAAGCTGAAAAGTCCCGGTATTATTAATCTTTCATCATATGGAAGCTTTCTCATATCCCTAATAAGCCTAACCCTAACCCTCTTCTGTATATTTTACAATTCCAATTCTGAGATGGGACAAACAGATCTGCATGCAGTATTCAATGTGGGGGAATACCATAGATTTATAACAAGGCAATATAATATTTTCTGTCTTATTATCTAACCCTCTCCTAATGATTCCCAACATTCTGGGTGTGTCTACACTTACAAATTAAGTCGACTCAAGCTTGCTTAAGTCGACTTAATTTAATCTGTGTCTACACTAAATTTTCCTTAAGTCGACTTAAGCAACATCTTAAGTCGACTTAAGGAAAATTAAAGTCAATTTTATTAAACCTCGTTTTAAGTCGACTTTGCTGGCTAAATTGACTTTATTAAGTCTACTTAGCCAGTGTGGACTCAGAGTAGCCCTAAGTTGACCTCAAGTCGACTTAAAGGGCTTCAGGGCTCCCCCACTGCCCCCCCTGCCAGGGTAGCTGGCACAGGCAGAGTCTGGTGTGCCCTCCCCCCCACAGGGTAGGACAGAGCCCTGCTCCTATGCCCTGCATGTGTCCCAGTCCAGCTCAGCCCCCATTGTACCCAGGTACAATGGAGCAAATGCTGAGCCCCCTGGCACTTGGCCAGGGGTGCCCCCCTCCCGCCACCATGGACCTGTCCTAGGTCCACCTAGCCCCTACAAGTCGACTTAGGCGTCCAGTGTGGACGCTCTAAGTCAATTTGGCAGGGTCTCCTTTAAGTCGACTTAATTTTTGAGTGGGGACATGCTAAGTCGACTTAAATTAACAGGTGTAGACATAGCCTCTGTTAGCTCTTTTGACTACTGCTGCACACTGAGTGGATGTTTTCAGAGAACTATCCACAATGACTCCATGATCTTTTTTCTTGAATGGTAACAGCTAAATTAGACCCCATCATTTAATATATATATTGGGATCATTACTTTGCATTTATCAACATTGAATTTTATCTGCCATTTTGTTGCCCTGTCACCCAGTTTTGTCAGATTCACAGTCTGCTTTGGATTTCACTATCTTGAGTAGTTTTGCAGCATCTGCAAATGTTGCCATGTCACTGTTTACCTCTTTTCCCACATCATATATTGATATGTTGAACAGTACTGGCCCCAATATAGGCTCGGGGGGACACTGCTATTTACCTCTCTCTATTTTGAAAATTGAGCATTTATTTCTATCCCTTGGTATCTTTTAACCAGGTCCTAATACAGGAGAGGATCTTTTCTCTTTCCCCATGATGGCTTACTCTGCTGAAGAGACTTTGATAAAGGACCTTGTCAAAGGCTTTCTGAAAATCTAAGCACACTGTATCCATTAGATAACCCTTGTCTACACACTTGTTGACCCCCTCCAAGGATTCTATAGATTGGTGAGGTGTTATTTCCCTTTACAAAAGCCACATCAACTCTTCCACCACAAATAATATTTATCTATATGTCTAATAATTTTGTTCTTTACTATAGTTTCAACCACTATGTGAGGTACTTGAAGTTAGACTTACTGGTCTGTAATTGCCAGGATCGCTTCTGAAGCCTTTTTAAAAAAATTGGCATCACATTAGCTATCCTATTTAGTTATTCTGTAATTTTACATTTGAGTTCTTTCAGAACTCTTGGCTGGATACTACCTGGTCCTGGTGACTTCTTACTGTTCAATTTATCAATTTATTCCAAAGCCTCCTCTAATGGCATCTCAGTCTGGGACAATTTCTAAGATTTGTCACCTAAAAAGAATGGCTCAGGTTTGGGAATCTCTTCATATCCTCAGCCATGAAGACCAATGCAAATAATTTGTTTAGTTTCTCTACAATGGCCTTATCTGCTTTGAGTGCTCCTTTAGTACCTTGATAGTCCAGTGGCCCCACTGGTTATGTAGCAGCTTTCCTGCTTCTAATGTACTTACTTTTTTGTTGTTATTATTTTTTGAGTCCTTGGCTAGCTGTTCTTCAAACTCTTTTTTGGTCTTCCTAATTATATTTTTGCATTTCACTTTGCCAGAGTTTATGCTCCTTTCTATTTTCCTCAATAGAATTTAATGTCCATTTTTAAAAATAATGCTTTAAAAGGATGATTGCTTCATTTACTTTGTTCATCCAGGGTGGCATTTTTTGGTCCTCTTACTATGTTTTTTCATATGAGGTACACTTTTAAACTGAACCGCTATTGTGGTGTCTTTAAAAAGTTTCCATGCAACTGGCAGGGATTTCACTTTTGGCACTCTTATCTTTACATTTCTGTTTAATTAAATTACTCTCTTTTTTTTTTGGTTCCCTTTTCTGAAAGTAAATGCTACACTAGCAGGCTGCATTGGTGTTTTCCCCACCACAGGGATGTTACATTTTATTATGTTATGGTCACTATTACCAAGTGAGTCAGCTATACTCAGCTCTTTGACCAGATCTTATGCTCCACTTAGGACTAAGAAGTGTCTCTCATCTTGTGGTTTCCAGGACTAGCTGCTCCAAGAAGAATTCATTTTAGGTGTCCAGAAACTTTATCTCTGCATCCTATTCTGAGATGACATGCACCCAGTCAATATGAGGATAGATGAAATTCCCCCATTATTATTGAGTGTTTTATTTTTATAGCCTCTCTAATCTCCCTGAGCATTTCACAATCACTATCACCATCCTGCTCAGATGCTCAGTAGTGTATCCTTACTGCTATATTCTTATTGTTCAAGCATGGAATTATTATACATAGAGATTCTATGGCATAGTTGGTTCATTTAAGATATTTAATGTTTTCTATGTTTTCTTTCACTCCCCAACTAGTATGACCTATTCTGTCCTTCCGATCAATTTTATACTGTGGTATTACTGTGTCCCATTGATTATCCTCAGTCCACCAAGTTTCTGTGATGCCCATTGTATCAATAGCCTCATTTAATGTGAAGCACTCAAATTCACCCGCCTTAGTTTTCAGACTTTTAGCATTTGTATATAAGCTTTAAAAAATGTCACTTTTTAGCTGTCAGCGATTATGTGATGCAATTGAAGTGGAAGTGGTTCTGTGTGATCAAATGTCTGTGCTCTCTGTTAGCAGGTATAACTTCAAAATCATTGTCAGTTTTTCTTTGTACAGTAATGTGAATGCAAATGTTACATTTAAGGATTAAAGTGCCTTTTAAAAATCTCTACGAAGCCTTTAAAGAAAGGATTACCTCATGATAATGTAAAGAATTCTGTTGGTGGAAGGGTGAGTTTGGTGTTGATTTGTGTGTTACGGATGGTCCAGTACTAGGTTGCATCATTAATAGAAGATTAAGATACTCAAACGGGGAATTTTAATTTCCTGCTTCTTAGGCTTTCATTGTAGGGAATCACCAGATATGGTTAGAAGTTGATTTTATATAATGTGATGATCAGACAAGAGTGTTCCTAAAATTTAATAGAGCCCCCTGCTGTTACTGTAGAAAGAGGGGCTGACAACGTGGGTAGGATCCATACCACACAATAATTTCTAATCTGTCAAAATCATTTTGCGTTAGAAACCCTGATTACATTAGCATGTTCTCTGTCTGATGTGATTGTCTCTTAGCAGCTCTCTTTAGAGCTGTCACAAAAGCCAATCAGATTATACTGAGGGCAGGAAATAAATAAATCTTTTAGCTGTAAATAAATATAGGCAGGAATAAATCACATATGGCTAGATTTAGTTCCTACTTTATGAAGTGTGGATTTTTAGCAAGGCAACAGCTGAGGGCTTTAGGAGCCTTTTGGCTCAGACAGTATGGTACCTATATTTCAGCTGGTACCTTGTTGAAGAAATATGTAGATACTGGTTACGTTCCACAGTTGTATAATCTAATCTCTAAGAAGAACGATGATGATTGCTGTAAGTAAAATAAACCTATATTTTTGTTGAACAGAGAGAGCAAAATAAACCTGTCTGCTGACGTACATTTAAACATACTGCACTGCACTGCACTGGAATAAACACAACAAAAACTTTGAGAGTTCACCTTCATCCTACTTTCTTGTCCTAGTAGTCTGGCTTGCTTACTCTCATTTGGCACTAACTTTTTGCCTCTTCATGTGAGCTCTATAGAAAACAAGCGCTCTCTTTCTCCTTCAAACCCAGTGGTGTTAGTTATTTGTGAAACCCACTTCAACTCTTTGTGTTATGAGTTCAAAGCCTGCTGGGGACATATGTGGGAGTTGAGACGTCATGTTTCTAATGCATCCACAGACTGCAGAATATTTCTGGGGGTGCATCTGTGGGGCTGGGAGAAATAAAGGGCAGTTTGACAGTACTACTTTGACGCCTGAAGCTACCTGTTCAGATGCAGAGAACAGTGCCGGCAGGGGAAACCAAAAACGTTGCTAGCACATATCAATAGTACCATGTTAAGGATTTCCATTATGTCTGGTACATTCAGACATTTTTTCAGTTTTCCCTTCCTCAGACTCTGTTACTGCTTAGAAGTGTTTATCCAGCATGAATGGAGCACTTATGACAATGATCGGTAATTGTTACCTATGATCTTTGGAATCTGTACTACTCGGGCAGGTACGCCCTACTCTCTCCTATATGAGTGACTGTGCCTTTTCATTCTGTCCTGGAATTAAAGAGTGAAAGGCAGCAAAGTCTTTGGTTTGTCTTAGCAAATGTGCATTTCTTTTCTGTTCTTTACATACCTTTAACTAATACAGTTAGAAACCTCAGCCTTTCTGCTCCAAGAATTTCTTGAAGTCTGTAACTCCATTTCTTCTCTGGGACAAAGCTGCAGTTTCAATGGCCAGTGCTTTCTGCCTGTCTTCTATTTCTTGCATCACTCCTTGATCCATGATATCCCTCTGTTTCCTACTTCTCTTCAATTTTTTTATCTGTCTAGTCTGGACATTTAAACATTGTAATTCCATATTGTTTCATGTGCTTCCAGTGTATTCCAATGCAGTACTTACTATTAACTGACTTGGTTTAATCTGTTTTAAAATTATCTTTCATCTATTGCTGGCTCTCCACTTGTATATTGATAAACTCCTTAATTTCCTCTAGGTCAGCATCTGTGCCTTCTCTTAGTTCCCTCTAATAAGTTCTTTTGGCTTCTTTTGATTATGTTTGAGCTGTTGTCTGGCTAGATACCATTGCCTATATCACCTGGTATTAATTTTGCCACTGTGGAACCAAAGAATCCCTCTCTTGGGCTATGTCTACATTTGTAAAGTTAAGTCGACTCTGTTAAATTGACTTAACAAGGTTGACTTTAAGTTGACTTAAAGTTAACCTTGTTAAGTTGACTTAACAGAGAGGGTACACTTTAAGTCAACTTAAGTCAACCTTGTTAAGTCGACTTAACAGTAGACATAGCTGTCCACTCTGACTTTAAGTCGACTTAATAAGGTTAATTTAGCACTATTCCCCATCCACACTGGCTTTAAGTTGACTTAAGAAGTCAACTTAAGGCTTAAGTTGACCTTCAGAGGTGGTATTATTCAGTCGACTTAAGCTGTTATTAAGTCAATTTAAGGAAGGGCTTAAGTCGACTTAATAAAAGCCCAGTGTGGACGCGGCTTTGTGCAGGTCGACTTAAGCATCCTTAAGTAGACCTAAGTAGCCAGTGTAGATGCACACTTGAAGACATTTCTCTTCCCGCTCCAGAATTCTCTTCTTGAAAATATTATAATTCATTTTCTACATCAGCTTATATGTCTTCCAAAGTATCAGGAAGACTTACAGGACATTACTGTTATTACCTTGTTAATTTGTATTGTAACAGAACCAGTAGATCCCACTGAGATTAGGTACCCACTATGCTAGCTTTTATACCTAGATAGTCATTGCCCTAAAGACTTTACCAAGACTGACAAGAGAGGAGAAACAGAGGCACAGCTGAGACCTCGCCATTGCTAAGTAGAATGGAACAATTACCTTCTCTATTTTACATATGACACTCCTGTTAATTCCCTGAATGATATTAGCCTTTCTCGCACCTGCATCGCATTGTTGACTCAATTTCAACATGTCTTTATTGAAGTTCATACCAATTCAGACCAATTCTTTAATTTAGCAAAGGCATTTTGAAGGCTAATCCTGTCCCCCCAAGCATTCCCGGTTTGGTATCATCTGCAAACTTTATAAGCTTACTTTCCACTCCATTTATCCAAGTCTTTAGTTAAAATACTGTATGGTACCAGATTAAGAACAGACTTTTCTGGGACACTACTATATATGGCTATGTCAACATTAGGGAATTAAGGTCGACTTTAAGAAGGTCAACTTTAATAAGTCGACTTTAAGTCGACCTTATTAAGTCGACTTAGAGAGTCCACACTGGACTCTCTAAGTCGACTTGTTTGCTCCAGGGAGAGCCAGCCCCGCATGGGGCTGGCTCTCCCCGGGGCAGCAAGCCCCTGAGCGGTCCGGGGGATAAGGGAGCGAGGAGCTCCCTTCTGCCTCGGACCACTTGGCTCCCTTCTGCTTGGGTGCTTTGCTTTTTATAGCCCTCTGTGAGTTTTTTTGTTGGGCACTGACTTACTGCTGGCCAGTATTTTTCTCTCTCATTACGCTATCCAAAGTGGCAATGTCCTGTTTTCTTTTTATTCTGTTCAGCGTGACTTCTCCTGCCTGACACCATTTTACTGCTTCATCCAAAGTGAGATCTATATCTTCTGGTAGTCTTTGGCTCTTTAATTCCAATTCCAGTTCAATCTCTGTTAACTGTCTGTGGTTGCTGGTTTGGCTCATTAGTTTCAGTTCTGTTAGGCAGAATTTCATTGAGGTACTCTCCTTCCTTTTGCCTTTTAAGGTGAAATGTTCAAATGTTTCACTCCTTTAGGTATGCAATTCTGTTCAAATTTCTGCAAAATGGGGTCAAAATTTACTCTGTCTGCATGCTATTAAAGATATCCACTGCCTCAAGTCTTGCAATGTTTAAGACTGCTCTTTTCTGCTAGTCTTCTTTCTCACCAAAGCCAGCTTCTTTATATAAAATCTAGCATAACATAAATAACAAAACAAAATCAAAACTCTCTTTCCATCTCTTCCAGGAGCTGCTAAGTTACTTGAGAGTTTCAGTTCCCTGGGGACTTTTTGTTGTTTCATGTCCATGATGACTCCTTTATTTCTGCACTACAGTCTTCTTGTCTTGGCCTTCTTTTCTACATCTGTCCACTCCCCACCCTTTCTGGTCTCATTTGTTGTCTTGTGAATGTGTAAGAATAGTCTGGATTCTAAGAAGTAAGGATTTGTTAGAACTAACAGGAAGATACATAAGCTAAAGGAGAAACATGAGCAACTAGCTATGTATTTGGTGAAACTGCCACCCAGACTGCTTCCAATAGGTTCTCAGTAGCCATAGTTCAGTTCCCTCAAACCTGTGCTCTGCTCTTGAAGGCACAGGACATATTCCTCACATTCACTTTTGCCACAGTACTAATCTCATGAGTACAGGTAGGTTCCCCATGAACATCTGGACAATAGCACTGATTCCTTACAATATAATTGCAAGGGGCCATCTATTGTTAGAGAGCTGGGTTTGATTGGTAGATTCATTTAGCTGTGGCAACCTGTGTGGACAATGAAGGTGCATTTGTCCTGATGCCAGGAAGCCCTCCTACTCTGCAGAAACTGGCCCCAGGCCCTGCATGGGAAAAACATATCTGTCTCTGCATCCTGCTCTGAAACAAAACTGCATCAGTGCCTCTGAGTTAGTGGTTTTTATAGACTTATCTTGGGACAGAAGATTTCTCCCTGAAGAAATAAAAGCCTCAAAATAACTCTAGGTAGCTTCCTAGATATGTGTAAACACAATGAAATGAAAGCTGCATGCTCTTATAAATAGTTTGCTCAACCCTCTTCTCCCATAAAACATTCCATGAACTGTATTCCCTATCTTCACTCTTTTCCCTTCCTTTGGTGCTCATATTGCTATAGGTGCACATCTATTTCTCCACTTTTCACTGCTACTGGCAATATGTGGGGAGGAAGGGAGGGAATTTCAGTCACTTTTCACCTGCGGGTAAAGGTCTATTTCTTTCAATTCCTCCATTCCTTATACATTTTAGGTGGCATTTTGCTACCTGTCAGGTTTTTCTTCACCTCAGCATAAATAAAATAACAATAAAACAATGGACCACACTGACTCATCAAAGAATAGAAGAATTCGTATCCTGAAGACCATCTGCACATTCTAGTCATTTCAATGCATGATTCTGACTTAGCAGTGTATGCTATATTTGCTTCCAGTGAGCTTTGCATTGCTCAAAGGAACATGAATTCAAACTGCTTACTTTGTTTCTTTTCAGTATGAACTTTTCAATGAATTATTTCCTTCTGGAACAGCAGATCTTTTAGCCAGTCTTGGTATTCTTTTGTCTCCCATCAGGCACATTGTTCCATGCCACTTTTATCTTTATACTGTTTCGTTTTGAAACGCAGTGATACCACAAATGCAATTAGCATAGTCACTGTGTGTTCGTTCTGCTATTTGACACTTACTACACCATTATTCATGGGCTTAAATATAAAGTGTCTTATTCTTAAAGACTTCCTCAGGAAAACTTAATGTAATAATCTCTCCCAGACCATCCAAATGTGCTGAAGCTTGATTGTACAAACCAAATAATAATGACTTATAAACAGGCATAAAAGTGTATATTGGTCATTGTCTGCAAGAAATCTTTTTTATTCTAAATAAAGCAACTCTTTATTGTGGGATGAAATGGCTTGGGTAAATATGAAAAATCTATGGCTATGTCTACACTGGCAAGTTAGTTTGAATTAAGGAGGCTTAATTCGAACTAACTAAAGCCATGGCTACACTAGGCTTTAGTTAGTTCGAATTAAGGGCTTCCTTAATTCGAACTAATACGTTCGAATAGGGCTTTAGAAGTAAGGCTTTAATTCCAACTAACTAGTTCGAATTAGCCAATGTGGCCATGTTAATTTGAACTAATTTCTTAGTTCGAACTAACCGGCCATTGAAATGAATGGGGATCGCTAATTCGAACTAACTAAAATTAGTTTGAATTAGTTAGTTCGAACTAACTAATTTGAACTAATTTTAGCAAGCGTAGACATAGCCTATGTGTGTTCCTCCCGAACAGTCAATCATATTGGGACTTTTTCTGAGGTTCCAGAAAGTTTTTGTTTCAGTTGTAGGAGGCCATGTGTGAAAAATGTGGGCTACATCTCAGCAATATACTGGGATGTCTCCATCAGCAGAATTAGAAAGTGCTAAAATATGATGGCAGTCTCTGACCCAAATACAGAGCAAAGTTCATATGTAATATATTCTTATAAATCCTTCAATTTATATGAGGGAGTATTACAATACCACAAATACCAAATCTGGCACACACACAGAGGACTTGATTTCCTATTAATATCTAAATCAGATACAACATAACATACAAGACCACAACTTAACATTAAGATAAAGATGCAGCAACATGTATTGGTGGAGATGCCATCTATACTGACATTTACAATATTTAATATTAAAAATGGAAAATCCCAAAGAAAGAAAGAAAGAAAGAAAGAAAGAAAGAAAGAAAGAAAGAAAGAAA
>ML685779.1:26011984-26087076 GCA_007922175.1 Pelusios castaneus
AAAGAAAGAAAGAAAGAAAGAAAGAAAGAAAGAAAGAAAGAAAGAAAACCATGTGTGACAGATGCTAGCCAGATTGCCTAGTGCTCTTCTGGAAGATGCTCAAAGACTACAGTGATGATGGCTTTCATAGAATCATAGAATCATAGAGTTGGAAGGGACCTCATGAGGTCATCTAGTCCAACCCCCTGCTAAAAAGCAGGACCACTCCCCCTAAATTATCCCAGCCAGGGTTTTGTCTAACCGAGCCTTAAAAATCTCCAAAGATGAAGATTCTACCACCTCCCTAGATAGCCCATTCCAATGCTTCACCACCCTCCTAGTGAGAAAGTTTTTCCTAATATCCAACCTTGACCTCCCCAGCTGTAATTTGAAAGCATTGCTCCTTGTTCTGTCCTCTGTTACCCTCGAGAACAGCCTAGCTCCCTCCTCTTTGGAGCAACCCTTCAAGTAGTTGAAGGTTGCTATCAAATCTCCCCTCAGTCTTCTCTTCTGTAGACTAAATAAGCCTAGTTCCTTCAGTCTCTCCTCATAAGTCATGTGCCCCAGCCCCCTAATCATTTTTGTTGCCCTCCGCTGGACTCTTTCTAATTTGTCCACATCCTTTCTGTAGTGGGGAGCCCAAAACTGGACACAGTACTCCAGATGCGGCCTGACCAGTGTCGAATAGAGGGGAATTATCACATCCCTCGATCTGCTGGCAATACTCCTACTGATGCAGCCTAATATGCCATTGGCTTTTTTGGCAACAAGGGCACACTGTTGGCTCATATTCATCCTCCCGTCCACCATAACTCCCAGGTCCTTTTCTACAGCGCTGCTACTTAGCTGATCGGTCCCCAGCCTGTAGCAGTGCATGGGATTTTTCCGTCCTAAGTGCAGGACTTTGCACTTGTCTTTGTTGAACCTCATGAGGTTTCTTTCAGCCCAGTGTTCCAATTTGTCCAAGTCTCTCTGGATCCTGTCCCTGCCCTCCAGAGTATCTACCATTCCCCCCAACTTGGTGTCATCCGCAAACTTACTAAGCACGCAGTCCATTCCATCATCAAGATCATTAATGAAGATGTTGAATAGAACCGGCCCCAGGACCGACCCCTGGGGCACTCCACTCGTTACCGGTTGCCAACCAGACATCGAGCCATTGATTCCTACCCGCTGAGCCCGTTGATCTAACCAGTTTTCGATCCACCTTACGGTCCACTCGTCCAACCCATACTTCCTTAACTTGCCAGCGAGAATGCTGTGGGAAACCGTATCAAAAGCCTTGCTAAAGTCAAGGTATATCACGTCAACGGCTCTTCCCGCATCCACAAATCCAGTCATCTCATCATAGAAGGAAATCAGGTTGGTCAGGCACGATTTGCCCTTGGTGAATCCATGTTGACTGTTCCTGATCACTCTATTTTCCTCCAAGTGTTTCAGGATGGATTCCTTAAGGACCTGCTCCATGATTTTCCCAGGGATTGAGGTGAGGCTGACCGGTCTGCAGTTCCCCGGATCCTCCTTTTTCCCTTTCTTAAAGATAGGTACTATATTTGCCTTTTTCCAATCCTCCGGGACCACCCCCGTTCGCCACGAGTTCTCAAAGATAATGGCCAGCGGCTCTGCAATCACTTCCCCCAACTCCCTCAGCACCCTCGGATGCAGTTCATCCGGCCCCATGGACTTGTACACATCCAATTTCATTAAGTGTTCCCTAACCTGACTTTCCATCACCGAGGGCCACTCTTCTCTCCAGTCCGCGTTACCCCGTGTAGTAGCCTGGGAGCTGGCCCACCCTGTGACGACTGAAGTAAAAAAAGCATTGAGTATTTCAGCCTTTTCCGCATCATCCTCCACGAGGATGCCTGCCCCATTCAGTAAGGGACCTACACCACCTCTGATCCTTTTCTTGTTGCTGATATACTTATAGAACCCCTTTCTGTTATCCTTCACATCTCTTGCTAGCTGCAACTCCAATTGTCCTTTGGCCTTTCTGATTTGATCCCTGCAGTCCCGAGCAATATCTTTATACGCCTCCCTTGTCATCTGTCCAAGCTTCCACTTCTTGTAAGCTTCCCTTTTATGTTTCAGCTCCCCGCAGAGTTCCCTGCCAAGCCACGCTGGTCGCCGTCCACATTTGCTGTTCTTTCTGCACATCGGAATGTTATCTTCCTGTGCCTTTAACAGGGTTTCTTTATAAGAACCTGAATAGGAATATTCAAATGTGATTAGAGATTTTGGGTCCCTCAATTTTTGGGAATGGATCTCAGGATAAATTAATGTCTGATACTTGACTTTCAAAAGAAAGTGCTGGGTATTTCTCTCCTGAAACTTAAAACTTTTCAAGTGTCTCAAACTGAGCACCCAAAATCACCAATCAATTCTGAAAATTTGGATCTCCGCTTTTATCATGGTATTTTAGCACTTTTATCCTTTTAGTTACTAATAGAAATTTATGGTTTAAGTTCAGGGCACTTTACACTAACTTAAACTCCTGTTGAGCAAATTACATTCACTGTACTATTGTCAAAATTAGTGTAGCTTACTCATGGAGGAGCTAGGCTGAGAAGCAAGAAGGCTAAGTTAAAATATCCTTGATCTTTCTTCAATTTACATCTCCTTCTAATGTCTGTAGCTATAAATTAGAACAATGTGGACTCTCTTAGAAATAGGCATAAGTAGTTCTCAAGGGGTGAGTCTACACTTACAAATTAGGTCAACGTAATGAGGCTTAAGTCGACCTAACTTACTCCCTGTCCACACTGGGCTTTTATTAAATCGACTTAAGCTGTTCCTTAAGTCGACTTAAGGAAAACTTAAGTCAACTTAATAACACCTAGTTTTAGGTCGATGTAAGGCTTAAATTGACTCCTTACATTGACTTAAGCCAGTGTGGATGGGGATTAGTGCCTAAATTGACCTTATTAAGTTGACTTAAAGCATTAAGTCAATTTAATAAGGTTGACAAGGGGTATGTCTACACTAGAAAAAGTTAAGTCGACTTTGTTAAGTCAACTTAATAAAGTCGACTTATGTTGACTTCACTTTTCTAGTGTAGACATAGCCAAGGAATCTAACTTAGGCTTTAAGAATATAATTTAGTGGAAGGGAATTTAATTTATACATCTCCTTTGAAGTTAGCCCTCTGTGCTGTAGTCATTGCCACTTAGGAGTGCATAGATGTTCCACACTGAAAAGATAGGTTGCTTTGTGTCTGCTCTCTAATGATATAAGGAATTACATTGAGGAAACCAGTGCTGATGCTCAGATCCTTAGTGGAAATCCATCATTCAATGCCATTTATGTAGTATGTAGTATAATTGTAGCTGGGTTGGTCTCAGGATATTAGGGAGACAATGTGGGTTAAGTAATATCTTTTATTGAACCAACTCCTCTGCTTCAACAATGGAACCCTACAGGCAACTATGCATAGGAAACTCACGGACCACCACCTTCATCATCCAGTAACTACCTACCTGTATCGCCCCAAACACATCAAGAAATCAACAGAGTCCTGTGGCACTTTTAAAGACTAGCCGATTTATTTATTGCATGAGCTTTCGTGGGAGAAAATCCCACTTCAAAGCATCTGATGAAGTGGGATTTTCTCCCACAAAAGCTCATGCGATAAATAAATCTGTTAGTCTTTAAAAGTGCCACAGGACTCTGTTTGTTTTTCTGCAATAGACTAACATGGCTACCCCTTTGGATCAAGAAATCAGTTATCCACATCCAGGCACTCAGATACCATTGAATATGCTCCAAAGAGAAAGCTCAGGATAAACACCCTAACACACTTAAAATTGCCTTCACCAAAAAAGGATGATCTACAAACAAATAGTAGGCAAGTAGTTTGGAGCACACTGCCCCTCCTGCCCCCCCAAGCTGTGGGGATGCATTTCACTGCTTCACAGCCAGGAGGAGCAAGGCTGGGGAGCGGGGGGGGGAAGCGTGTCTGTATGTTTCCTGTAAAACCCTACATTTTATGTCAAACTTCCAATGGATGAAACTAAATAAATAAATAAATATTTAAAAAAACAAGTAAAAATACCTTCACCGAACATCCCATTTTAAAAATGAAGAATGGCAAACTTTCATTTCAATAGTTTGACAGCCCTGGAATCTGAGTTTCTAGTTATCCTCAGAGCATGTGCACATGGGCATTTTTCTGCCAATGCGATTCAGCCTTGAGGTAGAAAGCCCAGTTCTTGGATCAGATGGCGAATCAGTATAAAGCCTTCTCCGATTGTGGTCATTCTACTCAGAGACAGCCACTCAAGAGCTAATTCTGCACTTTATATATTTGTGCTCCTTATGGGCAACTGAGTCCTATTAATAGCAAGATCATAGCTAGGAAACATGGTGGGCAGTCGAGTTTTCCCACAGTTCAACACATTTGCAGGTGTAGAGTGTCGAGATTGGGGGCGGGGGTTAGACATGCTGGGGCAGAGTTACTTTGACGCAGGTTTGTCCACTATGTTCAAACATGGGTCAGAAAATTCTTCATGTAGGAGTTAAAAATGCAGTTTAGATGGAAGCCTTGGATTCTCTGACACGGGTCAGCGACTTGAGTCCATCTCACCCTAGGCTTATATGGCTGTGGTGCCATATCGGAAGCTTCTCTCTCTCACCAACAGAAGCTGATCCAATAAAAGATATTACCTCACCCACCTTGTCCTACTAATCTGTGCAGTATGACCATCATCTTTGCCTTGCTGTGAACCTACCAGGATAGCAACTCCAGTGTAGATGTAATTGCATTTTAAAGGCATTACAATTTTAATGCAGGGTCATCATAAATTACCCTTTTGCAGAAAATACAGTGCATGTTTTAAAGTGCTTGAAAGAGTAACAAGGGAGCATATAAGAAAGAGGCATGTAAGTTCGATAGGAAATCTGCAGGCATAATGTTATGAGGCTGCTCATCTAACTCAGAGTATTTGGTTATGCTACTATTATTTAGCCATAAGCTATCCATAAGAGTGATGTGTGCCATTGTATCTATGCAAAATTAATAAGATTTTCTCTGGTCTCAGGTAAAACATTTACTTCCCCTTGACTTAACCTCTTTATAACTTTGAGTTTCTGTGTCACCACACTATATTCCAGTTCCACTTCCCTTCTGAAGGGCTTGTAGGAAAAACCTGTGTGATTCTGAGTGGAGAGGTGGCTTTGACTTCCACTGTAGCGTGATCTAATTTGAAATCCTCCTTACATACTTCTCTGCCGGGTTCAAGGAACAAACCAACCATCAACCAAAACAAAACAAACAAAAAAATACCTTGACTGAGTTAAAAAAACAGCAAGGGATTAATGATATGGAAAACACAAAAATCATCTACATAATACTAGGTTCAGTGAATAACACTAGTCAATCTTCTGGTGTTTATAGTATTTCCATAATAACCTGAATTTCAGAACAACTATGTGTGATCATCCAATTATACCTTTAACCAGAGACACAGCTGTCTTTATCCTTTTTCTGCTGTGCAAGTTCCCTACTAGTGGGAGGCCAGTTAAATGACTGGAACAATTCTATGAATAAAAGCATCTTAAACACTAAACTCTACTTTGTATGGATTCATAGAATGTCTGTTGGACTTTTCATAAAGCGATGTATATTTAAGTAATCCCTGGAGTGGTTTTCTTTTATTATTACTATTATGATGATACATAATTAAGTTAAATTACATTTTTATTCAGAGGAGAATCACAGAGACCCTATTATACATTATTCATCAATAAATTTCACAAACAGTGAAAGATAAGGATTTAAAATGCTTTATTTAAAAAAAAAAACCCTAGATATTTTTATAATGGTATATTGAACAAATAAAGCTCTCTCCCTTTTTCCACACGAGAGAGAACAAGAGACTTCATTTAACACCACATGTGCTATTGTGCTTATCTGCTGATTACCGTATTACTTTGATTTGTGTGGCAGATTGTAAACTCTTGTAGGATTATGGAAAGATTTCTTTCCCCAGGCTGAAACACTGAGGTTTTCAGCATTGTGTAATCAGGGATGGGTAGGAAAAGAAGCAGATTGGTTATTATAGCTATATGTATTTTTTACCCACTGGTTCATCTCATTTTTATCACTGCAAAGTCAGTGTGAAAGCCAGCTAAACTAACACACCTCCAAAACATTTTAACATCACTAAGGTTTAATGGCTCCTGCAAATCTTCAGTGCGCTTAATCAAATGAGAATGGTTGGAATGGGTTAGCCTGAAGGGGGGCAGAAATAGGCATCAATATGTTTTGATTCAAATACTTAAAATGCTCCTTTTTTATTATAAGTGATGAATACAGGAGCAGGGGAGAACTGAAATGTGCAAACACTAGGCTGTATTTATTACTTGTTTATTGATTTGATACCAATGCTTCCATATTTATTATGAATTATTTGTATTGTTGTAGTGCCTAGGGGTGCATCTACCCTTACAAGTTAGGTTGACTTAAGGAGGCTAAAGTCGACCTAAACTACTCTGCGTCCACGCTGGGCTTTCCTTAAATCAACTTCAGGAAAAGTTAAGTTGACTTAATAAAACTTATTTTAGGTCAATTTAATGCATAAGTGGACCTTATTAGGTCGACTTAAGCTAGTATGGACGGGGATTAGTGCCTAAATTGACCTTATTAAGTCGACTTAAAGGGTTAAGTCGACTTAATAAGGTCAAAAAGGGGCTAAGTCTACACCAGAAAAGTTAAGTCGACTTTTGTTAAGTCAACTTAATAAGGTCAACTTTAAGTTGACTTAATAAGGTTGACTTTATGTCGACTTAAAGAAAACCTTATTAAGTTGACTTAATAAAGTCGATTTAACTTTTCTAGTGTAGACATAATCTAGGAGTCTGCTCATGGACTGAGGCCACATTGTGCTAGGCTTTGTACAAATAAAACAAGAGTTTGAAACACAATATTCAAAGATCTGCATCTGACGAAGTGGGTTGCAGCCCAGGAAAGCTTATGCCCAAAGAAATTTGAAGGTTGTTAAGCTGCCATAGGACTCTCATTGGTTTTGGTCTATACAGACTAACATGGCTACCACTCTGGAACTCAAAGATTAGTTATCAATAGTTCATTGTGAAATTTGGGGTGGCATATTTAATGGGATCCTGCAGAAATCTGTTCTGGGTCTAGTACTAGTCAATATTTTCATTAATGTCTTGGATAACTGAGTAGAAAGTATGTTTATAAAATTTGTAGCTGGTGCCAAGATGGGAGGGATTGCTAGTTCCTTGGTGGACAGGATTAGAATTCAAAATGACCTAGCAAAATTGGAGAGTTGATCTAAAATCAACACGCTGAGTCCTGAGAAAAGAAGACTGGGGGTCATGGTGGGGAATAATAGCAGTCTTCAAATATGTTATGGACTGCTTAAAGAGGACTGTAATTCATGTCCACTGAAGTTGTGACAAAAAGTAATCAGCTTTAATTTGTAACAAAGGAGATTTTGGTTAGATATTAGGAAAATCTTTCTAACTATAAGGTAATTATGTATTGGAATAGGTCCCAAAGGGAAATTATGCAGAATCCTCATAATTGGATGATTTAAAAACTGGTTAGACAAACATCTATCAGTGGCTTATGGTTCTGCCTCATAGTGGGGGCTGGATTTATGATCTTGCTAAGCCCTTGCCAACTATATGTTTCTATGATAAAAACTCAAGTTCTCCAAATGTTTCAGATGTCTTCAGCTAATGAAGAGAAAACAGATATTTTAGGGTAAACTTGTTTGGGGAGAAAGTTGTCAATCCCGAGTTAATGGCAGTGTAGTGCAGTTGCTCCACTCTGGTGCACACAGAGTTAAAGAGAGCCTTTGTGCGGCAGCTAATCAGCTGCTGGGGCTGCTGAGCCAATCAGAGGCAAGCAGCCAGGATAAAAGGCGGGCAGCAGCACTTGCTGCTCAGTCTTCCTTGGGAGCTGGAGAGAGTAGGTCCTCTTTCTGGCTGGCTGGAGCAGCTGCTGCTGCCGCCGCCGCCGCTGCCACCACTACTACTACCACTACCACTACTACTACTACTACTACCCCAGAGAACTCTGAGTGCATGGACTTCCCTGGGAGGTGATCATCACCAGGGATCCTGAGAGGTGCAGATGGTAGACGTGGCTGGAGCAGCAGTCTAACGGCAGGGAGCCTGGAGCAAATGGTGGCTGGACTCTGAGGTGGTGAGCGACTGCATGTGAATAGGGACTGTGGGGAAAGTGGCCCAGGAAATCGACTGCTATGTGGACACTGCAGGGAGGCAGAGGCCTCAGTTGAAGCACTTCGGGTCCCTGGGCTAGGGCCTGGAGAAGTGGGCAGGCCTGAGTCCCTCCCCGTTCCCCCAGCGTTCCAAGAGTGGCACAGACTCGCTGGCCCATTGACTTTTAAACTAGTGGGCTGCATTGTAGCAAGCTGGACTATACCCTGAAAGGGGTGGACTAATGGGACTTAGCTGGGGGCTGAGATCCCAGAAGAGGACTCGAGCGCAGAATCCGGTGTGTACCAGAGGGTGGAATACAAACCACTTGGTGGGGGACCACTTGAGCATTCCCCAGTACCATCAGCAGGAGGCACCCTCCAGGTGGATCAAGTGCTGCCAACTGCTTACAGGCACCTCTGACCCTCTCATGGCCTCAGGCCTCTAGCTGACACTATTTGCAGAGTGGAATCCCATATTTCTCTCCCTCTAAAATCTAGCCTGGGGTCAAAGGCTGCAGACCCCATTGCCTCAACAGGTCTGACCCAGTTTATCACTTCAGTGCTCTTCTCTCAGGGACAAAGACAAATTACATCTTGTGATTTGCTGGCTCTCATAAACCTAAGTGCTATTTATTCAGAACAAAAGCATCTCAGAGAAAACATACCTTAAAATGATAGGTAGTTTATATGCATGATGAGCTTACCAGGTAATCATTCATCTTCCAAACAGACTCTACTGGGTCTAAATGCCTTCAGGGCCTGTCACTTATTGGATGGATTCTCTTTCCCAAGGTCAGGGGCTATTATTTCATACAGTTCCATGTGCTTTCTCTGCCAAGGCCTTTTAACCATGTCAAACCTGTCTGTGTGGTTTTTCTCCCCAGGAGGAGCTTGACATTTCAAAAAGCATTGTGTTGGTACTCGAGATTTGCATTATTTCCCCTGGTTGACATTTTTAGTTCCTGCAAAAAACATTCTATTTTGTTTTACCCAGTTGTCCATTCACCCAGGAATATAATCGGTAGCAAGGTCACAAAGATACAGTGCAGGCTGTTGACCTATTGCCCAGGCTCAGGAGATATTCGTGGCCATGCCCAAGTCTCTTTCAGGACACAGTTTTATTCTTCATCATAAAACTTAGACAAAACAGCAAAACAAAAAACAGTTCCCTTGCCCATTGTGTGCTACAATTCTCAGAGGCTTTCCCCTCACCTTTTTCTCTTGTCCAAAAGGTGGACAGATGGACACATCAAACTTGAGAGCCTACTACAGGGCTCATCTCTCACATGCAGCTCCTTCTTGGCTACATCACTCAAATAGCTTTTTATAATCATTTGTCCCTATTTCCCAGCTGAGTCTGATTAAGGGCCAGGCGGCCTGGGGTAAGACTACCTGGTACAATGCATATAAAATTTATAAAATTAATTCAATAGCTTTTTAGTATTCCATCCTTTCACAGCATGTACCTATCACAGGGACATAATTAGGAGTAATAGAAGAAAATTAAAGGATTTTTTTTTTACAATGAATACAAGGATAAACTGTCACAAGCCACTCATTAGACTGGGGTAAGGGAATCCATGCATAGGATCCCCAGACATTTTAAGCTTCTCTGGGTCTCAACAGGCTGCAGCACTTGTTTCTTCTGAGGCACATTTCCTAAGCATCAGTTCTCAGTCTTCTATCGCTTCACAGAGATGGAGTCACCTATCCAACCCACCTTGCATCCCTGTGAATATTGCTGATCCCCAAGATATTTCAGTAGCTTAAACTCTCTTCCGGAATCCCACCAAAGGTATGAAGTTTGAATTAATAAATAGTAACTACAGATGTTATCTCAAAGAAGTGTAAGAGTTCCCCAGCAGTACTTTAAAGGTACCCCAGCTCTACTCTTATTTGAGGAAGGAGAAATGTGGCAATTTAGGGAATCTGCCCTATTTGTGAATTCTAGCTGATATTGTGAAGTTGTTGCTGTGAAAATTGCTGTATTGTAAATGCCCCATTGTCTGTTTGCCTTGACAGGAATGGTGGGATCCACAATGTCATGTCTCTGCCAAGCAAGGTCCAAGGGTGGGTCCTTAGAAAACAACACTGCCTAATTAAGGCAAAGCACCTTGGAAAAATGGTCTTACTTCAACTATGAGAAAGGGACATGGGCATTGAGAGACTGGAAAGCTATCAAACTGAGAACCAAGAAGCAGAAGTGTAGGTGGTATGGCAGGAACAGGAAGCTTGGGTGGGAGAGACGATAGATACAGACCTTTCAAGAGATGGCCAGCTGGGCTGGAAGACTTTGAGGGTGAAGAAACTCAGCATGTAGAAGTCTGAGAAAGGGGACTCTCCTCATCAACCAGAATTGACATGGACTCTTAAGGGTAGGATAGCCTAGTGAGGGGTTTGGGGCCTAGGATGTTTATTGTTTTCTAAATAATCTACTTTGTGTTCTCCTTGTGTGATTAAGTAAAAGACTAAGGATGTTAGAACTTGTGAAAAGGCTGTCTGTATGGCTATGTCTACACTTGCACTTTTAAGTCGACTTTAACTAAGTCAACTTAACTAAGTCAGGGAGCATTCGTTATGTCCTTAATGGCTCATCAGGATACTCCCTGGGCCCATTGTAGCTGGCACATTCCTTAACATTAAGGACATAATGGTTTTACACAGCCACTTCTCTCAGACATTTCCATAAAATCACATAAGTTAAAGTATAGATATAACACCAAATTCCTAACTAAATAACTTCTAATATAAATACAATTCCTAGACATAAACTATATAATCATTCCCAGCAAATTACTACCTTTCTATTGATACCAAACATGACATAGCTCCTATGGATTATAGCATTTAGGATATATGGATAGAAAATAATATCATAAATGCTTCCCTAAATCCAGACAGCGTCACACAGGGCTCTGCCTTGCCCTTTGGGGGGCATGCCAGGCTCCCCCGGTGCCCCCCAGCAGGGAGGGCATTGGTGTAGTCCTGGGGTAGCCCTAAGTCGACCAGCATTGAACCCAGGGCCTAGGCAGTTGAAGCATCTTTCAGAAGAGTGTGCTAGATAGAGGGTCTGCACCCTGCATGTGTGCCGAGGAGTCCAGAGTGTATAGGCTCCATTCAGGCTCTAGGCTTGACAACTGTGTGATATTTAAAAACCAAATACGCAATCAGGAGCACTGGAAACTCCCCTGCCCCACCTCAACCTTGCCTCTCCTCCAAGCCACACCACATTCATTCCTCTTCCTCTCCCTCTGCCACTTATTGCTCTTCCCCTCTTTCCCCATCACGCCTGGGGCAGGAGGGACTCACCTATGGAGCTTGAGCTGGGAGCTGCAGTTGCCTGACACAGGTAGGAAGTGGTCCCAGATGGGGCTCGCACAGGTGATGACCCAGTGCTTCCTCACCTTCAGCAACTGGACTTTTGGTGTCTGGTTAATTGATCTGACCAAACACTGTGAGGTTCCCTTTCTGATTGGGGCTTTCTGGTCGAAAGCTGGGCATCTGGCCATCCTCCTCTGGAATTTCAAATGCCTTGTTATCCAGTACCAAGATCCCTTCACAGGAGCATACGCATGGTCTGAGGAACTAATGGCCTGGAGCTGTGACAAATTTCCTGCAGTGAGGCTGCTTCCCAAGGGGAGGGAGGGAAAGCCAATCATTTTTCAGGTTTAAAATAAGAGTGGTAGAACCCCAGGAAATGTGAAACAATGGGAGCAATCCTGCACTGATACAAAGTTAGGCTGGATGACCTAATAATTTTTTTCTGTCTCTAGACTTTATGGAAGATCAGACTGTATCAAAGACACAGACCCTGTGGGCTTAAAGATAATATTGTGATGGGGTTTATTTCTTACACAGTCACACGAACTGCTAAATGCAGAGAGGAAGGCTGGCTCAGTTTTTAGGGTGCCAGCCTGGAAGAAACAGGTTCAGTTTCCTTTTCTGATACAGGCGTCCTGTGTGATCTCAAGGTAGTTATTAGTCTCTTTGTATCTCAGTCTTTCCCTCCCCTCAGGGGTATTGTGTGACCAAGTGCATTAAAGGTTATAAGGTACTGTTCTCAGATACTACGGTAATAGGGTTTGTGTAAATACCGAAGGTAAAGTGGCTCCTAAGTTGAAACATCCAGATGCAAACTGGGATCTGAACTGACCCTTTTGTTAGTGGTTTGAATCAGGTGATACGATGCAGGTCCACTTCTAAGCAATTTCCAGTGCTCCCTTACATGCTAGCCATACTCTACTTCAATTACTTCCTATGTCACAGTGTGAATTATATGTTACTTTTACTGAGGTGGATCCACAGCTGCTGATCACCAAAGTCATTTTCTACCACATATTGACTTGAAAGACTTAGGTCCCAGGAATAAAAGGCTAGGGATTTATCCACTCAGCCTGTAGAAGAATGCAGTTAGAGAGCATTGATAATAACTGCTGCTCTTTCTAAGAACCACATAGCCTTGAAAGCTAGTGCTATCCGGTCAGAACTAGTTGCCTCTTTCTGTGTCTGTTATTGTGCCCTTGCTCCTTCTAAATAAGGGTGGATCGTAGCTGAACTAATAAGAAGCTGTAGCTCTTTCCTGTCTAATGTATTCTAAGGGCCTATAAAGGATACTGCCCGACGTCACGGGGGCGGAAATTTTCTTTGTTCTCTCCCCATGAGTGCTCTCGTATTCTGAATAAAGTAAAGTTTCATAATCACACTCAAGTTTATTGATTTGGAGTATTCTTCAAACCAGACACTCAATTTTACATTGCTGTTTTTTCTGCTGGCTTCAGAAGGGCTTTTAAAATTGTGCCAGCTCTTTCATAAACTTTCTAAAGGGTGAACTATAGCAGTTGTATTCTAACTGCTGCTGAATATGCTGTTTGTTCAGTCCTGAAATGTCCTTGATGTGAAAATAAAATGTTCCAGTGGAGCTGAACTACAAATGCAGAAACGGCCCAGGATAGCAAAATATCTGTTTTACAAAAAGCTACGTTTACACATTAGAACATTTTTTTTCAGTTTTCTGTTTGAAACCCAGGACCTACACTGGTGATACAACCAGCCAGGCAGCCCACAGGTTACAAAGGCTCTGTTAGACTCTCTAAACTCAGCCAGACACCAGTGGTGGATTGAGTGTGTTGAGGGCCTCAACTTCACACACTCTAGTAGTCATATCTGGGTCTTATTACAGTGTCTCAGAGCTGCTAAGAAAATAGTGGACTTCAAAAGTCTGGTTCAATTCCATAGCCTTCAAATTGGTGGAGAGCACAAAAGGACCACTCAACAAAAGCACCAAATGAAAGATCCATTGTCAACTACATCAGACAATAACCTCAACCAACCTGTAGCAAAGAGCTTTGGCCTTCTTCAGAGACTGGGCCTGAGGAAGGGCCTGAATGCCCCTCCTAGACAGACCCAGGAACTGCAGGACTCTGGCCCTGGAAACAGAGGGCCGGAGCCAAGATAGGAAGGGGAAGCTCAGTGGGGGCTGAGTGGCCAGAGGGGAAGGAGGTACCTCCTCTGAGGCAGCGGGCTGAATGAGACTGGGCCCCTACCAAGGAACTGTCCCTTTCCTCTCCTGATAGATGGCCCAACAACCTCCCCAGCTTACCCAGGCCCTGTCATTGGGAGAGGATACCAGAGAGTAGGGACTGGGAAAGACACCCCCGGGCCCACCAGTATCCAGACAAGTTGTCCCTCCCCAGGGATGGCCCTGAGCTGAGAGCGGCTGAGGGCCCTCAGGAGCCACTGGGCCCCTGTCACGTAGAGGAGCTTCTGTCAGCCAAGGACCCCTGCACCCAGGTGGAGCAACTGGCAGTGGAAGGGTCCTATGACCTGGAGGAGTTGCCCTCCACAGATGGACCAGAGGAATTCCCAGATCTGCCACCTATGGACATGGAGGTCCTGGTCAGAATCCCACGGGAGGTCTACCTGGAGGACTCGGAGGATCCCCTTTTGGAACCAGATACCCAGTAGGGTGGGAGGAAGTAGCCCAGGGTCAGCTGGCTATTGTGCAGCTGATCACAGAGTGTATTGCGGCTGGAGCCCCACTGACTCAGTGGCAGACTTCTGTGCCACTGACAGAGCCCTGGGCTGGGATGCAGTGGTGCCGGGTGGGCTTGCGTCCCCCTCCTCCCCTTTTCCGACCACCTGGAGTGCTTGCCCCTTCCTGCCAGAGCAGCTGAGGGGTTTGAGCAGTGCTCTTGCCCCTTCTGGGCCTGTGACTAATCCCACAGGGGGGGACTGACTCTTGTGCCTGCCCCGCCCCACCTGGGGACTGGAGGCTACTGACTCTTGTGCCTGCCCCGCCCCGCCTGGGGGCTGGAGGCTACTGATTCTTGTGCCAGCCTTGCCCCACCTCGCAAGCAGACCGACCAGCAGTAACCGTAAACACCTGCGGGGGTCTACAGACTACAACTGTTGGCCCTTTTTCTGGGGGCGGGACCAGCTAGATCTTTGGCCTTCCTCAAGCTTGAGACCGAGAAAGAATGCCCCAGACCCCCGGCAACCTGCCTACATCTCCCCTCACCCCCCACAAAACCCCACAGCCATCAATACAAATGAAGGGAGAGAAGACTTAACTGCAATGAAGAATGGGAAGGTGGCTAGTGGTGGCAATTTACTTTACAATCAAATCTACAAAGGCTTGCATCATTGTCTCTAGAGTCTTCTCTGGTTTGCTGGAGCCACTACTCTAGAAAGTGCATCTTCAGTAAACATGAATTTACCAGGCATGTAGGTCACAACCAAATCATATTTTTGGAGCTTTATCATCATTCTCTCCTTAAGGTACAGTCATTTAGAGGTTTGCTAAATAATGCTTTCAGAGGCTTATGGTCTCATTCAACTTCCATTGTCTGGCCATAAATATACTGATTGAATATCTTACAGGCAAACAAAATTTCTAAAAAATGCTTCTCAATTTGTGCATATCTAGTTTCTGCCTTAGACAGCAATTTGGATGCATATGCCATTGCTTGCCAACAATCCTTATGTTTCAGTAAAATCACTGCACTTTACCCAAACTGAGTAGAATCTGCTGAAATTTATATAGGCCTTACTGGTGCATAAATCTTCAACATTAATTCTACCATCAGTTGTTTAAAACCTTCTCATAATTCCTCTTGTTCTGCACCTCAATACCATTCATTTTTCTTCTCAAGGAGTTTTCTCAAAGCCATTACTTTGGTAACTAGATTAGGTATGAATTTGCCAAGTTAATTAACCATTCCCAGGAACTGTTGGATATCTTCCTTTGACTGGTGATATGGCAATATTTCAGTAACCAAAATCATCCTCTTATCAGGTTTTACACTTTCACTGGAAATGAGATCCCCAACAAAAGTCAGTTCTGTAACCCCCTAAAGCACATTTCTTCCTATATAGTTTGAGGTTTGTAGTTCTAGTTGCATCCAGGACTTCCTGAAGCCTACACTTGTCTTCCTTTTTCATTGCTCCTTAGATGATGATGATATCCACTGGGGTGTCAACATCATTAATGTATTTATAGATCATATTATGGTTTTGTGGTATACTTCTCATGCTAAAGTTATGCTGAAGGGTAAATGTAGGAATATGTTTTTTTTTCAAATGGGGTATTAAATGTGCATAGCACTGAGCTTTCTTCAGTTAATTTTAGCTGCCAAAAGCCTGAGGATGCATTCCATTTACTGAAATTAGGAGTGTTTGCGAATTGAGCTATAATCTCTTCTCTGTTAGGTAGTTTGAAATATTCACTTTTTATAGTCTCGTTGAGGTCTCTGGGATCTAAACATATGCATAGCCGTCTGGTACTTTTCTCCATAATGACAAGGGAACTCAGCCATTCCATTGGATCCTCAATTTTTTTTATTTATTTTTTATTTGTGTGTGTGTGTGTGTGTGTGTGTGTGTGTGTGTGTGTGTGTAATCCTTCTGCCAAGCAGAGCTGGCAGCAGCAAAAGGCCAGGTTCCATATCTAGAGGTTCCTGTCAATGATACAACACCAAACTGGCTTGAGCCCCCACCCAGGCTCCTAGAAAATCATGCTCTATCCCTCTCACAAGCACAGAGTCTGAGTGTAGGATATAAACCTTTTAATAAAAGGAAGGAAATGTCAAAACAGCACTGGTTTGAGAAAACAGTGCAGTGCAGAATTCATAAACATGGGGCATGTCCTTTGCTTTTCCCTTTCCCCTGTACTGACTGCCATAGTTGCAGGGCCCACGTCTCAGGAAGGGAAAAGGGCTCAGCCAGTCCCCTCCTGCAGGCTCTTGGCAACATGGACTTGACCAGACCCACTCTTCCATTGTCACCTTTCATTTCTGGGCTTTGGCAAGTCCCCATCTGCTAGCTCCCACCGTCTGCAAGGGCTGACCACTTCTGATTCCCGCTGTCTGCTGTTTATCAGTCAAGGTTTCCCAGTTTCTCTAGTGATTTCAGATCTCAGAGAATTTCAGCTCATAGGAAAACCTGGGACAGGAGCAATGTCCCTGCTTCAAACAGAAGATTCCAAAAGGAATCATTAAGCTGGAAGGGGGATTAAGCATTGCCTCAGGCTTAGCCCTTTGTCAGCACTAGTCCAATGTCAGCAACAAGCCCCTGAACCCCTTACAATATTGAGCCTCCCTACACCACTCTTTTGAGCTCTGTTTAGGTGAGAGTGAATTTTTTCACCAGAACAGGCTAACACAGTTTATACAGTCAAAGGACAACATTTCATTGCCTCTTCAATTAAAACAGAAGGGATTTGTAACCCAAACCAGCCATACAAATCATTTCTCATCCTGTCCAAAAGTGAAATTAGGGTAAGCACTTAATTGTACTCATACAAATACAAAGTCCATGCAAATAAGTTGTCCCCTTTCCACTGACTGAGGAGGTGGAGGCCCCTCAGACACTCAGAGCTTGCTTGACACTCAGACTTTGCTTACATTTATATTACCTGCATTGCTTCCATCTTTTTAAGCTCAGCCTTGAGTTTATCATAGAGTGCAAAAATGGCACTTTTCTACATGGATAGATAACCAGCTTGTGTATCTGGATTGTATGTTCACCCTGCAAGCAACTCAGCCTTGAAACAGGACATGATATTCCTGAAAGAGTGTCTCATAGGCAGATTTAGTATGGTCTTGTAAGCAGAACACCTATTTTACTAGACTGAGTTTATCACATAGGCTATGTCCACACTTGTAATTTTAAGTCGACCTTAACTAAGTCGACTTAGTGCATCTACACTTAAAATTAAAGTCGACTTAAAGGGGAACTTACAAAGTCGACCTAGAGCGTCCACTCTGGATGCCTAGGTTGACTTCTAGGGGCTAGGGGGACTTGGGCAGATCCATGGTGGCAGGGGGGGCAGGCCTTGTGTGCAATGGGGCAAAGGGGGACAGGGACCCTGGCAGGGCATGTGGGCAGGGTGTGACGCTATCTGGATTCAGGGAAGCATTTATGATATTATTTTCTTTTCATATATCATAAATCCTATAATCCATAGGAACTATGTCATTTTTTGTATCAATAGAAAGCTGGGAATGATTATATAGTTTATGTCTAGGAATTGTTTTTGGATTAGAAGTTAGGAATTTGGTGTTCTATCTATACTTTAACTTGTATGATTTTGTGGAAACACCTGAGACAGGCTGTCTACAACCATTGTGTCCTTAATGTTAAGGAATCTGCCAGGTACAATGGGCTCAGGGAGTTACCTGATGAGCCATTAAGGACATAAGGAATACAACCATTGTGTCCTTAATGGTTCATTATTTGGAATACATGTGACCTTCCATGTGACAGTCCAGTTTGAGATTGTCCAAACATATTCTAAGTGTACTCTTTACACCAGGAGTGACCACACTGTGGCTCAGGAGCTTTTACAGTTCAAGTGAATCTTGCAGCGCTTCCAATACCCCACCCCCATTCTCTGGCCCCAAGATTGGGGTGGGGAGTTCAGGGCTTCTACCAGCAGTGTGGTGGTGGGGCTAGAGGTTTCTGCCCAGCAGGGACTGGGGTCTGAGAGCCCTATGCGGCACATTTACCGGGGATTGGGGCTTCAGCTCCACAATAGTATGATCTGACTAAAGAGGCTTCTGCCCTGTCTCTGGGTATACACCCTGTGGCAAGGTGGTGGTGGTGCTTTGGGTTTCTGCCCAGTTTGGTGCCTCTGCCATGCTCAGAGATCCATCACCACCTCACAGGGATGAAGCCTGGAGACGAGGCCAAGATTGCCCCAATTCTCAAACTTCTGAAAACTGTTGTATGTAACTCCAAGTGTCAGTAAAGTTGACTACTGCTGTTCTATTCCATTATCTAAATCTTTAATGAAGAGGTTGAACAGAACCAGACCCAGAACTGATTCCTGTGAGACCCCACTCAATGGCTATGTCTACACTTGTTAATTTAAGTTGACTTTACTAAGTCGACTTTAAGTCAACTTTGTTAAGTTGACTTCGCATGTCTACACTGAAATTTTAAGTCGACTTTGGGAGGACCCTACAAAGTCAACCTAGAGCGTCCACATTGGACACCTAGGTCGACTTGTAGGGGCTAGGTGGACCTGGGACTGGTCCACAGTGGCATGGGGGGCACCCCTTGCCAAGTGCCAGGGGGCTCAGCCTTTGCCCCATTGTACCTGGGTACAATGGGGCAAAGGGGGAAAGGGGGACAGGGAACCTGGCAGGGCATAGGGGAAGGGTGGGCAGGGCTCTGCCCTGCCCTTTGGGGAGGCATGCCAGGCTCTCCCTGCTGCTTAAGTCGACTTAAGGAAAGTGTAGTGTAGATGCAGAGTAAATTAAGTCGACTTAAGCAAGCTTAAATCGACTTAATTTACAAGTGTAGACGCACCCAATATGCCCTTCCAGCTTGAATATGAATCACTGATAATTACTGCCCAGGAAAGGTTTTCCAGCCAGTTATGTACCCACCTTACAGGAGCTCCATCTAGATTGTATATTCCTAGTTAGTTTATAAAGTCATGTGAGATAGTATCCGAAGCCTTACTAAAAAAAAGATACAGCACATCTACCTCCTCCCCCCATCCACCAGGCTTGTTACCCTGTCAAAGAGAGTTATCAGGTTGGTTTGACATGATATCCATCCTGACTGTTACTTATTATCTTATTACCTTCTAGGTGTTTGCAAATTGATTACTTAATTATTTGATCCATTATCTTTCTTGGTACTGAAATTAAATTGATTTGTCTGTAATTCCCCGAGCTGTACTTATTTCTCTTTTTATAGATGATCAATATATTTGCCCCTTTCCAGTCCTCTGGAATCTCTCCTGTCTTCCATGAACTTTGAAAGATAATTAATAAAGGCTCAGATATCGCCTCAGTCAGCTCCCTGAGGGTGTATTTTATCAGGCCCTGGTGACTTGAAAATATCTAACTTGTCTAAGTAATTTTTAACTTGTTCTTTCCCTATTTTAGACTCGTATCCTACTTTATTTTCACTGGCATTCACTATCTTAGATGCCAAATCACCACTAACTTTTTTATTGAAAACTGAAACAAAGAAATTATTTACCACTTCTGCCATTTCCACATTTTCTGTTGTTTTTCCCTCCTAACTGAAAGACAACAGAGTCCTGTGGCACTTTTAAAGATTAACAGATTTATTTATCACATGAGCTTTCATGGGAGAAAATCCCACTTCGTCTGATGAAGTGGGATTTTCTCCCACGAAAGCTCATGCGATAAATAAATCTGTTAGTCTTTAAAAGTGCCACAGGACTCTGTTGTCTTTCTACAATAGACTAACACAGCTACCCCTCCTAACTGAGTAAGGGACCTACCCTTTTCTTGGTTTTCCTCTAGCTTCTCATATATTTTCAGAATATTTCTTGTTGCCTTTTATGTCTCTAGCTAATTTAATCTTGTTATGTACCTCGGCCTTTCTAATTTTCTCCTTATATACTTGTGTTATTTATTTATAGTCATCTGTTGTAATTTGACCTACATTTTGTAGGATTCTTTTCTGAGCATCAGATCTCTTGCGTAAACCAGGGTAGTCTCCTGCCATACTTCCAATCCTTCTTAGGCAGTGGAATAGTTTTCTTTTGTGCCCTTAATAATGGCTCTTTGAAAAACTGCCAACTCTCTTGAACTGTTTTTCCCCTTACATTTACTTTCCATGGGATCTTAAATACCAACTTTCTAAGTAAGCTTAAGTCTTCTTGAAATTCATTACCTTTATTGTGTTTTCTCTCTGACCATTCCTGAGAATCATGAATTTTACCATTTCATGATCACTTTCACCCAATTTGCCTTCTATTTTCAAATTCTAAACCATTTTTCTCCCTATTTGTTAAAACCAAATCTTGAGCAACCTCTCCCTTAGTAGCTTTCTTCAGTTCTGGAAATAAAAAAATGTCTCCTATATAGTCCAAGAACTTGTTGGATAATCTGTGCCATGGCATGTTATTTTCCCACAGATGTTTGGGTAATTGAAGTCTCCCATCACCACCGAGTCCTGTGCTTTGAATACTCTTGTTAGTTGTTTTAAAAAAGCTTCATCTACCTCTTCTTCCTGGGTAGGTGGTCGGTAGTAGACCCCCACCATGATATCATCCTTGTTTTTTATGCCTTTTTATCCTTACCCAGAGATTTTCCAAAAAGTCTGTTTCCTATTTCCATCTTTAACTCAATCTAAGTGTATACATTTTAATATGGTCACTTGTGTAGAGATGTAAGGGGAGGTATTACTCTCTTCAATAAATCTATAATCCAGGCACAGTGACATTTCATCAACTATTAGGGGTTTAAGAACAATTCATGTAGGAGCCCTGTTAGTGAACATTGGTAGGCAAATAATATGTTAGATTTAGTGATAATTCAGGAAAAAAAATGTTTCTGCTTGAATCAATTTTTTAATTTTTTTTTTGACAAATTGTAATTTGAAAAAAAAAACCCCTCTTTTTGGATCATTTAATCTTGAGTGGTTAAACTCTTAATCATTTGAATATTTAACCTCGATTTTAAGCATTTTTTAATGTTTTAAAATAAAAGAAAATTTCAAAATGTCATTTTGAATAGAAAAATTAAAATGTTTTGAGTAAAATATGTTGAAAAAGAAAATGGTTAGATTTGTTGAGATTTTTTTTTTTTTTTTTTTTTTTTTGGTGACCGGAACAAGTTAGCATAATTGTCACAAATTTGTCACAAATTTGCAAACTGTTTTGGTTTTGCTGAATTTGCATTTCTCAAGCTCACACAAGTTTTGGTTGAAAAATTTCATATTGCTCTATGCTTGAAATTTCTTTGAAGAGAAAGGTGCTGTTCAATATGATTAGGGTGGCAAATATGCATGGAAATCAAGGGGAGTTGGGTGCCTAACCTGGTTAGACACTTCCAAATTTTTTACTAGATCTATATCTGCATCTTTATGCCCCTAAACATCATTGAAAATCTGGTTCTCTACCACTTGGAAATTAAAGATATGATTTATATTTTTCCACCACTACTAGTAGGTTAGAAAGTATTTATGATTAATGAAAATATTGAAATTTTTTTTGGAGAGAAGCATCATACATTTCTTGAGGATGAATTTTAATTTTCATTATCGACCCCAGCATCCTTGACAGATCTAAAGGAAGAAAATCCTTTAATGAAAGATTGAATCCTGACTGTGTCTCTGTTTCCTTTATGAAGATATCTCTTGTAAACACAAATTTCTCAATGAAGGTGTTGAAATCCTTTGAAGAGTTTGGAAATCATCTGCTAGCAGCTCTTACAAGAGAACAGATATTAGAAGTGTTTTTCTTTCTAGTGACAAATAAGAGATGATGGTTCCTAAAATGTTAGTCGTACGCTTTCTAGCAGTTGCAGCAAGAGATGTAGCTACCAGAAAGTTGTATGATTCTGCACTGTATTTCATCTTTTAGTAACATAAGACATACAAGAAAACATATCAACTAAATCTGTCTTGAAAATTATTGGTTAAACCTAAATACAGGAAGTTGTATGCTGATACGTCAATATTTTTGTACTTTTTGTTTAAAAAAAATACAGAATGAACATTATGACATGTTTTCTTAGAAATTTGTCAGCAAAGTTAAGCTTTCATGCTAGTCAGCTGGGGTCTTGGGGTTCTTCATAAAAAGAACTACTCAGCTATATCTTGAGGCTAATACTGAAAAGGTCATGAGATTCTCTTTCATGGAAAGAATGAAAGTCAGCTGAAAAGTGCAGGAAAACATAATGTTCCATCTAAATGATGGAACTGATTTAGTTGTGTGCATCTCTGTATCTAGAAAATGACATTGAAATAGGTTTGAATTTAGGGAATGATTCTTCTTCTCCAACTTATTTATTATTACCATTTATTATTTTAAATGATGTGGCATCCAAAATGTGCTAGATCATTTCCAAGCACAACCACATAATGGATTTTATGTATGATAAAGCAAAGCAGCCGTTTGCAGTCCATTCACCGAGACCCTTTGGCCTATGGCATTTAATGAAGGGTTTGTTTTGTTTATTTTACACTTCAGTAGAATGAAAAACAATTTTTCTTAAGCATTACTCGAGGCAATCAGACAGTGAGATGGGATAATTTATCTGCTGCTGCATGCTCACAGGAACTGGAAATTATCCATAAAAAAAGAGGGGGGAGAAGTAATAAGTCTAGATTAACTTGATTAACAAACAAGCAAACAAAAATGTATTTATACTTTGTGAGCTACTACATTTTTCATCCTGATATTGTCTATGGTTTAATGTTCATTATTTGATAGGACTGCATGAAACTGGTGAATATTTTTTCACAAAAATACAAGTGACATTATTCAATAATTTATTGTGTGATTTTGAATCCCAACGTAAAAAGGGATTCAGAATATAAAATAAGGAAACTAGAAATGTGCCTTTTATGTTCTCATATGTAGGTTGGTGGACTATGGACTTGAGTTGGTAACAGGAAGTCTTCAGTTTAGTTCTTCCTCCGGCCTTGTTAATATTTGTAGTTGCAAAATATTTTACAAACTTCACTGATAGGATGAGGTGGATAAGTAATAACTGCCCTTCATTTTACAAATGGGTAAACTGATACTCAGAGAGGCGGTGATTTGCCTCATGGTACTCTGAACTAATGGATTAATTATAGCTTGGGAATTTGAAGACTTGAGGCTCAGTACTGCTTCTGGAATCATAGAATTGAGTCCTACCACTGTAGGAAACCTTGAGGGGTCTTTGACTTCGGTCTCCTCCATTTAAGTCAGGATCCAGCATTGTCTAGAGCATCCCTGACAGGGATGTCCAACCCATTCCTAAAAATCAACAATGCTGGAGATCCTGTTGCAGTTAATGGCAAAATTGTCATTAATTTCAATAGGTGCAGGGTTTGGTCCTTGTTTTCCTAGCACTGACTTGCTGTATACTCTTTGGCAAATTGCTGACCCACAATTTCTCCATCTGTAAAATGACCGCAACGGTATTGAGGATTTGCAGAGGATGTAAAATGTTCTCGGAAGAACAGGGAGGTTTTACTGTACCTCCAGTTTTCAGATTACGGAACTGAAGCTAGGAAAGCACTTGAGTGGTGTTAGTCTGAATTTACACCAGTGTAACAGGGAGCAGCATCTGACTCATACAATTACATTTAGGAACCTAAATCCTATTGAAAATCAATGGAATTGGTGCATCACAATCACTTAATCTGCAAGATAATGACCAAATACTGGGAGCTACTATGTGAACCACTTTTTCAGGTAATATTAGCAATTATTTTTTATTAGTGAGTATCAAGTGCCATTTTTATTTCCCAGAAAGACAGTTTGAAATAAAATCAATGTCCAGTTACTGACAAATATTTAAATGCACTGAATATTTATTTGCAATACAGCATAGTATATTACCTTTCAGTGTTTTCTTTTGTTTGTTTTAGAAGAGGTGTTTTAGCAATGCATAAAGCTGTTTGCAAGCTTTGAACTCATTCTGAATTGCAGCATTAACCGTATGCTCTATTCAGAGGTGAGTTTGTTTACTGTGAGTTGACATCTTTGCCTCCTTCCAGCCTGTTTGTTTTTTATTTAATGTCATCATTTTCTTTAATTGCTACTTTCTGTCTAAACTTTAGTTGCTACTTTCTATCTGAAATTGCAATAATTTATTTGGTCTCTTTGCCCTCTTTTAGCAGTGTTTCAGTTGGCAAAAATTTGAGTTTCATGGTACAGTTAACACTTTTTAAACTAATATGCTTAGTTACTTATGCATTTCATAGGAGTTTCAAAGTGTTTCTTACATTTTGAAATATTATTAATTTGCTTTGTGTGCCTGGCATTTCTTGTGTTATATTAGTTTGATACCGGTATTAGGGTGTACTGGCCCTCTAAGAGTAAAAGGGGCTAGAATGTCAAGGTTTTAGAATATACAAAAGCCTAGAAAATGGCCTGGTAGTTGAAGAGAGGAACAGATCCTGAAGAATTAGGAATTTGAGAAGGAGGCAAAACATGCAGAACACAGTTCCTTTAAAGGTCTGGGATCAGGAGCCCTGTAAAGCAGGGTGGAGGCAGGGATCCACTCTCTTCCAGCCAAAGAAGAGTCCTCTGGAGGAGGGCAGTATATAGACTGCCCTCAGAAGAGGGCAGATACTGAAGTGGAAGAGACCCAGAGCTAGAAGGCTGAGTTCTGGACAGAAAGGTCTGGGATTGGCTGCTTCAGGTAGAAGGAGAACTCTTGACATGAAAAATGAGCTGGAGCTAAGTATAACCTGTTGAATTATGATTTGGGGCTTTATGTTGGGGATTTATTGAGGATTGTTTGGATTATTATGTGATTCAGGACTATGAGGACTGTGTGAACTTAATTTGATATTAAACCAACCCCTGAAAGAGGAACAGTGAGTCACAACAGACTGTGCCGTGTTTAAAGGGCCTGTAAGAGGGAGCTAATTGGCAAGGTGCCTGTGAAGTGACCGTTGGCTGGGAGAAGGTGCTCAGCGATTAACTATTCTGCTATAGTATCTATATACAATTTAAAATTTCCTGTAATATTCTTTAGTAAACAAGGACTCATGTGGATTTTCTTTCTTTCTTTCTTTCTTTCTTTCTTTCTTTCTTTCTTTCTTTCTTTTAAAAAGTGGAATCCATTATTCTGAACCTTAAATACAACACTTTTTTTTTATTTGAAGGAATAGAAATAGAGGGGAATGATACCATACGTTACACTTAAGTTAGAAGATATTAACAATGTCATTATTCTTAGGAGACAGCTCATAGCTTAGTTCAATTTTCTTATTAATAACTGTTCTTGCTCCTCTCACTATTCTTATTGCTGTGCCAAAAATGATGTGTGTGCTAGTGAAGGAAGAAACTAGCTAAAGTCTGCTTGCTGAATAAGTTCAACCAGGTGCCTGATCCTATGAGTTTTCAGTGGCAAGAATTCACATTCCAATTTCCTTATACTGGAATACATTTAATAAGTTGTTTAAGTACCTTAATTTTGAGTATTGTAGTCACAGTGTGAACTCTGAGACACCCATATCCATGTACAAAAAACACAGGAACCTGTCACTTTAACTGTTTATTGAAAATATAAAACCATAAGCAAAATCTACATTAAAACAGTAGGGGGAAATGCTATTGAAATTCCTCTGGCTTAAGGAACTGTCTAAAAAAGTCCATTGTGATCTAGTAAATTACAGACTCAGAACTTCCCCCTCCACACACATACGTACAAGGGATCATCTGCAATAAATGTCCTACAGATATATATAAATGAAAAAGAAAGTATTGCTTGACAGTGCTCTTCTTCCCTCCTCCAGAGAGAATAGGGTGTTGACTAGAGGAGCCTGGATCTTGCCTTCCTGATGTCATCTCCCAGTTCAGCTCAGGGATATCCCAGTGGATCTCCTGATGGCAATGCTACTTCTAACAGACCCCACCATGACTTTTTCTGCCGTGTGGGAAGGGGGAGTCCCTGTAAAATGGCTCCTCTCTACATGGATCTGTTGATGCTCTTCTTAAGAGATCTATATGGCTGAAATACCATACCATCTCCACACCACAGCCTAGGGAACTTGCTTTTGTTCAATAGATGCTGTGCTGGGAATTAATGTGGAGTTTGCCTGCCTCTCTGGCTTCTTTCTGAAACAAAATGCTTTTGAAAGAATGAATTTTTCAATAACAAGGAGAACTATGAATAGAAGTCAAATTTAAGAGAATATTTATCACAGCAAAAACTAACACTGAGCAGGAAAATGTCAGGGAATATAACAGCTAACTAGATAATGATGATTCTTCAGACGTTTTCGTTGTGGACTGATAGTAGAGGGTAGTGTGTTGAGGGTCACCTCTCTCATATTTGGGGGGAGGCCAAATTTCCTCATTGTCATCACAGTATAGTTGCAGGGGAATTAGCCAATCAAAAATTAGGGCTTCAACCCTTTTGCTAGGACCAAGCACTAAGTATTCTAAGCTAAGTCTGGCCCTCGGGCAGGGCCATGAGCAACATATAAACCTCCAGTCTTCTGGCAGGACAGAACTGACAAGTGGGTTCTGGAGGCTCTGGCCCTCCAACAGGGCAGAGCTAGCAGACACAGGCTGTTCAGCTGCAGGTGGGAAAGTTGCCACTTGTTGCAGGCTAGCAGCTCCTCTCTGGACTTGGGTTCCTCTGGGGTCAGGGCACCACTCAGCTTGATAGCAGAGCTGGAGGCCTGCAACAAGCAGGACACATCTGTCTCCTTCCCTGGTTCTGGATCTACTTAGCTTGAGGTCCTGCCTTTTATACTTCCTATGCTTCCTCTCAACTTCCAGTGTGAAGGGCAAGCCCAGCTTGACTCTGCCCACACTGGCACAGAGAGCGGCCCCTCTTCCATCTGCCACCCTGCCTTACTACATATAGAAATGTGGATCTTAATGTAACCTTTGGGTGGGCTAAAATTCATTAAATTGCCCTTCTCCAGTGCCCTGCAGAAATAAACCCCAACCCCTATGGAGAAAGCATCTGGAGACCAAGGATCCAGTCTCTATGGGTGCATCTACACTTACAAATTAAGTCGATTTAAGCTTGCTTAAGTCGACTTAATTTAATCTAAAAAACAACGAGAGTCCTGTGGCACTTTATAGATTAACAGATTTTCTTCGGCATAAGCTTTTGTTGACTATAACCCACTTCGTCAGATGTTTTTTGCTGTACAACAGACGAACATGGCTACCCCTCTGGAAATTTAATTTAATCTGCATCTACACTATATTTTCCTTAAGTCGATGCAGCTTAAGTCGATTTAAGGAAAATTAAAGTCAACTTTATAAAACCTCATTTAAAGTGACTTTACTGGCTAAATCGACTTTATTAAGTTGACTTAGCCAGTGTAGATGCAGATTAGCCCTAAATCGACTTAAAGGTCTTCAGGGCTCCCGCACTGCCCTCCTTGCCAGGATGGCTGGCACAGGCAGAGCCTGGCGTGCCCCCCCACAGGGCAAGACAGAGCCCTGCCCACCCCGCTCCTATGCCCTGCCAGTGTCCCTGACCTGCTCAGCCCCCATTGTACCCTGGTACAATGGGGAAAATGCTGAGCCCCTGGCACTTGGCAAGGGGTGCCCCCCTGCCACGTGGACCAGTCCCAGGTCCACCTAGCCCTACAAGTCGACCTAGGTGTCCAGTGTGGACGCTCTAAATTGATTTGGTAGGGTCCCCTTTAAGTCAACTTAATTTTTTGAGTGTAGACATGCTAAGTCGACTTAAATTAACCAGTGTAGACATAGCCAAAGGGACTCACAGTAAAGATTGCTCAGAGTTACCATCTCACATTAAAATACTACTAAGAACAAACATAACAATGAACTTTATTAACAACTAACAGAAGAAATCTTATCCTAAGAAAACAAAATGAAATTAAACAGAACAGACCCCACAGAAACCCCATGAGGAATATACCCAAGAGTCCCGAAGTCCAGATGGCGTTCACCCAATTCTCAGCGACAGTCTTTGTTCAAGCCCAAAGGCTTGAGTAGAAAGAAATAGCTGTCCTCTTCTTCTTTCGTTGCAGGAACCTTCAATAGAATTCCATGCAGGCTTTTCTTTCTCTTCTGGAACCAACACCATCCAGTCAGCTTACTGGTTAACCAGCCCTCAGTCCCATATGCATGTGCACAAACTCTGCTGCAGAAGACTCCATGGGTGCGTCTACACTAGTAAATTAAGTCAACTTAAGCAGGGCTTACCCTTTAAGTTGACTTAGGGCAGGGCAGGGGAAAAAGGGAGCCCCTGCTCCCTTCTCTCCAGGAAACTGCTAGCGGCTTGTCTTGGGGAAAGCCAGTGCCGCATGGCACTGGCTCTCCCCAGGACAAGCTGTTAGCTGCTCATCCCAGCTCCCTTCTCCCCGCTCAGGACTCTTAAATTGTCTTAAAGGTGCTCCTATTAAGCTGAGTTTGAGAGTCTACACTAGACTCTCTAAGTTGACTTGATAGATGGAGGGAGAGCCAGCCTTACCAGGCTGGCTCTCCCGGGACCGAGAAGCCGATCGTGGCTCTCCCGGATCCCAGCTCAGGTCCCGGGGTGAAAGGAGTGCAGGATCCCTTCTCCCCAGGACAATGGGGTCCCAGGGAGAAGGGAGCCCAGCTGTCAGAGGAAACCCTGGGGAGAAGGGACTGCGGGGGTCCCTTCTGGCCAGGAACCCAGTGGAATTGCTGGCATGGCGCTTCAGCTGCTAGGGATTCCCCGGGGAGTCTCTAGCAGCTGGAGCATGGTCCCAGGCAGAAAGGAGCCACAGGGCCCTCCAGTCCTGGGCAGAAAGGCGCTCTGCACTCCCTTCGGCCAGGACCGTGGGGAGTGTGCTCCAGCTGACAGAGGAAACCTTGGGGTTTCCTCTGTCAGCTGGAGCGTGGGGCTGGCAATTGATGGCCCTGTGCTCCAGCTGACTGGAAACCCCTGGGTTTCCTCTGTCAGCGGGATCCCTTCTCCCCGGGAGCCCATTGGAAAGACTGCATCAAGCTTGGAAACAAGCTGAAAAAGGTCTGTTTTGAAATTTTTCAGTGTATGGCTTTTGTGGTAACTTTCTGAGAACTGTTCTGCACCTACACCATCGAAAATTATCCAATGGGTAATGCTTTGACTCTCCTTTGACATGCCATTTCATTGCATGTTTCAAGTAGACGAATGTGTAGAGAATAGGTACACCTGCCAATCAAATATACAGAAATGATCCCTTTCTCAAACTCCACTTGTGCCACTGTACTAATCAGTCAGTGCAACCACAGGGGGGCTTATTTGTGATCTTTCTGTCTTATAAATTTCAGAAGGGGTTTAAATACTCACACAGTGCTTAGGCTCATCTGCCTTCCTGCATACTAACTGGGAGGAAATTTAAGACTTCTATAAAGCATAATCAGAAGCAAGATTCAGGTGGGTATTTGATTAAATCAGTCATTTTATTGATACAAATGAATATTATTTGTTACCAATTGTCAGATAACTTAGAGTGTCTGTAGGAAAAAGACTCCATTCACATCACTGGAAGATTCCTTCTTTGTGAAAACTCAAGAAATCAGATGGGACAGATTCCTAGCTGAGGTGCATCGATGTAGTGCTATGGACTTCACTGGAACTAGGGTGATGTATGGCAGCTACAGATCTGGTCTAAATAAATAAATAACAGGCTATTTCTAATGGACATATAATGTTGTTCCCAGCACTCCTCTCAGAAGTCAGTCTAATCGTATCATAAAGCCAAATAATGCAATCATAAATAGAGGACTCAATCCTGCAAAGAGTTCCATATGGATAGATATTAGAAGTCTGTGGGGTTCCATAGAAGAGTTGGATGCACCTCTGAGGAGCTCTTTTTTAAATGGGGTCAAAATAATCTATGCCAATAATACTCAGACATGAGTGGTTCGGGAGCCAAATTAGTGATCAACATTATCCACAGAAAGACAACATTTTGAAAAGCTTGCATGGAGACAGATCCTTACTCTCCTTTACTTCAGGATGAGTTTGTGTATAAGGGTTGGTATTAAGTTATTACTGTACCAAGCAAGTGACTTTGGTCATTAAGTTATCTAGTACTAATGCCTGTGTTAAGCCTGAGAATGCCCCTGGTGAACTTGATATTTCCGGAAGCCAGAGTTACTTTAGACAGTGGGCTAATGTATACTTGCCGCGTTTTTCGGTGGCAGGTGACAGGAGATACGCAAGGTACATTGTGGATGGAGCCCTGCTGACCCAGTGGCAGAACCCAATGCCAATGATAGGACTGGACTGGAACTGAAGTGGAGTTCGGAGGGTCTGTGTCTCCGTCCTCCCTTTCTACACCCCTTCCTGGGGTGATTACCTCCTCCCAGCTGGTGTAGCCTTGGAGGCCATAGATCAGTGGGTTCCAATCTTTTTTCCTTGAGGGCCACAAATATAATTTTTACAGCTGTGAAGGGTCACCAGTCTGTTTAATTAAAATTTAAGTAATTAAATTTCTATTACATTTCTATTAACATTAAGTAATTAGTTTAAAATCATTTAATTACTTAAATTTAAATTAAACTTTTAATTAAAAAAATTAAACATTTATTTAGTGAAAAACAAATCTATAATCTGAATTTTAAATCTGAATCTAAAATAGCTTTAAAATTTAAAATTTTAAAATAAAAACAATCAAACTCTTAAAAACAGTGGCAGCCATAGGCTGGCTCCTGGCTGTGCAGTAGGACCAGGTGGGGGCGGGCGGCTGCAGCCTGGGCCCCAGCTACATGCTGGGACGGGGGGGGGGGGAGGAAGAGGTGGCGGCCACAGCTCCCAGCTGCGTGCCAGGACTGGGCAGGGGTTACCTCCCACACAGGGGCAGGGGAGAGCGGACCAATTGAAAAAGCTCTGCAGGCCACTTTTGGGTCATGGGCCAAGGGAACCCCTGCCATAGACTATTCACTTGCCCCACCCTGTCTGAAGATCCAGGTCTTTAGACTGTTTGCCTGCCCTGACCAGGGCTAGAGACCACTTCTTCGCCCTGCCCTGGATCGGGAACAGCTTACTTGCCTAGCCCTATCAGAGGGTCCTAGACTGCTGACTCACCCTCCATAGCACTAGACACCACTTGACTTGCCTCACCCTGCCCAGGCCCTTGGCCAGAGACTTCTGGGTTTGCCCAACCCTGCTTGAGTGCTGGTGAGCAGCAGAAGAGTCCAGGATTCCGGCTCAACTGCTAATTCCCCCAGCCAGTTTTCTGCTTCCACAGGAGTGCCAGAGCAGAGGGGGACATGGCCTCCCTCCAGACATGGCCTCCTTCCCTCTGCCTTATAGAGACATACTATTACTGCCAGCATTAGTCAGATAGCTCCATTTCCATGTTTCCAAACCATCCTGCCATCTGTGTAATTCTAAGCATGTGAATGATGAGATATAATAGATGCCCATATGACTTACCATGGTAAACTTCCTCATTAATAGGAAAAAGACTTCTCCTGTGATCATGACCTATGACACTGGTGCTTAAAACCCATGGAGAGAGAAATTCCAACAGTGCTTTAAAGGTTACTATGATTTAAATACGGCAGCAAAACAATGCATTTGGAAAGTACTGAACACTCAAGCAGAAAGGTCCCTGCTCCAAAGAACTCGTAAGAAAAAGAACCTAAGAAGAGACAAGTAAACAATTTAGGAGAAGAGAAACAACAGGCAATTTACATATGTCAAGTCCTTGTAAGGAGCTCAGTGGAAGATAGCATTCAAGAAGGTCTTAAATATGGACTGCATCAAGGCATTGTTTATGTGCTTAGGAAGGTTGTACCAAGCAGAAGAGGCCATATGGGAGTAGACATGAGAAATTGAGAAACACATGGAGGAGGATGATAATATTGGCAGAGTCCATTAATAGGGAACGATAGGAAGGAGGATAATGGCGGGGAGGGGAGGGACAATTGTATAGAGTTTTGAAGAGGGCATCAAGAGCTTGAATTTGAAATGATAATGGATGGGAAATCAGTGGAGAAATTCAAAGAGGGGAAAGATGTGGTCAAATCAATGGACAAGAAAGAAGATGGTGTAAAGAAGGAACCAGGCACTGGGGAACCAACTTGAATCTTAGCTGCATAGAACAATACCAAGTTTAAGCATTTATATCATTTTATTTTGTAAGTTTCAAAGATATAGACAAGGCAAAACAGTATTAGACGATAATGCCAGATTGGTTTATACTGTAATTCCATTATCTTTTAATCATATAGGCTAATGTATGTAGTATAAAAGAAAATGTCTTTATAAGTAACCCAGAATTCTTTTTCAAAGTTACTTTCGCACCTCCCCACTTGCAGGAGACCATGGGATAAAAGAGAAGATGAAGGGAGACAGAGAGAATATACTTGTTTACCTGACTAGTTTTGCTGCTGACTTCACTGGGAGCTGTATCATGTCCTATCGTTGCCAATATTTTGAAATCATCTTTTGATTGCATTCTTGTACTTCTCTTTTGTAAGCTGTAAGTGACCTTCTCATAAGAGGCTACTTCAGAGACTGTCCGTTCTCTTTCTGTAGAAATCTAATATTTCTCACACTCTTAGAAATTTTACATTGACAGATGTATTCCAGGGGTTGGCAACCTTTGCCAGACCCCATCCCAGCCCTGCTCCCCCAACCCTCAGTAGGTGCTGGGGATGGGGCCAATAGGTGCTGGGGTGGGGCGAGCAGGTGCGGGGGGCAGGCCCAGGAGCCATGGCATGTGGCAGCTCCTTTTCTCTGCTGGCCCTGCTGCCCAGCTGGAAAGCAGGGCCAGCAGGGGACAGGAGCTGTGGTGCGCACGTGACTCTTGAGGCCCCAGGACCTGCTGGGCGTGGGGCCATCTGGGGGGAGCAGCCACGGCACCACAGGGCTGGGAGCCCAGCATGCCTCTGTGACTAGGCATGCCTGCTAGCTTTGGCACACAGGCCGAGGGGGGGAGGGTGTATAGACCCCTCTATTAACCCATGTGTGGTTTTTCTTTCAAAAGTCATTCCAGGTAGGTAATGACATAAAAAATGTAAAGTCTGGGACAGTATAAGGTTAGTCTCTCAGTTCAAAGAAGAATGGAAAAGTGAAATGCTGCATTAATTCTGTAGAAGTGTCCTCATTTATGCCTAAACACCCAGTCCTACAAAGAGGTTCAGATGGGTAGATGCTAGAAGTCTGTGGTCCTCCAAGGAAAAGTAGGATGTGCCTCTGAAGAGCTCTTTGCAGAATTGGGATCAAAATAATCTATGCCAGTGATTGTCAGACTTGAGTGGTTCAAGAGACAAATTAGTGATCAACATTACCCAAAAGAATAGTATGAATTCATTGTTTCATTTACTATTTTTATATAATATACAAAATTCTCAAAGCAAAATGTCTGACTGACCAAGTATTATTATTTTATCAACTACAGTCCCTATTGTTCAAACAATGATCGTTTGACTCAGTGGTGAAGCAATGAAAGAAAACAATTTGTCTTTGTGATCACCATTAAAATCCTTCCAGTTTCTCCTTTGTAAGGAGACAGTATTACCATTGTATTCCCTATTCTTTACAGAGAGGATACATAAGGAATGCCAAGGTAATGTTAATTAATTGCAAAGTGGCTTGTACAGTGCTTAGTGGTATGGCATTGTATATCACCGTAGTCTAACCATATCATTAGAGAAAACACAGTTGCCAGTGGATTCTCACTTTAAGATTCATCCACTTAATTCTGAGATAATCCATGATGGTGTAAATGTGCAAGGCAGAAACTGGCTGACAACTACAGGCCTTATCCAAAGCCATGATCATCAATGAAAAGATTGCTAATCTCTTCAATGAGCTTTGGATCAGATCCTATGGGTTAGATATTAAGCTGGCATAAATTCAGTTCCATTGAAGACAGTGGAGCAATGCCAATTTACACCAGCTGAAGATTTATTCTTATAGGCAAGTAAAAGCCAAAACCAGAGAGAGCAAAAGAAAATGCACAGAAGAAGAAAATCTTATCTAGCAGCAGCTTGTAAAGAAAGTTCATATGGAACCAAGTGTTTGGTGCTTTGGAGGGTAAGATGTTTTCAAACACTGAATTTCTGGTGCCTCAGATGCTGCAGAACGGGAGTTCTTTCTTCGCAGCTGCTTCCCATGCCATTAACAGCCAGCCCTGCAGAGAGAGGTGGAAAATGAATGCAATGAGACTTCCAAGTCTTCCCCAATGCAGCATCTTTTACTGGAGCTTTTCCCTGTAGGGGAATGGGGGAGGGGAGGGAGGAGCAACCAGTATGGTCTGAGGGTAAATTTCAATCGTAGATGCAGAACAAATTGCTCCTAGTCAACACAGAAAAGCAGTTATTTTTGTATTTTGTTTTGAAAAAATATATTTATTTTTTACAATAAACACTGAAAAGGATGTGGTTGTGAAGGTATTGCTGTACAATTAGTATGGCTGGGACATAATCTCTGTGCATAAAAAAAAGGGTATTAATAATATTGCACAGTACTGGCCATAAGGTCCAGTGGTTAGCAAACTGGACTGGGACTAAGCATAATGGACTGGGTAACATACTATCCTGGGCACTTTTTTCCAGTTCTGCCACTAACTTGTTGTGCAACTGGACAGGTTCATTTCCCCTCCCTCATTATCTTGCCCATTTAGACTGTAGGTTCCTTAGGCTTGCAGCTGTCTCACTGTGTGTATAGACAAAGCCTATCATGAGTGGCATTGGCAGTCTTGGAGGGTGGCCAGTGCAGGCAGCTGCCCAGGGCCCCAAGGGGGAAGGGTCCCCATCTGCTGCCACTTTAAGTATCACCACTTTAAGTATCCCGGCAATATGCACGTGCACCAGCCAGGGCAGGAGCACTGGCAGAGAGCCACTCAGCTGGACAGTAGCTAGCCAAGGGCTGTGGGGAGGCGGGGAGGGGGGGAGTGGCAGGGAGGCTGCCGGGGGGAGACGGGGAGAGGCTGAATGGAGGAAGAGGTGGGGAGACTGCAGGGGGGAAAGGGAGGCTGTGGGGAAGTTTCAGGGGGGAAGAGGTGGGGAGGCCGCAGGGGGCGTCCTGGGGGAGAGTGGCTGGGAGGCCGTGGGGACTGTGTGAGAGCTGCGGGGCTGGGAGGTTGGAGTCCCTGTGAGGGGGCTGGTGGAGGTGCTGGGGCCCTGGTGGGAACCTTGGTGAGGCCTGGTGAGGGAGGGGGCCTGGAAGACCAGCAGGGGGGGCTGGAGGGAGCCCCAGAGAAGCAGGGTGGGCAAAAGTCAAGGATGGGGCCCCACATGTGGTGTGAGGGGCCTCATCCTTGACTTTTGCCCCGGGTTCCAGAATCTCTAAGACTTCCCCTGATGGGTGGGCTCAGATCTCATTGGGACATCTAGGTGCTATGCAGGTAATATATCATCTTCATTAACAAATATTTTCTTGTGACCATTCCAGAACATACCAGTCATATAAATCTTAAAAGAAAAACACTTACTTCTTTTAAAATCCTCACATTTTTAAAAATTGTGCTAGCCTCTTGATTTGTCAGATTACATATTTTTGTTGCACCAATTCCTGCATTTCAATTTCTCTGTCCATTTCCAAAGCCTTAGGCCTGATTTACACAACAAAGTTTTGCCAACATAGCTACGTTGTTATACTGGAGTTGGAAGGATGGGGATTTGCGCCCATGAGCTCACACAGCTAAGCCAGAAATCTCTTCCCTCCCCCTGTGTAGACATCATTGTACCAAATGAGTTCTTGTGCATCAACGTAGCGAATGAAATTTGAGGAGGTAATGTAGATGTGCTGGCAGGAAAACACTTCCTGATGGTTATATAGTGGTTTTCCTGGCATAGCTTTATGGATATGTCTACACTTACCAAAGTTAGTTCGAATTAGTTAATTTGAACTAACTAATTCGAACTAGTATTAGTTAGTTCGCATTAACTTAATTTGAACTAGCAAATTTTAGTTCAAACTAAGCAAGTGCCATTCATGGCACTTGCTTAGTTCGAATTAGTCAATTTCATTGAGCTCAATGTGCCGGTTAGTTAGAACTAAGCGCTTAGTTCGAATTAACATGGCCACATTGGGTTAATTCGAACTAACTAGTTCGAATTAACCCTTACTTTGAAAAGTATAAGCAAATTTATTAGTTCGAATTAAGGAAGTCCTTTATTTGAACTAATGAAAGCCTAGTGTGGCCAAGGCTTAAGTTAGTTCGAATTAAGCTTCCTTAATTCGAACTAACTTGCCAGTGTAGACATAGCCTATGATCCCAAGACACTGTGGTGTACACAAGCCCTTTGAATGGTTCTCTGAGTCTGTTAATCCCTTTTTCATTGGGGACAAACATTTTTATTTTTAAGCTTTGAAACGTCAGCTTCGACTTGAGTTAATAAGGATCATGGGGATGGCTGGGAATGATGTTATGCCCTCTGGGTAATTTCTGTAATAATGCTATATAGTTTTGTTACATGTTGTTATTTCCTTCCTTCTGCCTTTCTCTGTTATTTGTTGAATGCTGACAATGTGGAGCCACTCTCCATTTATTCTGTGCAGTTATATTTGTCCCCATGTCATGACTTCTGCAGCACCAAGCACACTGTCAGTACTCAACAAACAATAAAAGAATTGTTGTTCTGTATGTATAAAGCTTCTTTATAAGACAAGAAGGTTAAAGAGCAGTATAAAGATTAATTCAAATAAGGTGTATCTGTCCTTTTTTCATATTGCTGTTTATTATTTTTTTGTATTCTAGAAGTTCCTGGAGCTCCCCAAGAAAGGTCAGGGCCCCACTGTGCACAGCAATATAGGAACACATGGTCACAATCAGTTTCTGCCATGGAGAGCTTACATTCTAAATGCCAAGGGAGAATGGGAAGGGATACAAAATCAGAGGGGTAAAATGACTTTCTTAAGGGTCCCAGAGTAGGTCAATAAAGTCAGAAATAGAACCAAGGTCTTAAGATTCAGAGACCATGGCCCTGTCTACTAGAGACTATGCTGCCTGTTACAGAATGTCATTGGTAGATCATATTTGCTAATGCCATTCCAGTACCTAGGGCTAGAGTCTGCCGCCAGCTATACCTGTGTCAGTTGAAAGTAACTGCTTTGAATGCAGTCCTGATTTTGGCCCAACATTTCTTCTTTTGAACTTCAAAGCAGGTTACAGGTTTGTTTGTTTGTTTGTTTGTTTGTTTGTTTGTTTATATGTTTGTTTTTTTAAATGTTCTAGATGATTTCATGAGGCTAAAATTTGTCAGGCACAAAAAGCAAAGTACACAGTCTACTCCCTATTATGGACTCCCATTTCTTTCTTACAATAGAACTGCTTGTAGTTTTCTTATGAAGTCAAGACTAATGGTCAGAAAGAAGTCAACAGAGTTGTCTTATTGTCTTGTAAAGAAACCATGGGAAATCTCATTTTCTGTTACCTTATGCTGGCTGAACAGGAGAAGAAAATTCAAAATGTATGGATTTTTTTTTTTTAGTAGCCTAGTTAGCATGTTTCGATCCCTTGATTTATTCCTTTCCCACTATACTGAAAAGTGTAAATATTTACAATTAAAGATATGATTTTTTTTCATTGCTCATGATATCTCATTTCTATTAAAAGTATTACTGTTCTCTCCTCCATTTGAGGAAAATACTCAGAAAAAGCTTTTGTGGCAATACATAGTCCACCTTGAGTTTTCATTGGTTACTTGGGTAAAGAGCACAGTGAAATCTGTTTAGCCCTCAGGGGCCAGGAATATGTTTTTCTTGAAGGAGACTTTCCTTGTCTAGAATAATCTATGTATTATTTTCACTGTCTGTGCCCCTCCCATTTACTCAGTTCTAGTATCCATCTAGTGGCACAAAAGAAGACGCTGCAAAAGGCGCTGTAATGCATGCAGACGATATTCCGCTCCCATTTACTGCTTTTGTCCTCTCCCCAATATCCTCGAAAATGTTCTTCAGATATAGCTGTGCCACAATGGCTCACTTCCTTCAGTTTCCTCTGTGAATATTGTGTTGTGTGCTGTACCTCATGTGCAGCCTGATGGTGTGATCTGTGTATCATTCATGTTTATCCTTAGAGTGTAACTGTGTATTGCCTGATGCAAAGTGTGTTGTGCAAAGTGTGTTTTGGCAATGCTTCTGACAAACTGAACATGACTGTTATGGTTACCTGTTTCCTGCAATATCATATATATCTACAGATATGAAACTTCCATGTCATCTCCCCAAATGTGTGTCTTCCATGGCTTGAATACAGGCAGACAAACACAAAGCTGTGTTTCCACACCCAGCGGAGGAATGCATGCAGGAACAATAGACTAAGAACCTGTGAGCACTTTGGCTCAAGTAGAAGGAATCATGCACATGGTTGGACATTCACCTGACCCCAGCGGATGTTGAGGAAATTTGTTAAAAAAAGAGGCACCCTTGTTGGAGGGCTCACCCCTGGAATCCATCTTCTAAGGAACCCCAACAGAATCCCAAAGGCACAGAAAGAGGGACAGGTCTGGCTGCAAGATATATTGCGGCTGGCCTGTGTGGTGATCTTAGCTTAGAATAAGAATTGTCTTTTATTTGATTGTGACTAACTCCTTGCCTTGTAACCACTTAAAAACTTATCCTAATCAATAAACTGATTTGTTTCTTTTATCTAAAGCAGTATATATGGATTGAGTGTGTGCAGAGACCTCACTTGGAGTGACAGAGATGGACAGGGCTGTCCCATGGGGGTAGCGGGGCCCAGGGCCAATTGGCCAAAGCAGGGCCCCACTCTCCAAGGAGCCGGCCCTGGGCCGGGAGGCCACCTGCGGAGGGGAGCCGGCTCTGGCCCCAGCCTCGGGCCGGGAATACGAGGCTGCCTGCGGGGCAATGGGGAGTGGGAGCTGGAGCCAGTTCTGGTCTCAGCCCTGGAGGCAACCTGTGGGAGGAAGCCGGCACAGCACGGCCTGGCTCGCTGCCAAAGGCAGCGGGGCAGCCGTGGGAGGAGGGGCTGCGGCGCGCACGGGCTCCACACTGCCCCGCTGCAAGCGGGACAGCGCGGAGCCCACGTAACCATGGGGCCCGGGGCGATCGCCCTGTTCGCCTCCCCCAGGGACGGCCCTGGAGATGCATATCAATTATTTGATGAACTGAGGGAGAAGTGTAAATGAGCTCTTTACAATAACATCCCGCAGAAAGACAGATTACAAGCCATCAGGAACACTATCCTAGATGATGGTCCAGCACACCTAGTGGCTGAACTTTGTCACTTTGTTCTCATCCAGAACCATTTCAGATTTGGAGATGATTTATATCTTCAAGTCAGTGGCACTGCTATGGGTACCCGCATGGCCCAAAAATATGCCAGCATTTTTATGGCTGACTTAGAACAACGCTACCCCTCTGCCTTATACGTTGGACAAACTGGACTGTTTCTGCACAAAAGAATAAATGGACACAAATCAGATACCAGGAATGGTAACATTAAAAAAAAACCCAGGGTGGGAGACTGGATCCTGGCCTCTGGGCCAGCTCATCCCACACCTGGGAACAAAGCAGCGAGCCCAGGGGCAGGCTGAGAGCATGAAGCCCAGCCTCTAGGCCACCCCCTTCACAAAGGGGTGGGGGTCCCCACAAGCGAAATGGCCCTGGGCCCTGCCACCTCCCCTCCCCCCACCAGGGATGACCATGTATATATCATCATTATTTTTCTTACCTGCTCACCATTTACTGCAGCAATTTCATTAAGATATCATGAACTCAACCTACTATCAGGAGCAAATATCTATAACTGTTGTATAAATGAGGAGAATTTTCATGTCCCATCCCTTTCAATGTCTGAACACTCTACCAATTCCAGATTCTCTCTTTGGTGTGTGTTTCAGTTTTGCAGGCAAAACAATGAAGACAGGACAACAAGCAGTGTTGTGTCCATTAGCTCTCTCTCTCTTTGCTTCTGTCTGTGACTCCTTCTCTTCTGACTCCAGAAACAGAACAAGAATAACTTGTTCTGTCCAATGTATTTCAAGTAACAATCCCCTCTACTTTTTTCTCCAGCTGGGGGTATAATCTTCTGAGTGAAATCAATACACTAGTCTCTGTTTATAGAAACACCATTGGTGGCCATGGGATTTGTTCCATTGTTCAAGTGTCCTTATATCTGGAAAGTACTGCCAAGAGCCTTTTCCACTTCAGCCTTGTTTCCTTTGCTGCATCCATATGAATGTGATGGGTCAGTTATTAATTTATTTTTTTACTGTTAAACAGATAACGAAAAACTAAGAGTAAATGAAGATCCTGGGGCTTGTTAGATCAAGGGATGATTAAGAGGCTGTGGAAAATTCATCTTGGAATGTGCATTTTTCCCTCCCACCCCCAAAAATACAAATATGATTTCCCAACAAACCTGCAATTATTAGGTTATTTCCAATGACTGTGAAACAAACTGCAGGGCTCAGTTCACAAATCCTGTTCTTGAACCCCTGCTGTGTTTACTTAGCCTAGATTTGCGGGGGTGGGGAGGAGGGTAAGTTTAATCAGTGTCTATAGAAAGAACTTTTTCATCCCCAGGTCAGAGGATCTATGGAAGATAGAAGTATGATAGAGATATTTATGAATGGAATATCTCCTCTTTTTGACACTAATAGCCACTGCTCTTGCTCTGCTTCTCATGCCTCTCGTCTTGTTACCCTTCTCCCGTTAAAGGTGAAAATGCACTAGGTTTGACACTGTCAGATTAGGGTTAAATAGAGACTACATTTTTTCCCATTACAACAGGTAATTTTGTTTTCCTGTTTCCCTTACCACCCTTCTATATGCTGTTGTCCACTGTTTGAATCTAAACGGCTGCATTGATTTCCTGTAAGAATCTGACCTGATTCTATGACTTACATTTCCCTGCATTTATTTTCCTCCCATTCATCTGTATTTCTCCATCTTCAAGTGTCTTGACGAAGAAGGATTTCCTCCGATGGAAACTCATGTGATAAATAAATTTGTTAGTCTTTAAAAGTGCCACTAGACTCCTTGTTTGTTATACTGGCTTGCTATTTACAAACTGGAAACAGATTAGACTGCAGGCTGATTTGACAGTGTAGAGTCAAGAAAGTCCCTTCTAGGAAAAATTTAAGGCAGGCAAGCAAGCAGAATAAAATACTTTGCCCAGGAAATCAATGTTGATAAATCCTATTTTAAGACCTGGGATAATTTAGGAGGCAGAGTGAATGAAAAAAACATAAGTAAATCCTTAGAGCCATTTGTTTAGCTTCATGTTATGACTGGATTCTACGAACAAGATAAATAAATTTGTTAGTCTTTAAGGCTATGTCTACACTTACAAAAGCTAGTTCAAATTAGTTAATTTGAACTAACTAATTCAAACTAATTTTAGTTAGTTCAAATTAACTTAATTCGAACTAGCATGGCCCCACAAGAATGCTAGTTTGAACTAGTCATGTCCATGCAGGGCACTTGCTTAGTTCAAATTAGTCAGTTGCATGAAGGTCAATCTGCCGATTAGTTCGAATTAAGCAGTTAGTTCAAACTAATATGGCCACATTGACTTAATTCGAACTAACTATTTCCAATTAAGGGTTATTTCAAACTAAGCAATCAAATTTATTAGTTCGAATTAAGGAAGCCCTTAATCTGAACTAATAAAAGCCTAGTGTGGCCAAGTCTTAAATTAGTTCGAATTAAGCTTCCTTAATTTGAACTAATTTGCAAATGTAGACATAGCCTAAAAGTGTCACCAGACTCATTATTTGTTTTGCTGAACTATACTAGCACGGCTACCCCTCTGGAACTTGAGAAAATCAGACACTGGCCTCCAAAGAATGTGTGCATCTGTTCTTTTTGTTTGTTTGGTTTTTTTTTTTTCACTGAAACTAATCAATATTGGATTTAATCTGAGACTCATTCTCATTTAGTTCCAGTTGTTAATATTCCATTATCTCTTGTGCCTGACAGAATTTTACCATGGATATATCTTTGTTTTTACAAGATGGATCCAGACACCCATGCAGCTTTGGGAAACTTTGAATCTAGATGAGGATGTAAGCGACACAGCTGAGACCTGACTCTATTATATAAAGAGCTGGTCAGAAAATATTTCTGTTCCACAGGAAATTATGATATTAGTTTAAAAATTCATTCTGAATCACATTTGAATCAGGAAGAAAAATTGATTTTTTTTTTCAGAACAGAAATCCAAAAAAGCTTGATTTGGAAACATTTCATTTCAATAATGTAAAGCTATTTTGTTTTGATAATATTATGCAGGGTTACCTGTTTAATGTTAAAATATTGTAATATGATGACTTGAAATTAAGTACTGTATAAATATAATACAATATGGAAATTAATATTGTAATATATACATGTCAAAATGAAATAGAATGATCAAGTTGTTTTCCTATTATCAAAGTAAAGCATTTTGGGTGCATCTACATTGACAAATTAAGTCTACTTAAGGAGGCTCAAGTCGACGTAATTTACTCCGTGTCTACACTGGGCTTTCCTTTAGTCGACTTAAGATGCTCCTTAAGTCGAATTAAGGAAAAGTTAGTTCGAATTAATATGTTTTAATTCGAACTAGCGCTTAAGTCGATTTTATTAAATCAACTTAAGCCAGTGGAGACATAGAGTAGTCTTTAAGTAGTTTTTAAGTTGACTTAAAACGTTAAATCGACTTAAGGTCAAAAAGGGGCCAAGTCTACCCTTGAAAAGTTAAGTCCACTTCTGTTAAGTCGACTTAATAACTTTTCTAGTCTAGTGTAGACACAGCCTTTGTTATTATTAAAATGTTTTGATGCTTCTGAATGGAAACAAATTGTTTTTGTTTTGAAATTTTTCTGTGAGACTTTTTATGAAAATTGAAATATTCCTGAAAACATTTTGATTTAGATAAAACTGCAGTGTTCTAATGCAAAATTGTTCTGCTGAAAATTTTTCAAACAGCTTTAATTTTTGGTACTTGTATAACAGTTCTGGGTAGAGCTAGATGGAACATTTCTGCAACCACCACTCCTCCTAAATTTCATTAAAATATGCTGCCTTGTCAGAACCAAACTCTTTGTAGGGATATTTCAGTTTTGACAAAATCTTAATTGAAAATGTTTTGGGGTCCAGGCTAAGAGAGGTTCCTGTCCCTACTATACCACCTTCAGAATGATCTGGAATGAAAAACTGCTTTAAGCTGATCAGACTTGAACCTTCATTTCTCACACCGAGGCCAAGACCCTACCCACCAGACATTCTACATATACCGCTTTTCCTTCCTCACCATTTCAACCTCTCTTCCTAGAATAAAAAAAACCTCAGGTTTTAGTTTGAAATGTTTAGGCACAATTCCATTTTTGTGAAAACAGTTGAAATGCTTTGTTTTTATTCTGTTGTGGAAGAAAAACAAAAGGTTAAATCTTGAAAGCTGCTATGAAACGAATTGTCATTCTCCAATCAGTGTGAGTTAGTGACAAGGAGAATAGACCTAGGATTTTTAAAATATTTTTAAAAGACTTGTTCAGCATATTGCACATATTAAAAGGAACTAAGTGATAAGTATTGAGTTATAAAAGCAATAGAAGTAATTCAGGCCCAAAGCCTGATTCCTTTGAAATCAGTGGAAAAACTCCAGTTGATTCCTGTGGGACCAGGATTGGGGAATTATAATAGATTTAGATATGAATGTATAGATTCCTGCCCGAAAACATCGTCTCAGTCCCATCAAATATTGGAAGAGTTCAAGTCTGGTACAAGAGCCGATTCTTATTTTTTGTTGCTTTATTGTTCCAGTTGTTGCTGAGAGGAGGAAGTGATGGGAAATACGGCTGAAAGTATGAGGTGCTGACCATCTCCTATATCTTAAATAGAAACCCATAGAACTTGAGAAAAGTAGGATCCTTTTCTGAGTTCTCTTTAGGACCCATTTTTAATTTAAAAATGCTTGTTTTCATAGTAGTTCTCCTTTTAACTTGTGGGTTATTTTTATTTTCTGACATACGCATTCCTTTCATCTTCCAACAATGGGCCTGATTCTCTTTGCTTACAGAGATGTGAATTGGAAATAGTCACACTGAAGGTAATGGAATGATGTGGATATATGAATGGAGAATCAGGCCTGTGTTTTTTAATATCAGTTGGCTTCTCTGTTAAATTTGGAAAGTTATCATGCTAAATACACTTGTAGCATTTGCCCTAAAAATAGCAAAGTGACACATGACAGGCTCTGACACTTTCTTGAGAAGTGTGATTCATAAGAAGGCAGTAGACTGATGAACAGAAAAGTTCCAAACCAATATGATTTTGTTGATATCCTCAATATATAGGATGAAGAAAATGAACAGTTGTTTTAAAATATGCTCCCACAGGGAGAATATATTCACCCCAGGCAAGCACCACCTTTTAGAAAGGTGGTACTGAGTGATGGAAGAGAAGGATGTACATATGACTAGTTGTAATACATATTGTGGTAAATATTAGGTTTAACTGGTTTAACTAGTAACAAAGAGGGGTTTGGAATTTTTGGAGGGGGTTGGCCCTGTTCCATTCCGCTCCCAGTACTGAGGTAAAAGATTGGTTAGCATTACAATTTTACAAGAGCTGCTTACATACTACACTGCTATAGTGAGACAATTAAGAGATTTCCCTACAAGGTAGGGGTAGAGCTGAGTCATAAAGTTCAGATCTGTGTTGGGTCTAAACTTCCCAAAAATTCATGTGTTCAGGTTCGGGAATTTCATTCGGACCTATTTCTGAGAAGATATGTGGATGTTCCCTCCTAATTTTGCTATGATTCACATGATATGATTTTCCTCGCTACTAGTTCCTTTCAGTCAAACAAACAACAGTTTTGCAATTAACATAAAAATCAGTAGCAGACACTTGTCTGGTCTGTTTACCATCAAGTTACTTTGAAATGTTAACATTTTTGTCTAAGTTCTCGTACCTGTTGTACTACCTATCCTAGGTACGTCCCTGGCCTCATTAACATAGTGTCTGAGTACCTCAGTCTTTAATATATTGATCTTCCCAATGCCTCTGTATGGTAGTGAAGTACTACTATCCTCATTTTACAGAGGAGGATTGGAGGGAGTAAAGGTGTATCTACACTATGGGAAAGAAAACCCCAACCAACCAACCAACCCTTTGGCTGTGAGTTGCAGAGTCAACTGAATTGGGCTTGCTGGGCTTACACTGTGGAGCTAAAAGTAGCAGTGTAGGTGCAGATTTCAGAGCCTGAGCTGCAACCCAAGCAGGAATCTTTACACTTCTATTTTTAGCCCTGTTCTGTGAGCCCCATGAGCCTAAATCTATTAATCTGGGTTCTGGGGATCGCTGCCATGTCTTTTTTTTTTTTTTTTTTTGCAGTGGAGACATACCCCATTTTATTCATCCAAGATCTCACAGGAAGTCTGTGTTGAAACATGAAAGTGAATGTAGGTCTTTAGTGTCCTAACCATTGGACCATCCTTCCTCTCTTGCAGCTGGTATAAACAATTTTTGTGCTATGTTAGTATATTTAGAAACTGGTAAAGTGGTACAACCCACTAGAGGGGCCACAGTTATTCCGATATAATAGTGCTTTCACTAGAACATCTTATTTTCTTTTTGATTTGATTCTAAGGGTATTGTCTTCTTGTGCTGTATTTGTAGAATTGGGGTTCTGGTTTGTGAATGAGGGCCCTATTTCTTATGGCAATACAAATAATAAATCTGTTGCATAAATTTAACAGTTCAAGAAAAACTGTAACAGAAACTATAGTTCACCCCATAGTTTTGCATGTCATTCAAACAGGTAGCATCTCTGAGGCTATGTCTACTCTGGCAAGTTAGTTCGAATTAAGAAAGCTTAATTCGAACTAACTAAAGCCATAGCTACACCAGGCTTTAATTAGTTCAAATTAAGGGCTTCCTTAATTCGAACTAATACATTCAAATATGCTATTCGAACTAAGGGTTAATTCAAACTAGTTAGTTTGAATTAACCAATGTGTCCATGTTAGTTCGAACGAATTGCTTAGTTCAAAGTAACTGGCCCATTGAGCTCAATGCAATTCGCTAATTCGAACTAAGCAAGTGCCATGCATTGCACTTGCTTAGTTCGAACTAAAATTTGCTAGCTCAAATTAAGTTAATTCAAACTAACTAAAATTAGTTTGAATTAGTTAGTTCTAATTAACTAATTTGAACTAACTTTAGTAAGTGTAGACATAGCCTGATAGTCTGGCAAAACAAACCCTTTTACTCATGTGTTCTTAATCCCTGGTGAAAAATTATGAGGTCACTGGACTCATTCTAGCAGATTTGGCAGCCTTTTAATATTTATTTAGCTTGAGATATAATCTGAATTAGGAAAGTATTTGTCATTGGTTTTGAGATGGATAAAGGTATTTTTATTACCACTATATTTTCTAGGTATGATTTATATTGTTCTATGTTTCATTGAGTTTTCTTTTTCTTTTGTTGTTTTAGTAATGGTGTCACAATAGGCTGTGTTTGTCTCTTTTTAACATTGTTAAATTAAATTAAGACCATTAAACATTTTCCAAAATGATGCCAATCAAATCCATCCCTTAGCTATCTTGTTTGAAATTCTAAAATCCCCTATTTTCTTGCCAAGCAATGCCTTAGTTAGTGAGTAGTTACAATGAAACCTGTACTTGCCAAGGAGGGTATTGGTAAGATTGGGGCATAGTAATCTATCTCATAGACCTTACAGAAAGAAAAGCCTGAAAACTTCACCATTTCTCCCAGTGCAGGATTATTCTTTACAATATATTTTCTAGTTCTTTGTCCAGGCTAGTACTAAATTACTGAGGGATGGCTTTTTCCATAATATTCTGTTAGAGATTGTTCTACAGTTTAAGTTTTAACCCTGCTTTGAGAACTGGGCAGGCAGATCTACCCAGTAATCAGTGGGGTCTGTTGTGATTAAGTAGGCCTACAAGTTTAATTGTAAGATCAATTGTAAAAAGTATATGAAAGTTCATGAAATGATACAGTAACTTATAATAGCAAACATTAATAGAAATTAAGTCAAAGTGCTTTCAGTAACGAATGTTAGAAACTGGTGAAAAAGAATCAGACAGACTAAACTGGACCAAATAAAAAGCTCACTTTGATATCTTTCAATGACTATGTTAAAATAATGCTTGGTAAAAACAGAAGATGTGGAACCGGAAATTAATGAACCCAAATTTATGTGTCAATATTAGTCCAACTCATGGACAAAATGATGAGAACAGATGGAGGCTATTAAAGAAACATGCTTCACCATAACCTCCACCATCTCCAGGGTTCCTGGGACTTTTTCATCATAATCCTGAGATGTTTTGATTAGACTGGGCCAAAGAGAGGAAGCCAAATAACATCACATCTCTACTGGTTCCAGCTGATTCCCAAAGATTACCTAGGATTAAATCAGATTAGATTTCAACAGTAGCAACAACATCTTCAACCTATCTCAAGAAACCCCTTTTCCCCCCAAGACAGTTGTTACTTTCTTTGGTATCTTCTAGCACTGTCAAGCAAGGGGGTGGGTGTTTCTTGTAAAAGCATTCTCCAACTACATGGAAAGAAAACAGGTAAAGCTTTAATTTAAACAACATTTCTTAATACTTGACATTTCAAATGCTTTAACTATCCCTCGTTTTCTGTTTCTTTAATAAAAGGTTAAAAGGATTTTTAATGGTATGTTTGCCATGGCACTAAGTAGGCTGAGGTCTCTGAATACCAAACCTTATTTAACACTGTTTAATGTAGGGACAGTGAAAGAATTTATAACACCATAATCACTTCTGACTTCTGAGATCAACACAGCAGAATCCATACAGGTTCAGGGTCTACTCATGCAGTTCTCATCACGGGATTGTGTGTATACAGATCTGGCTATAAAGAAGGGTTTTTCCTGATTAAAATTAAAAAACAGTGTTCTTCAATAAGTTGTACCACCATTATAAAAGTAAAATGACTAGAATCAGCAGTATAATTTTGTTGAACACTGGGTTCTGTCAATAGCTGGCTACATCCCCCTGTATACCCACTTTCCTTGATCTTGTTCTCCTCAGTTGCTACTCAGTGGTTTTTATAGGCCAAATTTTCAAATGCTATGATCGATAGATAGATAGATTACATAGATAATATCAGGCACCTTTGTCTATGTCTACACTTCAAAAGTTAAGCTCTGTTAAGTCGACTTAACAAGTTGACTTAACTTTTCAAGTGTAGACGTGGCAGAGAGCCGTGGCTCCCCATTGAGAAGGGACCCATGGTCCCTTCTGCCAGGAAGCCGCGGGTCCTTCCAAGAAGGGAGCCGAGGCTGTTTCTCACCGGGACCTGCGTGGGTCCTGGCAACAAGGGACCCGTGACTCCTTTCTCCCTGGGATCCCTATGGGTCCTGGCAAGAAGGGACCCACATGGGTCCTGGGGAGAAAGGAGCCACGGCTCCCTTTTTGCTGGGATCCGCGCCGGGACCTACACCCTAGGTTGACTTATAGAATAAGTTGACTTAGGGCAGCCACACCATCTCTAGGTCGACTTAACGAATTGATTTAATTGTTAAGTCGACCTAAAGAGTGGTAGTTATTAAGTCGACATAAGGAACTGCTTAAGTCGACTTAATGAAAAACAGGTGTGTACAAGGCTTTGTTTAAGTCGACTTAAGCTTCCTTAAGTTGTCTTAATTTGCTAGTGTAGACATAGCCGTTGTATCTAATATTTGTTAGAATACCTCACTTACACCCAAAAGTTGTATTTTGGGGACACAAATCTCACTATGCATTTCTACATCCAAATACATATGTTGGGTGGGTGCACATTCACGGTAGTTGGGAATGCCAATAGATTGTGTATACAGCTCCACCTGCATTTCCATGAAGGGGATTCTGAGCATTTCAAGACATTTAACTAGGAAGATGTTGTGTTCCAGCACAGGTACCTGATATGTGCATGCAATTACATGAGTAAATTAGGTGTACATGCCTATGTCTGTCCAGGCCTATGCTCCTTAATGTTAAAAATATTCAATTGCTTGAAAGATAGTGCCCATTTAGGTTACTGATATACAATTTTAGCTGTGCAACAATTGGACTATTTGCTTTTTAAGTTTTAAGTGAACTTAGTGCTAGTGCTTTTTTTGTTTAAAAAAAAAAAGGTTCCACTTCTCGGTCAGAGACCTGGGGCCTCCAGCAGCGGCGGCAGGATCCAGGGCTGCATTGCTGTGAAAAAAGGTACTGGTACTCAGTACCTCGAGCACCATCACAGAAAAAAGCCCTGCTTACTGCTCATGGCTACATCTTTTTAAAAGTGTAGCTTAAAGGGCTTCCCTGCTGGGTATTTAGGTAAAATGTTACAAGTCAAATTCAGCCATGGCACATGCAGCATAATTCCCTCGGAGGATTCAAGGCTAAATTTGATGCAACAAATCTTGTCCTATAGGACACTTCTATTATTGCTGCAAATAGTTCATGTACAAATTCGGGAAAGAAAATGTCTGCTTTGTGCTCATCATTCCTCATATATTACTGCTGGAGAGTTTTAGGTGTGGATTGTTATGGCACCATGTTAAAAAGTTTTGCCTTGCAGTTAGGGTGTTAGTGTAACCCATATGCCTAAAAATGGCTATCTCTTTAAGAGACCTGCTGAGGGTGGGTTACTGTTGCTGGGCAGATTAGCTACCCACAACCAGAAACTTCTAGAAGCAGGGAGTGATAGCATTTTTGAGCATGCTCCACAGGGTGTCATGCTGATGTGATGTGGTGTGGTCAGTCAGATGACATGAGAGCAGCAGTCTGTGCAGACAGCAGGCAGGAGCTGCTCTGAGAAGAGCCCATGTGCTCAGTTTTCAGGAGAGAAGCTGATCCAGGAGTGAACAAGATGTTTTCTCCTCTAATGGAGTCATCTGCAACAGACTTTGCAGACATGCATATGGGACTGAGGGCTGGTTGCAAAGGAGAAGGAAAAGCCTGCATGGAATGCTACAGAAGATTCCTGCAAAGAAAGAAGAGGACAGCTATTTCTTGCCACTCAAGCCTCTACACTCGAACAAAGACTGTAGCTGAGAGTTGGGTGAACTCCACCTGGACTTTGGGACTCTTTGGTATCTTTCATGTGGGCGTTTGTGTAGGGATTGTTCTTGGGTAATTGTATTTTGTTTTCTTAGGATAAGGTTCATTTAGTTAGTAGTTAATAAGGTTCATTGTTTATTTTTAGTAGTATTTTAATGTGGGAGGGTAACTCAGAACAATCTTTGCTATACAGACTGGATCCTGGGTCTCCAGCTGCTTTCTCCATAGGGAGTGGGGTTTATTTCTGTGAGGCACTGGAGAAGGGCAGTTGAATTAATTTTACCCCACCTGAAAGGTACACTAGTGTGGGACTTAAAAGTCCTGTGTTCAAGTTCTGGCTTTGCCACAGATTGCCTATGTAATCTCACGGTGCCAAAGTCCCCTTGAATATTGCTGCAGCATCTAAGAGCAGGGATGGATTAAGGCAAGGGCTGTAGGGGATGCAGCCCCGGCCTAAAGGGGAGCCCTGTGGCCTCCCAAAAATCTGGCCCTGGCCTGAGTGGCTGGCTGCCTCTGCTCTGTGCCCGCCCAGCCCAGCCAGCCCAGAGGGGGGCAGAGATGCGGCAGACTGCACCCTCTGGCCCGCCTCTCTGCAACCCCCTGCAGCAGCACTGGCCCATGGGCATCCCCACAGCCCCTGAGCAGTCACCGTCCTGTGCCCTGCCTCCGCACCACCCCCACAGCAGCTCTGCCTGCAGCTCCCCCAAACCCTCTCCACCGTGCTGGTCCCAGAGCCCCTGACTCCATCCCCAGACAGAGCGCCACAGGTCTACTTTAGCTAAGTTGAGTTAACTAAGTTTAGTTAAGTTGACTTAGCATGTCTACACCTAAATTTTAAGTCAACTTAGGAAGGACCTTACAAAGTCGACCTAGAGCGCCCACACTGGATGCCTAGGTCGACTTCTAGGGGCTAGGGGGACCTTGGGCAGGTCCACGGTGGCGGGGGGGCACCCCTTGCCAAGTGCCAGGGGGCTCAGCCTTTGCCCCATTGTACCTGGGTACAATGGGGCAAAGGGGGACAGGGACCCTGGCAGGGCATAGGGGCAGGGTGGGCAGGGCTCTGCCCTGCCCTTTGGGGGGGCATGCCAGACTCCCCATGTGCCCCCCCTCCCCGGCAGGGAGGGCAGTGGGGTAGTCCTGGAGAGCCCTACGTTGACTTTAAGTCGACTTAGGGCTACTCCAGTTCTACACTGGCTTAAGCCGAATTAAAAGGAGGTTTAATAAAGTCGAGTTATTTTTCATTAAGTCGACTTTATTTTCCTTAAGTCGACTTAAGCAGCTTGCTTAAGTCGACTTAAGGAAAGTGTAGTGTAGACGCAGAGTAAATTAAGTCAACTTAAGAAAGCTTAAGTTGACTTAATTTACAAGTGTAGATGCACCCACTTGAGAGAGCATCTGCCACTTTCTCATGCACCTGTTTAATTTTGAACTACAGAATTTGTGTATACGTTGATAATTTAAGAGGAGGAATGGAAGATGCAGACATGGGATCAGAATGTTTTAGACATTGTCTATAGCGGCATTAATGGTATAGCTGCTCCAATGCAGACTTCAGTAAGGTGAGGTAAAGCAGTTGTTTGCATTGGGGAGCTTACTCCATCTTGAAAAAGGGATAAAAACCAGTAGTGCAAATAGTAGCTTGGCTTCTCTGTGTTGGATGTTGCAGTCTGTTGCTACATGGTTTGGCTACAGTGATGATGGCAATTGGGGTAAACATCCAATGCAGATTAATGAAGGCCTTATCAGCAATTTGCTGCAATCAGTTATCAGTAAGGCCAGGTTGAAATTCTTGTCATGACTACTATCTTTGAGGTCAGGAGAAGAAAGTGATGAATTAATGTCACCTAAGATAATGCTCCCCTTATGGCAACTTAGGATAAAGTACAAGAGTGAGAATGTAAAAGGTAGCATAGAGCTAATCCTTAGGATATGTTGCTTTATTGGAAAACCCAAGAGAAGGGACAGTTTAATGACTTTTTGCAGTAAATATAAATAATCCCCAAAGCATAGCTGACTTTGCTGCCAATGCTTTATTCATAAACCAGGAAAGAATGAAAGATTTTATCCAGCACATTAAGGGATTTTTTTTTTATTTTTATTTTTATTCCTCAAACCCAGGAGCACTATAGATTAAAAATAGTATGTATAGTTTCACATGCTTTTGGTGTAATGTCTCGGGTGAATATGGGTATTTTTTTGAATGTTTCATGCTAGGATCTATACAGACATTAATTGAAGCCTTACAGCAACCCGTGATAAGCATTATTTATTATACCTCTTTTCTCAATAAATGAGACACAGAAGTGATGGTAATTGATTGATCCAGGCCTGCGAGAGAACCCAGCAATACATGCTACGTAGTCACAGTTCTAACAGCACATTGCTTTCTGTGGGCCTGTTGCAAAGCCCATTGGGAGTCTTTCTATTGAGTTCAAATGGGCGTTAGCTCGGGTGCTATTTTTCAGTGAAGAAATCACAAGTACTTATATTTCTCGCACCTTAACTAGCATTTCCATGAAACGCAAGATGATGTATACATATGCACACCACCTTTTCAGAACTCTTCCATTTCCCAATGTTTATACCTTAAATTCTTCCCCCAATGCATTTGCTAGTGACACATTCATTCTTCAAGAAGTGGATATGAATAAATCAATAATGAGAAAGGATAGGAAAACATTAAATCTAGAGTTAGTTGTGAAGCTGTTGTATGTTAAAAAGGACTTTCATAGATAGGTTTTCTCTTTTATATGCTTTTTCTTCCTTATTATATTTTATCATATTTAAAAGTTAAGTGTAAATAAGGGAATGCCACTCATTCTGTCTCTGCCCAGTGCTACCTATTGCTTTCTCCACTTCCTCATCATTTTAGAATCATATATAATATAATCCTGCAGGAGTATGTGCAGAAATTTAACCTTGACCCCATCTGGGGGGAGGAGCTTACTCTTTTTACCCTTCCTCCCCTCCTTGGCCATGGCAGGAGCTTGCTTTCTCTCACCACTACCATGGCCTGGAGCAGTGGTTCTCAACCACTGTGTCTGTACACATTACACACATGGTAAGTGTGCCATGGAGAGCCGGGGAGGTGGCTAGATTTGGCCTGGGGGTGTGGGCTGGTATGTCCTGTAGGGTTGTGATATGCCACCAAGGGTGTCACGACCTGCAAAAGGGTGAGAACCATTGGGCTGTAGATCAGGAAGAGCTTGCTTCCCACTGCTCCCACCTGCCCCCGCCACTACAGTCCTGGAGCCAGAGGAGTTCTGTATCCCTGGTGAATAATGGAGGGTACCATGCCCCTGCTTGCCTCCTCTTGTGCACACCCTTGTGTAATAGGTGTTACAACAAGAAAGGAGTTCAGTGCAACTTCAGATACATAACATTATATTAGGCAAATAGCTTTCCATCACCCAATTAAGGGAACTTTCTAGCAATTCTAGCTACATTTTTCAACCCTCTGGGTTATAAGTGGGCTGAAATTCATATGGAGTGACTCCTCCACCTTTCTTTTTTAAACTCAAATAATGCATAATGGTGTTCTCATAGGTATGCCTTCTTCAAAGATCTTTACAAATATGCACTGAGTAAGCATCACAACATCTACTGTACTTGAAATAGATAAGCAAACATTATTATCCCTGTTTTATAGTTTTGAAAACAGGGTGTAAGAGACTTTCAAAAGCAGAGTCAGGTTTAGAATCACATGTCCTTGCTTTCAGTCAATTGTTCAGCCCCAATAAACCATATACTTTTTTTTCTGAAAACAAACAAACCAAACTCTTTGTGGCTCAAAGACACCTGCCCTCATTTTAGCTAGATACATGGAAAAATAACAGCATACAATTTCTTTAGTAATATTTTTCTCATTCAACACACTGGTTGCACCGAGTCTTTTGAGCTGGTGGAATTTTTTATCTCGCTCCAGATCCATATCTCCTAACTGAAATAGGAATTCCATTAAACTGGTGGAATCTTTCAAATCAATGAAATGTTTTAACCAGCCCCACACTCTTTCCGCCTTTTTAACTCTGCCTCACTTTATCTGGTTTCCATGCTCATTTTCTTCTTTTCCTCTTTTATCTCCTTCCCTTTAAGGTACCCTCTCCTTTCATTTATCTTTCCATTTTATTAATCCCCTCCTCCACTCCATCCACCCAAAAAGTAGAATTAAAATGCTTGTAGGCCATCATAATGTTCACTCTGCCTGTATTTTAACCCCTTTCCTTCCATGTTTTGACTGTTCATGCTGTTCCCTCCTCCCTGCTAACCCCCCCCCTTCCCCCCCCCCCGCCCTTCAAAGCTTTGTTTGTCTTGGGAGCTGCGTTTACCCATTCCTATTCTATATACACAGTGTAGGAGAAAGTAAAAGGTTAAATTAAAAAGACAAGTAGAAATGATCAGGAATAAGGCTTAAGGCCTAGCGAAGCAGATCAAACCAGCAGGTCTGAGCTGGATAAATGGTCAAGTTCACAGGAGTAGTCTGACATCACAGAAATTGGAAGAAGGCAGCTGCAGCTACAGCAAGAGTGGAAAGGCACCTGAAAAGGAGGAGGTGTGGGGTCGGCCACTCACCAAGGAGATAAAGGTGATGTTTTGGTCAGACCTGAAGGTGATGTTTCAGTCAAACCTGAAGGGAATGTTCTGGTCAAATCTAAAGGTAATGTTTTGGTCAAATCTGACACCTTGATGAATGGAAATGTCCAGTGATGCGTGGACCTAACAGATTTATGGGTGGCATCATAAAAGGGGTGTGTAAATCAATACTTGTACCCCAAAGGGGGCTGAGTCAGTAAGTCCGAGTAGGGTATAAAAGCAGGAGCCTGAGATCCCAGATTTCATGCAGCTATAGAGGGTGACAGAGAGTCCCACTGTCAGTTGAGTTGTTCCGTTGCATTGAAAGCACAAATGCTGCCAAAAAATTTGTTATGACAGACTGTTTGCCATTGTTCTATATTGCAATAAAGCCTAGCCTGGCTCCTTCGTTTCTACAAGGATCCATGGTTGTGTTGGTTTCTTCGATTGTGAGTGTTGTCTCTGTTTACTTCTTGCATACAGGATACGCCTAAGCTTAAGGTCACTGAGCTAACTGAGTCCTCATGAAAGACCTGAGCTAAAGGTAACCCAAAGTGTTAACCAAAGGAGCACATCGGCTTAGGATCACCAGACTAACTCAGTCCCTGCTTAAGATCCAAAGCCAGGCCCTAGATCACTGGGTTAACAGAGTCCCCACTTAAAGATCTGGAGCCAGGAGTAATCCTGAGGGAACAGGCATACAGAGACTCACACACGCAGTCAAGCAGACATCTGTGTTGGACGCATAACAACATCAATAAGAACACCTGCCGCCCAGCGCTACTACACACAGATTGGATTTCATGCTGGGTAGAAGAATACTGTATCTCAAAAATGACATTTTTTTAAAGAAACCATTCCAAGCTCTGCACGTGTGAGCCTTGATGTGCAAAATGTACCTTGACATCAAAGGCTGCAACATTAAACCAGTGCTAGTCACTTTTGAAAATCCCACCCATGGACCATTTCTTAATTATGCAATCAGAGTTGAAGCAAATTAATTTTTAAAATTCAGTTAATGAATTGTGTTATGGGACAGTCATAATGCCCCAATCTGGGTAAAAATGAAGGAATTATGGTGGATTACTCTAGTGTGACTGCCCTCATGGCTTCCTCTTTGTGGTTAAATCCTTTTGCCTTTATGGTTAAAGGCTGGCATGAAGCCTTTAGAAATGAAACTGGTGGAGTGTAATTGTTAACTACCATTTTCTTAGTCTACTTAGGACATAGTAACTGATTCTTTGTAATTAGATGTAGTACACTGGAGTTTGCCTTTAATTGAAATGAGCAATTTATATTAGTGAGATTACAGCTGACTTTCAATGATCAGAAACAACATCTTCCTCTGAGTAAATCTGCTTCTGTATAAGCCAATCCATGTATTTGGAATGGAATTAATGTCTTCTTGATATGATTACAGTAAGACACTTTTAATCCATCAGTGACAGATGTAAGACCAGTCATTGGTCCTCTCCAGTGTCAAGTCTCTGCAGTTCATTTTTAATTTGGAGAATTGTGTTTCCCAGGATTGCTCTCAGACCCAGTCCTGGACTTGGATATTTTGAAACAACCAACCTGTTTTCTTTGAAGAAATGCATTTCAATGAACTAATGAAATGGCTTCCACAAAAGAATATTTTCCAGGGATTGTTCACTGAAAAGCTTTGCAAGGTCAATATTATTTCTGACAAAATAGTAATGTCTGAAGAGTTTTGATATCTAGACCGCTGAGCAGGGGAAAATATCTTAAAGTTAAATATTTATTTATTTTTACCACCTATCCAGGTTAGGGTTGGGGTGATAAAAGGCTACTCGCCAAAATGATAACTGAAATAGATTTCAGATTGTAAGATTAAAGAGCATGTTCTTGAGGAGACTGGTATTCTAAAGTGTGCAAAGAAAGAGAAGAGATTAAAATGTAGGGAATCAGAGCAAAGAAACTCTGTATCCTATAGGTTATGAGGTTATCTTCTGTGAGATTTTGTTTGCCAGTAGGTTCATGAACCACAAAGAGATGAAATCTCAGTTTCAGACAATTTTTTTTTCCCATGTGAAGAAATAGTTCAGGTCTTTTTTGATTTGGAACATTTGCAGGCTAAAATGGAACAAAGCTTGGTAAAGAAAGAAAACTACTTCAAGAATGGGTGAAGAAATGCCTCAAATTTAAAATTGGACATTTCAGAATATCTTGGCCAGATTCTGCTATTAAATTACTTTAAATCCTAAAAGTGAATGGATAAAAGATCTGCTCTACTATTTAGACAGAAGTTTGTGTGACTATTTGCATTGATTTTTTTTAACGAAAGGAAGTACTTATATGTAAATCCAGCATTTCATGGTAAACTGTGTACCCTCTGAACTCCAGGGTACCGCACTTTCTGCTTTGTATTGTGGAATGACTTTCAAAACACACAGCAAGGTTTTATAGTGGGTTTACATATTATCTAACTTTATTATCCCTTTACCTGTAGTTGATTGGTTTTTTCCAAATTCATTTTGATGATTACTATTATTTTACATTTTAACATAACAAATGAAGAGAAAAGTGGTAAGAGTTATATTAAGGGAAAGGAGAGCAAAGTCAGTTGAAAAAAATAACTGCAGTAGCTATTCAAACAAGAACAGCTCCTGTTGGTATGTAAGTGTGTAGGTGGGGCTAAAGAGGTCAAAGGTCATCCTCAGTTTTGGAAGCCTGGACAGTGAGGAGGTATAAAGCCCAGGGTTGACTGAAGCTTACTGCAGGCTCATTGCTGTAATATTCAAATAAAAGTAATGTAATTGTAAAATATATTTGCAATGTAATTGTAAAATACAAGTTATTTGTAGCTTAAGAAGAAAACATATTTGCAGAATCTAGATCTTATTCTGGAAAAGTTTGAAGGATGCAGTGATTTCAGAACCATCAGTGGCTTCTTGTGATGTCCCTTGGTGTGATCATATCATATCTGGGAGGCACGGTGTTAGACGTAGTGTGAACAAGAGCCATATGCTCCACATCTCAAGCTTTCAGGTCCAAAATGCCAGGGTCAGCATGTCTACCCAAGATGAAGGGCATAGACAAAGCAATAATCAGAAGCTGATGTTCAACTTTGGAAAATGTGTCACTGTGGAGTTTTGTGATTTTTTAACTTGGAATGAGTACCATACCAAATGTGCTCAATTTATAAGAAGATCACAGTCTGCCCTGCCAAGTCCAACCAGGATCTGAAATTCAAGTAGAATTTTTTTACTTCTCTCACTTAATCAGTATTCCAGCTTCTGCAAGCCCAATTAGGCTGTCACTGTAACACCTGTGCAACCTCATTTACTGACTTATTGATTATTCATGGGTATCTTCAGTTACATCTCAGTATCCAGCCACAGGTTGTCATAGGTGCAGACTTCGGAATTCAGGACCAGATTGTATTAGCCTTACCCATTTTGAGTAGCACTTCATTCCATCCATAGTTCCAATAAGTGAAAGATGCCATTGGTTGAGTTAGGTTCTAAGGAGTGTGAGCTGGGGATTAGAATGTGGCCCAGAGCAAACAGCTCAAGAAGAAATAGAATCCACTTCAAGCTCTCTTAGCTGTGTTGGCTCTGCAGGACTAACTTAAACAAACCTTTGGTTAAAAAGTCAGCAGCACTGATTCTAAACACAAAGCACAAGCAGGGCCGTGGAGCTAAGTGTCATTTCTGTGTACCTTTGCATGACTGCAAAGCCACACATCAAAGCAGCTGGGCTTGATCATGCATCATCTAGGATTTACGGTTAAAAATTACAGTGCTCACAGGGATGAAAATGATATAGCAGCAGTGGGTGAATGGGAATTTGAAATGAGAACCTTTCCTGCCCAGAATTACATCTTTAGAGTATTTGCACCTGGGAAGTTTGCCGGAAGAGGGGCAGCCAGGGTTGTGAGGAAGCTCAACTACCACCTGCTCTTTGCATAAGGAAGTCTTGTCTGTGCCTGCTGTGGATCAGCTCCCTGAAACCACCATCCTTTGGCAGCAAAAGCTCTCCCTTCCAAGCCCCAGCTCTGTACAGGCATCAGGAGCCAGGGCCTGCTGCAGAGCTTGGCTCCAGGCAGCCTCATCAGTACAGCTGGCCTGCAGCAAGCCACCTGATTAGCAGGGAACCTGATGGGTGGCAGAGGCCAATGGCTGGCTTTCACACCAGCAGCTTGTTGGCTTCTCAGTGCTCATGTAGAAATCTCTACCTTTTCAAGCTGCACCTGCCTTTCACCCACTCTTGCCTTGAACATCTCTCTGTCTGCTATCTTGCTCACTTCAGTTTCTACCTTAGAGATTTACCCTTGGCCTTGGCTCCTGATAACTGACATGGCGTTGACTCTGTCCACCAGACCTGCTGCTTGCTCCAGCCCTTAGATTAAACCGCTCTCATCCCAAGCAGCTGACAAAAAGTAGCAAGCAATAGGCACACATCAACCCCGGAGGCCTCAGTGTGTACCTTCTTGTTGGACGCACACAGAATTACCAGTCCTACTGTTTCCAAAGCAACGGTACGTATAAGCTGCTAAGAATCAAGACAGGACCACCATGTTGTTTAAGACCACAGCACTTAGGTGTATTTATAATAAGCTGGTAATTGAAAAATGAAGTTTCAATTGATAGCAAGATTATGGGAAACAAATGGTTACTTATAAAACAATATTATAACATGCTTCCTAGAGCCTAAATTTAATTTACAAGCTCTTCTCCCATCTAAAGAAGCTTCTCTCATCCTAAGTTCTCCCTAGTGTTTTCAGCCATGCCTGGGTGAGATGTCTCTTTCATGAAGAAAACACACTGCCCATTTACTTTCTAGGTGAAGGATGATGGTGTCTAATGTATTCCAAGTGTCCTCAAGCAAACATTCTGATGTGCTTGTCCAGATATGGTTCTTTCCTCCCTTCCTCCTGCTGCTTGCTTTTCATCTTCCTTTTCTCTCAGAAGTTTTTACAATCCTTTATTAATATTAAATTCAGAGCAGTGAGAGGGGACCCACTGTGAATTATAAAATACTCCATTAGCATGAAAACAGCCAGCTAGATAAACATGGCTTGTCTGACAGAACCCTGTTTTTCTCCACTACTGGTGACTGGTCGCTAGACATAGACCTTTAAGAACACACATTTTCTGTGCATATACACAACTCTTTACACAATATCTGTGCATGTGTTTCCTAGTGATACGAATGACCAGTGTGACTCCAGCTTTGATTTCAGACCTCCCGTGACACTCATTGCTGAACTAGAATGTTCATACCAGAGTCAGGCCATATACATCTCTTCTCTGCTTCTTCCTATTTATCATTAGAAATTCCTGGGTCACAGCACCTCTAAACTAGGCATTTGTGTCTGCTGTAAAAGGTTTCCGAGGTGCTTCAGCCTAAAGAACATTTTCAAAATGGGAATAACTGCCACTAGTGAACTGTGCTCAGCAAACTTTGCCATGAAGTGTCACTGTGGGTCAATGCCTTCAAAATGTACCTGCCATGGGATTTTCTCCCCTGCACCTCTGAATGTGAGTTTACAGTCAGTGCAAACCCTTTGCACCAGAATGTGGACCCATAGCAGCTTACAAACATGCAGCCCAAATTCAGCTGCATAGCATTGTCTTATTAAATCCATCATTTAACAAAAAGGTGCTGAATGGAGAAACTGACCTGCCATCATTATACTGAAGATCTTTGTAGGTTGTTAGGCAACATGTAGACCATAAATATTACCATCAATCTCAAGCAAAGGGTCAGAATTAGAAACATCTAGGTGTTGACACATTCTGGAGATATGATTAAAGCAGAAGAACAATCTGTGTATTATAATAATGTTTTTGAGCTGAGTTGTGCTACCCACCCATTTCTATCTTCACCATTACCCTGGATAGTTAGATCATGCTCTGCATCCTCACCATCTCCCAATAGCTTTTAGCTCAGTTTTAGACTAATAGGTTGGTATCCTGTGACCTTCCATTCTGCTTTTGGACTAGGATCCTCTGCAGGTAGCTTTTCCAGTTGGGAGGCTGAAATTTCTGAAACTGTATATAGGCACAATGATATGCCAGCAGTTGCACAGTCCTTGGCTCACCAGTCTGCACCTCTTTTCACCTGCTCATTGTACTTTTAGATGCATTTTTTTTAGTGAATGAAATACCTAATTAAAAAAAAATGAGTAGAAAGGCAGACATATAACTCTGACCTCTTCACATGTGACTACAGGTGTGATTTATTTTATTTTTTTACTTGTTCAGAAGTATACAACAGTGAGGAACTTTGGAAGAGGACAACCTCTTTCAAAATTTTATTCCAATGCCTTTCCTGCTCAGCTATGTATATTTCTGAACCGCACGAAATAGATGGCATGTCTACGATAGTCTTCAGGTGGAAACAATGTTCTTAAAATGCAACATACTACCTTTAGGCCTCCTTCTTTCACCAGGCAAAACTTTCATTGAAATGAGTTGTCATTATAGAATTATGTCAGAGTGAGGCATTTGCATATTTCTCCGTGACCATAAGACTGTGTCTTTTATACACCAGAATGATAACCTTATACTCCAAATAGCCATATTTGATCCTCCAGTGTAATAGGGAACTATTATGGCAATTTCTTTGCCGTCAACCAATGTAGCTTGATTACCACTTAAGCACGCTTCGGAGAAATGTTCATGCTACTCATTAAACCATTTTTTTAATTGAAAAGAGCTTTTTAGTCCCAAATAGCATATGATGGGAATCAGAAAAGAATGAATAATAGATCACAGAAAAGAAATAAGGAACATTCATGTAATGATCCATAGAGCCACAATGCAAATGTGTGATATGTTAACCAAAAGATAAAGGAGCTTGAGACAGTCTGACCTACAAGGTTTACAGCAGCACGCTGTTTATCACTAACCATTCAGAGAATGGTATAGCAGATGACCATCTATTACGGCATTCAGTGGAATATTCCATTTATTTGAAAACTGTGATTTAAAAAACATTCTTTGCTTTTTTTATTTAGCACAAGTTCAATATCAAAGCAGGCTATTTGGCTATGTCTACACTTGCACTTTTAAGTCGACTTTAACTAAGTCGACTTAACTAAGTTGACTTAAAGTTGACTTAGTTAAGTCGACTTAGTGTGTCTACACTTAAAATTAAAGTCGACTTAAAGGGGAACTTACAAAGTCAACTTAGAGTGTCCACACTGGATGCTCTAGGTCGACTTTGTGGGGCTAGGGGGACCTTGGGCAGGTCCACGGTGGAAGGGGGGCGCACCCCTTGTGTGCAATGGGGAAAGGGGGACAGGGACCCTGGCAGGGCAGACCCCTGTATGTGATGCTGTCTGGATTTAGGGAAACATTTATGATATTATTTTCTATGGATGTCTCATAAATGCTATAATCCATAGGAACTATGTCATGTTTGGTATCAATAGAAAGGTAGTAATTTGCTGGGAATGATTATATAGTTTATGTCTAGGAATTCTATTTTGATTAGAAGTTAGGAATTTGATGTTATATCCATACTTTAACTTGTGTCATTCTGGAGGAAAGCCCTAGACGGGAGGGTGTGAACAACCATCGTCTCCTTAATGTTTAGGAATTTTCCAGGTAGAATGGTCCCAGGGAGTATCCTGATGAGCCATTAAGGACATAAGGAATACACCCATTATGTCCTTAATGGCTCATCACTTTAGTCCCTGGGACCATTATCCCTGGTACATTCCTAAACATTAAGGACACAATGGTTTGACACACCCACTCACAGGTATTTCAATAAAATAACATAAGTTAAAGTACAGATAGAATAACCAATTCCTAACTTCTAATCCAAATAGAATTCCTAGACATAAACTATATAATCATTCCCAGCAAATTACTACCTTTCTATTGATACCAAACATGACAGAGTTCCTATGGATTATAGAGCATTTATGAGATATCCATTGAAAATAATATCATAAATGCTTCCCTAAATCCGGACAGCATCACACACAGGGCTCTGCCCTGCCCTTTCGGGGGTGTGCCAGGCTCCCCCTGTGCCCCCCCCAGCAGGGAGGGCAGTGGTGTAGTCCTGGTGTAGCCCTAAGTCAACTTAGGGCTACCCCATGTCTACACTGGCTTAATTCAACTTTAGAAATTCGAATTAAGCCTTAGGTCGAGTAAAAAGCAGATTTAATAAAGTCGACTTAATTTTCATTAAGTCGACTTTATTTTCCTTAAGTCGACTTAAGCAAAGTGTAGTGTAGACGCAGGGCAAATTAAGTCGACTTAAGCCAAGCTTAAGTCGACTTAATTTGCCTGTGTTGATGCAGCCTTTGTTATTTAGACCTGTGGTTTCAAAGAGGTAGCTGTGTTAGTCTAGTTCAGCAAAAAAAAAGTCCTGGGCATTTTTAAAGATTAACAAATTTATTTATCATATGAACTATCGTGGGAGAAAATCCCACTTCTTCAGATGCTTTGAAGATGGGGAATTTACAGAATGGGAGGAAAATAAATGCAGGAAAGTGTAAGTCATAGGATCAAGTCAGACTGTTACAGCAAATCAATGCAGTAGTTTAGATTCAAACACCGGAGAACAGCATATAGAGGAAGGTGAGGTCAAATCACCTGTTGTAATGAGAAAAAAAATATCCTTCTTTATTCCTTGTTTAAGGAACTTGTTCCGAGGAAACAGAATCAAATTTACATGTAATTATCAGTTCTGCAGTTTCTCTTTGAAGCTTCGATTTGTTATTCATTTATTTGAGCACAGCTATTAACAAGTCTTCAATGGAGTAAGCCAGGAGATTGAAGTGCTCCTCTATTGATTTTTGAATGTTGTGAATTCTGATGTCAGACTTGTGTCCATTTATTCTTTTGCACAGACTTGGGTGGCAGATCTCTCCTCTCTTAGGCTATGTCTACACTCAGAAAGTTGTCGATTTTATTAAGTCTACACAAGACTCTTAAGTCGTCTTAAAGGCAAACTTATTAAGTTGACTTAGTTTACACTAGACTCTCTAAGTCAACTGCATAGGTTGAGGGAGAGCCAAGGCGCCAAAGGAGCCTCGGCTCTCTGAACTAGGAGAGCGGCAGCTCCTGGGGACAAGGGGAGCCGCTGCTCTCTGCCAGAAAGGAGAGGCGGCTACCTCTCAGGAGAGCCATCTGTGCACAGCTGGCTCTCCCTGACACTGAGAAGCCGCTTGTGGCTTGTCCTGGGGAGAGCCAACCATGCACAGCTGGCTTTCCCTGAGACTTGGAAGCCACTCACGGCTTGTCCCGGGGAAAGCCAGCCGCATGCATCTGTGCATCTGACAAGCCATGAGTGGTTTCTCGCAGAGAAGGGAGCCGCCAGGGCTCCCAGCCAGGGCTGCAGCAGGGAGGGAATCCCCACTGCCCTAGCCGGGGCTTCAGCAGGGGATTCCCTTGCCTGGGGTGGCGGGGATTCCCTTGTCTCCCAGTCAGAGCGGCAGGGGAATCCCTCACCACCAGAGCCACAGTGGGGTATTCCCTCCCACTGGAGCCCTAGCTGGGGAGCCTTTCTCCCCTGACTAAGGCTTCCTGGGAAAAAAGGAGCCGCGGCTCCTCTTGCCGGAAAGCCGCAGGTCCTGGGGAGAAGGGAGCAGGGGCTCCCCGGCAGAAGGGAGCCATGTGGGGCTCCCTTGTCCCCCTGCCCTATGTCGACTTACGGAATAAGTCAATTTAGGGTATCCACACTGGCTTAAGTCGACTTAAGCCTTAAGTTGACCTAAAACTAGGTGTTAATAAGTTGACTTAAACTTTCCTGAAGTCAACTTAAGGAACAGCTTAAGTCGACTTAATAAAAGCCCAGTGTGGACAGGGAGTAAGTTAGGTCGACTTAAGCCTCCTTAAGTCGACCTAACTTGTACGTGTAGATGCACCCTTACAGACAGGCCCTCAACCTTAAACAGATACTCAGCAGACGCTACAGACCAAACAACAGAGACATTAAAGCAGGCACACATCCCTGCAACAAACCACGTTGCCAACTTTGCCCACATATCTGCACAAAGACATGATCACAGGACCTAATCAAGCCACCTACTCCATCAAGGGCTCATTCACCTGCTTGTCCACCAATGTGATTTAAGCCATCATGTGCCAGAAATGTCCCTCCGCCTTATATATCGGATAAACAGCACAGTCTCTGCACAAAAGAACAAACAGTACTAAATGTTACAAGAAAGCTGGGAAATCACGGTGCCCTGCAGTAATGTATTATGACTTGCATTTAGAGTTTGACTGGAAAATCACTAGAATACATATAGAGGGGACAGTCCTGTACTGGCTGGGGATGAGCTAGTTAGACTCATAGGCTATGTCTTCACTGGCAAGTTAGTTTGAATTAAGGAAGCTTAATTCTAACTAACTTAAGCGTTGGCCACACTAGGCTTTCATTAGTTCGAATTAAGGGCTTCCTTAATTCGAACTAATAAATTCAATTATACTTTTCGAACTAACGGTTAATTCAAACTAGTTAGTTCGAATTAACCCAGTGTGGCCATGTTAGTTCGAACTAAGCACTTAGTTCAAATTAACTGGCGCATTGACCTTAATGCAATTGACTAATTCGAATGGCACTTGCTTAGTTCGAACTAGCATTCTAGTGGGGCCATGCTAGTTCGAATTAAGTTAAATCGAACAAACTAAAATTAGTTTGAATTAGTTAGTTCAAATTAACTAATTTGAATTAACTTTAGTAAGTGTAGACATAGCCATAGATTATAGACTTGAACGTCATAAGGGACTATTATGATCATCTAGTCTGACTTCCTGCACAGTGCAGGTCACACAACCTCACTCACCCACTCCTGTAATAAACCTTTAACCTGTGACTGAGTTATTGAAATCCGCAGATAGTTAACATAGTATCTTTCTCATTTCTAGTTTCAGTGATCCTATGATACTCGTACACCGTGTTGTGTTGTCATTATTGGTTTGATGTCTCTCTTTCGCTCCTCCTGTCTCCATTGTATAAGATGCTGTTCTAGTTCACCGTGACTGTGGTAAGAGTGAAATGCATTGAGGCCCAGATCTTCAGAGGTATTTTGGCTCCTAACTTCCAGTGATTTCAACACATATTGATGTCTTTACTTTTGTCTCTATTGTTACTTTGTATCAATACTGCACCTTTACTTTGGTCTGTATATTCTAACTTTTGGGCTCCACCATTTTCAAATTATCAGTGTTACTGGCATGGCTTGTGATCTTCTCTTTTGCGCCCTCCTCCGCCTGACTCCCTAATCATAGTATTCAAGCACCAACGCCTAGCTTTTTAAAGGTATTTAGTCATTACAGCACTCAGCATTGCACCACTTAACTGATTTAGGAGCCTAATTCTCCTTTTCAAAGGGGATTTAAGATCCTAAGTGCCTAAATCCAAATCTCAGTCTCTATCACAGGGATTTTGGCTCCCTCATAATTAATTCCCTTTTGAAAATGAGATTTAGGCTTCTAAATCAGTTTGGTCTTGGAATATTGAGCTCAGATATCCCTAAATGCTTTGAAAAATCTTAGCCTCTCTCCTGAGTCTCCTCTGGTAGGGTATGATGAGCTCTTGTTGACTTCAAAAGAATTACTCTTATCTTGTGGTGGGAGAAAAGTTCCATAAGAATTATACTGCTGTTGTCTCATTAAAAACTTAATTCTCCTAAATCAGGTTCACACCTCTGTCTTCAGAACATAAATATTTTCTGACATTTCCACTGATTCAAATTAAATCTTAGATAAATATTAATTCACAGCTCTCTTCCCTCTGTCTCATACAAGGGTTGAGGTACATATTGATGTCAAAATATTAATTTTAATAAGTTTATTTTGTTTTGAGAGGAGATAAATAAGAAGAGATGTGATGGGCTATATAAAATAATATGTTATAGAGATGGTAAATTGGCACGCCTATTATAATAAAGGTTATAATACAAGAATAGAGGAAAAATTAAAAAGGCAACAAATTTACAACTGATCAAAGGAAATATTTTTTATAAATAATGAATCTGTGGAACTCACTACCACAATACATTTGTGAGGCAAAACAACTTAGAAGAATTCAGAAAAAGGTTGGATATTACAGGATGATAACTATATCTGCAGAGTTACATGAAATAATGGTAAAAAAATGGTGGAGGAGGCATAAATCTTCATGCACATAAGTAAATCTCTAACTAATGGGGTTAGGAAGAAACTCCATGTATGGGTAATTTTATAAATGACCATTATGGGAGATGATATATTTTTCTGAAGCATTCAGCACTGATCACTTTCAGATGGCACTGGACTACAGCAACATTAGTCTGATCTGGTCCTGTATGGTGTAGCACTTTTTCTATTCCTATCTTGCAGTGCAAATCCTATACATTAAAATAACCTTTGGGATTTTATTGTCTTTTTTCAAACAAATTTATTGAGTTTTGTGACATCTGCCACTGTTTGCAGAGAGGTGGGCTAACCTTAGTTATTAATTTAAACCTATATATCTTTTAGTTTTACAGCAACCTCTAGAAAAAACCTGCACATAAGGTACATATATGTCACTTGATATAGCCCTTCCTGAGTGCTTGGCAAGCTAGGCAGAAATTGCTCAAGTTATGCATTTCTAAAGGTCCCTGAGGTCCATTCATCCTCGGAAAATAATAGAGATTATCTTTCATCATGTAGGATAGTTGCCAGGCACATTCTCTGTCTCTGTCTCTCTCTCACCCCCCACCCTCCACTTCCTCTCTACCTCTTAAGCAGCAGAGGTTATTTTTACTTTCGTGGTGAAGCACTGGCCTAGGTGCTTTTCATAAGTCTCAAATATTTCTCATGTCTCTCATTTCACAGGTTGTCACTCAATCTAGTCCCGAAGCTAACTTTGTTCCACATAAATTTAGCATCCTCTCCCTTTAATTGTTGAAAATAATTTACATCAATAATAAAAACTCACAGAACGGAGGCCTTAGGACTATTGAAGCTTAACAAAGCAACCCCACAGTATTTCACTTTTTTCCTGCATGAATAAATTTTAGTTCTCTCACATGTTATGTCTCGTATTTGAACCTTGGCTAGCTGAACAGTGAGACGCAGTTGGCTTATTCTCGTTTCAGGCTATGTTTGTTTAGTTAAATTATCTTTCTCCTCATCCACTCATTTCTGACTCGCAATTTGTTCAGACTCTATTTCAGCTTCAGATAACTTCCTAGGTTTGTGTCTCTGTCTGATTCTTTTGTTGGGGTCGTCTCTTTGGCAGGTCATAACTTGGGTCATTACATTTCCCTATGGGCAGCAGCTGTGGCTTTCTTCTATTTGTCTTATCCAACAGCTGTGATGTTTGCCTTCGGTAGCATGAGTTTATTACTTGTGTCCCTAGTGGTTTTTTTTCTTTTAGCTCCGCCATGCCAGAGAATACTGCTAAGCTGTCAGAACTCCCGCTTCATTGATTTCATTTAGAATCTCTTTTTTTTTTCTTCCGTAGAGCAGCCATAGCATCAATCTCAGTTCTACATCGGTTATAATTCTTTCTCTCAGTGGGCCATCATCCTTTCAGCACTCTACTGACCCCTACCTTCTCCTTTCTATTGTTGGTAGTTATGTTGCTTTATATATTGTTGGTAGTTATTTTCTGGAGTATAGTCTTGATGCCAAATCTAATAAGGCAAGTCCTGGGATTTCTTACCAGAGTACATTTTCTGTTTCTCCCTGTCTATTTAAAAGCTCTTTAAGGCCAGAAGGAATCTTATGAACACCTAGTCTAGTCTCCTGCATAATTTAGGCCATAGAATGCCCTGAAGATAAGAAGGTACCTTGGAACTTCTGCAATAGGATAACTTAATCACGTCTAAATTTCCAAAAGCTTTATATATGCAGATGCTCCTTTTAACACTTGTTTGAAGGCACAAAGGGTATGTCTACACTAACAATTTAGGTCGATTTAAGGACCCTTAAGTTGACCTAAATTACTCCATGTTTACACCTGACTTTCATTAAGTCATCTTAAGAAACTCCTTAAGTCGACTTAATGAAAGCTTAAGTCGATCTAATAACAACTGCCCAGTAGGTTGACCTAAGCCTTAAGTCAACTCCTTAGGTCAACTTAAGTACGGTGTGGACTGGTAGTAATGCTTAAGTTGACTTTATTAAGTCGACTTAAGGGTAGTTAGGTTGACTTAACAAAATGAACTAAGTTGATTTAACTTTAAATCGACTTAGTCCACTTTGTTAAGTCGACTTAATAAGGTCAGCTTTAAGTTGACTTAAAACCAACCTTATTAAGTCGACTTAACAAAGTCAGCTTAACTTTTTCTGGTGTAGACATACCCCAATACTGTAGGATTTGCAAAGTGGTTGGGAGACTATGTGCGATGAAGACCTATATGTACAAATAAGGTGCGATGGTATGTGATATCTGGGCATACCCAGTCAACTTTCAGAATTGAATTTTCAAAAGGCAGATAAATGGAAGGTGTTAGTGGATGATGCAAGCATAAACTAGGTAGGAAGTGTACTGGGTCGTACACTGTAGTTGAAAGAAAGGTCGGGGCTGAGGCATATTGTACATTGCTTATCTACTTGCCTGCCTCTGGCTGCCCATCATTATAACTGAGTGTGACCAGTGGACTCCTAACTGCCATATCTACATTTATAAAAGCTAGTTTGAATTAGTTAATTTGAACTAATTTTAGTTAGTTCGAATTAACTGCTTAGTTTGAACTGATTGGCAGATTGACCTTCCTGCAACTGACTAATTCGAACTAAGCAAGTGCTCTGCATGGACATGGCTAGTTCAAATTAGCATTCTAGTGGGGCCATGCTAGTTCGAATTAAGTTAATTCTAACTAACTAAAATTAGTTTGAATTAGTTAGTTCAAATTAACTAATTCGAACTAGCTTTTGTAAGTGTAGACATAGCCCATGTGTATAGGCTGACTGATTGATCATGTGGTTTCCCTGAAGCTAAGGGAGGGCCGTGACATTTGGGCTACAGGTGGATGGAGATCCCTGTAGTATCAGTCCAGGTAGCGCTATCATTTTTGTTCATTTTCCATTTCCTTTTCAGTTATCTAAGAGACTAAATGTTCCCATCTGGAAGACCAAACAGAGTTGGGTGCAGCTGAATGTTTTGTCCCCTCAGCTGATGGACAGACTTCCAGACTACACACATGTTCTCAAATGGCTCTCCAAAGTCTTTCAAGTGTACTGTTTGCATTGCAACACTAAAATTAAAGCACAAAAAAAAAAAAAAGTTTTTTTCCGGGTTTAGCTGAAATTTTTGAGTTAGGGAAGGTGGGGGGGAATATCTGGAGGTTAGAAATGGAACGAAATTCATAGTGGGCTTTTTCCTTCAAGATTGTAATGCCCCAACTCTATGTATCGAATGTGTATTGAGATATGACAGCTCTTATAGTCTGAATAATACAGTTTTATGAGAAAATAAAATCATAGACTAGGTAATTTTTGTTACTTCATTTTTATTATGTCATCCTTTTGCTCCAATAATAATGAGTATGTAAACAGAAGCAGAACACTTGTGTGATGAACAGTTTTTGCTCTGAAATCTGAGGCCAGGCCAAACTTCCTTAGTTTTGGGATTTAGTACCATCTGCACCCTAATCCTTCTGCTGGCTCATATAGATCCAGCAGTTTGCCCAGTTAACTCTAGTTATAGGCTCATTGTCTTGGACCCTAGCATCAGAAACCATGTGAATAATCATTGGGGCATGGAGGAATTAGAGGAGCAAGCAGAGGTTTGTAGAATGGCACTAGTACTTCCCTCCCTCACAGGTATCTTGGAGGACACAATCCATTCACGGTTGTGAGAAGCTCAGATAGCGTGGCCATATAAATAGCTATCTGGATTATCACATTTCTTGATAAACACTATTTGGGGTGGGGGATGGATATAGGGTATTCTTTATATTTTCACATCTTTTTGTCTTTTTCCAGTATCCATGCAGAGCCAGACTGGCTGTCTCTCAACAAACCAGGTGTGAGGTAAACAAACAAAACAATGGTGTAGTTAAAAATCCAGTTGGAGTCTCATGACAGAATGTGGAATTTCATGGTCTCTGATGCTCAGGAAACAGAAAGTTCACAAATCTGTGCATTCCCTTTCACAGGGAAGATGAATTCTTGGTGTTTCCGGTCATCCCTATGATGTGGAGGGAGATATGAATATGTTGGCGTGGCTAGCTGGGTTGCATACAGTGTGATTTAGAAAAGTTGGATCCTTTGAGAAGAATTAGGGATATAAAGATATCAGGGGTACTTCAGTTTACCGTTTGATATTATCCTGCCTGACTGCAATGAGTCCTTTCAAAGGAGGCTGTTGGGTGGAGGGATGCGGGAACAAACAGAAAATGAAACAATGAGAAAGATAGGGTGCAGTCCTTGAGGAAACAATGGGAAAGCTGTTAATTGGGGAATACCTCTTGTCATACTCCAACTAGCTAGGTAAAGTATACCCTTCCCAGGTCTGAGCCTAGGATCAAAGGATTAACATCTTTAAGATGCTGGACTAGGGAAGAAGAGAGATTGAGTGGATTGTCAGCAGTAGCCAGAGATGAGTCTGGCAAAATAAGATACCAAAACTGCAGCCAGCTTCCCTTGGCCTTGAGATGACTGGACTGAATGGAATATACCAAAACTTACAAGAGAAGATTGAGGTTTAGGTAAGTAGAAACGTGTGCTTATTTCTTTATTGTTTTTATGCTTCGCTGTGCCTGCTGTGTAAACTGGGGTGAATATTTATGAATCTTTGTTTGAAGAAGGTGGTTTTGATCACTTTAACTAGTTGCAGTCATGTGTTTCCCCAAGGAAAAAGGCTTACCCAGCTGTATTTTGTCCATCTATGGTGCTAAGATAGCTGGGAAATTATTTCTGGGCTGCAGACATTTTATATAGTGGTTGGACTTTACAGTTCCATTCCTGAGGGAGTTGTGGGAAACCAGGACTATCATTGGAGGGCTGCATTCAAGAAGGACTAAACAGGGCTACGGCAGAGCTCACCCTGTAAATGTGACTCCCTTGTTAAAGAGAATGGCTGTCAGGTATGTGCTACTACCAAGATTTTGAGAAATGAAGTAGAGGCTGGAGCTAATGAAGATTTATTTTAGCCTTGATGAGCTTCAACACAATTATCTTCAGAGTAAAACCATGTTACTCAGATTGTTCTGAGTTTTATTCCATAGAGAGGACTATGTTAAGGCATCAACAACTGGAACCCTACACTAAACATGGTTCTGCAACCAATAAATTATTAGCCAGAAGGAAACTAAATGAAAGTTCAGTAAGCAATGATAGCAAATTTAAGTAGTCAAAATGAGATAATAAAAGCAAGTTTTATCTCCAAGCAAACTCAGTTCCTATAGCACAGTAACCTGCTGCAGTCTTTGTGCAGCCATAATAAAAATTAATTGTCAGTTGTAGTACATAAGGACATGTGGCAAAAAGAACAAGATCCTAATTAAAAACTCTGTGCTTCATTGATCCTGAGGTTCACATAGAGGGCTCCACTTCCTCAGAAACTTTAGTAGGATGACTCATGTGAATAACTGTTCATCAGTGTGAGTAAGGAGCATGTAATCTGACCCTTGCTCCCTGAAAAGTGTGTAAAGAAGAAAAAAAACAGAGTTTGGAGAATATATTGAAAAGCATCAGACATAAAAACATCGTTTCATCAATACTTTATCTGATACAGTTCTTTTGACCATTTTATTAAATGTGCATTCAGTTTTGATTGGAGTTGCCTATGTAACATTATTTCTGGATTTCTGGTGACAATTCATCTTCATGTTGTTGTTGAGCTGAAATATGCTGCTGTTGCCAAGGGATTTTTCTCCTTTTGCCATGTTCTCTTCTTTATGTTTTCCAGGCTGATGTGCCTTGATAAAATGCATCCTTTTCAGCTGTTATGTTACTTTATGCACAGTGATAAAGTTGGGGGGGGGGGGGGAAGCAAAGAAACTTTTTATTCCTGACATCTCTGGAAGACACTAGAAAGTATTGGGGAAAGAGGCAGTGTATCAAGGTAGCATTAGCTTGATCAGACAAAGTTCTTAGCTGGGATGACATCCTGCCTTTTCCAATTGCTGTTTCCTAATGTCTTTTGGAAACTGCTACAAAGGACAGCATTAAGTCATTTGAGATCTAAATGTGGTGCTGTCATTTTTAATGATTTAAAATGATGTTTCATAAAACCTAATAGGAATATAAATATTTTATGAATTTCCCTTTTTAAAGGGAAAATAGCCTTTATATAGACAATCTCCTGGAGTGATAGCACTGTGTTAATGCATGAAAATCCAGAAGTGATACTATGAACAAAATGAAACTACAGCCTAGTTTCATTTGCCAAACTGGGTGATCTGAAAAATTAAATGGTGTGGATGACTAAAAGTAAATTATTTTTTAAAATATAATTATAGCATAACCTTTATGGAAATGTCCTATAGAACTGAACTGAAAAATGAAGTCTCTATCAAAATGTTGAGCTTTCCAGCCAGTATCTTTGCCCAGAGAGTTATTTTCACCTTCAGGACTACTTGGTCTCATCCTTTGCTTCCAATGCCCTGTATGAGCCTTGGAAAGCAGAGAATGGCCAAAGTGCAATTCACTCATCTATGCCCCTGTCAACCTATTCTGACATTAAAGCTATACAGAGGATGGCACAGTCTCAGTGGATCGATTCTAGCCTCTTTGCATCACCAGAGTGCCTTATAATAGTACCTAAGGGTAACTGAGAACCACGACATTTGAGTACATCTGAAATTCCCAGTGAGAGGTATATAGGCTCACTGCCCTCATCCCATGGAGCAAAATTCCATTTTAATTTTCTGTGTGTGTGTGTTTTAATGGATATATCATATGATATACACTCTGAATTGAATTAAACACTCTGCTATTTTTAAAGGATATTGTCTGAGTAAAGTTGATGCTTTCATCTTGAGACTCTTTGGGAAGGAGAAGGAAGGGATCAGCATGATTTTTAGACACCACTAGTTTGTGGCAAGTGGAACATACAATTGATGTATAGTAGTCTGTGCAAGCTGAGTTTGTAAATATGATCCTAGGCATATTCTTTGAGAAATGCTTTCTGAAACTTGGATGCTAACTTGAGGAAAAGAGAAATTCAATGGTATAAATTCAAAGCATTCAATCGCTTTTTCTCTCCCATCCCCCTTACACCTCCTTTGTAGCATAGTAGAGAGTATAAAGCTAGAACAGCAGTTTCAGGGCCAAGCTGAGTTTTGGCATCTGATTTGCTCACCTCATTAGCAGAGGAATGGGTGTGGACAGCAAGAACATTAATGAAAGGATCAACTTTCAAAATATTGTTTCCTGTTTTAAAATTGATGGGTAATAAACTGGGTTTTTTTTCAGTTTGGTGTCTTGAGTAGAAAAGAATAAGCTCAAGAATGAGCACAGAAAGAGAAAAGCAGAGAAAGATGTTTGAAAGAAGCAATGGGTGGAAGTTTGCACCCTCTCCTTTAGGGTGCATCTACACTTACAAATTAAGTCGACTTAAGGACAAGCCGTGAGCGGCTTCCTGGGGAGAAGGGAGCCCCTGGGGCTCTCCAGCCAGGGTTCCAGTGGGGGATTCCCACCGGCTGGAGCCCTGGCTGGGGAGTCCTTCTCCCCGGGACCGTGGCTCCTCTTGCAGAGAAGCCACGGGTCTGGGGAGAAGGGAGCAGGGGCTCCCCAGGAGACAAGGGAGCCACGGTGGCTCCCTTCTGCCAGGGAGCCATGCGGGGCTCCCTTGTCCCCCCGCCCTAGGTTGACTTTTAGAAGAAGTTGACTTAGGGTGTCCACACTGGCTTAAGTCGACTTAAGAAGTCGAATTAAGTGCTAGTTAGAATTAAAATGAGGTGTTATTAATTCGAACTAACTTTTCCTTAATTCGACCTTAGGAGCAGCTTAAGTCCAATTAAGGAAAGTCCAGTGTAGATGCGGAGTAAATTAAGTCGATTTAAGCCTCCTTAAGTCAATTTAATTTCTAAGTGTAGATGCATCCTTATTGACTGACTCCCATCCATATGTAACATAGCTTCCTTTCCCCACCTCCCAGGTGGAGAACTTTGTTGCTCCAGAGACCAGAAATGTTTTAAACTCAGACAATGTTGGTCCCACTTTTAAATGGAGCATTTACTTATTTTAGTCTATACAAAAGATTAGAGCCTCTCCGATTCTAGCTGTCTTTGAGAAATGTGTACTATGCAATTCTTACAAAGCACATATCAAGGAAATTCACCCAACCCCTCTGCCAAAATGACCAAATAAATAACACACAAGGAGTCTCATGGCACTTCTAAAGACTAACAAATTAATTTATTGCATGAGCTTTCATGGGAGAAAATCACATGTTGTCAGATGCTTGAAGACGGGGATTTTAAAGAACAGGAGCAAAAGACGTACAGGAGAGTGTAAGTCATAGGATCATGTCAGACTGTTACAGCAAATAAACAACACCACTGCCCACCCTCATGATTTTCCCTACTCCATGAGGGTGCGTCTACACTTGAAAATTAAGTC
>ML685779.1:26087476-26122661 GCA_007922175.1 Pelusios castaneus
CCCAGCTAGGAGGAAGTGTGGGGCTCCCTTCTCCCTGAGTCCTGCGCTCCAGCTGCCGAGCAGCTGGAGCACGGATCCTGGGGAGAAGGAAGTGCGGGACCCGAGTGGTCCAGGCTAGGAGGGTTACCTTCTGCCCAGGACCTGAGAAGTCCCGAGCACAAGGGAGCCGAGTGGTCCGGGGCAGAAGGGAGCTCCGGACCCCTCAGGGGCTTGCTGCCCCAGGGAAAGCCAGCATTGTGCGGGGCTGGCTCTCCCTGGACTGAACAAGTCGACTTAGAGATTCCAGTGTAGATTCTCAAAGTCGACTTAGTAAGGCCCCCTTTAAGTCGACTTAGGAGTCCAGTGTGGACTCTCTAAGTCGACTTAATAAGGTCGACTTAAAGTCGACTTATTAAAGTCGACTTTTTTAAGTCGACCTTAATTCCCAATGTAGACATAGCCTGAGAGACTAAGGGTGCGTCTACACTTACAAATTAAGTCGACTTAAACTTGCTTAAGTCGACTTAATTTAATCCACGTCTACATTACATTATTCTTAAATTGACTTAAGTAAAATTAAAGTCGGTTTTATAAAACGTACTTAAAGTCAAGTTTACTGGCTTTATAAAGTTGAGTTAGACAGTGTAGACACAGATTAGCCCTAAGTAGACTTAGAGTCAACTTAAAGGGCTCCAGGGGTCCCCCACTGCCCTCCCTGCCAGGGTGGCTGGCACAGCCAGAGCCTGGCGTGCCACCTCACAGGGCAATACAGAGCCCTGCCCACCCTGCTCCTATGCCCTGCCAGTGTCCCTGTCCTGCTCAGCCCCCATTGTACCCAGGTACAATGGGGCAAATGCTGAGCCCCCTGGCACTTGGCAAGGGGTGCCCCCCCTCTCACCACGGACCAGTCCCAGGTCCACCTAGCCTCTACAAGTCGACTTAGGGGTACAGTGTGGATGCTCTAAGTCGATTTGGCAGGGTCCCCTTTAATTCAACTCAATTTTTGAGTGTAGACATGCTAAGTCGACTTAAATTAACCAGTGTAGACATAGCGTAAGAGACTAGATGATATTTGTAGAGTGCTCTGAAAGGGCAGAAGACATGAGTTTTTTATGGACCAGAACAGCAATTCCGAGTTACTGGGCCCTTGCTGAGAATATCCTGCTAACTGTATAGTAACTTGAGCATCTGAAGTGAGGCAGTTACTGGCCTATTTAGGGCTTTTTATGTTAAAACCAATACCTTAAAATCAACCTGTAAATGAACAGGCATCTAGCAGAGATCATGGGACAGCAGAGAAATGTGGCTGCAGTGAGATACACTGCTTTAAAAACTGGCTGCTGCATTCTCACCTCTTTTGTTTCTGTGTAGTTTTAAGGCTTAGTCTCACGGGCTATGTCTACACTTGTTAATTTAAGTCAACTTAGCATGTCTGCACTTGAATTTTAAGTCGACTTTGGGGAGACCCTAGAAAGTCAACCTAGAGCACACACACTGGATGTCTAGGTCGACTTGTAGGAGCTAGGTGGACCTTGGACTGGTCCACGGTGGCAGGGAAGGGCACCCCTTGCCAAGTGCCAGGGGGCTCAGCCTTTGCCCCATTGTACCTGGGTATAATCGGGCAAAGGGGGACAGGGACCCTGGCAGGGCATAGGGGCAGGGTGGGCAGGGCTCTGCTCTGCCCTGTGGGGGGGCATGCCAGGCTCTCCCTGTACCACCCACCCTGGCAGGGAGGGCAGTGGGGAAGTCCTAGAAAGCCCTAAGTCGACTTAGGGCTACTCCACATCTACACTGGCTTAAGTCAACTTTCTAAAGTTGACTTAAGCCAAAAGTCAACTTAAAAGTAGGCTTAACAAAGTCAACTTAATTTTCCTTAAGTCGACTTAAGCAGCTGCTTCAGTCGACTTAAGGAAAGTGTAGTGTAGACACAGAGTAAATTAAGTCGACTTAAGCAAGCTTAAATCGACTTAATTTCTAAGTGTAGACGCACCCACGTAGAGCTCATTTCAATAACCTGAGCTGGTGGAAACATGGATGATGTTTGTGAAAGAAGCAGTCACAAACCTCTGGCTAGACACAGCTGGAAGAAGGAAAACATAAATCAACCAAATAAACCATAAAATAACACCCTGGCGACTGTTGATATCCAACTGTAATGGTGAATTCTGTGAGATTTCAAATGTCTGAAGCTCTCTAGCTTAAACATTTGCCTCCTATCAACCAATCTCTTATTTATTAACTTCATTGGGGAGATGCCAGTGAGGGATTTAGCCACCAGCACTCTGCAGAACCTACCGGTAGTCATTTCAGCTCCCAAGCGTTTGGAACAAACTTTATTTTGTTTCTCTTTGAGAAAGTTCAGATGTTCAGAATCCTCCCTGCCTTAGTACTCTAGATTGGAATGAACTGGACCCCTTTAAACTTCAAAGTAAAATCCAGCTGACACTGATAAAAATGTTGCCATCTTTTCTGCCAAGAATCAACAAACCTCTCTGCTTTTTGCTTTGTCTGGCTTCTTCATAAATCTATCTATATCCCTCTTCGGCACCTGCAAGTGGCTCAGAGCTCAGTTCAAGTTTATGAAAAGCTTGATGAACCTTAACAAACCTACCATGGGATATGGGTTCATAGCAGAGCCAATTTTAACCATTGCTACATTTGAGCTTTGAGTGTGAGATCATTCTTTTCTCTGCTTTATTTATTAAAAATATCAATACTTTAAAAAAGTTTTCCATGGATGGCAAGGGAAACATTTTCCAAAGCAAAAGATTCTAGGTCAGCTGCTCGTGTGTGTGTGTGTTTCTCCTGCTGTGTGACAAAAAGTTCCTTTCTGTTCTGCTTAACTGCAAAGGTGTTTAGGAACCTATAGAAGGATATCACTTTCCTAGCAGTGCTTTAGTCACATTTGGACTTTTTGAATCTTATTTTACTTGATTGCTATTTCCAGTCTAATCTAGGACATTGTACATATTTTCATTCATTTATATTTTCCCTGAACTAAGTTTTACTTAAACTATATAACACACAGTCTGGGCTTGTATAGTTTTTTCCATTTCCACTCTGTTCACACTTTTTGCTAGTCTTAAGCTTCTCCTCCTTCCCTAATTAATGTTGCAGTGAAAAATTAAAATTCTTATTGTTCTACAGTGAGATTTGAACATTTAGTACTCCATATAGTAAACAAGGGCTTTGGGACACTTGGAGATGTAAGATACTATATAGGTGTCAGATGTTGTTGATAACAATACAATACTCATGACTTTAAAGCTACAGCTTGTTCTGCCTCACTGGTGATACATTTCAAGTCATGGCTGTCAAATATATGGTGCAGTATATGATTTAATTAACTTAAACAAAAAACATTTATTAGGCAGAGTGAACAGTAGAGTCTGCAGATGGGACCACTTAGCAGGAACATATCTGGCAAACAAGTCCATGTAGACTTATGATTCTTTGCCAACTCATTGCCTTTTGCCCATTTGGCTCAAGTTGAAAAGGCAGAGTATGAAAGGTGTCAAAACACACACACTTCTAGAGCTGAGTCATTCAGTTTGTTCTACATTTGAGGCTAGTCGGGCAGAGAGAGTTTGGGAACCCAATAAAATAGTCGCATATAAAATGCGTAACTGGCGGTGGGTTCCACTAACTTCTATACAGGAAGATTTCTGTGTTGTCTTTTTGACCTGTTAGTAGGTTTATCAGCCTGGAGATTTTTTTTAAAAGGGTTCAAAATGAGGTGGTTGTTCGTTTATAGTGGGAATTGTCTCCCCACTCATCAAGCTCTTAACTTAGCTATACTTGGCAATTTTTAGTAGAGATTTATGTGCCTTTTAATTAGTGAGATCAGAAGGTGTGGGAGTCTGTTCTGTGATACATTGGGGATTGACTTGGGTAATTTCCATTAATATTAATGGAAACCATATGCATAATTCACCCTCCCACCAGTGTGGGAATATAAACAAATTAATATTATAGTCCAGAATCATAGAAATGTAGGGCTGAACGGACTCTTAAGATCATCAAATCCATCTGCTATACCAAGGCAGGAACAAGGCAGGACCTAGATCATCTCTGACAGGTGTTTATCCAGCCTGTTATTAACCTCCAATGATAGGGATTCTACACCCTTCCTTGACAGCCTCTTCCAAAACTTAACTACGATTCTAATTAGCAAGATTTCCCTTAATGTTTGAACTGAAATATCTGGAGCTGCAGATTAAGCCTGTTACAACTTGTCCTACCTTCAGTGGACATGGAGAAAAATTGATCACTGTCCTCTTTATAATGGCCCTTAACATATTTGTGGACAGTTATCAGGTCCCTCAGTTGCCTTTTCTCAAGACTAAACATGCCCAGTTTTTTAACCGTTTCTCATAGGTTAAGTTTTCTAAATCTTTATGACTTTTTTTGCTGTCCTCTGGGTGCTCTCCAATTTCTGCATATCTTTCTTAAAGTGTGTCTCCAGAATTGGACACAGTACCTCACCTGAGGCCTTGCCAGTGCTGAGCAAAGTGGGACAGTTCCCTCTTCTATCTTACATAGAAGACTTCCATGTGACATTGCCGACTCATTCAATTTGTGATCCATAATTATCCCAGATCCTTTTTCAGCAGTGCTATCTCATAGTCTCTTGTACCCCATTCTGTAGTTGTGCATTTTATGTTTTTAAAATTTTTTCCTTCCTGAGTGTAGTACTTTGTACTTGTCTTCATTGAACTTAATCTTGTTGATTTCAGACCAATTCTTTAATTTGTCCAGGTTTTTCTTGAATTTTAATCATGTCCCCCAACGTACTTACAATCCCTCCCAACTTGGTATTATCCACAAATTTTATAATCATACTATCAACTCCATTACACAAGAAATTAATGAAAATATTGCATAGTATGGGACCCAGGATTGATCCCTGTAGGATCCCACTAGATTTACCTCCCCAGTGTGACAGTTAACCATTGATAACTTTTTTAAAAATATCATCTTTCAACCAATTGTGCACCCACTTCATAGTAATTTCATCTAGATCAGTGTTTCTCAACCAGTGTTCTGTGGAACACCTGCACTATGTCTGCGGGCCACCAATTGGTTGGACATTGTGCAGGTGTTCTGTGACTGACCCCAATGCCTCCTCATTGGGGGTGAGGTTAGTTGGGAGTGGGGAAGGAGCAATTTAAAATGCCCCAGACACAGCAAGGCTTCCAGACGTGTGGCAGTGGAAGTTGACGCATGCCTGGAAGCTTTGCTGTGACTGGGGCATTTTAAATCTCCTGCCAAGGTTACTAGCTTTCTCGAGAACATTTTCATCAGGTGTTCTTCATAAAGTAATTAATACCTATAGGTGTTCACTGGCCACTAAAAGGTGAAGAAACACTGATCTGGACCACATTTCCCTAGTTTGTTTATGAGAATGAGAAGTCTTGTTAAATCAAGATATGTTTCTTCCCTTCCCAACTTCAATCCAGTAGGCCAGTATCCCCATCAAAGAAGAAAATTAGAAGAAAATTAGGTTGATATGGCATGATTTGCTCTTTTCAAAACCAAGCTGGCCATTCCTTATGACCCTGTTATTCTCTAAGGCTATGTCTACACTTGTTAATTTAGGTCGACTTAGCTAAGTTGACTTAACAAAGTTGACTTTAAGTTGACTTTGTCAAGTTGACTTAGCATGTCCCCACTCAAATTTTAAGTTGACTTAGAGGGGACCCTAGAAAATCGACCTAGAGTGTCCACACTGGATGCCTAGGTCGACTTCTAGGGGCTAGGTGGACCTGGGACAGGTCCACGGTGGCAAGGGGGCACCCCTTGCCAAGTGCCAGGGGGCTCAGCCTTTGCCCCATTGTACCTTGGTACAATGGGACAAAGGGGGACAGGGACCCTGGCAGGTCATAGGGGCAGGATGAGAAGGGCTCTGCCCTGCCCTTTGGGGGGGGGGGAGACACGCCAGGCTGTGGCTGTGGCAGCCACCCTGGCAGGGAGGGCATTGGGGAAGCTTTCTTGCTTGCTTAAGCAGCAAGTCGACTTAAAACTAGGTTTTATAAAATCGACTTAATTTTTCCTTAAGTCGACTTAAGGAGCTGAAGGAAAGTGTAGTGTAGACGCAGAGTAAATTAAGTCGACGTGAGCAAGCTTAAATCGACTTAATTTCTAAGTGTAGATGCACCCTCAGCGATGTTCCAACATCACAAACTAAAATATGGTTCTCCATTATTAATTTGCTTCTCTTGACAATATACAGAACATGAGTAACTCATTTGCTGATATTCAGCTTGGTTTAGTTTCTGTGGGACTGTTATTTATTCATAAAATATACTAATGCTCATGAAAGAAGCTGAATTGAAAGCCCTCTTTCTCTCCAGAATTGTTATAGCAGAGGCATGTTGTCCACGCTACATGCTTCCTTTGCCAGTATTTAGAGTATATACTTGGGTAGCCCCTCTTGTTATTTGTTAGCTCTGCATTCTTGGGGAATCGGAGCATACTATCCAGCCTCCGTAACTCATCCCCACACATCATCCCCCTCCTCACCTGTAGCAGCATTCTGGCCATGAGCTGCACAGCCTGTTTCCTGGGAACCTTTCTGCTACAAAGAGTGGTGAGACACGCCCCTCCTCTCTCCCCTCCCCCCACCCATACACACATGCTCTCTCTCTTTCTCTCTCTTTGTTCAAATATAGCTCTCTCTCTCTCTCTCTCTCTCTCTAGGCCTGATACAATAGATTCTAAGTAATATTGTAAATATTGTTTTTCTTTCCTTGTATGGTTATTAATGCTGTAACTGTTTGGATATTTTTCTCTCCTTTTATAATTATTACTATTATTGTAAGTTTTAGGTACTTAACAATAAAAATGACTTTTGTAATCAAGCCAGTTGCCAAACTCTTTTAAAAACTTCATTCCCTCCCCTTTGTGTTCTTGGCCTCCCTATATTGCTCTGTAGCAATGCTTCTTTTACCTAGCCAAAGATCACTGTGACGCCCAAAATGCTGTAAGGGTTGCTCACTAATGGGGTTACTATTAAAATAATTGTAAAGTAATGGTGGGAATACCAGGGTAATTGACTCCAGGGGCATATAAGGGTAGCAGCTGAAAAGTGCTCTATGACCCAGCCTGCTGGGTTCAGGGACATATAAGGGGTCAGCTGAGAGTGCTGATAGACCCGATCCGCTCAGACGCACCTGGTTAATAGTTGAATGGGTATATGTGGGTGGATTTCCTGAAAGGGTGTCTCCATTGGAAGGAAACTTGCAGAAAGGAGAAGTGAACTCCATAAAGAAACACAAGTAACACAAGCAGTATACTAATGGAATTGCAACTCTCCCCCTCCACCACCACCAAGGAAGTGACCCTAATCAATGAACATACCCTGAGTTGATGGGCAAAGTTGTTAACACTCTAGTACGTATGTAAAACAGCAGTGTACATGAAGAGACATGGTTTAGGCAAATTAGCGAAAAGACAGTGAAGAGTGTGGGTACGCACCCAAGTACACACCCTACACAACTCTCTAGTCGTGTGAGTCTTCCCACCTTTAGCCATGTTGTGTCCCTCTGCCTCCCTGGTGCCTTTCCCCACTGTGAGAGCAGTGAAAGTCTGGTGTAGTGGGAGGCAATGGGGAAAGGATCTGGGAGATGGGGGGCAGGTTCTGGCAAGGGGGAGGCATCTGGGAAAAGCTCAGCCTTTCCTTACAGCCACACCTGCCAGAGCATTTCTTTGCCATATTGAAAGGGGAGCCGTTGAAACCTTTCACAACTTCTTTCTTCCCTTCCCCACCACCAGAGCCGTTCACTGACACAAATAATTGCACACCTCAGTGTAGATATGGCCTACTTTTCACTGTGATGGGTAGCGACACATACCCAACATGTGGCTGCCATTGATGTATAATGTAAATGTATCCCCAGTGGCTGTACAAGCTTCACCATTCTGCATTGCCTGTGTGCCTCTGTTCCTTCTGTTATGAGAGTGATCTGTGTCTGAAAATAGGAAAATACAAAATTGATATGGTGTCAATAGATGGTGTCACTCCCCTTGATTTCACTTCGGGGCAAACAGTTCAATAACGGGAAAGCTGACCCAGTGCCAGCAGTGATTTGAATGCCTTAGACACACCAGCTAACCGTACTGCTTGTTAACTCCTGGGCTTTTTCCAGCCTTAATACTGAACTTAAATCATCCCCTTGGAAACTCCATTTCCACTTGATACCAAGTAAGCAGACCCCTGTAATACTGGGCCCTGTTCACCATAATACCATAGAAAATCCAAGTTCCTTTGTTCCCAAAGAATCAGACAGATGACAGGTCAGTTCTTCCTTAGATAACTCTCCTTAATCCAATAAGGCGATGCTCAATCTGACCATGGAATAAACTTCATTAGAAAACAAAACAGGTTGTCCCAGAGGCGGATTGGGTTGAACGTTACCCTTATTGGCTGCTCATTCCACCTTGGTGCTGCGAGTGAGCAAGGAGGAGGGGAAATTAAAACCCTTTTATGCTTAAAAATATGCAAAACCTTACATTTTGAATGACTTCCCAAAGACCCTTCTTGGGTTACACTGACATCTAAATAACTAATATTAATAACTACGTGGTGAATATAATTATCCCCACCCTTGTTTACTGTTTACAAGTTTTGCATATATTGGGCAGATGCTTTACCTTTAAACTCATTTTCTACAACAGAAATTACTTCAGAGTCCTTAACAAGCAGAGAGGAAAAGGGAAGAAAGGTGATAAGCAATGTTCCCATCCAGGAACTTATGCAGGAGGGAAAGTTAGAGAGAAAAAGGAAGATAACTTTTAACTAGAATCTTATTTACAGGACAGCCAGGGTTGCCCTAGTAACCCTATTACCATACCAACAATCATTCAGGACAGGTGCGCAATTTAACTCTTTCCTACCAAGTTATTTAGGCATTATTAATTAAACGAAAATGAAGCAACAGATATTTCCACAATACTGAAGACAAAATTCATAGGTTATCATCTTGTAAGACTTTTGTGCAAAATAATAGTGTTATAGGTTCAACTTCTGAAGCCTAGTGCAGCTATGGCAGAGAGGAGTTCTTTTCTTTTCTAACCAGACCTAGATCCTAAACAATCTGTTTCTTTTCATTCAGTAGCTTTTATCTGAAAATCCTGTCTTGCAACTGTTTGGACTCCAGGGCTCACAAAATTAAAAGGTTAAAGGGAGTTGGGGAGGAGTCTGTGAGAATTCTTTAGAGAGACAACACTGATGAAGTATTAGCTGTTTTTATTCTGTTGGAGAGAGAGAGAGACAAGCTTTTGAGCCACACAGTGCTTCTAAGGTCTCTCTGGCTCAAAAACTCATCTCTCTCACCAGTAGAAGTTGTTCCAATAAAAGATATTACCACAGCCATCTTGTCTCTTCAATGTCCTGGGACTGACATGGCTAGAGTGACACTGCAAGGTAATTTTTTGGTGACCTGATCCTCTGTGACTCACCCCTGGGTGGGAGTTTTCCCCTTCTCCATTTCTACTTACTGGTTTCTACCTATTATATTGAGAATCTAGGCATTTCCTCAAGGCATGTTGCTTTTTAATGGGTATCAACTGACCACTCCTCAAAGGGATATTTAGGGCTGTGTCTACATGTGAACCTCTACTGATGCAGCTGCAGTCCTGCAGTGCATCCAATGAAGATGCTCTATGCCAATGGGAGAAGCTCTGCACATGAGTGCTTATGTTACTGTAACTTGTGTCGCTCCAGGGGATGGTTTAGTCACACATAATTCATGCACTGTAGATGTAGCCTAGCTGTTTCTGTGGGCAAAATTGTCAGCAATGATTAATGGCTCTTGCTATGGGGTCTATCCAATCCTTCGGAGAACTATGTAACACACATAGTGAGACAATTACTCTTAACATGAAAGATACAGAGATTAGCACACGGATATTATTTGTCTGTACGGCAGCATGTAAGAAAGTGCAAGCACTACATATTTTCTGCAATTTTAACAACTTAATTTTAATAAATGTCCCTCTGCACGAAGTCTGACAGATTCACAGTTGATGCATAAGCCTAGAATTGGCCTAAGCCTCCAAATCACAGATGGTTCTCAAGAACATGGTGTATAGTTTTGAGGTTTTATAGGACCAATAAAAGTTGTGAACTGCAGATGGCTTCCCTTGTGTGGCTCTTTACAGCCTTGTGGATAATGGAGAACAGAGGATAGTTTTTATAGGCTTAATCAGTTCCTGTCCTTTGCTGTAAGCCCCTCCCAACCAAAATAAATAAGAAAACCAATTAGTGATAAATGTGATGGTGTTTTTTATGATGTGGACACTTACCCACTAGATGCTGCCCTGAGAACAGCAACTTATTTTTGAAAAGGCTACCACATGGGCACAGAGGGACATAATCCCTTCTACCCAAATCACTTTGTCCTCTCTATTTCCTTTCTTTTACTGATTTTCAAACCTTATTTTTCTTTCTCCTTTCTCCCTCCCCATCCCTTAATCACATATTTACTCAAAAACTTGATTGCCTTTGAACCCTCAAACAATTGTGTTCTAGGATGCATAGGAATTCTTAGAAGAAGTGTTACGAGTGCACCCTAGCTTATGCTTTCATTTCTCCAGGGACTGCAAACACAAAGTTTGTGACCCACTCCATTTTCAACAGCCTGAAGCTTTTTAATTTATTTTTTTTACACATATTGCAACAAGAGACACTACACTTGAAAATAATTTTTTTCCTCTCTCTGTGGTTCTTATAAAGGTTACACTTGACAGTAGTGTCAAAGTCACAGAAACTCTAGGTAACAAATGAGAAATGTTCCTTTTGTGACCTTAATGTTAGCAACTTATAATAACCAGTGAACCATGAAATACAGCTGCAATATTGTTCATGACTTCTCTGTTTTCTGAGATTAATTTTCAATTCTGAAATGGATTGATAATTTATTATTCTGTTTTACATAGCTTCCACTGGGAAGAAAACATGAAAAGTTTCATTTTCTAGTCCACTTGCATCTATGTTCCCAGTGAGGAATTAGATATGTTTAAATATTCCCAGTTTAATATATAAATCACAGTATAAATCACTCATTTAGACTTAGTCATAACCATATGGGTTGGGACATATGTAGCTAATACTTAAAAGTATTTTAAGATACAAACACCTGATAACAAAAAAGTATGGTCATTGTCTAAATATTTAATTTTCAGTTACTTGTTTGCTGAGAACTCAGCTGACTTTCCATATGAAACTCTTCCTTTTATTCAAACCTAAAACCAGAGGTCCATTTCGAAACTCAGAAAGCTGACATTTTGAAAATATAAATCTCAACTTTCTATAGCTAGTGGCAAACTCTACTAGAATATGCAAGAGCAGCACACAGAATTTTTCGTATTAAAACAGATCACCTAGTCTGTAAAGTCCATTGTCTTTTATCCCATGCTTCTTGGCAAGCAAACCATTTTAAAAACTGTTTGTATCAGCCTTCCTCAACTTGTGTAGCGCTCACTTACTACTATATTTACAGCATACACAGAGAATTAGAACTCCCACAAAACAACTTTTTTGAAAGGTTGCAGTATAACATGACATTATTAGTATTATTATTTTAAACAAAAAATATCTAACTCCTAATTATCAAATAGCAAGGGAGAGCCGTCAGGATGCTACCTGAGGGAAAACTCAACCCATCTTACTCCTGACCAGCTGACTGCCTGCTTAGCTCACATGACTTCAGAGCTTTCAGAGCCCCTTGGCCTGCAAGCAGGACCAGGAAACCCCCTTCCTATTTAAAATCATAGCTTGTCATTTTAATATGGTTTTCAATACACCACTATGATGATAATTATTCTAGACACAAAGCCAATAAACAGGGCATCTGGGGCTGAAACTGGCAAATTCTCAGTAAAGGTGGGGGTGCATCAGGGGTCAGCATTGAACCCTTTCTTCATCCTGGATATCCTCACGAGGAACATATAAAAGGAGGCACCATGATCAATGTTGTTTGCAGACTGTATCATTCTGTGCAATAAGAAAAAAAGATAGCCTAGAAGGAGGATATTGATAAGTGGAGAAAACATATGAACAGCCATAGAATGTCAGACCAATGGTCTGCCTATCCCAGTATTCTGTTTTCCAACTGTGGAATGCCAGGTGCTTCAAAGGGAATAAACAATATAGGTTACAGTCAAGTGATCCCTCCCCTGTTGTCCATTCTCAGCTTATGGCAATAGAGGCGAGGGATACCTCAGAGCATGGTTTTGCATCCCTGCCCACCCTGGCTAATAGTAATTGATGGACATATCCAACTTGAACTTACCTAGTTCTTTTTTTTAACCCTGTTACATTGGGATGTGTTGGGGATACATGGGTTTAAAATAAACAGAGGAAAAGCAGCATATATGGTATGAAATTTCACTAATGTGATCACTGAAGAATAATCCTGGAAACTAGATGGACAGACAATACTTAAAACTTTTCATTTTCAGTATTATCTGGGTTCTGGAATCTGGAGAAATAGAGGATGAAATTAGAGGTAGGATAATACATGCCTAGCTCAAAGGGATGGCATTGGAAATTGACAAAACACTCACAGGTTGGGAGAAAGTGTGTAACATCAGCAGTGAACAATGTGATGACAGCAAATTTCATGTGAATTTCAGGATTCTTTTGTTTTATTTTCCTTGTGGATTAAAGAGAATAGAGAGGAGACACTAAAGCAATGTTTCCCAATCTGTGGCCCCCAGGGGTTTTCCAAGTGGTCCATGTCTCCCCTCCTGCAGGCTGCAGAACAGAGCCACTGCTAAAAGACCCAGGCAGAGCACATTTCCATTGGGCTAAAAGACCAGTGCAGGCTCCTTGCTGTAGCCAAGGGGATATAAAATCATCACTTCCCTCCCCGTGGCTGTAGCAGAGAGCATGGAAAATTGTTCCACCTTGGTCCATAGGTGCTGGGGTCCCTGCTACAGCCAGAAGGAGGGGATCACTGAACTTCCAATCCCCTGGCTGCAGAAAGGAGCCACTGCTTAGGATCCTAAGTGGCATTCACAGGGCTATAGGATGCATGCGGTTTCCCTGCTGCAGCCAGGGAGAAGAAGATCTGTACTTCCTCTGTCTGGCTGCAGTGGTGGGTGGGTGGCTGGTGGGGACTGGTGGCCCTTCAAGGTTGTAAAAATGATATCTATGGCTCTTGAGTTAAAAAGGTTGGGAACCACTGCGAGGGAAAGGGAGGGTGAGTGGGACAAGGAAGGGGAGAAAAAGGTAAAAGGTGTGATCCTGAGTCAAAAGGGAGAGGGCAGCAGAGCGCAGAGAAAGTCCAATGAAAACAGTAGAAAGTTCTCTAAAGAAGTAAAGGTCCCTGCTTGGCTACTTCTTCCCCTACTGGCTGAAGTCTCTGCTGGATTCTCTTTGCAACTTTCTCCCAAGTCCACATAGTGAGGTACAATCAAAGAAGATTATAGTTGGATGGGACCTCAGTAGGTCATCAAGTCCAACCTTCTGCTCAAAACAGGACCAACCCCAACTAAATCAGAATAGAGAGGATACATGATCTGGGCCCTAGAGACTCAGAATCAGCTCTATTTTCCCATACAGTCATGAGTTCAGAAGTTGGGGGTGAGGGGGAAAGGAGAGGCCCTCACTTGGCCCCATTTTCCCTCCTCTCCTCAGTGTAAGTGTTTGTCCTACAGTCTTCTTTAAGATGGTCGCTATGAGTAAGTGACCCTAGAAATTAAGGGCAATCTTTTGAAAGCCTAGCTCACCTGAGGAATCAACATGAGGGGTGGGGGAAGGTTTATAGTGAATTTTCTTATGGTGAAAGCATTTTTTTTAATGAACATCCAAATTTAAATGCTGATCATGACCCTGACCCTACAAGGTGCTGAGAATATACAAGTCTCATTAAAGTAAATATAGCTTGAGAATAGTAAGCACTGACCAGGAACTGGTCAGCACCTAGCTGGATTGGGCTCCACATAGAGCACAATGGTAGACTTTCTGCAGGAAAATTAAATTATTTTGTAAATTTGGGTGCATAAAGCTAGGCCCCCTAAATCCATGTTGAGACACCTAAATCAAATAGCCTGTTCCTGGATGGCTTTAGAGGAATTTTGCATGCTCATCATCTCTGAAAATCAAGCTGAAGCTTATTGAAGTTTTTAGATATGGGCATAGGTGCCTAACATTAGCCACCCACACCTGCAAATTTTGGCCTAAATGTATTGTGGGTTGAGAGTGATGGATTAGCATGTACAGATTTCACATTGCTACAAGTTTGTCTCCAGCACTTGCTGGTTTCAATTTGAAGATAAAACAATTACTGGTAATTGTGAATTGTTGAAAATATTCCTCAGCATTAATAGTGTGTCTTCTAAACTCCTGGGTGATAGATGCTGCAGCTTGCCTCCGTTAACTTACATCTATTTACACATTCCAGTTTGTGTTTCCTGGTGTAATGATGATTCCCCACTTCTTTCTTTCTTTCTTTCTTTCTTTCTTTCTTTCTTTCTTTCTTTCTTTCTTTCGAGTGCTTTGATTAGATAACTGTTAAAAGCAAGAGTAAAATGTTAGTACCAAGGTCTCAGTTGTCAAGAATTCTCTCTTGTGCTGCTTGTCACCATCTGTGCAGTAAACAGCCTTTGAGTTAGGAGTCGGAGATTACTTTTATTTGTGACAGCTATGCTCATTATAATTCCTACCTGAGGAGCCTTCTTGAAGACATTTCAGCAAAGCCCAAACTAAGGCTAAGTGTGCTGTTGGCCTCTTAGTCAGATTTAAAATAAACAGAAGAAAAGTGATCCCTCTCTGGTCTTGAAAAATGTTCAAAAATAGAAAAAGTTGAAGTGGATAATTTACTGAATTGTGTTTTCTCTTCCTTAAATACAGGAGACATAAGCAAGTTATGTGTTGGGATTCAGTAATAGTGTGTATGTTCTGGCAGCTTTTGATGGTCATGGAAATTCTAATGGAATGTCTATTATGCAATGTCGAGTGGGCATAAGCCCCTGAGCTTCCAGTCAAAAAGAGATGAGATATCCAATGGTACAAGCATTTTCTTTGGCAAGGAAAGTGCTGCTTGCAATAGGGCACATGCAAATGCATCCACCTCCTGGCATATCTGTGATAGAATAGCACTGGGCCGTATTCAGAATTGAGCAGTAAATTTTGTTAGTAAATTTTGTTAGGAAAGCAGCTTAGAGATTTAGAAGCCAAAGTCCCCCTTAGAGGAGTGACAAGCACTTAAAAGCCTATGTCCTACCGACATTCAATGAGACATTATGCTCCCAAATGTGAACATCTCGTCTGAAAATGGGGTTGTGGGAGATTTTGAAAATTTTACTCTTGTTCACTGGCAGTTTGTCCGGGCTTATTTGTCCTTTCCAGTTGAAAGTACAGGATGCAACATATGATGCATATGCCAAAATAGTGGATATTGTAGAGTTGCATCTCTGACAAGCAAGATTGAATCTCTGTTGTCTAAGGTGTTTCCAATGTATCCATTACTCTAGTATCAACATCAGACTGAATGAGAGGCAGAGCAGATAGTGAAGTTAAAATCCCTTTTGGGCAATATTGATGGCTCATCTGATGCCACTCAGAGCAGGGATCTACAGAGATTGGAGGCCACAGTGATGATAAGAAGTTAACTTTATTTTATCATGTGTTCACATCACTGCTACTCCAATGGCAGATGAAGAAGAATTTGTGGCTAGTACTCTCCTAATGCGCTGTGATTTATCTAAACTCCTTACCAATCAATCCCTGCACCTGGGAAAGGGAAAGGACAAATAAGCCTGGAAAATAAACATACTTTTCCCCAGGGAACACAGAGAAACTCACCCATTGACATTAATACAAACAAGCATCTTTTGCCCTAGGACAATTCTGTGAGTGAGAGTGTAATCAATAATGAGATGGAGGCACTAATGGGAAAGATGGGGGAGATGAGGAAATTACTAAAGTCCTTTAAAAACACATCGTTGTCCCTAGTGTGCACATAGTTTACAACTGCCAGTGAACAAGAGTAAAATTTTCAAAATCTCCCACAACCCCATTTTCAGACGAGGTGTTCGCATTTGGGAGCATAATGTCTCATTGAATATCAGTAGGACATAGGCTTTTAAGTGCTTGTCACTTCTCTAAGGGGGACTTTGGCTTCTAAATCTCTAAGCTGCTTTTGGACTAATTTACTCTGATGGTTTATGTACAGGAGAATAATGAAGAGAGGATATCACATAATACAATTTTTATTAGTCATTTTAAGACCACTATTAATTTACCCACAAATTCACATTTTTGGGTTGCACGTATACTTCCGAGCTAACCAGCTCTTTTCTGAATACTTATAACAAATAACATGACACTGCAAAATCCTAACAAAGCAGATAATGCCTTTAAAAAAAACCCAAACCCTTATGAATCCATTTTTGTTATTATTTTCCCTGTTCTATTTCTCCCCCCCCCTTTTTTTTTAAAGAAAAATCATCACATAAGAGATGATGAGTAACCTAAGGATAGAATTCCAGTTTAAACTTTAATGACCTGTCCAGGTTTTGCCTATTTCAAAGGAAGCTCTATCTGGAATTGAACATAAAGTAAAAGTGAAACTAACAAATTATGGCATTTCCCCCAGCTGGGTACAAAATACATTTTATTTCCCCCATAGGAAGCGAGAAGCATTGGGCTTTTTTTTTCCTTTTTTTCTTTTTCTGGAAATAAACTGATTTCTCTGAGTGGCAAATGGAACTTGTTTGTTACTGCAGAGGAGAGCTGAAGGTCAGAGCATCAATTCTGCTTGCTGTGACACACTTTCATGGGCTGGATCAGCTTTCCTTGATTGACAAAGCTGACACTTGTTTGGGATATTGTTGTTGCCAGGTTGGTCCCAGGATATGAGAGAGACAAGGTAGGTGAAGTAACACCTTTTATTAAGCCAGCTTCTGTTAGTGGAAGGCAGAAGCTTTTGAACTATCTAGGGCTCATCGCTACGTCTGGGGAAGGAAAGGAAATCATCCTGTTTTGGCTAAGGCTAAGTGGGCAAGTGTCCGTATTGAGCCATGTCCCCATTAAGTCCATGGTTTTTAGTGTCTAGCAGTGTTATGAATTTAAGTTTCCAGGCTCTTCTTTTGAAAGTGTTTTGCAGGTTTCCTTTCAGCTGATCCTTACAAGAAATGGAGCAAAGATGAAGGAACAGCAGATAATCAGCTTTATTTTCGGGCGGGGGGAGAGGCGGTAGGGGAGGACAGAGAGATAGCTAGGCCCTGTGGGCCTGAAGTTAGTCCCAGGGAAAATAAATCGGTGCAGCTGGTGTAACCTGATCAATAGTTTGTTTATATAACCATTTCCAGTTACCACTTGGAGGGTTCATGGGTTCTTGCATTATGGACAGGTTCCTGATGTGCGCAACACTCACATTATAGAGACTCTTCTATAGTTGCAAATAGTTTATTAATATGTTTAGCACAGTCACAAACACCCCGACTCAATAAAGTAGATTGAGATATGACAGAATGTACATCCATATATTCACACCATCCCTTGTAGAACAACCTGAAATATTAGCCATCATCTTCCTCATCATCATTACCTTCTCCCTCATCCTTAGTGGCCATCATTATGGCACTTCCCAAGGAAGAAATCTTTTTTCTCTTGCTCCAAGGTTGGGATATAAATTTTTTATAATATGTTATGCTGACACCATGTTTGATGCATATTCAGTAAGGTCTTCTCTCTTTTTCCTTATTTGTATTTCCTCACCGTATTAATGCTGATGTCTCCTTCCCCTATAGATTCATAAATCAATGATCTCAACTTATTGTGTATGTCAATTCATTACCATGGCTCTCCTCTGACTAGGTATCTACAGATGTAGCTCATGTGCCTAGTACATACATCAATTTGTTGCTGTGGCACCCTTGTGGTTGGGTCATGTTCCAGTGGTCAGAAATTCCCCTTTACACTCTGTTTTCAACTCCCAAATACTTGGGGGTTTTCCCTGGGAACATTTGCCTTAAGACTTATGCAAACTTGCTGAAGTTATTGTCTTAAAGGATACAGACCTGTAGGTTCCTTGCATTAGTGCTGAATATACAGAAAAGCAATGAATATAATAAAGGCAAGCTAGTCCTATGGGCTGGTATAGTTCCAGTGCTCCTCTGCCTTGTGCTTCTTCTGAGTTGAGCAGAGGAGCAGAGTTTGCCAGTGGATTCCAATTAGCTGTTTTCCTTTGTAGACTTCACTTTTAGCTGCAAAGCTGGATGAGTATTTTTTAGGTGGCATCACTATGGAAGCCCAGGGATGTGCCTGCTATCCAGGGCAGTTCCAGGGAAGCATTTTAGTCCATGGAATGGGTATGTTTTTGGCAGAAAAGCAGTGAAGATGGATTCAGACTGTCTGAACAATGAGAAAATAAAAACTGAGGCCTTCCTGCCAAATGAAGCCAACTTTCAGATTAGCTTGAACCCATCAACAGCTGATCTGTCTGGTCACTGTTTCTGAGACTGACCTTCTTTCCTTTCTCATCCTGCTGCTTCCCCTTCTGCTAATGATACCTCCTGTGGATTTTTTCCCATATCCTCATAGGCCAATGTTCTCATGATGGGCCTCATTGAGCTTTTCTCTTTCAAAATCCTATCTGATGAGACCGAACAACTCTGGTTGCTTTGCTGCTGGGCCTGAACTTGATAATTCTAAATGTTGTGCACTCTACTGTCACTGCTGCTCCTTATCAGATTGCTTCTGGAGGGAAAGGGAAGTAGTATGAAACTACTTCCTCTTCTGAAGCTTCTGCTTACACCACTGCTCTTCCAGACTTCCCCCCAATCCTCTTTCTGCCATCGTTCTGGGGAAGGGGTTCCCAAGTCAGTCACTTTAGGGTGCTCTCACTTTGTTTCTCTTAATATTATCAAGTACCATGAGGAAGGATAAGCTCTTCCAACTTCGTACCCTGTGCAATATCCATTGCTCCTTTGAGTTGTTTTCCTGCTGTGGCTTTAGCTTGCATTTGTATATTTAAATTTCCTGGACAGTTTGGGTGAGGGGTTGGGCATTAATACTCTGAATTACTGCAGGTTGGCTGTGTATTCTGCAGAAAGGTAGACTTTAAACCCTTGCAAGTCAGGGCCTGATCCCAGGCTTGTTTATGCTAATAAAGTCCTCAATTGACCTCAACAAGGTTGGATTGGGCCTATGTGCTCTGAGGTGGCAGTATGAGGAAAATATATCTCTGAGTTCTGTCTCATTTGCAGTCCACTAATCCCCAATTCCTCACGTAAATCTTAATAAGGACTCCATTCTGGAAAGGAAGGATTTCCCTTGGGAAATCTATAATGAATTTATTTCATTCTGTAGTATTAGAAAAGTAGATGACAAGCCGGATTCTTTGTCTGTCTTTTAGACCAGCGGTTCTCAACCACTGTGTCGTGATACAAAAATGTGTCATGGCACAGTGGCTGAGTGTGTTGTCTGAAATCAGCCTGGTACTGAAAGCCTTCACCCCCTTCTGCCACCAAGGAGAGCTGCAGCAGCAGGCTGATTTAATGCTGTTGGCCCTTCAAGAGCATCTGCTAAAAGCTCAAGCAGTGGCAGCTCCTTATGGCTGCAGGGCGCTCTGCAAAGAGCTGCCACTGAATGTGCCTGGGTCCATTCCATTTTGCAGCAGCGGGGACTGCTGCTCAAGCCCCCCACTGCTGAAACTGGCTCCTGAATTTCCTCGGTGGTGGGGGCCTCTCTAACTTGACCTGGCGCCAAAAGTGCTGGCATTGGGGAGGAACTTTAGTAGTAGGAAAGCCTTGGCAGCAGCAGGCTCTGCAAGTGGGGTTCATCAGTATGCTGTGCACAGTGTGGAACCCTCCTAACAGTATTGAGAGGCTGAAGGGGTTGAGAACCCCAGTCTTAAACTTATAAAAGTTGAAGTCTTTACTTGTCAAGAGATTTTACAAACTATAAATAAGGAAGAGAGGAAATGCAAACAGAGATGAAGAATCTGAAAGCTGTTTTATCAAAGATATATCTTCAATGCTAATTCAACTTTTTTTGCAGAATAACACAGCAGGTAATTTGCAAGTATGGGGATTGCAGTGAAGAGTGAGCGATCAAGGTGTGTCTGCCATGTTTACTCATGTCTTGAGGCTACGCATAAGGGAAAGATCTGCTTTTACATGACCGGGGAAGAATGTTTCATGTTTTGGAGTATATCAGAGGCTATTTATCTCTCTAGCTATTGACCTATATTGCCCCCCTAACCCTACAGTCTGAATGCTTCCTTGGTGAAACATGCCATTTAGTATATCTTTTTTTGTGGGGGAAGGGGTGTGGGTGTGTGTGAATTGTATGATAAGGGAATGTTTCGCCATAATTTTTGTCTTTTCTTCAGTGGAGTGCTATATATATTTTTCAGCCAGTTTCTCTTGGGCAACTCTGCTTCCTCATTGGAAATGTGATATCCATAAAATAGAATTTTCTAAAATTGGAGAATAAGCTGATATGCTTCATCTCACAAAACTTTAGGCTATTTTTCATGATTGCAAATATACTGTGTTGATTATGATGGAGCCAAAGGACTTTTAATAGAAAAACATTGGCCTCTTGAATTCAGTAGGGTGCAGATGATCTCTTTGAAGAGCTCATGTATTCAGAATGATGAGCAGGTAAGTATTTTTTTCTCCTTCGATGATGCTATTTGCTTTGGTTATACCTTTCCTTCTCTAGACTTTTATGTACTAGCATTTCTGAATAGTAAAATATATGGCACTTCTACGTGCATTACAGTTTTCTGCATATTAATATTGTTTAGTAAAATAACACAGTAATACATTGTCCACTTATATAGCATCTTCCATTCAAGGATCTCAAAGTGTTTTACTAACATTAGTGACCCTGTAATACAGGGAATTAAGTGTCACAATTTACAGAGAGAGCAACAGATACACAAAAATATAAATGGACATGTTTTAGGAACAAGTGGAAGAATGAACAAAGGAATTCAGATCTCCTGACTTCCAGTAAAACGAAAATGCACACAAATATGTTTATATTTCCTCTCCTCTTAATTGTTACAAAAATGTGGCCTATATAGGATCCAGAGAACAAAAATTTGCTTCAGTTTCCTTCATTAAGCTTTTATTTTCCCCCATGTTCTTTAAAATGTTGGAAAATTATCTTTCTCTTAGCTTGTGAACTTTAGAATATACAGAAGAGCCTGGGCATTCATGAATCAGAGCGAAAGAATGCTCGTCTGAGATCATGGTTCTGTTCCTGGCTCTGCCAAAAACTTCCAGTATCAGTTTGAGTAAGTCACTTCATTTCTGTGTTTCAGCCTTCCATATGTAAAATGAAGATATTTCCTTTGTTGGTCGTGTCTATCTATATTGTAAACTTTTGGGGGGCAGGAACTCCCTCTTACTATGTGTGATGCCTAGTGCAGAAGGGGCCATGATATTGCTTGGGTCCTTCTTGTTTCTATAATAAATAAATAAATACATAAGGACCCATTCTTCATCTGAATTCCCAACAAAATTTATATGGGAATTATATTTGTGTAACTAATGGGCAGAACTGAGTTCATAGTGGTTGGTTTAGCAGAAAAGCTCAGATAATTTGAGTTCCTTTGTATGGGATCCTGAAAAGGAGCAATCTACATGACATTCTTGCTGGGTGCTGCAAAATAGGGAGACACAGAAAGAATTGGAAGAATTCTATTATGTGAATTAACAGGTTAAAATTACAGGTGGACTCAATCACAAAACTTAGATTGGCTTCAGACCTGGTGCTTCTGATTTGGATCTTGGTCTTATGTAAGTGGACAAGCATGGTTTTAGCCACTGGGCCCACCTTGTATTCAATTTTAGCTCTATTATTAATACCATACTCTTCTGTAAGCTGTCAAGGAATCAGGCACTTCAGAGGTAAAGCCCAGCAGTGGCTAATAGCAGGGCTAGTGCGACTGCTACTGAGGAAAATAGTAGAGGCACTGATGAAAATGACATTAAGATTCTGACACGATAAAGAATAATTTACAGTGAAAATTCCTCGTTCATGTAAACCAACAGTGACTACCAGTGAAATCCTCTCACCTGCTTGTCCTTTATGAAAAGGCTATCCAGCGAGCATGGTTTGTTACTATCTAGTAAACTCTTGTTTCCCCTAGAGATTAAAAACCTTATGTTTTGAATTCTTTCATTTTATTGCACTTCCCATATTATACAGCTTCTCTGTGCCGTCAGTAATGATGGCCTCATCTGAGATTCTCACAGGCATCTCTGTATATTCTTCCATGCAACTCTTTGTGCTTGGAAGACCCACACTGAGTCTATTGGCCAAGACACTTCCTTGCCAGATTCAAATCCACCCTCAAAACTTACTTCTGCTGCAAATCTATAAGACTTGAAGGTTGAGAAAGGGAACTGAACCAAAAGTCTCTATTCATCCAAACACTCTTAACTTTAATCATATGACTAGTCCCATTAACTAGATGTTGCAAACACTTCTGCCTATGCTTAACCTTAAACATGTGAGTAACCCTATTGCCTCCTCTGGGACTACTCACATGCCAAATGTTAAGTGTGTGCCATAGATCAATGGTTCCTGATCTGTGGTCTGTGGATGGGATGCAGATGGTTGGTGGCTGGGGTAAGATAATGTAATAATAATATAATCCCATGTACCTTTTATATATCATATTCAATGTTACATTATTATTCATAATGTAATTTGTTTCACAGATGTCCTTGTATAATATAACAATCTCTGAATTTAAATAGTGGCGCTTTTGTGTGATGTTAAAGTGAACCAATGTTCTTTGCACATTTGGCGGTTAGAACATGCTCTGCAAAAGCTTTAGTTGACAACGTAGTGGTCCAAGTAAAAGAAAAGGTTGGGAACCACTGCCATGAGTGACTGTATGATCAAGGATTTTCTGAATAATTGATCTCGTGGGTATATGTCCATCTTTGTTTATGACCTTCTCCTGCTAACATCATATCTCATCAAAATAGCCCTTCTTCAAGATAGATTTGTCTTTGCTTGTTTGAGGAGAAGTACATTTTTGTGTGCCTGAAAAATTATAATTTGGTACTAAAAAGAGCTGAATTTCAGAACTCGGTCTTAGAAGTGAGAGTCATAGCAAATCCTGTTAGTTCATCAGTTACTGTCCTGCCGAGCTGACAGCTGACCCTGAAAAAGAAAACCAAACCTTGTGTAACTGATACCCGCTGATCTGAATTTTAAGATGTATGTTGTTCTGCTTCAAAATACACCTCTGGATATAATCATAAAATTCTATCCCAATGCCCTTCATTGTAATAAATGTAGATTAAGTGCATTTCATCAAAGAAAGAATGACTGGTTTAGTCTCTTGCAGGGCCAGATTAAGGCAGGGCTTTAGGGGCTGTAGCCCGGGGTCCCAGCCTAAAGGGGGTCCTGCAGTCCCTCTAAAAATCTGGTCATGGGTGGCCTCAGTGGCATGCTGCCACCGCCCACCTTTGGCCTGCCTGTCTTGTCCCTGGACTAGCTGGCCTGCTCCAAATCAGCCAGCCCGGGGGTGGGGCAGGACTGCCACAGACCATGGCCTCTGGCCCATGGCCCTCCACCCCCAAAGCCCGTCTTGCAGCAGCAGCACAGTCTGTGGCCCTGATCCCCCAGAGCTACACCCCCACAGCAGTGCTAGTCCATGGTCTGCCCACGGAGTCACACAAAGTCACACAAGTGCTAACCAGCAAGCCCCCTTCCCTGGACCCCTGAAAGTAGTGCCAGCCTGCAGACCCCTTCTCAGAGCCCCTGATTTTGCCCTACAGCACCAGCAAAGCTGGCCACCATGCCTCCAGGCAGGGTGGCACCATTGTGGTGCTGGGGGGGAGGAGAGGGGCATAAGAATGAGCAGCCCTAAGCTCCCCTGGGCCTTGATCCTGCCCTGGGCTTTAGAGTCTACTGCCTGGTCTAGACAAGTTGAATCAGATACATAAATAGCATATTGCAAGCAAGGATGTAGCTGCATTACCACTGCATTCTCAGGAATAATGTAATCGAACTTCAGCACTGATTCTTTTAAAGTGTTTTCTTAGGCAGTGCTATCTATGCATGCTGTTTATTCAGCTAATTTTCAAAACCTACAGATTTTCCATGCTGTTTAATTTCCCATTTTACTCCTTATAAGCCCATAACTGCACCTATAGTTTTTGTTTGGCTGGTTGGTTGGTTTGTTTTTTTACTTGCATATAGTATATTTTAGTAATGTATATTTTCCATTGCATATAGGCATAAATTCATATCTGGTATCACTGTTGGCTTCAGTGAATCTAGCCCACTGAGTTGAATTTCATACTCCTAGCATTACAAAAATTACAACAGCAATTTAAATGCTTTTGATTTTGGTGGAAAGTGGACTTTCAGACATACCAGTAATGCACTGTTAAAGAGAAGATGGAGAATAAAGCTAAAGAAAATCCTTAAGAGACTTACTTAAATAAAATGCCATAAGCTATAGTGGAGATTCCATCATAAATTTTATCAATAAGGAAAGCTATTATGGATTCCACCATAAGCTGAAAAATTCATTAAGATGTTTCCTGGTATTTCAGACTGATGATGGACATACCAAGAAGTTTGAAAATAAAACATGGATAAGCATACAAATATTTTGAATATGGAGTGAGAAGGAGGAAGATCTCTTAGATAGGGCCCAGCAGTGGAAGTCAGAGGACTTGGGTTCAGTTCTGGCACTCACATAGGTTTCTTTCATCTGCATCATTTAATTTTTCTCTGTTCCCCATCTGTAATATGAGAAAAATAATCTTCCCTTCCTTCTCCCTTTTTGTGTCTATTTTAATAGTCACTGCCTCCAGGAGTATAGTATTTATGGCTATGTCTATACTTGGAAATTTAAGTCGACTTTAACTAAGGCGACTTAGTGAGTCTACACTTAAATTTTAAGTCAACTTTGGGAGGAACTTACAAAGTCGACCTAGAACGTCCACACTGGACACCTAGGTCGACTTCTAGGGGCTAAAGGGACCTAGGGCAGGTCCACAGGAGCAGGGGGGGCACCCCTTGCCCAGTGCCAGGGGGCTCAGCCTTTGCCCCATTGTACATATGTACAATGGGGCAAAGGGGGACAGGGACCCTGGCAGGGCATAGGGGCAGGGTGGGTAGACCTCTGCCCTGCCCTGTGGGGGGGGGCATGACAGGCTCCCCCTGTGCCCCCCCCCGGCAGGGAGGGCATTGGTGTAGTCCTGGGGTAGCCCTAAGTTGACTTAGGGCTACCCCACATCTACACTGGCTTAATTCAATTTTAAAAAGTCAAATTAATCCTTAAATCGAATTAAAAATAGGTTTAATAAAATCGACATAATTTTCATTAAGTCAACTTTATTTTCCTTAAGTCAACTTAAGCAAGCTGCTTAAGTCGACTTAAGGAAACTGTAGTGTAGATGCAGGGTAAATTAAGTCGACTTAAGCAAGCTTAAGTCGACTTAATTTACAAGTGTAGACGCAGCCTATGTGTTTGCACAGTGTCTAGTATGGGGGCCCCCCACAATCTCGGGTGGGTTCCGTAATTGCTACTATTATATAAATAATATGGATCCAAAGAAGCCCTAACTTATTAAGATTCTATCAAGAGATAGGGACAAAAAAAATGGTTGTGAATTGTTACTGACCCTAAAATTTCCTCTGCAACATATTTTATCACAGGGTTGCCATTTCTTACAGTTATATCATTAATCTAGCAATAGTTTTTAGCTAAATCACCCACTCCTGGAAACTCATGATTGCATAGGAATGTCAGCTTTACTTTTTCTTTTAAGTAAGCACCCAGACCTAATGGATGCAGAAAGTAGCTTGAAAATGTGGCATGAGTGCACCCAAAATGTACAGAAACTAAAACAAAAATACAGTTCTTCCCCTGATTATTTGTGCAGTTTCATGTGTTTTTAAGTAAATCTCATATTAGTGGGTGGGCCTGGCTCATGCTTTTTGAATCCTTGGGTTGGCAGTACTGTATGACTCAAGAATACAACTTTTGCCTTAACTCCTAGCTGATAATCAGGCTGTTATAGATTTTTATACAACTCCGTGCTGAAGATAGAATTAGACAGAACAAAGAGCATACCTCTTTTAGAGCATGGTTGAACGTGTCATCTTACAGACCATATGTAGCTATTTTGTTGTTCTCCTGGGGGCATTTCTGCAGAGAAATTCACTGATGGACCAAGGCATTGTAAGACTGGATTTCTTAAATTTGTGTAAATCAGATGGAATATCTTGTTTTCTGATGATGTTGATACCAAAAGATGCAGAAGTTGAGTCCTTTAAAAAAAATAATACATCTTTGCTCTATGAGATTAAATTTATCAAACCGGTTCTTGCCCATTACTGACTAGATGACCGAACATTTCATAAAACTCTCATTTCTGAAATTCCATTCCCAGATACTTAGAAATGATTCTTTGGAATTAAGTATCCTCAGAGAGATTCTTTGTGTTTATTTATGTTGGCTTTTCAGCAAATAAGAACCTATTTCATTAAAAAGTAGCAAGATTTCACTAAAAAGGGAGCAGTGATGGATGTGTCCGTAGTTTAACAAGTGATTCAAAAAAAAACTTCTTGCTGAGTCTGTGATTAAAGCTAGTAGTATGAGTGAGGACATCTGCAAGAGCCAGCAGTGAGGGGAAGGACAGTTTAGCACAGCAGTTCTCAGCCACTGTGTGACACACTAGTGTGTTGCGAGGAGCAGGGAAGTGTGTCTCTGGGAGCCAACCAGAGCTGGAGCGTGGCGGCAGCATGCCATGGAGGCAGCTTCTTGGCATCTGCAGTTTCCTGTGGCGGGATTTTGTTTACCAGCAACAGAAGTATTTTATTCCGCATCAGTGCGGGGACAGGGGAAGGAAAGGGGACTGTGTCATGCGCAGGTTCTGTGACCAGCCGACTGTGTCACAGCACAAAAAACCTAAAGAACTGCTTGTCTAGCCGTTAGGCTGCTATCCTGGGACTAGGGTTTGGTTCCCTGCTCAAGCTAAGTTCTTGGGGACTGAACTAGTGAATTATGCAGTGGGGTTTTTAGGGAAGCACAATTATTCATGTGCTTAATTTGCCTTGAACTGGATAATTACTGATTATAGTTCAGGAGTTATGAATTCATCTTATTCACCTGCCAGGTCAAAAGGGAGAAACAGGAGAATACAGGGAAATATTCCCCATGAGTAGCTCCCAGAAAAGCTTTTAACTTGTATAGTTTTAAATATTTCAGCAAAGATAAAGAAAAGTGAGATACAGGTACTGAATGCCATTGTGATCATCTAGCCTGTGATCATCAAGCTGAAGAACTTCCAGACTTAATTCCTTCCCCGTATCTGTCAGGAAAAAACAAAACAAAACATTCAAGCCTCATTTCTCCACCACAACCTTTCGTAAATTGCTCCAAAGGTTAATTACTCACCCAGGTAAAATGTATGCATTATTTCTAGGGTAGTATTAATCCACATGCTGTATTTACAGGGATTATGCTTACCACTATTAGTCCAGCTCCCACCACAATTGGGCACAACTGTAAAGCAGACAAAAAAGCATCACTAAAATGGCATGACAGAACAAAGGGTTTAACAGGATTTGAACTTTCTTTTATTAAATCATGTGAGCAGTTGTAGTTTGAATAATTGCTAAATAAGAGAATGCTAACAAAGAAGGTCTGTAGACAGTCTGGTATAATGAAAACTGGAGGAGCAAAACATTATTATGCATACTGCAGGGATAATCTTTCACTTACAGTGGGATGGATTTAGCGAGGCTACAGTATTCCCACCTTAAATTTCTATAATGGTTCATTGCAGTAACTGGGAGAAAAATTAACATAATGTTGGTAAACAAAATAGCTAGATCTCATGGAGGCAAAAATGAGACTCTCCAACAGTTTCTTAGGTGATAAAAGAGAAAGCATGAATGCTCTTCTACAGATAATGCTGATTCAATATTATTAGAGGAAGTGATCACCTCCAATTCTACTTTGGCTTTGTGTAGAGTTTGCAGATATTTCCACCCCCACCACCTCATTCCTCCCCAACTCAGGCCATTGCATTTTTCTAGGTTGAACTTAAAAATAGAAGGATTAAATATTTGAAGTTTAACACATGCAACTGAAGGCATAATTTGCACATATGTATCTTTCAGGAAGACACCCACAATATCTATGGACAACTCGAGTAGTTGTTTGTGCACATGGCCATGTTAAGTGCCCCTTACTCCCATGTAAAACAGAGTCAAGACTGGACTTAAAACACTAGTGGAAAAAGAATGAGAGAAATTTTGGCGATATACAGAGGTATGCATGTGGTACTTTCCTCAGGGAGGTCAGAACCATAAGCCACTATGTTACCTCTTTGCTTCACCAAGAGTGTTTTGCTGAAGCTTAAACTGCAGGCTGTGTGCCTCACCAGCAAATTTCTCGAGACTTTAACAGTCTAAACATTGCTTTTCAGATAACATTCAGTGACTCCCGCTCCTGAGTTCCCCAAAAATATTTCTCCACAGTGTCCAGTCCCTCTTTTCAGTCACTCACAGAAATTATCATGACCACTGCCTCCAAAGGGATTGTGTACACACCCGCCTGTTAATTTAGTGAGAAATTGCACTTCACCTTAATATTGTAGGCTGCATCTACACTGGTAAATTAAGTCGACTTAAGCAGCTTGCTTAAGTCGAATTAAGGAAAATAAAGTCAACTTAATTAAAATTAAGTCGACTTTATAACACCACCTTTCAATTCGACCTAAGGCTTAAGATGACTCCCTAGAGTCGACTTAAGCCAGTGTAGACGTGGGGTAGCCCTAAGCTACACCAATGCCCTCCCTGGTGGGGGGCGGGCACAGGGGGAGTCTGGCATGTCCCCCCACAGGGCAGGGCTGAGTCCTGCCCACCCTGCCCCATGACCTGCCAGGGTCCCTGTCCCCCTTTGCCCCATTACAATGGGGCAAAGGCTGAGCACCCTGGCATTGGGCAAGGGGTGCCCCCCTGCCCTTGTGGACCTCCCCTATGTCCCCCTAAGCCCCTAGAAGTTGACCTAGGCATCCAGTGTGGATGCTCTAGGTCAACTTTTTAAGTTCCCCTTTAAGTCGACTTTATTTTTAAGTGTAGACACATTAAGTCGACTTAGTTAAAGTCTACTTAAATTAACAAGTGTAGACATAGCCGTAGTGTGGAGATGGTTTGTAATAAAATTAGACATAATATTATAAATAAAGAATAGAGATTTAAGTGACACTAAGCAAGAGAAAAAGATAAATCTGATTACAAATAAAAATAACACTTTCTTGTGAGTAAAATTTAACATTAAAAAGCTACAATTTTTGGCTAAGTACCATTCTTACTTATATCGAACTAGCAGCATCTCAAGACCCTCCACTCTTCAGCATCAAGGTGCTGTTATTTTTCTCTAAGTGAGTGGATACCTAAGGGTTTCTCACAGAATCACAGAAGTGTAGGTCTGGAGGGAATCTCAAGAGATCTTCTGTCTCCTGAACTCAGGAGAAAACTAAATATTATCTAGATGGTCCTGGCAGATATTTGTCTACCCTGCTCTTAAAAATCTCTAATGACAGAGATTCCACACCCTCCCTAGGCAATTTATTGCTGTGCTTACCTACCCCGATAGTTAGGAAATCTTTTCTAATGTCTGCCCTCAACAACCCTTGCTATAATCTAAGCCCATTGCTGCTTGTTCTACTCTCAGAGGTTAAGGCAAACATTTTTTCTCTATAGTGCTTGTAATAATCTTTTTTATGTATTTTGGTGGTAGTTCCCAGGGTTGCATCCGGGAATGGGTGTATTTGCTGGAGGTTATCCCAGGAGTGGCTAGCCAGGGGGCTCCACCACTGGGTGCGGGACCAGTTAGACACAGAAGGCTGAGCATGAGCTGATCCAGGAATGGAGATTCACACAGCAAAGTAGGGCGAGTCAGGGCCCAAAAGTGGAGAATTGGGGTCATATGGCGGTACACCAGACCAGATTGCAGGAGGGGAACATCACAAGGTAATATCCAAGGGATGTGTGCTAAGGACCCACATTTTCCTTTAAGCCGATACAAACATTTGTCCTAGACAAAGGACTATGGATTGGCCAGGCTGCTTGGGTCCAGCTTTGTAAATCACAGATGCTGTAACTACATTTGCAAACCCTAGTTATCAGGAGGATGTGAGGATAGCAAAGCATCAGCTTCCATGAGCACATGCCTCTGGAGAGACATTTCAAAGGTTTACTGGATTATAGGAAAGAAAGGAAGAAAGTGATCATGAAAGGGTAAGTTCATGATTCTAAGGAATGGTAGGAGGGAAAACACCACAATAAAGATAATGATTTCTAGAGGGCAGACATTAGCAAACTCAGGGAGCTGATAGGTACGATCTCAAGGAGAGCAATCTAAGGGAAAAACTGTTCAAGAGAGCTGGCAGTTTTTCAAAAAGATATTATTAAGGGCACAAGAGAAGATTATCCCCACTGCCTAAGAAAGATAGAAAGTATGGTAAATATATGTATGTATTAAGTATGACAAAATTAGAAAGGCCAAGACACACAATGAGATTAAACTAACTAGAAAAATAAAGGTTAATGAGAAAACATTCCCAAGAAGAGGAAAATCAAGGAGGAGTAGGTCTGTTACTCAAAAAAGGGAGAAAAATAATAACAAACTGTGAAAACAAGAAAAGTGCTAAATGTCTGTTTTGTTTCAATTTTCAGCAAAAGTTTAGTAGCAGTTGTACATCAACTTTAACAAATAGCAGTAAAAATGAGGTAAGATCAGAAGTTAAAATAGGGAAAGACCAAAGTTAAAAATTAGACATGTTAGATGTCTTCAAGTCACCAAGGCCTGAAGAAATACATTCTAAAATACTCAAGGGTCAGACTGAGGAGATATTTGAGCCATTTGTGATTATCTTTAAAAAGTCATGGAAGACAGAAGAGATTTCTGAGGATTGGAAAAGGGCAAATATAATGACAAACTACAGAAAGGGGAATAAGGACAATCCAGGGAATTACAGACCAGTCAGCTTAACTTCAGTACTTGGAAAGATAATGGAGGAAATAATCAAGCAATCAGTTTGCAAATACTTAGGCGATAATAAAATGATAAGTAACAGCACGGATTTGTAAAGAACAAACCATGTCAAACTAACCTAATAGCTTTCTTTGACAGGGTAACAAACCTTGTGGATGAGGGTGAAGCAGTAGACGTGATATACCTTGAATTTAGTAAGTGTTTCAATATTGTCTCACAAACAAACTAGGGAAATAAAACCTATAAGGTGGGAGCTACTATAGGGTGGCTGCATAACTGCTTGCAAAAGTGTTCTCGGAGAGTAGTTATCAGTGCATTAATCAAGCTGAAAGGGCATATTGAGTAGGGCCACAGAGATTAGTCCTGCTCAATATCTTCATCAGTGATTTAGACAGTACACACATATGAAGTCTGTGGATGATATCAAACTGAGAGGGTTTGCAAGTGCTTTGGAGGATAGGAATAAAATTCAAAGTGATGTGGACAAACCTGGAAAAATGGTCTGAAGTGAATAGAATGAAATATAATAAGCACAAATGCAAATTACTCCACTTAAGAAAGAACAATCATTTACATGCATAAAAACAGGAAATAACTACCTAGGAAGAGGAAAGCTATCTGAGGGTCATAGTGGATCACAAGCTAAATATGAGTCAGTGTTACATTGCTAAAAAAACAAGCAAACATAGTTCTGTAACATAATATGTATTAGCAGAAATGTTGTAAGAAAGATAAGAAGTAATTCTCCCACTCTATTCTGCACTGATTAGGACTCAGCTGGAGTATTGTGTCAAATTCTGGGAGCCACATTCCCAGAAAGATGTGGATTAACTGGAGAAAGTCCAGAAGAGTACCACAAAAATTATTAAAAGTCTAGAAAACATGACCTCTGAGGGAAGATTTAAAATAAGTGGATTTGTTTAGAGTGAAATAGAGAAGACTGAGGTGGGACTTTAACAGTTTTCACGTATGTAGACCTCTGCAGCACTGGACCCACTAGATGAGCACCTCCCAGTAGTGTTACAGGAAATGACTCAAGCAGTCCCCCCACCTGGTGTGGTGTGCTTGGTCTCATTAGAAACATCTCTTATCAACCTCAGCCCTTCAACTGAGTCCTCCAGTTCTCCCCCCCACCCCCATGTCTGGGAGGTCTAGTCCAATCCAATTGGCACACTTTGAGTCAATGGCCAGCATTAATGTACAATGGGGCAAAAGCTGAGCCCCCTGGCACTGGGCAAGGGGTGCCCCCCCTGCCCCCATGGACCTGCCCTAGGTCCCCCTAGTCCCTAGAAGTCGACCTAGGCGTCTAGTGTGGACGCTCTAGGTCGACTTTGTAAGTTCCTCCCTAAGTCAACTTAAAACTTAGGTGAAGACATCCTAAGTTGACTTAGCTAAAGTCAACCTAAATTTACAAGTATAGACATAGCCCTGGTGATCATGAGGAAAGCCAGCAATATTCATTGTAACTCATACTAACTTCTTGTGCTTAGAAGAGAATGGAAATAACAAAAGTAAATGTTCTGCAAATGGCTTTGAGGGTTTTTCCATCTGAAGAGGAAGTACTGTGTTGCTTTAGTTACAAAGATTATAGGATAAATTTACTGCGCATAAATTTGGGAACAGCTCTTAAATAAAGAGCCCTACTTACTGAATCTGCCATTTCTATTTAGTGCCTAGTTTTATATATATAATTTATATATAAATAAAAAATTTGGAATGAAGGTTTATGTACAGTTTGTTAAACTTTTTATATAAATATTCCCAATACATTTTCATAGAAAGCTGTAAACTATGCATTAAATCTTTTTATGCTGATACCATGAGTAGGATTTCTCATGTTTAGCTCTTTTTTGATTGGCTACCCGTTAGCTGAACATTTGATTTAAATAAAAGCAATGTGGCTGTTCCAGCTTCCCCCCTCTCTCCGTGAATTCAAATTAATCTTTTGGAATTTGATAAATAAAAGATTTCCTTGATCTAAAATAGTGACCATGGGACTCGGAGATACTAATGTCTGAGTTCAAATCATGGTATTAACGACTTGCTTGATTGGGTCATTCAGTGACATGGTTGTGACTCACCCGATTGCATTGTTGCAGATGGTGTTTTAATTTCACCATTTGGAGAAAGGGGATAAGAATATATAACTATATTTACACTTTCTGTGGGTGATCTCATCTGTTCACACAGCTTCAGCTACAATATTTATTATGACTAATGATACAGTTAGGAATCTTCCAAGAAAAAGATATCTTGGAAAACACTCATTTTTTAAAACCAAAACTTTTTCCTCAAATGTATTTGGTTTCTCAACTCCAGGATGGAATTGAGACCTACTCACCCAAGAATATCCAATAGCCTAATGGGTAGAGCATGTGTGTGGGATGTAAGAAATCTAGGTTAAGTCCCTTCTCTGCCTGATTCAGAGCCCTAATTATGACATCTCAAAAATCTGTTTTTCTACTTCTGTTTCTCTCCAACCAAGTCCTATGGGTCAACCTGTTTCTCTGATGACCTACCTTACATATCTCATCATGGAATCTGGGTTAATATGGCCCAGACTAAATTTATAATCTCCCCTAGGAATGCCTCCTAGTACTACTTCCTCCTGCTGCCCCATTTTTATCAGTATTGACAATATCTCCCTCCTCACTGTTGCCCAGACCTGGAGCCTGGGGGTTATCTTGGACTCTTCCCTCTCCTTTCCAGACTGCAGAACACCTGTGTGAATTTCTCCTTGTTCCTCTCTGTCCAGACAGCAAAAACTTTAATCTGACACCTTCTTGTTTTGTGCCTTGATCACAGCAGACTCTCTTCTCTGACCTCTAACATCTACCTTTTCAATCCATACAAATTAGTGCCACCAAAATCATCTCCTAGTCTATCAGTCTCAGTACTACTCCCCCATGTTTTGACTCCTCTTTCACTATCACATCAAGTGAAAGCTTCTGGTTATTGTTTTCAAGATTCAGCACAACTCCTACCCCTTCTTGCTTATCTACTTTTTGTCTCCCATCACATCTCAAAATGCTCCTTCACCAATGATGTGTGATTTTAATGCCCATACTTTTCTCATTTGCCCATACTTTTCACAAAAACCTTTGGCTATGTCTACACTTGTTAATTAAAGTCAACTTAGCATGTCCACACTCAAAAATTAAGTCGACTTAAAGGCGACCCTGCCAAATGGACTTACAGCATCCACACTGGACGCCTAAGTTGACTTGCAGGGGCTAGGTGGACCTGGGACAGATCCACAGTGGCGGGGGGCACCCCTTGCCAAGTGCCAGGGGGCTCAGCATTTGCCCCATTGTACCTGGGTACAATGGGAGCTGAGCCTGACAAGGACATTGGCAGGGCATAGGAGCATGGTGGGCAGGGCTCTGTCCTGTCCTGTCCTATGGGAGGGCATGCCAGGCTCTGGCTGTGCCAGCCACCCTGGCAGGGAGGGCAGTGGGGAAGCCCTGACGTGCTTTAAGTTGACTTAAAGTCGACTTAGAGCTACTCTGCGTTCACACTGGATAAGTCGACTTAGCCAGCAAAGTCAACTTAAAACGAGGTTTAGTAAAGTCGACTTTATTTTTCCTTAAGTCGACTTAAGGAAAATGTAGTGTGGATGCAGATTAAATTAAGTCAACTTAAGCAAGCTTAAATCGACTTAATTTGTAAGTGTAGATGCACCCTCTGTGCCTTCATTGTGTAATCTTTTTTCATTTGTAGAATGACCTCTATTTAAAGGCAGGTCTACTACACTGGGGTGAATTTCTCCCATGGGAAATTACTGCAGTCTCCACACTGTTATAAAAGTAAGCATGTAGATAGCATGTGACTTTGCTTTTGCAGCATTCTCAAAATGATTCCACAAAACAACTTCCCTTCTAAATTTGTGATGTATGAAAATTTTTGACTCCTGTAATCAATGTTCCCTCTAAGGTTTGGCGGCTTGTGTGCAAAATTTTAAAGCCGTGTGCAAAACTTTTTCTGAATAAAATTTTTGTGTAAACTCACATGACAGAAATTATAGGCATTAATTGAAGTTAAAGTGATTGTAAATATAATTAATTAATTGTGTTTAATTGATTGGATTTGAATGAATTTTGAATTGAAATTTAATTTTTAGAAAGGTTTTTATTTAAAATTAATTTTTAAGAAAGAAAGAAAGAAAGAAAGAAAGAAAGAAAGAAAGAAAGAAAGAA
>ML685779.1:26122671-26269567 GCA_007922175.1 Pelusios castaneus
GAAAGAAAGAAAGAAAGAAAGAAAGAAAGAAAGAAAGAAAGAAAGAAGAGACAGAGAGAAGGAAAAAAGAAGGAAAAAAGAGAAAGAGAGAAGGAAGGCAAAGAAGCAAAAGAAGGAAAGAAAAAGGAAGGCAAAGAAGAGAAAGAAGGAAAGAAAGAATCCGAGAAAAGAAAGAAGAAAAAAAAGAAAGAAAGAAGCCAAGGCCGCTGGTGGCAGGGGCCCGACTGTGGCCCCGGGAGGCTGCCGGCAGAGCAGAGCAGAGCAGACCCCGGCACCGGAGGCTGATCCTGGCCCCGTACCGGGAGGCTGAGGCCGCAGCGGAGCCGACCCCGGCCCCGGGCCGGGAGGCCGAGGAGGCCAGCGGGTGCGAGCTTTGGAGCCCACCCCGGCCGCGGCCACCCCCTACCCCGGCCATGTGGGGCAGGCAGGCAGGCAGGCCCGCGCACATGCCCCAGCCCTGAGCCTGCCTGTTCCGCCCTGGGTGCGGGGAGGGCCAGCCCAGAAGCTGTGCTCAGACCGGGTCTGCCATGGCAAAGCTGCAGCCCCGGGAGTCTGGAGGGGGCGGCAGGTGCTGCCAGGCTGCGCGGGGGTCCCTCGGTGCTGCGTGGGGTCTGCGACAGCCACTGTGTGGCCGTGCACCTGCGCAGCTTAGAGAGAACATAGCCTGTAATCTTTAATAGCAATGAGGCCCCTAAATCCTCATCTGAATCTTTGACAATTCTAGGATGTCTTGGCATATTTTAATTTATCTATCACTGTAATCAGTTTAGAAAATCTGGTCAATCACTGTCTGAAACTTGCACAGTTTCTCAGTCTGTATCTGCTGACAATATGAGACTCCAGCTGGTATTCCATTGCCATGCACTTAGTTACTAGTCATTACCCTAACTTAGGTATGAATGAATTTGATGTCAATGGCTCTTCTCTGTTTTTGTGCAGTAGTATAACTGTAAGTCAGCATTAGGTAAAGAAAAATGTCATTATAAAAAGTCTGTCTGATGCCGAACAGTCTCCTTCTAAATTACTGTAAACATATTAAAAATTGATGAGAGCCTGATGATTAAAACATAGCAAAGAGCATAGTCTTCTCCTTACCCAGATATCTTTACATTTTCCATCAGTAGTTTGAATAAAGGTTGAACTCAAACTTTTTCAGAGTTAAGTTCCGAATTTGAATGCATTCAAACTGACTCTTCCACCTATGACTGACTTTTTTTTATTTATATAATAAAATAAAATATCATCCAGATTTGAGATTTCTCATTTAGATGGGTGAAAAATGAATTTTTTCTTTGGTTGGTGGAAATTCCAAAAAGTAAAAAAAGTATTTCTGGCCAAACCAATTTTTTTACTGGCATTTTTGGAAATTGAAATGTTAAAGGGAAGATTGAGGAAGGAGACTTTACTGAAATGTTTTGTTTGACCTAAAATGAAACATTTCATTTTTATTTTGAGACCTTTTAGTGCTGTCATTGAGCAAAATTGACAAAGTTCATAATGACTGAAAAATCAAAACATTTTCCAAAAAGCATTATTTTAAGAACAACTTGATGTAACCAAGATGATTCCTTTGTTTTTGTTGCTGAATCTGCATTTTTCCCCCCAGTAAAATGTTTTGGCCAAAAGAATTCACTTAGTGTCAAATACACTCCAAGAATTTGACTGTCTTCACATGGACACGCTGCCTAGTACATGATAAGCAGCGTAATCATCAAATTTCCATTTCACAAATAGGAGCCACGGTATTTCAAGTATCACCTCTAAAAGCACTGGCTTTCTCTAAGTTACAGGTACAAAGCTTGACTTCCTCCTACCATGAAGTTAGTGCTCTTACAGCTAGGCCACCATAGTTTGTGATCTTGTTTATAGCTAACAAGCTGAGCAGAATCCGTTATTATCAGTACTAAAGACCAGACTCAGACCTCACTGAAAGTGAGTGGGGGAGTGGGGGTAGGGAGAGGGAGCTATTTCTTCAAAATTGCAGTCAGTATGTTTAGGGATGGAAGAGTCATTGGAAGTCCACGTGATCTGATGGACTGGACACTGGACTGAAATACTGGGCTTTATTCCCAGCTCTATCACTTACCCACTGTGTGACCTTGAGAAATCACTTAATCTCTCAGTGCCTCTGTTCCACCTCTCACTGGCTATGTATCCTTAATGGCTCATCAGTTTACTCCCTGGGACCAGATAACCTGGCAGATTCCTTAACATTAAGGAGACAATGGTTGTTCACACCCTCCCTTCTAAGACATTTTTTCCGGAATGACACAAGTTAAAGTATGGATATAACATCAAATTCTTAACTTCTAATCGAAATGGAATTCCTAGACATAAACTATATAATAATTCCCAGCAAATTACTACCTTTCTATTGATACCAAACATGACATAGTTCCTATGGATTATAGCATTTATGAGATATCCATTGAAAATAATATCATAAATGCTTCCCTAAATCCAGATAGTGTCACACCATGCCCACATGCCCTGCCCTTTGGGGGGCATGCCAGGCTCCCCCTGTGCCCCCCCAGCAGGGAGGGCATTGGTGTAGTCCTGGGGTAGCCCTAAGTCAACGTAGGGCTACCCCAGGGCTACACTGGCTTAATTCGACTTTAGAAAGTCGAATTAAGCCTTTGGTCGAGTAGAAAGGTGGTTTAATAAAGTCGACTTAATTTTCATTAAGTCGATTTTATTTTCCTTAAGTCGACTTAATTTACCAGTGTAGACACAGCCACTCTGTCTTGTCTGTTTAGATTGTACGTTTTTTGGAGTAAGACTGACTCTCATTAGGTATGTATTCAATGCCTAATATGTCTGGCCAGAATATAAAAAGTGTTTTGCAAGAATTTTTGACGTTTCAACAGTTGTTTCCACTCCAGTGCAAATTAAATCAAACCCTTTAAACTCTTTTTATTGGAGTGGGGAGGGATGAGATCAGTCACCCTAGAATAGCTCCGTGTTTATGGCATTTGTCTGATATGTTGGAGACCCTGGTTTAACACTCTGGTCTGAATCAGGCAGAGAAGAAACCTGAACCTAGGTGTCCAGAGCTTAGAGATATGCCCTAACTATAATGTCTTGGCTGATCTGGTGTGAGTTCCTTCCCGATTTATTAACCAGAAATTCCATAGAGGACCTAACAAACCATCCCCACCAAAGTGTGATCAAAATTATATTTCATGAATCAGGAATTTTGACAAATAAAAAGGTATATTCAACATGTCTATTGCCTAACAGAAGGGTCTGATCTTGTTTGTGGCCTGTAATTATAGCCGTAATTCTAGTAACAATTGTTGAAGCCAATGAGAGTCTTTCTTATCATTGATTTCAGGGGGGTCTTAGATCAAGACTATAGATAGTATATGTGCAAGCAACACTCCACTGATGCAAGAAAAGGAAAAGCAGTCATCTTTTAGAATGAGCCATTAAATCATGAACTAAGCACTGTATAATTGGAGGTACAATCTCTTAGATGTAAAAGCAGAGTCTTAGTCTACACACTGTTAATGAAGATCCCTAGTCACTCTTTTGAGAGACCAGAGACATTAGACTCAGCATTTTGAGTAAAATCCAGATTGGCTAATTATTAGCAAAGTAATCTTAATGAAATGCAAAGCTGGTGACAATCCAAGATTTGAGATATTTTATTACATGCACAAAAATGTTATTTGACCAGAACTTTCAACACATTTTCCAAGCAAAAATAGACCAATTTTCCAATGAAAATGAGAGCGTTTATAAGCACATTTGCATTTGAGTGAAAGAGCAATCATTTTAAATGACAAAGGCCTTCCTACTGAAAACATATGAAAATTAATGTTTGCATAAAGTTTTTGAGTGTGGAGGGGAAGTCATTTTTGCAAAATTGGGAAGCTACAGAGGAATTGGGGAAAGAATGGTAATTTTAACAATGGAGGTAGATGTTACGTGAAACTCCAGTAAATTAAGAAGGAATTTCATGAAGCTTTAGTAATTATATCCGCTATCTGTCCTCCCTTATTACATTCTTTCTATAGCCTCCTATTATCCCTCATTCTTCTCACTTCCTGTCCTAAACTATTGTCTAATGTTGCTATGTGCCATATTGAACATGAACTCCCTTCCATCCAGTGGTAGCTCTTGTAGTTATAATTTGTCTTAAGAAATTCCATGCACCACAATTCAGCTGCCATGGAGTTTGTATGCATTTGGTATGATATTTTGGCCTTGCTTAGAGGGTGGTTGCAAGTTACTCAAAAGCAAACAAATTAGTTATATTAAATTCTTACGAAATCTTGTTTAAATGGCATACTCAACTGAAAATACATTCCCTGGATTGGGGGACAGGGGAGGAGGGAGAAATGGTAGGAATTGCAATGGAAAAAGCATTCCTATACTCAGGTATTCCATACAATAACAATATAAAGTAAGGTATCACCTCATAAATCTTGTTGCTCTCCGTCATGGTTTGGAGACACTTGCGGGGTAGTACCAGAGAGCCTCAATCACTCACTTAACTGCCAGAGCGACCTTCTTGATGGTCAAGTGATAATTGTTCTCTTGGGGAAATAGATTTCAGCTGAGATAAAGGATGGGATGTTCTTCTTTGTGAAAGGTCTGGGAAAGAACAGCACTGACTCCTGCCTCTGAGGCATTGGTTTGGACCACAAATCTAGAGGTGAAATCACGACTGTAGAGCACGGTCTCATGGCACAGGTGGGTCCTTCAAAACTGGAAAAACTTCTTCACATATAGGGGACCACTGGACTCACTGTGGCTGTCCTTAGTCAAGGGCTCTCAGTGCACAGCAACTGAGTCAAACCCAGGGATATTAGTACTCAACCAGTCCCAGTCTCATCCAACCAGGGATAAGCCATTAATCGTACTCAACTGTCTCTGCTTTTTCATGGTCTGGATTGAAATGATCTCAGATGACATGGATCTTCCTGATTTAGAGGCTGCACCTTCTGACATCCCAGAGTATGACTGAATTAGGTGGTCTCCTGACAATTAATAAGGCAACTCTTGGAGTTCATCCAGGGCTGGATTAAGGGTTGTTGGGGCCTGGGCTGCCTACCATTGTGTGCCCCCCACTGGAGGCCCTGGTCCCCAACCACAGGCGCCATGGGTAGGCTGGTGCTGGGGAGGGGCTCGGGCTAAAGGCTGCTCTCCCACCCCATCCTCAGTCAGGCTGGTCTGCTCCTGGGGGTGGGGCAGGGCAGGGCCAGCTGGTGCACGGTGCAGCCTCCGGTACAACCCCCCCCAGGGCCACAGGTCCTGAAAGGCCACACCACGTACCAGCTGCCCCTGCCCCTGGAGTAGAGAGAACACTACAGGCACTGGCCTGCATTATCCATGAGGGTGGACCAGCTTTCCCCAAGGGTGGGACAGTAACACAGAGCCCAGCCTTTGACCCCAGGGCCCCACCTCTCAGTGCCAGCAGAACAGGGGACCTCATAGTACTCCCCCAAACCCCACTGGGTGATGAGTGGGGTGGCTGCTGGATCAGGCAGGGGCCCACAGGACCTGGAGCCTGAGGGTACCCTTTTAGGCTGGTGCCCAGGGTCTGGGGCTTTAGCCCCGGCATTGATTCAGCACTGGGTTCATTGTCCACTCCGCTTCCTGACGGGTCCTCAGGACAGCTGGTTCCTGGTTCAGGTAGGCCTTCCAGCACCAACTGTAAATTATGATGTCATGCAGGTTGGACACAGTGTACTTCATATGGGGTTTTAGCAGATGGTCCGTGAGTTGCTAGAAACCTGTGAGGGTTCTCTGGATGCTGAAGGTGATCCAGATAAACTGGTAGAATCCACTGGGAGTGGCGAAGGCTATCTTTTCCTTTGAGTCATGCTTCAGTGAAATCTTCCAGTACCCCTTTGTTAAATCAAGAGCAGTTACATACTGCAGCTTCCCTAGGCAGTCAAGGAGCTCACCTACCCACGGTACCAAATAGTCATTGTGCTGATCCTCCAGAAGTCAGTACAGTACCAATGAGTCCTGTCTAGTTTGGAACAAGCAGAATAAGGCTCTGAGGCTCACTGGAGGAGTGCTTGATGATACAGAGTTCCAACATGGCTTGGACCTTGTGTTCTACCACCTTCTGCGTGCAGCAGGGGGGTGGTCGATTCATCCTCTAAATGATCTTTCTGGGATTGGTGGATCCAGGTGGTTTGCCTGGGTACAGCTGTAAAAGTCATGTAGAAACCCTCAATAAAACACCTGACCTGCTTCAGATGTTTTTCTGAGAAGCAGGTGGGTCTTGGGCTTGGGTGCCTGTAGTCCTAGATCAGGATGGGGTGGGGGATAAGAGTGATCAGGAGTCCTTCCCATTCATGCCAGGGCTACAGAAGATTAATGTGATATACTTGGCTTTTCTTCCTTCAGTCTGATTGGCAGACCTCGTAGCTGAGGGGCCCTGTTGTCAGATTACCTTGTATGGACCCTGCCAATGACCAACAGCTTAGACTCATTGGGTGCGTCTACACTTGTAAATTAAGTCGACTTAAATTTGCTTAAATCGACTTAATTTAATCTGCATCTACACTACAATTTACTTAAATTGACTTAAGCTGCTGCTTAAGTCGACTTAAGGAAATTTATAGTCGACTTTATAAAACCTCATTTAAAGTTGCCTTTCCAGGCTTTATTAAGTTGACTTAGCCAGTGTGGACGCAAATTAGCCCTAAGTCAATTTAAAGTCGACTTAAAGTGCTCCAGGGCTCCCCCACTTAGGAAAGTCGACTTATTTGGCCAAATGTAGACATAGCCACTGAGAGGGAAGGGAGCAGGCTGAGGACTAGATACCCCCTCTTGAAAGACCAATCACATGTTTCCTAATTATAACCTCTTACTTGTGCCCTTGGGTCACTTGGAGATTCTCCCTCCCTCTGGCCTCCAGAGGTGTTCCTGTAGCTGGAACACATATTGGAGATGACCCTCATCCTGAGATGATGTTTGCTCCCATTTCTCCCACATGAGGTCCAACAAGACCTGTGGCTAGCAGCCATATGAGAGTTCAAAAGATGACCATTTTGTGGAGGCCTGAGGCACTTCCCACACTGTCATCAACAGGAAGAATGAACTAGTCCCAGCAGTGGAATTCCTCCAGAGGTGTTTTTAGTGTCTGGTTGAAATACTCAAACAATCCATCTGTCTGGGGATGCCATACAGGTGTTTGGGGCCTTTTTATCCCTAAGAGGCAGGAAAACTCTTGGAGAAGTCAGGATGTGAAATTTATCTCCTGATCCGTGACAATCTCTCGGGACAAGGGTCTTTAAAAGTTCCACCGTAATGGTCCGGTTGGTAGCACTCCTCAGGAGCACAGCCTTGGGGAAGTGAGTGGCGGAGTCCCTCACCATCAGGATGTACCAGAAGCCTGTGGTGCTCTTCATGGGAGGGGGGGTCTCATCAAGTACATAGATACCCTCTTAAAGGGTCTTCCCACCAGTGGCAGGTGGGACTAAGGGGCTTTCGATACCCTTGTTGGCAGTGGTGTACTGAGGGGATATGAGGCCCCCAGCTGCCAGCTTGCACGGTGGTGCTGAGTCAGCCCTTCACAACACGCAGGGAGTGGGGGCACCAGCCCCTCTGGCACCCATCACTCCTTATGAATCACAGGGTGTTGGCTTCCCCCATCTGAGCTATCAGCTGTTTGTGCAGCTGAAGTGGGAGAGGCAGGTGCTGCTTGGCAGGTAAGTGTAGGGACGGGGTGGTGGAGCCAAGTCTGCATTTGTGCCCTCAGCAAGGTCTTATGCCTCACCCCACACGTAATGACCTCTTCTCCCTGGGGTAGCTGGGAGGACAGTGCCAGAACCCCTCCTTCCCTGGGTGCGGGGAGGGCACAAATACAGGCTTGGTATCCTGGTGCTGGATATTCATGGTACACCACTGCCTGCTGGCACCAACAAATGGCATGCCAGCCATGAGGTGCAGTAGTCTTTAACATCCCAGAGGATGCTGTGCTGGAGTGGCCAGAGACAGGGATATCATGGGCCAATCACAGCACAGTCTATCAATGGCAATCAGGGATTAGTAGTTGGGACCAGGGCTCCTAGATCCAAGTGTGTCATTCAACTCTGTACAGCTTGTCTCGGATGCACTCAAATTGGGGTCACTGAGTGGTCCATTGTGGGTCTATTGCACTGCCATTCACGTATGTCAACTACGAATTACTCAGTTACACACGTCATCATTTTTGTCTCAGTGGAAGTCCACAGCTGAGTTTAGTGGGGCAGGGAAGGTGCTTTATCATCTACAGGAACCTGTTATGCCGGTGGGGTGGGCTGACTGGTGGACTCAGGTTCCTTTACTTCCACCTCCATGTTGTCAGGGCAGACCCCCTTGAGGTTACCTACGCCTGGCTCCCCTGTTTCTTCAGCCGTATATTTGGAGTGATCCTCCTCAAGAGCCATTTGTTGGGGGTTCCTCAGAGGTTGAAGGTTTGTAGATTGTGGTGGAACTCTGGCCAGTCTTGGCAAAAGATGATGGGATACGACAACTCTGAACAACCCCTACTGGCATTGTCTGGATCAGTTCAGCCACCGTCAGTGCCACATTGGTGATGGGGTACATCTTCATGTCCGTGTGGATGCAGTGGAGGGGAATTTGACCTCAGGTCAGGCTGCAGGTCAGAATCAGCTGTTGTAATACCAGGGAGCAGGGGTAGGTGTGTCTCTGTCTGTCTCAGAGGGAGGTCACACCCACTTACTACATGGACAAATTGGAGAAAGTCCAGAGAAGGGCAACAAAAATGATTAAAACTCTAGGAAACATGACCCATGAAGAAAGTTTGGAAAAAATGATTTTATTTAGTCTGGGGAAGAGAATACTGAGAGGACATTTTAATAATTTAAGTACATAAAAGGTTGTTACAAAAAGAAAGAAAAGCTGTTCTCCTTAATCTCTGAGGATATGACAAGAAGCAAAGAGTTTTATATTGTAGCTTGAGTGGTTTAGGTTGGACATTAGGAAAAACTTCCTAACTGTCAGGATAGTTAAGCACTGGAAAACATTGCTTAGGGAGGCTGCGGAATCTCCATCAGTGAAGAATTTTAGGAGCAGGTTAGACAAACATCTGTGAGGGATTGTCTAGATAACATTTAGCCCTGCCATTAGTGCAGGGGACTGAACTAGATGACCTTGTGAGATTCCTTCCATCCTATGCTTCTATGGGGGTATCTTCCAGTATCATCTGACCATCCAGGTGGCTAAAATGTTCCGCTTGTTTCAGTTCTATCTTCTTTGATAGACATTACTCTGCCTTTCTCTGACCTTTCATTATAGATTTAATTTGTTAGCATTTATAATAAAGCAAATGTGTCTGCCAGTCTTTCATACAAATACCATCATTCTTGCATTTCATAAGTGCTGAAAGGCTTCTGGAAATTAGAAATGTCACCTACAGTGTCAAGTTCAGTTAACTTTCCTTTCCCATGCATTCTGATTTATCTATTTAGCCTTAAAGCTTTTGCTATCCACTGCCCTTCTCAATCTGCAGTAGTGCTCACATTAACAGGGAGAATTGACCGGATACATAATTGGGAAGGCCAAGGATGATGTCAAGGCAAAGAGAAGATTCTTAGATAGCAGTGAGAACCATGAAATAACCCAATCTTCTGAAAGGTTTGAAGGAGGAAAATCTACATGCTCAGGGTATATTTCACTGTGGGGGTGGTGTAAACTATTAATCCTTCAGAAGGGTGGCTGAAATTCATGAAGCTTTTTCTTTACTACCCTGGTGAACTCTGATTCCTTGAACAGTGCAGCTGTTGCATATGGGAGTACTATCGTTAGAGGGGAGTAAAACTCTTCCCTCTTCTGAATTACTGCTGTCTGTATTAACTATGCAGCATCTTTCTGATTCTTTTCAAGGTTATGGGCTAGACAGGCCATTTTGTGGTCTGGAGCAGGGATGGGCTTTGCACCAGGGGCATTGCTGCTTACACAAGCACAGGCCTCCAGGGGCACAGCAAGGATGTACCCTTTATTAATACTATTGTTCCTTTGTATTACCATAGCATCTAGAGGCCCCAACTGAGATTGGTGTCCCATTGTGCTAGGTGTAGTGCAAACACATAGGAAGAGGCGGTTCCCGCCCTCAAGGGCTTGCAATCTAAGTAAGCAGTATTATTATCCTCATCTTGCAGATGAGAAGCTTAGGCACAGAAAGATTCAGTGATTTGTTCAAGATCACATGTGAAGTTTATGGTTGAGCCAAGGTTTGAACTCAGATCACTATCTTTAACCACATAACTCAGCTTTCTTCCCCATGTAATGCACCCTGTCACTGCTTGTAGTCAATGCTTCTCTACTGAAACAGTCCGATTCTGTTGGCCACTATAGGAAAGGCTGGATCACGGACTTCTCCTTTTCTTCCATGTAATTTAGATAATCCTTCTTAGATTTAAAGATTCCTACTCCTCATGCACTACTTACATAAAGACTGAACTTTTGCCCTAAATCTACAAAACAGTGCATTGGGATGAGGAGTGGCTGTTTGGGTAAGCAGCACCCAGCACTAAGCACAATCTAGTCCTGCAATGAGGACAGAACCATGAAGGAGTGGGGGGAAAGGAAAGGGTGGAGGGAGATATTAAAATGTAAATATGGTAAAAGGTCTGCAAACTTATTGGGAAACTCCTTTACCTTAGAGATATGCCAATCTTTTATAACTCTGCTTCTCTGTGCATTTACCCATGAACCACTAGGAGCAACAGCCAGGTGGAATAACAAGAATTAGAGCTGGTTGGAAAGATTTTGAAAGAAACTGATTTCCATCAGAAAATGTTTGGCTGGGATGTCACTTTTCAAAGAAAAGTGTCAAACGAATTGTTTAGACTTTCTTCTTTAGTGTCATTTTGATTTGTGTGTGTTTTAATATTTATAGCTATTTAATATTTCACATATATATTTGTATTCTTTTAACATTATTTAAATGAAATGTGTTTGCCTTATCAAAATGAAATGGTTCAATGTTATAGAAACAGAAGTTTTCAATGTTTCTAAATTCAATTATTTCTGAATATTCATTCCGTGGTAAAGTCTAACATGACTATGTCCCACATGAAGGAAATTACACTTTGTGACCAACTCTCTAATAACACAGGATTCCCGTAATGCTCTGTATTTTCAGAATGCTGTGCAGCCACTAATTGATAGATAAATGATTGGCTGGGTAATGGTACCGTTTTTCCCCAGTGATAGTTGGCAGTAAAAAGACTGCCCACGTGTGTAAATTGTTACCATGAGATTGCAGGTCAGAGTCCTATGTCCCATTGAGAAAACTCAATGTTCTTAATGGACAGCTTTGTAATAATTGGCACTCTCGGGACAGAGGTTAAGGTTTTAAATAGACTGAGCACATCTCTTAATCCCGCTGGCTCAGTTGTGTGCAAAGGCTTGCAAAGCTGCTGTTTATGCTATTCCTACTGGGACTTATGCTGTTCCCAGATCTGTCAATGCATGCATTAAATTTCCTTAAAAAACAAACAAAAAAGATTTATATAAATGAGGTAGCAACATGATCAAAAAAATGGAGCACAAACAAAAGTTTTGGTTTTATTGTATTTTTGCACGCTAAATCATATTAATCTGACGCAAGCAAAATGTTAACATTGTTTTGAAGGAAAGAAGTATGTTATTTTATATCTGATTTATTTATGTGGGCAGTGCTATTGTATGCTAGTGCATAGCCACAGCTCCAGGACAATAATATATGCAGTTGCTAACAGCCCCTCTACTCAACCACACTTCTAGATGTGACAGCAAATGTTCATTTAAGAACACTTCTATTTGCAAAATATTTTCTTTATATTTTCTGTCTGTTGATAGGACCCTAAATAGGGGAATTATGCTGAATCTTTGTGCTGACTGAGAAGTTTATGTGATAAGATCTATTGCTGAAACATCCAGCAGAAATTGGATCAGGAAAGCAGAGTTGCAATTGTGAGCTATCAAAATGGTGTAGTGGTGTTATACTATATAGTTTTCAGAGAGCACAGTAGAAACAAAAATTGCTGTGGCTATTTTTAGTTGTTTGTTAGCTCTCTCTTTTTTTTTTTTTTTTGGTCAGCCCTACAATTTGAGATTTTTGTGTCAACCAGTGTAAATATATTTAATAAGGACCAAAATCTGAGTATTTTTCTAGAGGGAAAAACCACAATAATAGGGTTTTTTTTAAAAAAAACTAGAAAATCAGTTACTGCAGAGATTATTTTAAAAGGGAAAAAAAAATCCCTTTTGGGATTTTATGGAAAATCTTTTTGGACAATCCCTTATGAGAACAAAACAGATGTTATCAATACTCAGCTGTCAAATTAGCACAATAAATAGTTGGAGCCATTACTGTCAATAGTCTTTGTTCCACCATATCCGTATGTAAATGATATCATTAATATCTACTCAATAATGCACATATAAACACCCTCAAGGACTCACTGTCCAGTTATGCCAGAAGGTGGACAGGTGGCATTGGGCATGATTTAATTAGACTGCAACTTTATTCTTAACTGTCTGGGAGTATCTGGCAGGTAAGTGTACAGTAAAGGAATTCCTTGGTCATTTTCATGTACATACATCAGCCCTCTCCTTTACACATCCTGGACCTAGCCAACATGCTGCTGGGACCTCAGCTCCTCCTCAAATGATTGTTGAGGAAGGCAAGAAAGAAGGGGGACTTGGCAGCAGGAGGAAGAGTCTCACAGCTGAGCCAGCCAATGAGAGGCCATGTATGAGGGTATTGGAGCTACTCAGCTAAGGGATGCTGGTACAAGGAGGCCAGGGGTCCATGGCCTCATCACTTTTAAAAGTGGGAGGGCATAGTCCACCCCCCAGCTCCGATTAATGGTCATAGTGGTCTTTTGTGCCCTGATCCCCAAACAGACATACTAGACAGTAGACGGTAGAAATTCATTTCAGGACCAGTGCCTGTTATTTAATGGAATGGGGCCATAACAATGGAAGCAGAATGAGGCCAATGCTGAGTGTTTTTGCAAATACCATCTGCAACGTCTACTAGATCAAAGCCGTTATTTTTGAGTCCTAATCATATATGTACTAACCTTATTAAATTGTCCAAGCAAACAGTTACAACTAAAGCTCTGAAGAAGGGATTGTAGCTTGTTCTAACAACCTTTACATACACTTAGAAGATGAATTTCATCTTCTGTGTTCGTAAACATTGTTTCAATAAAGTTAAAGGTATAATAAAAAAAATAAGAAAAACGTAAAGTTCAGCAACAGTCACTGTTGACTTAAAAATAAAATACAATTTTTATCTTAATACCTACATTTCTAAAAAATGGTAACATCACCTCATAGTTGCATAATTAAAACTGAACACATTTCAAATCCAATTTACATTTAAAGGCAGATGCTTTTTAAAGCTGGACCAGTCGTCCTCTGGACAGTCACCACTCAGTTGTAAGTAAGCACAAGTGCTAGACCACATGTGGGTCTGGGTAATCTAGTCATTGTTTCTAGTTTTGGGTTCCTCAAATATACTTCTATGCTTCTTGTCTGAGCTTTTCCTTTCGATGTGGGACACCAGTGCCTCAGGGCTCTCAAACACCCCAATTGCTTCCATGGGCTCCCTCAGAGTTCCACTGAGTAGTGGGCACTTTTAGCTTTTATTTTGTTCCCTTCAATGACAATGTGATAGGAAAGTAAGGATCTTAGGTTAAACAAAGGAATTTTTTAATTTCAGTAAGTCACTTTACTCTTAAATACTAGAAAGGTACAGATATGGGGATTTTTTTTGAATGAAAGTCCTGATACATGCTCTACCCTTAATCTGATTTCATCCTTCTGAGTATGATAGGACAAGTCCATCCTGTCTGTTTTGTCTCCATCCAGTTCTTCTTGCATGTGATGATGGGTGATCTTATTTTCTCAGAGCAGCATCCCAGCTTAAATACAGTCTGTCTCCTTTTCCTTTATGTTCAGACTCAGAAAGGGGAGATCTACCAGCTTTGCCAGCAGCCCAAGAAGAAAATGCTATTGTTCATGGGGTTGGGCTCCCATCAGTTAAGAGACAATCCAAGGTCATGACCATAGTAAGCTCTGAGTGGGCTTTGCAATCATAGTTTTTTTTTTTTTTCAACCAGGTTTGAGTTCTTGTCTGGTTCACTGCCTGGTATATCGTCATAATGTTGCCTTGTGTGTAGTTATATATCAGTTGAGCATATAGCACACAGTAGAGTTCCTAATACAAATGAAGGTCACAATTAAAAATAGAGTTCAAAATTTTGCCAGACATATCACATACTGTCTCATTTACTACTTGCATTTCACCCACCTTGTACAATGAATTTAGATTGGGCAGGGTAATGATTGTTTCTAGTCAATTTCTGGATATTATATAGTAAAGTAATAATTACAGATATGGGCATTATCTTCTTCTCCCACTTATATTTGGGACCTGGTCTTACTTCTAAGAAACAGAAAGATTGTGTCATCCTATCTCAAACTATACAATATAGAGTAACACGGCTACCCCTTTGGAATTTGTATACAATATAGTTCCTTAGACGTCATTACTCCGTAGAACACAAGGATTTCTTATGAATCAGTGTAAGGAAGGTTATGACAATCTGGTCTAAGAGCATGAATAAGGGAAGAATTTAGCCTTTAATATTGTAATATCTAAGTACAAAAGGATAAGTATTCCTCATTGCTTTCAGTTTCTTAGTTTTCCCAGTCTGTCATAACTTGAATGCTATTTGAAAGTATCTATTGCTAGTTATATATGCTGTGCTTTAAGAAAAAAAGGTTCTCATTATATAATTCTTAGGTATTCAGCTATTGTATCCATAGAAATGCATACCGTGTTCTCACTTTGCAATGTCAACAAAATGGGATAAAGAAGCATTAACCTGGTCCATTCTGGAAACAGCAGGTAGTTTGATCTATTTTTACTGCAGATCTTTTCCCAAGGTACTGTGATTCTTATATTTTTAATCAAATGTGTGAATCGAAAACTATGGTGTGACCTTTGGAGAACACACTGCAGGACATCAGCTGAAGCTGTGACTAGTTTAAGCACAAACAGGAAGTTGACTTGATGGTACTGTAACAAAAGATTGTAGTAATTTATGGAGTAGAAGTTGCAGTTGCAAAACATTTTTAATTGCTACATTTGATCTGTTATGCAGTACTGTGTGAAAACAGCTATGAATGAAATGTCAATACCTATATTCCAGTATAAATATGTACAGCAGAAAAGCAAGGAACCCTCCTGATTCCTACTTCTCTATTCCATAGTGTTTCAGAAGTACCTATAGTTAGTCTTGGGTTAAGAACTGATGTGGTGGGCAGGCTCCCAGTCAAAAGAGTTTAAGCATGTGCCTAACTCTGCTTACATGGATACTACTTATCATTAAATATTTTAAGATAGAGAGAAAATAAAATACATGTTGCTGGAAGGGATTTCACTTCCTTTAAAAAAAAAATCCCAAGGATCTATTAAAATTGCAAATATAGAACCAAAAGAGACACCTTTGTGCATTTTGCCATTATTTTTTTTTTAAAACAGGCACAATGGGGAAAAAGCCTGGACATTCAATCAAACAGGGTTATCCCAGATACAGGAACACTATCAGGGTATAAATGCATTAATATCCATAATCTCTACTGTTTGCTCAGTAGTTTGGGAAAGCATGCAATAATCCTGCAAATATTATAGCCAGTTTTACTCATATAAGCAAATCTAAGCATGTGCTTACAGAGCAATTGTATATTGCATTTTTCATGCCGAAAGAAAATAGCTTTGCCTTCTGCCATAGAGTGTAGTAAATGAGTCGGTGTGAGGGACATTGTTAAAGGCTCAAAGGGCAGTTAAAGTTATCCAAGTCTCAACCCTGGTCTACACAGTAGTGCAATTTCAGCGACAACTGGAAGGAGAAATGCAAAGTACTTAAAATATCTTGTTCATCTCCCTCCAATTGCCTACCGCCTACTTATCACGGTGTTTTCAGTAGGTTGAATCAGAGGGAAAACCCTTCCTGCCGACTCAGCGCTACACTTCTTGCCACGGTGGTCTTACTTGATCGACTTCCTGATCAGCTGAGTGGGTCTTCCAGACCCACTCAGCCAATCAGGGAGACTGATTTGGTGGCGGTGAATTCGCCACTCTCAGTGAAGACAAGTCCTCACTGAAAGTCAGTGGGAGTCAGCACCTAACTTCCATTTGAGCCTTTGAAGGATCAACTCCTTCACATCTATTTACCTTCTCAGAGGACAATATCAAATGAATAGCTACCTTTATGCTACACACTCTATACAATCAGAACTTCATGACACAGTGGCAGTAGAAATTAAATCCTTTGTAAATCCAGCTCTTGGGACATCCATTAGTTGTTAGCTGAGTCAGAATGATGGGGTCTGATGGGTTGCTTCTGACTCAGCCCAGTAAAGGGCTGCGGTGTTAACAATAAGGGTTTCATACATGGAATCACAGCTCTTCTTAAATTAGAATTCTTTGTTTTGTCCCCTCTCCCCTCCCTTTTTTTAAAGAAACACACACAACCCCCCCACACCTCAATAGCTATTATTTATAGGCAAACAAGCTTCTACATGGCATATGCCCCCTCTCTGTTTTCCCTTGTTTACCAACTACCACATTATGCCAGGGATAGGAGACATTGAGTAATATACTACAGGTACATATATTATTACAGCTCTGAGTCTTTGGTGTCAGTTGGAGCTCAGTCCACACAGTCCCTTACAAGGAGTGATCAGCCCTTTGCTACTACAAACCATTAGTTCTTCCCTTTTGCACAGGCCAGGATTTAAGCAGACAATGTCTGTTTCTTTCATTCTTTACATACCATCTAGTATCTGCAGGGGTGGTCTTAGGGATTCTGGGCCCTGGATCAAAAGTCAAGGATGAGGCCCCCCATGCCACATGTGGGGCCCTATACTTGACTTTTGCCCCCACTGTCTTGCTGGGGTTCCCTCCAGCCACCCTGCTGGTCCCCCAGGTCCCATCCTTCAAGGCCTCACCAAGGTCCCCACTGGGGCCCCCCAATACTCCCACTAGCTCCCTCACTGGGCCCCAGCCCTCCAGCTCCTACACCAGCCCTGCAGCTACCCCCTTTACTCCTGAGCCTCCTGCTAGCTGCCCTCTTTCCCCCTGCAGCCTCCCCACTGCTTCCTCCCTGCAGCCTCCCCTTGGCTGACCCCTCCCCCCAGCCCTTGGCTATTTACTGCCCAGCTCAGTGGCTCTCTGCTGCTAGTGCTCCTGCCCTGGCAGGTGCACGTGTGTGCTGCCAGAATGCTTAAAACAGCAATACTTAACGTGGCAGGAGGTAGGGACCCTTCTCCACATAGGGCTCTAGGCAGCTCCCTGTACTGCCCACCCGCTAAGATTGTCTATGAGTATCTGTGTGTGAATAAAGCCGGTTTCCACAATAGAGGCCTTAAATTTCAACAACATCTATGACTTCAGTTATTTGTCATAGTGGTATAGAAATTAGTTAGGTTTAAGACTTGAAAGGTTAAATTTACTCAACATATTAATCAAACTTTAAAAGAATATTTGTAAAGATTCAACTAATGCTTACGTAAAAGACTGCAAGTTCATTAGTTGGATTTTTTTCTCTTCCAGTTAAAATTTACAGTAAATGCATAATTTAACATCTATAATCAACGGATGTTAAAAATTTCCATTCACCTAATAAAATTGGAAATGTCTAGCATATTATTAAATACAACACACTATTGCATTATCTCCTTAATTCAAATATTGAATTCTATAAAAAAAAATTTAGATCCTTTTTCAAGGAATAAACATTGCTAATAGTTATTTGTCTACAGTGAAATGCTCTAGTATCTCTTAGATGAAAACCATGTACTAAACTTACTAGAAACATTATAAATGAGGAGTTAGTCAGCGATTTCAGCATTTTCCAAACACACAAAATGTACTCTATTTTTCTAACTGTGATATGCAGGAAAGACACTGGCCTTCCTATGTGCTTTCAGTATATAAGCGAGGAAACAGTGGAATGATCTGACTGTTTGAGAAATAAAATGAAGCAGCTTTCCTTTTTTTTTTTTTGCCTAAAAAAAAAGTGGTCTTGAAACTATGTAAAGCTTCCTCTGCAGATGAATAAATACAAAGCCAAGACATTTGCATTTTTTCCAGTGGAAGATCCACAGTAATAATTACATGTGTTTTCACTACCCAGGGTCCTCATTTTCAAATTCTTGACTGTATATAAGAATTTTTATTAATGACCCAAAAAGAAAAAAAGTCAGAAAGCATGGCTTTTGAATTGTGCCTTTATTTTTAAGGTGTCTAGGTCACAATGATATTTCCTGGACCCCTAAAGCTGTGAAAAAGGAGGATGTGATAACTCTTGGCTTCAGGGGATGTATCTTCGCTCCAAAAAGCCATGCATAACCATATAACGGAAGAGGGCTATTGATGCGTATAGGGGATAAAAATCATAGACTTACACCTTCCATCTTCTGACAAAATTCCCATTGAGTTCACTGGGGCCAGGATCATATTTTGAGGCAGGAGGGTTTTTTGTTTATTTGGTTTTTTTTAAATTAAAAGATTGAAAAACTTGTTTAAGGTATTTGCAGATTGATTAAAATGTCTTACCAATCCAATCATTTGCCCCAACAGGAGATAGAAACATATGTGAACGTGAAACACCATGTGAATGGATGTCATTACATTTTCAATTGGGTTGTTATTTTAGGTGATCTTTCACATTTCCAGAATCTAAAAATGGCACAACAGTTCTTCCTGGCTTTCATTCTATGAATCTTCATTTTCTTATTTTTCTAGAATTTGCTCTTCTCCCGCCCCCCCCCCCCCACCTTGTCAAAACCTCTAGTTTAAGCATCCCCAAGGGGGCTGACTAAACATTCAGTTTCAGGACAACAGTGAGAGACCTTTTTAAAAATAAATTCTCTTTTGTTTGGAGGCATCGTAAGATTTATCAATGGAAATTGTACAGCCTCAATCATGTACTGGGTATAGTCAGGGTGTTTAGACTGATGAGGATAGCCTTGCTTATGATGAATACTAACTTCCCAGATCTATGGAAATCAATGAGACTACCCAGGGAGGAAGGTCAGAATGGTATGAACCAGGGTCATAATGTAGCTATTCATGAGCAATGTCTCTGTGTGACAAAGAAAAGTCAGTCCTGCTTCTGTAGGTAGTAGGAGGTACAGTATTAAGCCTTTTAATACCTTCCAGCACAGTGGGATGCTACTGATTTTTTTAGGCACTACAGAATTTGAAAAGATGACATTAAGGCATTTAACAGCTATTGCCTGGGCTATTCAGTCCCTCAGTAATAGGTTTCAAGTCGTGCTTTGTCTCTATTCCTCCCACTGTTGCTAAATTTCTTGTTTTTATTGGGATATTTATAGTGCTGACATTTGGCTATGAAATATAATATTCTCTTTATTAATTAAACTCGACTATAAACAGTGAGACCTACAGTAAGATAGAGTACATAAAGCAGTTTGGATAGTTGTGTAGGATTTTGTAACTTGAATAGTTACAGTGGAAAATACTTTATGAAATAGAGACTGATGTCTTAAGTGCTGCATATGTACAGTATATATATATATATCTCTATATATATACATATATATATATACAGTAAGCATCTTAAGTGCTGCATATGTACAGTATAGAATCCATCTATCCCATTTCTGGCTGTTTTTATTCATAAGGGATGTACATACAGTAGCAAACAATTTTTCTGCAATTAATTCATTATGGATCTGATCCAGCTTCCACGGGACATACTGAGTCAGACCGTGCTCCATCTAGCTCAGTTGCCTGTCTTCCAAAAGTGGATGGTGAAAGATGTTTCAGAGGGAATAAACAGAACAGGGCGATATTCTAGTGATCTAGCCCCTGTCCCCCAGTCCCAGTTTCTAGCTGTCAGAGGTTTAAGGATACCCAGAGCGTGAGATTGCACCCCTTACTATTTTGGCTAATAATCAGTGTGCCTTGATGACCTTATTTATAAAGCCCTACAAATCTGCAGATATCTGTATCTATGGATTCAATGCGGATATCCACAGACAGTTTCTTGCGGGTATAGATTGGATGCGGATCCACGTATTTGTATTCACACAGGGCTCTACTTATTTAAATCTTTTTTGAGTTCACATAAACTTTTTTATGGCTTGTGGAGGGAAGGACATGTTTTACTTAGTGTTAACCAGTGGAGATTTCACACAAAAGTTTGGGAACTGCTTATCTAGTCCAACCCCCTGTTCAAAGCTGAACCAACTCCAACTAAACAATCCCAGCCAGGGCTTTGTCAAGCTGCACATTAAAAAACTCTAAGGATGGAGATTCCATCACATCCCAAAGTAAACCATTCCAGAGCTTCACCACCTGCTTAGTGAAAAAATATTTTCCTAATAGCCAGCCTAGACCTCCCTCTCTAACCATCTCTCTTACATTGTTGTTTAGCAGTCATCCCATTTTTCTGGTCCTCCGTTTTTTATTTGGGAAAGGCATTTAGTTTCTGCCTTTATCATGATTTTTTTTTAAGTTTCCATGTATTTGTAGGCATTTTATTTCCCTTTTAATTTCTGTTTAATTAGCCTCCTCATTTTTTGTGAATTCCCATTTTTCGAAGTTAAATGTTACTGTGGTGGGTTCTGCTGACACTTCCCCTCCAGCATGGATGTTAAATTTAATTACATCTTGGATGCTGTTACTGATCTGTTCAGATATATTCACCTCCTGGACCAAATCCTGTGTGCCATATAGGACTAAGTCAAGAATGGTTTATGCTCTTGTCGGTCCCTGGACTAGCTGCTCCAAGAAAGTCATTAATTGAAATCACTCCCAAGGGGAGTTGAATCAAACCTCTTTGTCAGTAATTCAGTTCAGCAAATCTGTGTGAATTAGACACACATTCTTGAATTTTATTTTAAGTATTGATAGCTGATAACATTAAATAAATATACTGCCCAATACTGTTCATTCTTTTCAGACAAATTCCTATTAATGAAATGGGACCTTTGTCTGTGTTAGGACAGAAAGAAAAGGTCTAAAAAATGCAAACAGTAATTTGTATTGCTAGCTATATTTTTGCTCAATAAGCAATATGTTTCTGATCCAGATTACAAAATTATAACAACCCTAAGCAAATATCTGAGAATGAGTTATTGTAAAATAAAATATACCAACTCACCATTTCTGGCACTGAGCTTAATTGCTTTCAGAATAGGTCAGCCCATCCTAAAGGTCTCCCATGCTCTTTGCTTACATTACAGTATTATAAAAATAATAGTCCTCAAACACATTTTGAGCCACCAATTCAAACTGATTTTTTTGTCCTAAAAGGTGAAATAAGCTGAAATGGTAATTATCAATTATCTATTACATATTAGAATTTCCATTTTGCTTCATTTATAGCCTCATAGAATTGTTATATTAATCATAAGAGTGTTGCCTATGTCCTTTCACAACCCCTGTCTGGCTATTAGGCTAGATCCTGCTGTAAAGGACAACAACCTTAAGTCTGTTCTACTCTATGCCAGCTGCCCACAACATAAGAAGGGCATTCTAGCTGCCAGGAATCACTGACCAATCACCCAACCACATCCCTTGCATTCCAGTGTGTATCTCTTGTTTGCTTTCCCGTGTTTTACTCCTTGCAGTGCAACTGTGCAAGATTGTAAACTTTAACTTCATACACTCTTCTCCTCTGCACAAGAGTTCATAAATGTCCTAAAACCAGAAGAGTCATTCTCTGTTGTGAGATTAAGGCTCATTGGGTATGTCTACACCAGAAAAAGTTAAAGTCGACCGTATTAAGTCGACTTAACAAAGTTGACTTGAGGGGTACTCCCTGTCCACACTGTCGTTAAGTCAATTTAAGGAGATGGCTTAAGTAGACCTAATGGGCGGTTGTTACTAGGTCATCTTAAGCTTTCATTAAGTTAACTTAAGGAATTTCTTAAGTCAACCTAATGAAAGTCAGGTGTAGACATAGACGCTATGTCTGCACTTGTAATTTTAAGTCAATTTAGTGCGTCTACACTTAAAATTAAAGTCGACTTAAAGGGGAATTTACAAAGTCAACCTAGATCGTCCACACTGGATGCCTAGGTCAACTTCTAGGGGCTAGGGGGACCTTGGAGAGGTCCACGGTGGCAGGGGAGGGGGCACCCTTTGTGTACAATGAGGCAAAGGGGGACAGAGACCCTGGCAGGGCATGTGGGCAGGGTGTGATGCTGTCTGGATTTAGAGAAGCATTTATGATATTATTTTCTATTAATATCTCATAAATGCTATAATCCATAGGAACTATGTCATGTTTGGTATCAATAGAAAGGTAGTAATTTGCTGGGAATGATTATATAGTTTATGTCTAGGAATTGTATTTGTATTAGAAGTTAAGAATTTGGTGTTATATCTATACTTTAACTTGTGTAATTCTGTGGAAACGCCCGAGACAGGCTGTCTACAACCCTTGTCTCCTTAATGTCTCATCAGGTTTCTCTCTGGGCCCATTGTACTTGGAAGCCTCTACAAGGAAGCTCCCAAGTACAAAGGGCCCATGGAGAAATCTGATGAGCCATTAAGGACACAATGGTTGTAGACAGCCTCCTGTCTGGGGCGTTTCCACACAAGTTAAAGTATAAATATAACACCAAATTCCTAACTTCTAATACAAATACAACATATATTCAATCTAAGGCACCTTCACAACAACTACATTTAAGACACTTGTTGTAGATCCAGTTGCTTCAAAAGCCGGAATAAAGACTCAGTGCAGAAGCGCTTGTCTAGGAAACATGGACAAAACGTCTAACTCCCATTGTTTCATCAGTTGTCTCTAAGGAAGAAGCTTATTTTTAATAAAAAGGGAAGCTGGGCTATAGATATGATTAAACCAGCAATGAAAGCTAATATTCTGACCCCATTGAAGTCAGTGGGAGTCTCACCATTGATTCAGCATGGCCAGGATTTCACTTAAAACATCTTCATTGCATGAATGATACATAATTCAGTGCCGGAGGCTGAAGGTACTGGATGGTGGCTCAGTACATGCACGTAAACATAAACAGTTTGGAGTGTAATGTAAGTTAGAACAACCCAAGGGTTGCTTCTCCTTATGCCAAGCTAACTGTGGTTTTATGGATCTGTTTCAATAGGTGAGCATAAAAGATATGTCTATACAGCAGGGCTTTTTTTGTGATGGTACTCAGGGGTACTGAGTACCAGCACCTGGTACCAACACCTTTTTTTTATAGTGATGCATCCCTGTCTCCTGCCACCACTGCTGGTGGCCCCAGGTCCCGGGCCAGGTACCGCACCTTTTTTTTTTTTAAACAAAAAAAAAAGCACTGCTATACAGTGCCAGACTTGGACCCCATCCTGCTGTGGGATGGGGTCAGAATCCGAGTTCCATTGTGGTGTGGGTCAAAGTCCAGGCATTTTCAGGTCCAGGGTTGTCAGACTTAGATCTGGAGTGTTTCCCAGTGCTATCCTATAACCTCCTGCAGCTGTCTCCCCCAGCCCTTCCAACTTCACACAAATTTCATACTCATTTGCCAGGAATGAGAAGGAAGGTTCAAATACAGCTGCTCAGTGTTTAATCTTTCATTATCACATTTCCACTTCCACTTCCTAAAGAAGAAAAACTAAGCAAATTTGTAAAAGTGGGGAAAGTTCACCTAGAAGCACAAGGTGACAGTCTGCTGTTTTTGCAGCTGGGACAGTATGAGCTAGCTTGCTAGAGAAGGAGAATTAGGCAAAGATAAAACAAAAGGAAAGGGTGGTGCAATTGCTGCTGGAGCTGTTCAAACCAAAAAACAGTGAGGAGGAAGGAAGCAGACATATCGGTTGACCACTTGGTAGCAGACAGACATCCACGAACAACTTAGTTTGCACTGAGAGTCTATAGTCAGGTGAGAGATCCCAAGTACAGCAAAAGGAAGAAATCTGCTGTTTGCAGTGGAAGCATACAGATAGGGAAAGGTGGTTGAGTTTAGATAGTGCAGTAAAAAAGAAATCCTGTGGCAGAACAAATGTTCAGGAGGCATTAAATACAACAGGAGAGCAGAAAAATGGCAATTTTTGTGGGCAACATTGGTGGATTTCATGACAACTGCAAATCATGGGTTAAGTTCCAGAGGGGTAGCCGTGTTAGTCTGTATATAGCAAAACCAACAGAAGTCCTGTGGCACCTTAAAAACTAACAAATCATGGGTTGTGTACCTCAGATGTTTTGGGCCATTTGTAACCTACAGCACCATTCCAGACAACCTTACTGACAGTGATGGATCCAAAGACATGTGAACTGCTGCGTGATAAGTTGTTCATAGAAACGATGGTGTTAAATCCAATTAACTGTTACTTTACTTGTTTAGTTTACTGGTTTATTTTTACTTTAATGGTACTAAATCCAATTGTCTGTTACTATCGTTGAGGACATTGCCACACCACTACCACCATGTTATCCCAAAAGAGCATGAAACAAAGTGCTATTCCTGAACGTATAAGTATTTAATTAATGAGTTGCTATTCCAGGGCTGAAAAAGTGGGTAGGGTAAAGAAGAGTCAGTGGTAGTATTTCTATTGGTTTCACTGGGCACTGGATCTGGCCAAAAATTTGGAAACTTAGTTACAAATATTTAGGTCCCAAATCTTTTATTTATTTATTTCTACATACAAATCAAGCAGCAGAATGTTCCCCACTCCTTACTTTTTGTCTAGTTGAGTCTCTCTTTCACCCAACACACACACATTATCTCTCTCTCCCACCTACATACTATGCAGTTGCAGGAAATATTTATTATGAAGTTTATCATATAAGGAATTTGATGCATTAACTCTTGTTAATTTCTATATTTTCAGAAGGCAACCATATTGTTTCCTCAGTATAAAAAAGCTAGTGTTGCTGTCTGGAAATTAAGGATTGCTGTTAACTAGGGCCAGCGTGACTGGATGGGATAACTGATGCAATTGCATTTCACTGGCTGGAAAGCTTGACATGCCTCACTGATGTATATTGTGTTTCAACTCAAATCTTCACGTTATCACTAATAGTATAATAGTGAAGGGCATGCTGCTGAAAGGAGGAAAAATGGAAATGTGAGACTATCTTGCTCCAGTTTGTGACAGAATGAGGTTGGCTTAGTGTGCAAAAACACAGGTTATCCATTGAAACCTGAAACAGAGACTGTAGATATTTAAGAAAATGTATAAATTATACACAACGGCTGGGGGAGGTGGTTTTGGTGTTGAACAAATAGAATCTAATTACATTTAAAAAAAAAATTCGGCAATACAAAGCTATGACCTGCCTCTAAATAGCTTCTGACCATAGATGCTCCTTTGCCAGGGTGCCCTTACAATGCTAGACACTACTATTCCCTTTCACCAGTGTAAGCATCTTCAATTCAAAGGTCAAAAACCCAGAGCTGGAAGTCATTTTTCAGTGATATGAGAATTATTGTAAAAGTATTAGTTATTGGATGTGAATGATATACTCAGAAGTGATAAATTGTAGCGGGTGTGAGTTAGGGAAATTTAAAAATTCTGCATAGTAATTGTAGAAAATCCACAGTGCTAGTAATAAATACACCTAGAAAATATTCCCCAACTGAGAATATGTCTGTGCTGCACAATAAACCGAATTCTGTTGACCCAGGCTTGTGAACTCAGTATTTCCTGGACATGAGTGTTCATGGTGCGTCATAAACCTGGGTTTGTAATTGGTGGATCTGAGCTTTACAGCTGTGCTACCACATCCATGAGGCCCTACACAGACCTTCTGACTGGGGTCTGCCACTTGAACTGCATCCACACTGACAGAGCTTGGACCTGTGTCTCTGTGGGATTCTGACTTTGACTCTCTCCTGGACTATGGTCTTAAGACCCTAGTGCTTCCTGACCCAAATCAAACATTTTAGTGGATGGAAGTGGGCTTGGGCTCAAACCTGACTCAGAGCCTGGGTTTAGTGTTCATGTAGACATACCATAAGGTGCATAGGACGTTAGAGAATCATATTTTGTTCCTTTACGGCTCAGTCCAACATTCACTGTAGTCAATAGAAAAAGTCCAGTTGATTTTAATGGGGGGTTGAACCCTTAGGCTATGTCTACACTTGTTAATTGAAGTCGACTTGGTGTGTCTACACTTAAAATTAAAGTCGACTTAAAGGGGAACTTACAAAGTCGACCTAGAGTGTCCACACTGGATGCTCTAGGTCGACTTTGTGGGGCTAGGGGGACCTTGGGCAGGTCCACAGTGGCAGGGGAGACCCCTTGTGTACAATGGGGCAAAGGGGGACAGGGGCCCTGGCAGGGCATGTGGGCAGGGTGTGATGCTGTCTGGATTTAGGGAAGCATTTATGATATTATTTTCTATGGATATCTCATATATGCTATAATCCATAGGAACTACGTCATGTTTAGTATCAATAGAAAGGTAGTAATTTGCTGGGAATGATTATATAGTTTATGTCTAGGAATTGTATTTATATTAGAATTTAGTTAGGAATTTGGTGTTGTATCTATACTTTAACTTGTGTCATTCTGGAGAAATGCCCCAGACAGGGAGCTGTCAACAACCATTGTGTCCTTAATGGCTCATGAGGTTTCTCCCTTTGGCCCTTTGTAACTGGGAGCTTCCTTAACATTACAACTATTGTCTCCTTAATGTTAAGGAAGCTCCCACCTACAATGGGCGAAAGGGAGAAACCTGATGAGCCATTAAGGACACAATGGTTGTTGACAGCCTCCTGTGTAGGGCATTTCTCCAGAATGATACAGGTTAAAGTATAGATATAACACCAAATTCCTAACTTAACTAACTTCTAATATAAATACAATTCCTAGACATAAACTATATAATAATTCCCAGCAAATTACTACCTTTCTATTGATACCAAACATGACATAGTTCCTATGAATTATAGCATATATGAGATATCCATAGAAAATAATATCATAAATGCTTCCCTAAATCCAGACAGCATCACACAGGGCTCTGCCCTACCCTTTGTGGGGCATGCCAGTCTCTCCCTGTGCCCCCCCCCCCGACAGGGAGGGCATTGGTGTAGTCCTGGGGTAGCCCTAAGTTGACTTAGGGCTACCCCACGTCTACACTGGCTTAATTCGACTAAAAAGTCGAATTAAGCCTGAAGTCTAATTATATTTAGGTTTAATAAAGTGAACTTAATTTTTATTAAGTCGACTTAAGCAAGCTGCTTAAGTCGACTTAAGCAAACTGTAGTGTAGACAGAGGGTAAATTAAGTCGACTTAAGCAGCTTACATTGACTTAATTTACAAATGTAGACACACCCTTAGGAAGGAATACTATTTTTTTTTTGGTACATCCCCTGCTGGGGAGGAAGCTGAGGACTGAACAGTGTTGAAAAATGAGTGCCAGGTAGACTACATCCCTGGGCATGCTGCTCATCAGGCCTTCCTGAATTCTAAAGCTATCCCATATGTACTCATCAACCTACAGAGCTGTGATATAATTCCTAGACACTCGAATATTCAGGACAAGAATCAGAGTTCGTTGTGAATATGGACTCTTTCCTTTCCACTTAGGGCTTTAAAAGACCCACAGAGCTGGTTTAAAGTTAAGCTGCAGTTTTGGGGATGTGCCTTGAATTCTTTGTAATACTAATGACTTATGATTGTGGCTACTCAATGCAATGTACAGTCATCCTAGAGACATGCACCCTTCTTTACTCCTTGCAACCTTTGGCTGTAGTGCCTCTCTAATGTTAAGTTTGGAAGGAGATAGGATTCCGTTCCAGTTTGTGAGCTTCACCTACTGCAGAGGAAATTTAGGAACAACACCACATGAAATTATAGTGACGAATAAAGCGATTGGCCTGATTGTTAATTGGTTAATCAAATTAAAAGTTAAAAAGTTCTGCCCCTGAGAACGAGGGAAGGGGATCTGTTTTGTATATACTCTGTTCCTTGTATCCATGTAGTCTGTTCCCTAAAGGTGTAAGAGGGAAAAAGGTTCACCCTTTATTGATGGGTCTTTTCCTTCCGCTTCTAATTTATTAAAAAGAAAGGCCAGTGCAAAATAACCAAATTTAAGCACTATTTTGATTCTCAAATACTCTGAGGGGCAATTGTCCTTTCTGATCCTTTCTATGGCACTCAATTAAATAAAATGGCTGCCCTGTGCATGGACTTCTTTTCCCCAGCCCACTCTTAGTATAAATGCTGAAGGGTTATCCATAAAGTTTATAGAACCTATATAGGAATCAACTGTAAAGAACAAAACCCTTTTATGGGTTACATAGGGAATAACCCTACTTTTCAGGGAGGGAGAACTTCATTGATCCTTTTTATGGATTCAGATGTTCCTTGAGGGCATTCTGGTAAATGCTCCTTTTTTGAAAGGTGTGTGAAGCAAGCATGTTGCAGCTTGTGACAGCATGAGGTCTGCCCACTGTGCAAAACATAGGGTATCCATTCAAACCTGAAATAGAAAATGCTGATATTTCAGAAAATGTATAATTTATACACAAAAGCTGGAAAAAAAATTGCAATGTTTCCAGTATCTAAGTAGAATCTAATTACACTTAAAAAAAAAAATTGGCAGCACAAAAGTACCCAGCTGTGACTTGCCTGTGACTCATTTTTGTAACACAAAGGATGCTTTCATTCACAAGGCAATATATTTAGGGATTGTCCAGGTCAAAACACATTGCTGAGTTGTATTAAGAGGTTTATTTGCAATTTTTTGTCATATGCATCTTTCTCTTCAGCAGAGGACATAGCCAAACCACTAAAAATGGTGTAATTTAGTATGTTCATTATACTAGGTAACTCCTTTATAGAATGGTGCTTCACCGTGCTCTGCTTTAATTGCTTTAAAAATATGAACTAAATAATAGGTTCAAGATGAAGAATTTGTTCATTGATTGTTGGAGTTATTTTGCATCAAACATTCTTTTTCAATTTCTGTTTGTAGCAGGAATGGAAAACAATATAATCTGCCCAGGTATTGATCTAGACCTTGACCCTGAATTCTGATCCACACAAGCAAATCCTACATCTTTGCAGAGTCCCAATGAGTCCCAATGGGCTCTGCTTGCAGAATTGGTACCATAGAAGATTAATTACATCTGCCTTTTACCTTGAAAAAATCTGAGTACAATATTGTTCCTTTATTTAAATATCTAAAAGTGAAGTTTTGTGTTGGAAATTGGTTATATATACCAATATAGAGTAAAGTTCATTGTTAATCCACAGAACACATGTAGCAACAGGCAGTGAAGTCTTTCAAATATTTAATGTGCCTCAGATGAGATCAGGAAGGCCAATCGGTAGAGCTGAGAGAACAGCTCAGCCTCTAGGAAAATGTATCCATGTATTCTAACAATTACAATGGTGGATGTAATACAGGGGTTTGTCTCCTAAGAAATGGACAGAGACCACCAACTCACTTAGGTTAAGGCCATATAGCCATCTGATTGCAGATGACAGAAGTGACTAGTGGTCTCTGGGAGTAAAGATCAACGAGCTGGGTATATAGGTTAAGTTCTCTTTGATCTTTCTGGTTAAGGGTAGGAGATCAGGGAAAGACAGATGCATCCAGAGGTTAATATCTGGCTGCGCATATGGAGTTACCAGGAGGCTGTTGGCTTTCTTGACCATGAGATGCTGTTCCAGGAACCAGGGTAGCTGAGGGAGATGGGGTCTGCCTGTCAAGGAAGGGGAACAGTATCTGTGATTACAGACTGGCTAGCCTAGCGACGAGGGCTTTAAGCAAGGTTCAACAGGGGAAACAAAAGCCCACAAGTAAGTAAGAAATATAAAGACCTGGATAAATGGCTGGAATCTGGGGGAGCATGGGCTGTTATACCAGGGGCAAAGAAGAGAGAAAAATAAACACAGAGGAGAAATTAAATCAGTATCTTGGATGTCTATATTAATGGAAAGAATTATAGGGAAAAACATAACTAGAAATGCTAGTGAATAAACACAATAATGACATAGTTGGTATCACAGAGACTTTGTAGGAAAATACATGACCAGAATATTGGTATAGAAGGATACAACTTACTCAGGAATGACAGGCAGGGAAAAAAGAGGAGTTGCTTTATTTATCAAATATATATACACTAGGACTAAGGTTGAGATGGAAATAGGAGACAGTTGTTACAGTTCTCAGGAGGGAAAGGGTTTTAAAGAAAAGGTTACTGTCTTGGTAAGGGTCTACTATAACTCCTCTAATGAAGAAAAAGAGGTGAAAGAGGTTTTTATTAAACAACTAACAAAATCCTCCAAAGCACTGGACTTGGTAGTGTGGTGATGGGGACTCAATGCCAGGATATCTGTTGGCAAATTAATGGAGCGGGGCACAGTCCAAGAAGTTCTTGGAATGCACTGGAAATATTTTATTATTATTATTTCAGAAGGTGGAGAAAGCAATAGGGTGGAGGCAGTTCTAGATTTGATTTTGACAAATTGGAAGAACTAGTTCAGAATTTGAAAGTGGAAAGCAGCTTGGTTGAAAGTGATCATGGAATGATAGAGTTGTTAGAAGGGAAAACAGTAGAATGAATACAATGGATTTCAAATCGGTAGACCTTGGCAAACTCAGGGAGATAGTGGGTAAGATCCCATGGGAAACAAATTAAAGGGGAAAAGCAGTTTGACAGAGTTGGCAGTTTTTCAGAGAGACATTCCTAAGAGCACAAAAGCAAACTATCTCTTTGTGTAGGAAAGATAGGTAGTGCAGCACGAGACCACCTTGGCTTAATGAGAAGATCTTCAATGATCTGAAACAAAGAGGAGTCCTAAAAAAAAGTCAAAACTAGGTCAAATTACAGAGTATTAATATAAAAAACTCACAAGTGTCTAGAGACAAAATTAAAAAGCCAAGAAACACAATAATATAAATTAACTAGAGACATAAAAGATAACAAGAATACATTCTACAGATGCATTAGAAGCAGGAGGAAGACCAAGAACAGGATAGGTGTGTTGCTCAATGAAATTTCCAAAGGGGTAGCCGTGTTAGTCTGTTGTACAGCAAAAAACAACGAGAGTCCTGTGGCACCTTATAGACTAACAGATTTCCTTTGGCATAAGCTTTCGTGGGCTATAACCCACTTGGTCAGATGCATGAAGTGGAAATCACAGTTGAGAGGTACATATACACCTGCCAGGATGGAGGAGGGCAGTGTAGGCAAAGTCAGTTCAGAGAGCAGATGGGGCCTATTCACACCTGTTGACAAATGTGTGAACAGAACAATCACTTTTTGTAGTGTGATAACCATTCCAAGTCCCTATTCAGGCCCAGTCTGATTGTGTCAAGCTTGCAAATCAGCTCCAGCTCTGCAGTTTCATGCTGAAGTCTGTTTTTTGTAGTTTCTTTGTTGAAGTATGGCAACTTTCAGATCAGCTACTGCGTGTCCATGGAGGTTGAAGTGTTCTCCTACAGATTTATGGATGTTGCCATTTTTATGTCGGATTTGTGTCCGTTTATCCTTTTGCGTAAGGACAGTCCAGTTTGGCCGATGTACATGGCAGAGGGACATTGCTGGCACATGATAGCATAAACCAGATTAGTGGATGTTCAGGTGAATGAGCCCCTGATGGTGTGGCTGATGTGGTTGGGACCTGTGATGGTATCACTGGAGTCGATGTGCGGGCAGAGTTGGCACCGGGGTTTGTTGCAAGGATACATTCCTGGATTGGTGTTCTTGTTGTATGGTTGTTGGTGAGTATTTGCTTCAGGTTGTGGGGCTGTCGGTGACCAAGGATAGGCCGTCCTCCCAGGGCTTGAGAGAGTGTGGGATCATCTTCTAGAATAGGTTGTAAATCTTTGATGATGTGTTGGAGAGATTTTAGCTGGGGACTGTAGGTTATAACCAGTGGTGTTCTGTTGTTTTCTAGGTAGGTCTGTCCTGTAATAAGCGGCTCCTGGGTACCCGTCTGGCATGTGAATAGGCCCCATCTGCTCTCTGAACTGACTTTGCCTACACTTGCCCTCCTCCATCCTGGCATGTGTATATATACTTCTCCTCTGTGATTTCCACTTCATGCATCTGACAAAGTGGGTTATAGTCCACGAAAGCTTATGCCGAAGAAAATCTGTTAGTCTATAAGGTGCCACAAGACTCTCATTGTTTTTTACTCAATGAAGGAGGAAAAGACAAATCAGAAAATGTAGAAAAGGCTGAAGTGCTAAATGCCTCTTTTTGTTTTATTTTTCACCAAAAAGTTTAGTAGAGATTGGCCTTCTAGCATAATGAATGTCGGTGAAAATGAGGTAGGGTCTGAGGCTAAAATAGGGCAAGAAAAAGTTTAAAAATTGCATAAATAAGTTAGATGACCTGGGTCTGATGAAATACATGCTAGACTACTCAAGAAGCTGACTGAACAGATGACTGTGCTATTAGCAATGATCTTTGGAACAGCTTAAGTGGACTTTATAAAAGCCCAGTGTGAACATAAAGTAAGTTAGGTCGACTTAAGTTGACCTAACTTCTAAGTGTAGACTCACCCAAAGGGAAAATCAAGGGGAATCCTGTGGGGATCAGTCCTGGTTCCAGTCCTGTTCAATATCTTCATAAATGTTTTGGATAATAGCACAGAGAGTACACTTATAAAGTTTGTGGGTGATACCAAGCGGGAACTGGTCACATGGGCTTTGGAGCGTAGGCTAAAAGTTCAAAATGATCTGGACAAGTCAGAGAACCTGTCTGAAGTAAATCAGATGAAATTCAATAAGGACAAATGCAAAATACTGCACTTATGAAGGAACAATCAATAGAACACATAGAAATTGGAAAATGACTTCTTATGAAGGAGTACTGAAGAAAGGGATTTCAGGATTATTCTGGATCACGAGGTAAATATGAGTCAACAGTGTAACATTGTTAGGGAAAAATCAAACATTCTGGGATGTGTTAGCAGCAGAGTTGTGAGAAGGAAGTGAGAAATAATTCTTCTGTTCTAGTCCATGCTTATTAGGCCTCAACTGGAGTATTTTGTCCAATTTTGGGTGCCACATGTCAGGAAAGAAGTGGACAAATTGAATGAAGTTCAGAGGAAAATGATTAAAGGCCTAGAAAATATGCTGTATGAGGAAAATTGGAAAAACTAGCTTTGTTTAATCCAGAGAAGAGAAGATCTCAAGTATATAAAAGGCTGTTAGAAGGAGGAGAGAGAAAAAATGTTTGCCTTAACCTTTGAGGATAGGACAAGCAGCAATGGACTTAAATTGCAGCAAGGGGCATTTTGGTTGGATATTAGGGAAAAACTTCCTCTAGTTAAGCACTAGAGTAAATTGACTTGGGAGGTTCTGGAATCTTCATCATTGGAGGTTTTTAAGAATACGTTAGACAAACACTTGTCAGGAATGGCCTAGTTATTACATAGCCCTGAGTTGAGTACAGGAGATAGGACTAGATGACCTACTGAAGTCCCTTCCAGTCATCCACTTGTATGACTCTATGGCTTTGAGTCAGTGGGCTGGACTTGAGCCAATGACCTAGAGATGAAAAGCTACATATCATTACCAATAGTCCCATTCAATTTATCCTCTTCTTTACTTAAAATATATACCCTTTTGAGCTGAATCATCTGTTCTCCAAGAGCACCTTTGGGAAAAAAATAGAAGCGGCAGAAGTACTTACACAGTGTTACCAGTGCTAAATAATAGGGACAAAAATATATCTAAAAATAGTCTGACAAAACAGAAAAATAAATGGATGGCCATAAAGGGATGCGGGGGGAGTATAATACATTTCACAGTCATTTTCATGCCAAGAATTTGGAAAAGGAATCACTTTTAATTTATTTATAACTTTTTTGAAAAATGTGTTAGAAAAATTTTAAGGTTTTTCTTTATTTTGTTTTTCAGTTATTCACTTTTTCTTATATCTCAATTTTCCCACTCCCCTCATTTTTTTTTCCAATTTTGCCATGAGAAAAGTGACATTAAATGAGGACGAAGAAAGCAGGAGAATGGAGGAAAAAGTAATAGTATAAAGAAAAAGACAATTGGATTTTGAATTTTTGGTTTCAGAAAAGGCAATATTTCAAGAACTTTATTAATTGTAGAAATATGTTTTGGTACCCTGTATATTTACTCTATATTTTACAGGAGCTGCTGTGTTCTACCTGCTAGATTCAGCCCCCGGATATTGCAACCTCAGGAGAGCTATATATTGTGTGTGTGTGTGTGTGGGGGGGGGGGTGTTTTGTTTTGCTTTTTTAAAAAGATGACAGTGGGGAATTCACAATCCCCAATCACATTTTTTTATATAAAAACATATTTTTTGTCACCCCCTAGAAAATGCATTAAAGAAAAAAAGGAACTTTGTGAAAATGTTGCAAAAATTTTTAGCTCAACTATTTAGTCCAAATATACACAGAAGTCTGAGGTCTGAAAATCAGGTCAACCCAGATACATCACTCAGAGTCATGAAAAATGTACACCCTTGTGAGACAATGTTAAGTCAATGCAAGCATCATTATAGACAGCTCTGGTCAAAAGAAGAATTATTCTGGTTATTTAGCTATCCCCTCTTAGAGGCTATGTCTATACTTGTAACTTTAAGTCGACTTAGTGTGTCTACACTTAAAAGTAAAGTCGATTTAAAGGGGAACTTAGAAAGTCGACCTAGAGCATCCACACTGGATGCCTAGGTCGACTTCTAGGGGCTTAGGGGGACCTAGGGGAGGACAACGAGGGGCAGGGGGGCATCCCTTGCCCAATGCCAGTGGGCTCAGCCTTTGCCCCATTGTACATAGGTACAATGGGGCAAAGTGGGACAAGGACCCTGGCATGGCATAGGGGCAGGGTGGGCAGGGCTCTGCCCTGCCCTGTGGGAGGGGGCATGCCAGGCTCCCTCTGTGCCCCCCCCCGGCAGGGAGGGCATTGGTGGAGCCCTGGGGTAGCCCTAAGTTGACTTAGCGCTATTCCACATCTACACTGGCTTAAGTCGACTCTAGGGAGTCGACTTAAGCCTTAGGTCTAACTGAAAGGTGGTGTTATAAAGTCAACTTAATTTTAATTAAGTCGACTTTATTTTCCTTAAGTCGACTTAAGCAAGCTACTTAAGTCGATTTAAGGAAAGATAGTGTAGATGCAGGGTAAATTAAGTCAACTTAAGCAAGCTTAAGTCGACTTATTTACCAGTGTAGACGCAGCCAGAGAGTTTGTTACAGCTGTGCAGTTGCAGCAGAAGCTGTTCGCTTGTATTGTTTCTGGTATATGCATTTGGCTTTCAAAATGTAGAATGACATACATGCCATTTTTCTAGTTATTTTTATTTTCTGTTTATAGATTCATAAATTTTAATGTCAGAAGGGATGAATATGATCATCTAGTCTGATCTCCTGCACAATACAGGTTACAGAATCTCCTTCCCACTCCTGTTATAGACACCTAACCTATGATTGAGTCACTGATGTCCCGAAATCACAGTTTAAAGACTTCAAGGTACAGAGAAACCACCAGGAAGTGGCCCATGCTTCATGCGATAGGGGAAGGCAAAAAGCTGCTGATATGCCCTGGAGAAAAAATTTCCTCCTCACCTCAGATATGGCAATCAGCTAAACCCTGAGCATATGGACAAGACTCACCAGCAAGACAACTCCCCCTCCCCCAAAATTCTCTGCACCAACTCAGAACCCACCCCATCTAACATTGGTATATTTACCCCTAGCAGTCAAAGATCAGTTAATTGCCAAATTAGGCAGTCCCATCCTACCATCCCCTCCATAAATTTATCCAGCTCTGTTTTGAAGCCAGCTAGTTTTTTTTTTTCCCCCATTGCTTTCCTCAGAAGGCTAGTCACTCCTCTGAGGGTTAGATGTTTAGTCTTGTATAGGTTTTTATACTGCTTTTATTACACTGAAGAGTCAATAAGAATAATTGGAATTAACTGTTTTAAAACTGATTTACCATAATACACACATGATAACATTTAAAGCAGTTTGTGTCAGGGGCTATCTTCAAGTGTGTGCATTCAGCACCCAGCACTTGGGGGGTGGGAGTAAACTTGCCTATGACAAAATGCTACAAAACACTTGACGGCAGCTGATGTACTGTAATGGACGTTTTGCAGTTCATAAATGTCTCACTTCCATTGTGTTTTTCCAATCTATTGAACATAGGCATCTGTTGTTTCTTGCCTTAAACTTAGACTTAAGCTCTTTTAGGCTCGAAACATCCTTTTTTTTTGTGGTCTGTATAGTGCCTATCCCAGTGGTGCTGTGCGTGCTGCTGCATTACAAATAAATAATATTGTTTATATAAATATGAAATGCTGTGCATGTTTTAATGAAGTATATATATTTACATTGCCTTCACCAGCTCAATTTTTTTTCCAGAGTGAATTAATACTGAAAATCAGTTTGTAGATGGTTCCAATTAAGATTATTAAGTGCAGACATAAAACATCAACACTGAAAGTGAGTTATTACAATAACTCTAATGATATAGGTAGGAAGGTGCTTAGAAAAAAAGTCCTATTATGTCTTGAAGTTTCATGAAGTCTAATTATTTATTAATTCAAAGTCCCAGGTTTTTTTTCCTGGACCCCAATTTAGCAAAACACTTCAACGTATTTGTCTTTCATCACTTAAGTCTCATTGATGTAAATGGCACTTAAACAGATGTTGAAGTGCTTTTGCTGATTTAATACAGTGGAAGCCATAGCCACTGCTTCAAAAACAGTTCAGTAAGAAAACAAAAAGACATTTTGTATGAGTAACTGGATGCAGTTTATAAGGAATGCAATTGTTGTGTTGAGTGATACATGTCTGATTAGTTACAAGTATAGATGTACTTTTTTTTTTAAGTTGAACACATTAAGTTGTACCTAGATTGAGTTCCAGTGTCCTTACGTACCTTTCTTCCAACAGCCATGTCTTTCCTACATGTAAATGATCAGTTGACTTATAGGGTAAAAATATTAAATAAATAGGTTTCTTGAAGCATTCCTAGAAGAAGTGGCACTTAAGGAGAGATGTACATGATGAGCTGAGAGTGACTTTGTGAACCATCTCAGGAAGGGTGTTTCATGTATAAGTTCGGTGGAAAGTGTGGAAATGGCGATAGGGATCCAAATTTTGTATCAAATCTATTCACAGCTGTATCCCTCTGCAAATGGACTTCTTGCTGCTGAGGACCTGCAACCTGAAACTTAAATAAGCCAATAGAAGCATGTTTTTAAACAAAGTAGGAGAAACCATTTCTTCTCAGGTGGTTGTGTGACATCAGGAGACTCAGATGAGGAACTAAAGAAGAGGGTAGGTTAAGTGACTTGCCAGCTGTCACACAGGAAATCTGTGGGAGTTCTGGGTGTTGAAACTAGGTCTTATAAATTCTAGTTCAGGACCATCTCCAGTAGTCTATCTTTCCTACTCCAAATGTTTTTATAATCTCTCAATTGCCGTGTGTTTTGTTACTGATTTTTGGAATATAAACAGTTAATTCCCCAGTTTAAAAGCTTTTCTGTTCATCTATATTTTAACATTGCCTTAAAACTGACTCAAAAAGTTTTAATGAAGGTATGAAATACTTGGCAGTTAAATCCAACATATGCTATAGCACCTGTTAATTTTAACTGTTCATTTTAAGCTGTTAACTTTATTGTTGGCATTTAGTTCAATTCACAGTGTGAATCTTAGTTTGAGGGAAGTATATTTAACATCCCTTTACTTAATATTTTGCATTTCTGCTATTTTTTTAAGCATTGTAAGTGAGGATGTTGAAAAGCACTGTTACAACCAAAAAATGAAAGTGAACAATTCAAGATTTATCCTGAATTTTCCTAGGAAAGCTTCGATAAGCTCTCTTCCCTGGAGCCTTCCATTGGCCTCCCTCCATTTGAATTTGATTTAAACTAGTCTTATTTTAATGCTTAGATTCTGCTAACATGAATATCTTAAATTTTTAGCAATAGATATCTAATTAAATTAAACAATATAAACCTTTCTACACCTCGTAAAGCAGCAAGGAAAATGATGTCACTGTGTTTATAACGATGATCTGGATGGTATTCTACATCAGCATTTTACAGTTCCAGTATTGTTATGTTCAATATAATTGAAGGAGTGAAACAGTATGGCTGAACAGTGTTCAGATACAATGGCTTCAGTGTATATAGTGACTTTGTCCACTGCATTTGGTAGAATGGTCCTATCGTGAATATTTTTATCCATGTATAAGATTCTAATGCATTTACTTTGATTTAATTACATTTTACTGCATCAGAATTTGTACCCATGTAACGAAACTCTAAAATTACATATATAATTCATTAGTTATAAACTAATTATGTGATAGAATTGTCCTACTTGCCCTCAACAAAATAAATTGTGTAAGCAGTGGCGCCAAGTCTGACCTCTTACTGTTCACCTTTTCACCCTGGGTGCATGTTCAATGGGCTATTTCAGCAGTGAGGGGAAAAATCCTGGCTTTTGCTTCCCGTGCCCCCACTACAAAGACACTAGGGAATGAGGCAGAGCAGACAACTTTCAATTGCTTGGTTCAAACCACAGAACTCTGAGTAAGATAGCCATAGAGGCAAGGGTCTAAGAAGGCAGAAGTGGGAAAGTGGGGTGTGCAAGATACTTCATGAGGGATAAGGAGAAAAGAAAGGGGAGAAAGAAGCTGAGTGATATAATAAAGTGATTCTTGTATGGCTGATGGGGGGAAAGTAGTAAATAATTGCCCCTCTTCTCTGGGCAGAAAGTTTCCTTGGCTATGTCTACACTTGCAAAAATTAGTTCGGATTAGTTAGTTTGAACTAACTAATTCAAAGTAATTTTAGTTAGTTCGAATTAGCTTAATTCAAACTAGCATGGCCACACTGGAAAGTTAGTTTGAATTAGCGATCCCCATTCATTTCGATGGCCGGTTTATTCGAACTAAGAAATTAGTTCGAATTAACACGGCCACATTGGTTAATTTGAACTAGTTAGAATTAACCCCTTACTTCTAAAGCCCTATTCGAATGTATTAGTTCAAATTCAGGAAGCCCTTAATTCAAACTAACTAAAGCCTAGTGTAGCCATGGCTTTAGTTAGTTCAAATTAAGCCTCCTTAATTCAAACTAACTTGCCAGTGTAGACATAGCCCTTGATTGTTTTTTATGATATTTATCTTTTATTATGGGCAATAAACCATGTTCTCTGAAAGTGTATTTCCCCCTCATGGGTTATCTTGCTTTTATTATTAGACGACCTTTATATTAACTTCACTTTGTCCGTCTGTCTGTCTGTATGTATTCTCTGTGCTTTCTCACCGTTCTCCAGCAGATGATGTAATGTTTATAGGTTTTAATGACAACCTGTGCCCAGCACAAAAACTGCCAGGTATCTGTTCCTGTGGTACAGGGATTAGGGGAGGAGCCTGGGAACCCACTAGTCACTGGTTTGAATGCCCCCTGGGTTTGAAAATCTGCTGTTCATGGGTTTTGATTTGTTTGCAAAAGGTCAGCTGGCCAGTGTAGCATGTACAGTAGCCACCCAACCTTTTGCCAAAAAATGCATTCACGGTGCTTAAAATGCCTTGTACAAGAAGTCTGACCAATCTGAATTACTCCTGTACTTGTTTTGTCCCTTTTAGTGCATTGGTTTTAAGGTCATCTGTTGTAAAAAATTGTTTTTTTATATTATTTTTTCCCCTTTATAGAAGAGGGTGTGTGTGTGTGTGTTTCAAATTTCCAGCTCTAGAAATTTTTACATTATTGTGGTGACTGTTATTGCCGTTGTTAGCTCTGGCTGAGGATTCTAAGAGATCTCAGCACCCAAATTCAGAGCCAAATTTCCATAAGAGTACAGAGCATATTTTAGTCATCAAAATAAGTGGCCAGATGTGGAGTGCTGGGCTTCTTTGAAAATTGGGTCCCAATTGTTAGCACTGAGCCTTTTGGAAATTCTGGTGCTATATATAGATGCACTTTGAGGACAAAGACAAATATTAACAAATGAAACCTTTGTACAGCCTAAATTCCAATAATGCACAAAACTCCTCTGATAAATGAGGGTTTCTTCTTTTTAAACAACCACCGTTCCAATCTGATGCTAGTTTTCACAAATCATAGTTCTCAGATATCATTGGTAATGAAGTCTGTCGTTTAAGTTTGGCAGCTGTGATTGCCATGCAAATCTGAGCCACTAATTAGATTGATTGTCTATTTAATGCCTGCTGATTAGCTTATGGAAACCCTCTGTATTCCTGACTTCATGATAAAATAGACCCAAATTCATGATTGCTGATTGATGCACAGAAAATCTGATTAATGCCCTGAATAGACAAGTAATGATTCTGTCAACTTTCCAAGGATGTAGATATTGGGCAATAAACCATATTCTCTGAAAGTGTACTTCCCCCTCATGGCATGTCTTGCTTTTATTATTAGACGACCTTTATATTAACTTTGCTTTGTCTGTCTGTCTGTCTGTCTGTATTCCCTATATTTACCATTGACTATTAAATATTTACAGGGGTTTTGGTTAATTAAAATGTGCATGGTGCCTCTCTGAGCTATAAATGGGCGAAAGATTAGATTTGGGTCTTCATAGCAACATCCAGGGGCCTAATTGGTCACCTTGGGTCTGGAATAAGACTAAGACATCCAATAACTATGTAAAAGACAAGTTTCCTCATTTCCAGTAACTGCCAAAGATGTTCATTGTAAACACCATTCAGCAGTTGGGTGATTAATGCTAAAAAATAGCTTATTCTCTGAGTGTTTTTAGAACTATTTTGCACAGAGAGTTCAAAGAAAAAAATATAATCTGTCCAATGATCCTCACAGACTTTACTGTTACTGGCTTGGATGGATTATACTGCTATAGACGTACAGGTGGATGATATTCAGAACTGTGTAAACCCTTGACTTTACACCTTGTTTATCTACCTATGAAATGTCAGATGAGGTTTAATTATCCTAGAGAAACAATGATGTGGTCCAGTGGAGGTGGTCTGGTCCAGTGGATGCAAAATTGCACATTAAGAGGCTTGGAATATTTATTTGTATTCCATTTATACCTAGGATCCACAATCAAGTGTCCAGGTCCCTTGGGATAGGCCCTGGATAGACAGGTTATCAAGACAGACCCTGTCCCTGGCAACTTATAGTCTGTATCAATCTGTTGCACAGAATAGATAAACAAACTGGGTAGAGTTTGGGAGGATGAGATTGTATTAAAACAATTGACTTCTGCTGACAAGGAATGGGCTTGAGCAGACATATTCTAGTTCTGATGGAGCTTGAAGATTAAAAATGAAGTATCACTTTGGAGGCAAACAGAGTGGAAGGAGATAGCCACCCCAACGACAATTCCATCCAAGATACTTACTTGGATGGCTAGTCCCTCCCACTGCTTGTGCTACTGCAGCTACAATTCTATTTTTAGTATGCTAGATCAATCAGATCTAGCACAAATATGTCATCTTAAACTGGAATTTACACCTTCAGCTAAAAGTAGAGAAATAATTTAAGACTGCTGCTTTTTGGTTTATAGAAAAACAATTTACTAAAATATATTTGCTTTATATTTTTATGGCATACAGCTGTTATTACAGTATATTGAAAAGCATACTGGCTTGACTTTAGTGTCTTTTTTGTTGACTTTATTATATTCATTTTTAAAAAAAACACATTAACCTCCCGAAATTAAATAGAAGTACCAAGTCTATCTGATGTGTTATGGTAATGGATAAACAATTGTATGCAAATGAATTCAGATGCATAAGGTCATAGAATGGGAACAGTGTAACCTCTGGAATAAATCCATTGCAATAATCTTTTTTTATAGCAAAATACATTTCAAGTCATGGTTGGCCTTTATACACTTTATAGTGTATTTGGCAGGACTAGCAAGTGAAACAAAAATGTTGATGTTTAGATTTTGTTACAACAAAGAACCAGTTATGTGAAAACCCAAGGTACTTTATAAAGGTTGATTACGTACATTGATTGATGATTGGCTTCAGAATAATTTTCTTTCCCTAGATGAGAAAAAAAGTGATGGTATTGACCCTGATTATTCAATCAAAATGGTAATGCAACAGAAAGCATGGTGGCCTGTAGTTTCAACAAGCCAAGAGAGAATTTAAATTATGCATAGATTGTCTCTAATATGTGCTTATGAATAAAATTGATTGACATTACTCCGCCCCCATCTCCCCTGCCAGTGCACAAGGGTATACATGCTCTTGTCTTATTACAGCTGAACAAGGAATTCTGATTTTGGAAGTTATTTTTACTTTATATTTCACTGGAACGATAATTATTTCTATTCTTTATTTGATAATATGCCATTTACTGTAAAAAGGACAAGCTGATTGAATGTAATCTATGATTGGAATGCTGCATCTCCTATACTTAATACAAATAAAATTGTTTATTCAAAATATATATCTTGAGTTTTCCATATTATGCAGATCACTGCACAGATTATTTTAAACTGTCAGTGTGCTCCTTTTCTTCTCTACATTCATCACTACTGCTGCTACCTAGAGACAAGTTAGCATATCGGAAAACCCTATCCTTCAAGAAGCAGAAGTTGTCAACTTTCCGGCAAGGAGGGTAAAACAGCCCTGTAATTAGGACAGGAAGTAGAATAGACAAGTTTAGAAAATGGATTGGAATGTAGCAGGAGTTACCATAGTCACTAACTATTAGCCAATGACCAAATTCTAGCTTTGATGCATGACTGAGGGATAACTGTAACTGATTATACTGTCTTCTTTGTTCCACTGAAATACATGGACCCTGAACTTGAATGAGCTACTCTTTTATCTTAGCAGCCAGGCACTCCAGGAAAGGGTAGAATTAAATTGATGGGCGCTATGGGAAATCTTGCATGATGAGTCTGTGCTTGTTTTCAGGATAAAGGGAGAACTTCAGTTGCAGGTTGTTGTTGCACTATCATTAAGTTTATCTTTTGAGGATTCAATAAGCAAAGATAAAAGCTGTTCTGGGGTCATCCTGACTTTTGTACTCCCTGGCGGCCTATAGATAAGTGAGAACTTTATGTAAGGAAGTACCTGAATTCCAATAGGCAGGTCAGCTAACAGGAGCAGAGAAAAGTCCACCACAGACAAAACAGCTTGAAACAACCAGAGATGAAAACAAAACATTTTACCCTACTTGATTTGACTAGCAGTAACTATTAACTAGATTCAGTTTAAAATTTCTGAGAACAATTTTTCATCAGAAAATTCTGATTTCTCAAGCAAAAAGGTTTGTGGCAATATATTTATTGAATTTAATTTTCATAGGAATATTAGAAATGTTTTGATGTCATTTCCTTTTAACATTTAGTTTTTAGAGTATAATTTGTAGTATAAAACTAGAGTTGAAACAAAGTTGAAAGGAAATTTCCAACCATCTCAAAACAAACCATTCTGATCTTATTGAAACGTAATGTTTCGAAAAAATCCAGGTTTTTTTTAATATAATTTTCCAGCCATTTCTTCTATAATATTAATGATGCAAAAATGTGTGCGTTGTGGGTGGTGAGAGCCATGGATCATCTTGTGTCAATAGAATGTAAGGATTAATTAAACTGTTAAATTGAAAGTTCAAGTTATCATTGAAGTACAATATTGTTTCACAGACCTCTGCTCCAGGGGAAACTAACACAGAGTGGCAGAGCTAGATACAAAGTGGAACAGACTGTTTATCATAAGCGGTTAATATATTTTGATGGACCATTCAAGGTGAAGTAGCCTGTTAACACTACTCTAGTCATAGGGAGGAAATGAAGGAGGAAAGAAGCTGTGTGTGTTTTTGGGAGGGGGAGGGTTGTTATTTGTGAGTTATATATTGTTTCAATAAGCCATAAATTCAGAATCCTTCTTCAGTCCATGATTTGTTCTGTCCAGCAAAGTTATGAATTTAAGCTCCCAGGTATTTTTGAAACTGTTCTGCAAGTTTCCTTTGAGGATGAGGACTGATATGTCAGATATAGAGTAACCACTTTGTGAAAAGTGTTCATCCACAGATGATGAGGCTTTTTTCTTTCTTATTTTCTTATGTGAGTTCATTCAAGAGCATTATGATAGTCTGGTTTTACTCACATAGTTGCAGTTGGGACATTGGTGTACTGAATGAGGGACAGTACACCACGTGATAGGAATGTATCGGATTCATGGATCTTTGAAAGATATGCTGTGGTTGTCATTGTAGTAGTAAAAATAGGTCTGCAGGTTTTGCATCAGTTGTTCTAGAAGAGCCTGGTGCCATTTCAGTTGGTGTGTTCTGATGTGCAGGGAATTTGCCTCTGATGATAAGCTTGGAGAGGTTGGGAGTTTGTTTGAAAGTCAGATAATGGGGTTCAGGAATGATAGGGTCCCCAGTGAGTATGAGTTGTAGTTGTTTGATGATTCCCTATATGGTTTCCAGTACAAGGCAGTAGGTGCCAACTAGGGATATATTGTTGAACGGTTTTTCCTGTATTGAAAACCCTGTATTCTCTCAGGGTATTGGAGTTGTCCATTCCATGATATGATCTACTCCTCTGGTGGAATGTCCTTGTCTGATGAGAGCATGGTTGAGAGTATCTAAGGTGCATATCCTGAACTTTCTCCACAGAGCATATTCTGTGGTATCTGAGCACCTAGATTCAGATAATCCATTCCAGTATTTCACCACCCTCCTAGTGAAAAAGTTTTTCCTAATATCCAATGTAGACCTTCCTCACTGCAACTTGAGATCATTGCTACTTATTTTATCATCTCTTATCTCTGAGAACAGCCTAGCTCATCCTCCCTAAAACCTCTTTTCAGATAGTTGAAGAATGCTATCAAATCCCTTTTCATCCTTCTCTTCTACAGACTAAATTAGCTCAGTTCCTTCAGCCTTACTTCATAAATCATGTGCTCCAGCCCCCTAATCATGTTTGTTGCCCCCACCAGACTCTTTCCAATTGGTCTATATTCTTTCTGTATGGGAGGGCTCCAAATTGAAAACAATACTCCTAATATGGTCTCCCCATTGCCAAATAGAGGGGCATAAGCATTTCCCTCAATCTGCTGGTAATGCTTCTACTAATGCAGTTCAATATTCTATTAACCGTCTTGGCAACAAGGTCACATTGTTGACTCATACACAACTTCTTGTCCACTGTAATCCTCAGATCCTTTTCTGCAGAACTGCTGATTAGCCAGTTGGTACCCAGTCTGTAGCAGTGAATGGGATTTCCTAAATGCAGGACTCTGCACTTATCTTTGCTGAACCTCATCAGATTTCTTTTAGCCCAACCCTCCAATTTCTCTAGATTACTCTGTATCCTATCCCTACCCTTCAGCGAATCTATCACTCCCTCCAACTTAGTGTCATCTGCAAACTTGTTGAGGGTGAAATGCATCCTGTCATCCAGATCATTCATGAAGATGTTGAACAAAATCAGCCCTAGAGCAGACCCCTGGGCACTCTCCTTGATAACACATGTCAACTGGATATCGACCCATTGAGTACTATCTGTTGAGACTGATGATCTAGCTAACTTTCTATCCAACTGATAATCTATTCATCCAACGCATATTTCTTTAACTTGTTAGCAAGAAGACTGCATAAAAAAATCAAGGCATGTCATGTCCATTGCTTTCTTCTTATCCACAGAGTCAGTCATCTCATCATAGAGGGCAATCAGGTTGGACAGGAATGATTTGACCTTGGTGCATCCATGCTGACTGTTCCAGATCACCTTCCTCTTCTCCAAGTGCTTCAAAATGGATTCTTTGAGGTCTTTCTCCATGATTTTCCAGGAACTGAAGTGAGAAAGACTAATCTGAAGTTCCCCATATCCTCCTCCTTTGCTTTTTAAAACATGAGCATTATATTTGCCTTTTTCCTATATCAGGGACCTCCCCCTGATCAACACAACTTCGCAGACTCATTTACCATTATCTCTGAAATCTTATCAGTCACTTCTCTCAGCAATCTAGGATGCATTGCATCTAACCCCAAGGACATATTCATGTCCAGCTTCTAAATAGATTCTATGTAGATTAATAAAATCTATCTCTAACGTTCAGATGAACACTTTTTCTTCCAAGGAGTAGACATATTTTTGCATTTCTGCTTTGGCTTATTATTTTGTGTTAAATTCTATTATAGCAGCACATAAAAGTATCAGTCAATGATTAGGGCTCCATTGTATTAGACATCATACAAGCAACTGACACACTGTGTGATGAGATTTTTTTGAAATCCTTGCCCCTGATTATATTTAGTAGTAGCTAAAATCTTGAATGTTTCCCCTCACTTATAGGCGTTAAGCACATCTGAAAATGTAGTGAAACTTTCATGTGGGCTTGAATGTACTTAATTGCCCTTCTCCAGAACCTTAAAAGAAATAAACCCCAACTCCTATGGAGAAGCAGTTGGAGACCCAGGATTCAGTCTTCAAAGAACTCTTAGCAAAGATTATTCAGAGTTACCCTCCCCACAACTGAGTGCTAATGAAAACAAAAGTAATGAGCTTTATTAAGTATTAATTTTATAAATCTTATGATAAAAGAAACAAAATAATAACCACTATATATTTGTAACATGATGTGGCTATTTTGTAAACCCACATTCACCATTTCACAGCTTTCCTTTCCACAACACATATACAACAAAAACAAAATTAACTTAAATAGAGCAGTCCCTGCAGGAGTAGTGTGAGAGGAAACTTAAGAGTTCCCAAGTTTAAAATTCACCTGAGTCTCAGTTATAGTCTCTGTTCACCAAGTCTAAAGGCTTGCGTTGAAAGAAGCAGCTATCCTCTTCTTTCTTAGCAGGAATCTTCAGCAGAAATCCATACAGACTTTTCTTCCTCTGCTGGAAGCAGTACCATCCAGTCAGCTTACTGATTAATCAGCATTCAGTCACATATACATATGAAGAAACTCTGCTGCCAAATGTTCCAGAGTAGGGGGAAAGCATCTTGTTGTCTATTCCTAGCTCAGGTTCTCCCCATTCACACTAAGCATATGGGCTCTTTTCAGTGCAACTGCCTTGGCTGCTGTTTTCATGGCATTTCAGCCAGCAGCAGCAGGGAACCTTGTGGAGTATGGTCAAAGCTACCACACCCAATTTCCAGAAGCTCCTGGTTGTAGGCAGCTAAATCTGCCTGAGAATAGTGACCCAGTCCCAATATGTCTCTTTAAGAGACATTCTTCACTAGGCGCGTAGAGTTATACTAGCACAACAGTGCAGAATTTTTTTCAGTCCAAAACAATTTGCTGAAATACGGTCCAATGCATAAAACATTTTGATTGCCTTGAGTCTGCCTTTTTGTATGGGGGGGAGGAGGGGGAACCCACTATGATGTATAGACAACCAGCTAACCTTCCTTCAGATCAGACATGTGGGTGGTCATGCTTCCTGGGAATTACATGCTGTGAAGAAGTCAACCTGACAGTGCACAATCCAAGTGAACCATGGTGGCCTTTGCCAATCTCCACTGATGTACATGCAGGGTCCATTTCATATAGAGCAAACACACTAAGCCACAAAATCTTATTAAATTGTCATTTTAAGTGGAGAAAAGTTGTGTTATGATTTGCCAGAATAATCATATACTTCATCTCAATTAATGACAAGATAATAGGAACACTTTGTTTTGTGCACTTAAGCGTTTGTTTTTAGTTTTTATGCCATCTAAGTCATAGACAGTTTGATGGAGTAGGCAGGATGGCTGATACAGTGCATGATGTACCATCATACGAGGCTGTTCACAATGTCTAATCACACATCAAGGGACTCAAGGCAGAATGTTAGGAGGCAAAAATATTGCATGGCAAATTAGGTATCTATGTCTGATGCTTTTTTATTGAAAGAACAGCTGTTGACAATAACCAATCTCCCTGCCCACCAAACTGAGTATTAAGGGGGGGGGGGGGAGGGGAAGCCAAGCAAAAGCAGAAGCTAGTCTTACTATTTTTGAGTTGGGTGATGAGGAGTAGGAGTCTTGGACATTCTTTCATTTTCTGCAAGGAGCACATGGAATGGAAATAAATTAGTCTAGTCAAAAGTAGCACATGCTGGTTTAAATCATTGATGAAAATGAATGGTTGCATGTGGAGCATCATATGGTAATTCTGTAAAAGCAATTCCAATGAAAGCTAATATAATCTAAGTATCTTAAATAAAAGTGTCCAACATTTTACCCATTTATTGTTTTTTTCCAAGCTGTGTGTTTCTATATGAATAATTATTTATTTGTGAAGTGCCAACAAGCTCAGTGTTATAAAACACAAATATAAACACCAGGCCTGACTCCCAGCTGCCTTATCTTGCAAAATAATTGACACCTGGACAAACTGAGTAATACTCTATTACTAATCTGGTATCATTTTGCAATCAATTTGCACAAGTGTAAATGACTGCTCTGGTTTTGAAAGGGGGGGCTATTGGGTTCAACAACGAAGAATATGTTAATGAACCATGTGTTCACTGTTAAAACATGAGACAGTTGAATGTGATCTGGGATATCATTTGAAATTATCCCAGCTTTACTCCCATTGTAAGAATGACCATTAAGAACATTTTAAATCTTTATTATAAAAGACAGAAAAAAGAAAAAAACAGTTAAAGCATTTGGAATTCAAAGTATGAGAAGCTTTCGTTTTAACATCTTATTCCTTTTCTTTAGCTTCAAAGAGTTTTTTGAAGAGGAAACTCATGTTTGACAGTCTTTGTGAAGAGTTAGCAATAGCTCTGAGTTGTGTGTTGCCTCACTTTCCCCCCAATCCATATATGAAAACCGTGAATCTGAATTAAGTTGTGCTTTCAACACCAGTTAGCTTGTCTGAGAGGGTGTGTGCATTAGTATCCAGATTTTTATTGCAGTCGGCATGCAAGCCACCCACTTTGATGTGAGGACACTCATGCTGATAGTCCTCTGCTGCCTTCCTACAATTCACTCCAGTTCCCAAAAGGACAAACAGGTTCTCCCACAGTCTGTTTGGAACAAATTGGAATGGATCAGTTTATCGCAGCACAAAGAACCCTGGTATTTGCCCCCAGCAAGCAATGTGGTGGTGATAAAGAAGCCATCAGGCAAATTACAAATTTAAATATACCCAAAGCCACTAAACTGAGCATAGGAAAGATTCTGTTACTCACAACTGATGACATCCTGCCAGAACTTTCCGAAGCCAGAATCTTTATTATCTGTGATGTGAGAAACGGGTTCTGTCACATAAACCTAAATAAGAATTCAGTATGCTGACAACCTTTGCATCACCATTTGGTAGCTACAGATGGTTGTACATGTTGATGGGCATAAGGCCAGCACCAGAAATGTTCCAGAGAAGACTCTCACAATCACGGGAAGAAGTACATGATGTAAAAAATATTGTAGCTGATATCCTCATTGTAGGTGAAGAGAGGAATGAGAGACAGGAGCTAAATGAGACAGTGGCAGAAAACTATAAGCTTTTCTACAGTAAAACAGGGACAAGAACATAACACAAAATCCAGAAATAATGCAACTCAGCCACTGTGAGGTGACATTTATTGCATGTTTGCTCACGGGAGAGAGACTAAAAGCAGATCTCAACAAGATCAAGACAGTCAGAAACTTTCCAGCTCCACTGGCTGTGAAAGGTATATGCAACATCATAGGAATGATAAACATTCTGTCCAAGTTCTGTCCATATCTGGCTGCAGAAGCAGGAGCCATATGTTAACTCACAAAGCAGGAAGTTGAGTGGGACTGGGCTAATCCCCAACAGTAAGCATTTGAGACACATTGGAACAAATGATAATGGATGTACCTGTCCTGCAGTACTACCAGCCCAGAAAGCCACTGACAATCCAGTGTAATGTTTCAGAGGAAGGATCAGGTACAGTTCTTTTTCGGAAGCAGATGGCCACTTATGCTAGCAGGGCCCAGTCAGACACTGAATTGAAGTATGTCCAAATAGAAAAAGAACGTATGGTGTGTATTGGGGAGTGAAGTGACTCTGTGAGTAAACATGTGCCCATCTCATAATAATACAGTTGGACCACACCTTCCTGTAGACAACCATGGCAAAGCCCCTTCTCAGTGCCAGAGAGATGGCAGCATATGTTGATGTACCTCCAGCACTATTAGGTAGAAATAGAGATTAAATATTAGCCAGGACAATTGCTGGTGTTAGTTGATATTCTAAGCATCAGAAAGTGAAGGAGACTAGGATGTGGTGTTGCACATTAATGAATTCAATGTTCCAGACAGAATGGATGCCTACCTACAGGTAGTCAAGAGCATAGAATTAACAGGGTGCCCAGCAGACAAAGTCAAGTACCACTAGGAAGAGAACCATATTTTCAAATTGAAGATGAGCAGTGTGCAGTATGGAATCATATTCTGAGGATAGAGGGATGTTTTCTTCACCTTATTTTGTGAGAATGTCGTACAAAAAATGCATGCTTCACATCAGGGCATTGACAGCTGTCCTCAGAGGTTAAAGTTTAACTCATTCCACTTCAACTGCATTTAATTTCACACACGGTGCACAAAGCAAGACTCATGGGTGTCACATGGGTGTCCTGGGTCACATAGGTCTCATGGGTGGAAATATCTTGCCCAGCTCAGCAGTGTCTAACTAGACAGAAGGAAAAACCAAAGAGATGGGAAAGAGCAGAAATATGGTGACAAAGGAAGATGACACATGGAAGAAGAGATGACTATAGAAACTCAAGTCTCCCATTTCAAGCATTGTGCAAGTGTTGGTAGAAGTGATGTCATCTGGTTCCTGTGAACTCTCTCTCTCTCCCTTTCCTCTTATCTAGTCAAGATGTCTTTCAGGATGATGAAGACCCAGTGATGAGATGTTTCTGGTGTGACCTATGTCTAAAAAGGGGTAGAAAGCTCATTGCATTAAAATCAAAACAGATTTTGGTTATTACAGCTACACGCATGTTCTCTCATTTATAGAATCTTTCATTTCATTGTTATACCAACCCCCTGCTATTAACTCTGGAACCTCAAAGATCTCCTATCAAAGTTCTCTTAATGTAAAGAATCTAGTTTGTGTCTATTTCTCTAACTTTTGCTCTCATTCATAAACATTATATCACAGGTTAAGCTGCAGTTTTCTTACCTTAGACTCTTGAAGACTTGTCTTCTCTTCTAACAGTCAGTTTAAATTAGTACACCCAAATTACTCCCACTAGAGCTAGCCCCACCCTAGTTGGTGTGAGAGCAAATTGAGATTACCAGACTGCAAAACAACACTCAAGCTGTGCACAGTCATCAGATTAGCATATGAAGAGTTGTAACATGAGTTGTTGAATCTCCAGTGAATTACTAGCTCCAGCAATAGAAGCACTCCAGCTTTCTCTTTCCTTTCCACCCTCAACCATGAGTTAATGGCTAAAGCTTAATGCACCACCTAACTTTATCTAGAAATATGTGTGCTGACGGTAGTAGGGTTAGAAGCAAAACTCAAATTATACCTCAAGCTATTAATGAGGTGGAGACAAGCCCTGAGTGTACAATACAAGATGCATTGCAAGAAGTGGAGGACTACAGCCATATTCTGAAGAATTTGCAATCTGAAAGACAACGATCAAACAGAACACACAACAGCAGGTCCAGATGAAGGTAATTTATTTTTCATTTATTATTATTATTTATTTATTTATTTATTGTAGGAGGGCTTGTGGCAGCGTTATTGTAATATGAGGTAGTATTTGGAGGTATTACAGATGCAGTGAGGCTCTAGCAGGGTTTCAAATTAGGAATTTGCCTATTGTAATAAGATGGGGGAGCTTGTTCTGAATAGCACTAAAAGAAGGACAAAGTGAGCAGTAAGGCTGGCATTCTGGCAGACCAGCGGCAAAATGAAATGTGATGGGGGAAGAAGGTTACTCGGTGTTTTGAAGGGGAGAACTAAAATCTCAAATTTGGTTTTATTAGAAGCTGGGGAGCTAATGGTGGGATTTGACCAGGGCTGTGCTACATCTAAATTGCTGGATTAGAGCTGTTGGATTTTGGATGGACCCAAGAGGAGTAAATGGGAAAGAGGTAGGCCAGAGAGAATAAGGTTACACTTGTCAAGTTGAGAGATAATCAAGGCATGGTTAGTTTGACAATCAGGGTCCAGATATCCCAGGGCAGAACCAGGGGGGTAGAAGTACCAAAGACTAAGCAATTAATTCAATGTATTGCATTCAATGTTATTGTGTATCAAAACCTATAGAGTAACATGATTTATGAAAGCTTGTGAGTTTCTAAATGTAATAAACATTGTGAGAGAAGTGAACAGACTGTGGCTGTGAATTTGTGTAATGTGGATATAGAAAACTGGGTGGTAGGCTTTTAGGCTGGGTGGGGATTCTTACCAAACAGATGAGAGAGGCTCCCAGCACCTAGTGTTGAACAATCCAGGAAGAGACAAATGACGGGCTATTAGAATTAATGAAAAAACAGTAAAACATCTATGTTTGAATCCTCCTCCGACTCCAATAACCCTGTCATCATGCCAGAAAAGTGTATATTGGAGTGGAAGTTTTAAAAAGGAGGCCTGAAATTGAGGTTTTCATCTAGAAACTGAGAGACAGCCTCTCAATGGGCAGCCATCAATGAAATGCCAGAACCCCCTATAGTTAGGGGTATCCTTGGAAACTGCAATAGGCAGCCTGCATTAGAATATGGATTTTCATTAATATACAGTTTGTGAGGCCTGAAAATATGTCTTTATGTTTATCCATCTAACTTGTATGTGTTTGTTTCCTTTACTATGTTTTCTAATTTGTGGACTTTAAAAAAAAAATTGTTTACAGTTTACCCCCACACAATTCTCTGGTGTGCAAGCTATGTGGAATGTTGACAGGTTCCAGAAGGGTAACCGTGTTAGTCTAGTTCAGCAAACCAAACAAAGGGTGCGTCTACACTTATAAATTAAGTTGACTTTAGCAGGCTTGAATCGACTTAATTTAATCCACGTCTACACTGGGCTTTCCTTAATTCAACTTAAACTACTCCTTAAATCGAATTAAGGAAAAACTGGTTCGAATTAATAACACCTCGTTATAATTCGAACTAGTATCTAAGTCGACTTTTTTAAATGGCAGGGGGACAAGAGAGCACATCCCACTGTGGCTCCCTTGTCCTGGGGAGCCCCTGCTCCCTTCTCCCCAGACTCGTGGCTTCCCTGCCAAGGGAGCCGCAGTCCTGGGGAGAAGGACTCCCCAGCCAGGGCTCCAGCGGGAGGGGATCCCCCCACTGGAACCCTGGCTGGAGAGCCTAGGAGGCGGGTGGCTAGTCCCTGCAGAGCCAACTGCATGCTAGCTGACTCTGCAGGGAGCGAGAAGCGACCAGTGGCTTCTTGGTCCCGGGACAGCCAGCCTTGCAGGCTCTCACCGGGACTCAGCTGGCTCTCACCGGGACAAGCTCTCAGTGGCTTCCTGGTGTGGGGAGAGCCAGCCCTGCAAGGCTGGCTCTCCCTCCACCTATCAAGTCAACTTAGAGTGTCTAGTGTAGACTCTCTTAGTCAACTTAATAGGAGCACTTTAAGTCGACTTAAGATTCCTCTGTGGACTCTCTAAGTTAACTTAATAAGGTCTACTTAAAGTCGACTTAGTGAAGTTGACTTAGTAAAGTTGACCTAAATTCCTAAGTGTAGACATAGCCAAGGAGTCCTGTGTCACTTTTAAAGACTAACAAATTTATTTATCATGTGAGCTTTCATAGGAAAAATCCTACTTCATTAGATGCTTGAAAATGGAAAGCTTAGTTTCGGAGGAAAAAAATAAATCCAGTTAAGTGTAACAGGTTCAGAACAGACTATCAGCGAATCAAACAAGTTGTTTAGATTCAGACAGTGTGGAACAACATATAAGAAGGTTGGGCGTTTGAGAGAGGTGAAAATCACTCTTTATAATAAGAAAGCCAGCCCATATCTCTATTTAAACCCAAGTTAATGTCATGAAATTTATATATGAATTTTAACTCTGTAGTTTCTCTTTGAAGCTTTGATTTAGAATTAACCTGTTTAAGTACTACAATTGAGATGTCTCTCAGAGAGTGAGCAGGGAGATTGGAGTATTCTCCTATTTTCACACACACAATTAAAATATATATACGAGAGAGAGAGAGATTAGGTGTCAGTAGAAGACACTCAAGAATATATTGAATAATTTCAAGGTTTTGTAGGATCAATAAAATTTGTTGTGCATAGCAACTGACTTCTTACACACAGCTCTTACCTAAAGAGGTGAATATTTCATCCCTTGTAGAGAAAAATGCAAGCTAACTTGCTGACAGACTAAATGTGTGAAAAGGAGAGAGAGGACATGAATGACTCCAGGTTCCGAGCCTTGGTCATATTCTGGCTTTTCTTTCATGGGTCCCACTGACTCCAGATGAAAGCTGCACAACTGTGTCTGGAACCTGCCTATGGTTCATAGTTTGCCCATCCCAATGAAGTTGAATTTGAGTTTCAACTTGTCGGATTATGTTACAGAGGGTATCCAAGATTCTATTATATTCTTATTAGCTGTCTAAAACCTAATGTTTTCTATAGTGATCAGTTACTTAATAAGACCCCTCAATGCACATATTCTCTGTCAGGAGTTAGGAGACTGGAAGATAATTTGACAGTTCTCATTGTCCAGGAGTTGTATTTTTAAGTTACCCAAATGTACAAAAAAACCTTTTTGAACATCAACTGGAATAGGATTTTTTTCTGGTTATGTCATTTATGTCCTCTTAGTAATTACACTCCATTTATTTGGGTCAATCGAACTAACATTAGGCTTTGAAGTGAAATGAATAATAATAAATTCACCTTCAATAGTTACCAGATTATTCTGACTATATAAAATTACAATGCTATTGTGTTAGTTTATGGCCCTATCCAATAGACTTGTAGCTCAATTTCCTCACTGCTATCTCTTTAATATTATATACTTTATCTCTTCACTTCACAGAGATCAAAATGGGCCATTCACAGTGTAGTCCATTATGTCAAACTTATCTCTCCTTGAAATGGAGAGCAAAAATTAGAGCTATGCGAAAGATTTTCAGTTAAACCTGAAAACACAGAATCTCCTTTTGTTTGGTTTCTCCGGATTAGAAACCCAGCAAAGATTATCTGGCCAAATCCACATGCTTCTGTCATTTAATATTGTAGTCCTGTTCAAAAGTATTCTGCCTATTGTAAAGCAGTTGGACTAGATAAAATAACCTGTATACATGTAAACTAACATCAATTTAGCAGAAAAGTATCCCATTCCTGGAATCCAAGTCTATATGATTATTTAAAAACAATGACAGTATTAATATTATTGAAATAAACTCTGATTAAATAGTTTTATCAGATGTACATTTGTTTGCTATATTCAGAGTATTGTTTAGCGTATTAGAGATACATGGTGGGGGAGGTACTACTTTTTGTTTTAATTGGGCCAATTTATATCAGTGAAAGAGGGAAGCTTTCAAACACAAAATTGTTCTTCATGTCAGAAGTAAAGTTCTGTGTAAACTCAAAAGTTTGTCTGTTTCACCAGCAGAAATTAGTCCAATAAAAAATATTACCTCACCTACCTGTGTCTCTAATATCCTGGAACCAATATGGCTACAACAGCACTGCAAACTGAACAGAATATTATCTTCTCTTTGGAAATAAGTAAAAAATTAGGGAAAGACTCAATTTCTTACTTTAATGTATTAATTTTTACTCAAGTTTTTTCTTGAGATGGTTCAAAGAGGAATAATCTGGATCAAGATTAAATTTAATCTTTGGATTATTTCAGATTTGATTTTTTGGGGGGTGAATTCAGTGGCATCGGACTCTCCCACAAATAGATTGATTTATGAAAATATGATAACATTAGCTGTTTGTATATGATTTTGGGCCATTTTGAAACCAGAACCAGGTAATTCCAGACCCCTTCTGAAATATGCTTGTAGCTAGAAGTATAGAGGCTGGTTTTATTTGGTGATCTGAATCAATATACCACTCATAATCCGAAGGGCTTCAGATAAGCGGTTCTGAATTAAACTCATCTCTTTTGTTTTGACCATTCACTTACAAACACTGGAATCTCAATACTCAATAAGATAGATTTACTCCAAACATCTCACTGAAATCTCTGGGGATGATAGTCACAAATGGAATGTTAGCAGTGATAAGTATTATTTCCCTTGTAAGAAATGCTATAGTAAACTTTGGCTATGTCTACACTTGTTAATTTAAGTCAACTTTAAGTCTTTCTTTCCTGATACAATCTCACACAGACTAGAGATACCAAGAGCTCTGGGTTGGCAGAACGCTGGGTAACTACCATTCCTGTGCAAAGGTGTGTTTAGCCTTAGGTGTGTGCTGTTTCAGAAAGAAAATTCCCTTCTTACTCTGATGTAACTAACTGTATTCTTTGGTTCAAGACAGAGGGTGCATCTATACTTATAAGTTAGGTGGACTTAATGAGGCTTAAATTGACCTAACTTACTCCCTGTCCACATTGGGCTTTTATTAAGGGAGCCTCAGCTTCCCTCGACCTATCCAGTCAACTTAGAGAGTCTAGTGTAGACTTTCTAAGTCAACTTAATAAGGTCACCTTTAAATTGACTTAAGAGTCTTGTGTAGACTCTCAAGTCGTCCTAATAAAGTCGACTTAACTTTCTGAGTGTAGACATAGCCAGAAAGCCTAAGATCATCTACCAATTAAGACCCCGATCCTGCATATTGCTTTGTGTGTATTACAACTGATTTCATGACATTACACTATATTTATACAGAGCTCCTAGGAAGTCATGGGCTCTGCTTGAAGCAGTTTGCAGGACTGGAATGCAAGGCATGTGTTACACTGCTGCAGCACTCGTAAGTTAACCAAAACATCTTTGCAACCAACATTTCTATAAGAACTTATGATAATTCCCCACTGGAACAAATCTGTTATAAAGTATTCAAGAGGCTTTAGGGATCAATGTGATAAAATGCTCAACAGATAATTGTCAAAACTTATGGTTCAATTGCTTCTTGGAAAGCATCCTAGCAGATTCTAATGTTCTCTCTCACATTTATCTGTTATGCTGTCTAATCATATGTTACTGGCAAAGAAAGTGTCACCCTTAATACTTAAAGAACTTCATGTTCTCTCAAACCCTTCAAAGAACAGGTCTAGTACCATTTTTCACAAGCTTTTCCGGTTTCCCCAAACTCCTTGAACCATTTATCTTTTATTGGACTAAACCTTTTGATTTTTAGCCCCTACAAATAAAAGACTGAACATGTTAGCAACAAAGAGGGTTATATTCGTATCATTCATAGCAGCAATAATATTATTTTTCTGTGCGATTTTATTGCAAATGCCTTACTTTTGAGATGCACATTATCTAAAGTATCTTGCCATGATAACTATAAAAAAAATAACAATAATTAATAATGTGGGTCTAAAATAAGACTGGCATCTCATTATGCTAGGCATTGCAGGAACACAAGAGATACTCCCTGCTTCAGAGATTTATAATCTAAAAAAAGTTGGATAAAGGTTGGGGAAAAGGAAGCCCCATTGTCCTCATTTTACAAATGGGGAACTGAGCCATGGAGAAATTCATAGAATCATAGAAGATTAGGTTTGGAAGCAACTTCAGAAGATTATCTAGTCCAACACCCTGCTTAAAGCAGGACAAACCCCAACTAAATAATCTCAGCCAGGGCTTTGCCAAGCCTTGCCTTAAAATCTTCTAAAGACGTAGATTCTACCACCTTCCTAGTTAACCCATTCCAGTGCTTCATTTCCCTCCGGATTAAAAAGTTTTTCCTAATATCATTATTGCTACTTCTGTCATCTGCTACCACTGAAAACAGCCTAGCTACATCCTCCAGGGAACCCCCTTTTACGTAGTTGAAGGCGGCTATCAAATCCCCTTGCCCCTTTCTCTTCTGCAGTCTAAACAAGCAAAGTTCCCTCAGCCTCTTCTCATAATTCATGTGCTCCAGCCCCCTCAACATTTTTTGTTGCCCTACGCTGGACTCTCCAATTTGTCTACATCCTTTCTGTAGCAGAGGTTGGGGTGGAGGTGGGTGAGAGACTCCAAATACGGCCTCACCAGTGCTGAATAGATGGGAATAATCATTTCTCTCAATCTGCTGGCAACGCTCCTACTAATACAAAAGTAAAATTGACCTTTTACTCAGATTATTAAATTTACATATTGTGATGGGTGTCTATAAACCCCATTCAGAATTTAGGCAGGGAAGGGAGGGAGCCTTTCCTACCTACAAATAAGCCGATTGGCCAGTACCATAAAGTGGTGAAATACTGACATATCCAGTAAAGAGATGGCTAAGCAAGGAACAACCTGAAACAAGGAAAAGCCAAGAAGCCCTGGGGACTCAGATGCCAAAGGGAATCTGTGACGCATATAGAAAATGGACATTGAAAAATATATAACACAAGCCCAGCAAACTCAATAACTTCAGAGAGATCATTAATGTATACATCTATGATAAGCGAAATTCTGGATCTTGGGTATGAGGACACAAGTGAGAATTCTTATGATTTAGGTAACAGACAATAAGTGATGAATTTTCAGATTATTAATTGCTTCTGAAATTCATATTTTATTTTTTATTAATCTTTTCTCTATATTTTGATAAGTCATTAGATATTTTTGTGCTTCAAAGAACAGATGAGGGTACATGGATCTTTTCTTTGGGAAAATCATCTACATTAGTATGTAGGAGAGTGCAGGAGTGAGGAGGATTCAAGTAGGTGTGGAAGTGAATTAAAATGGAAAGGTAGTGTTGATTGGCAAATAAATATGGTAGAACTGAGGGAGGTGAAAATAAATGTATATGAAAGAAGTAGGGAAGAATGAAAGTAACATAAGATAGACCAGTGATTTTCAAACTTTTTCCTCAGAACCCAGTTGAAAAAAATCATTTATGCCCATGACCCAACAATTACATCTTTGAGCAATTCATTCCAGTCTTTTGGTGGCAACAAATGGGAGCACCATGATCCAATACCTGAGACCCTGTACTGAGTTCCTGATCCATGATTTAAGAACCACTGAGACAGACAAGAGAAGGGTGGGAGGGAATGGAAAGAAAAAACAAATTGAAGTTAGGTGGTGTTTAGATATTTGCATTTACTTTAATCTTTATCTTGTAGCATGAAGGACACTGGCTACTGTGTATTTTTATCACTCTCATCTGCTGGATGATGTGCTCTGGTGTGTGATCCTCATCTTGCTCCATGATGATGGCATAAAAAGACCTAATGCTATGATATAATATAGAAATCCTGTTTTTTATCTCCAGTGATAGAAGACTGGGCTTCTATAGAAGATGGGCTTGTTTCTGCCCTAGTGATGTCTGAGATGCCTGTGCCAATTTCAAAATAATAATACTAAACAGTGAAATTCATGCATCCTAATCACTATTTGTTTAATATGTTTTTAGCGCTAATTCAGTTTTGTTCCTGCAAAGGTCCTTCTACCTGAGACTTCTACACAACCTGGAGTTATATAAATATCTATCTTGGATGCCTGGAAGATGGAATTGTATTGGTCCCCAAACTGGTCGTCATAAAGGCATAAATCAAAAGTGTTGCATCCTATTGAAACAGCAGAGAGCTCAGCCTTCCTGCATTTTTCTGTCTGATGTGGTTTTCAAAAGAAAGCTCAAGGTCAAGAAGAGACAATGAAGTAATTAGCAGATTGCCAGGCAATATCATATTCCATCAACACACACCATTTGAGAAGGAACAGTGCTCTCCCTGTTAAATCATCAACCAAAGTTATTTATATTTTCTCTGAATTGAGTATGAAAAGGGCAGAAAACTTCAGAGTATATATCTGATGATCATATTACCAAATGAGTGCCCTCTTATTCAGAGGTTTGTAAACACCTATCTTTGCATACAGTTGAGAAGATATTTAGCATCCTGATTCTTGAATATAGCATGAAGAGCAAGTGCTATATGCAAATGTTGGAGAGCATGGGTCAAAGTTTGATCCTTCATGGAACTCCTAGCACGTGAACAGGACCAGGGGGAAAATGACTGTGTTTAAAAATTAATAGCACACTGACAAGTATGATTTAAAACTACCCAAATCTAAATCAGTCAGCCCTACTAAAATCTTCACATACTTAAGAGGCAGCCCATAGCCTAAGGTGTTAAAAAAGTGCTGTGAGGATTGAGAACTTACTTTGCATTTTGCTCACACAACAGTTTTGTCCTTGTGTTAAGAATAAGTAAGTGATTTTGCTGCCCTTGTGTCTTTTACTTAACCTCTATTAGCACTGCATATAGTAAAAAGTTAATGTGTTAAATAAACATTAGTCCTTTGAAAAACAAATTAGATGTCAAATAGTATGTAAAGACCTAGCTGAGCTCTTCCTTCCTGAACATATTCGGTACAGATGCCTCCTTTTTTCTGACTGAGAAGTATTTGCTGAATCTTTGTTAATTATTTGTAAGTATTCATCAAACTAATAGACCAACCATTTTCAGATCCCTGGATTGTTTGTAATGTGCTTGCTTCCTCTACTCCAGTTCTCGAAATTTTGAAAATATTTCAGACTGTGACAACTCCCCTCCCGAAATGTGATGACACCTACATGCCATGCCATCCTTACAGCATGCTTGGGGGACAGACAGCTCACAACCCTTCCCCCCCCCCGCATAATAACCTCTCTACCACCCCAAGGAGTCATGACCGCCATTTTGAGAACCCCTACTCTACTCATTATTTGAAGTGTGTTTAAGTCACATGATATTGATTCTGCTTCTGAATGGATAAATATTTATAAACTGGAGAACGTGTGGTAAATAACAAACGATGTGGTTTTGTATGTTTGCTTATTGGAGTTAAGTGAAGATGAATTTCTTTTTTTTTTCTTGCTGAAATGAAAAACAAACACACAAAAAAGAATTGTCTAGGTCAAATAAAATATTTTGAATGTTGATACAAAATTATAGACAGCCCCCCAACCTTAAACAGATACTCACCAGCAACTACAGACCAAAAGAGAAACAGTAAGGAAGGCACATATCACTGCAACAAATCCCGCTGCCAACGCTGCCCACATATCAACACTAATGACACCATCATTGGACCTATCCAAACCAGCTACTCTGTTAGGGGCTCATTCACCTGCTCATCCACCAATGTGATATATTCAGTTGTGTGCCAACAATGCCCCTCCACTTTATACCTAAACAATCTCTTAGCAAAAGAATAAATGGACAGAAATCTGGCATCAGAACTGGCAACGTTCCAAAACCAATAGGGGATCACTTCAATCTCCCTGATAAAGCCATGAAAGACATCTGTCATCATTCTTAAACAGAATTCTAAATCAAAGCTTCAAAGAGAAACCACAGAGTTAGAATTCATATGCAAATTTGACACCATCAACTTGGGTTTGAATAGAGACATGAACTAGCTACTTTCCTATCTTCAAAGCGTCTGACGAAGTGGGATTTTCTCCCACGAAAGCTCATGCGATTAATAAATCTGTTAGTCTTTAAAAGCGCCACAAGACTCTGTTGTCTTTCTAGAATAGACTAACACGGCTACCCCTTTGGAATTTCATTACAAACACTAGTCTTTAAAAGTGCCACAGGACTCCTTTGTTTCTCATTAAGCAATGATTCTCACCACTCTCAACCTCACTACTTTCTGATATGTTGTTCCTCTCTGTTTGAATCTATACAACTAGTTTGATTTGCTGAAGTAATCTGACCTGATGCAGCGAAATGTAATCAAAGGATTTAGCTTTCCTTCCCATACTGTAAGTTTTCCATTTTCTAGCATCTGACGAAGTAGGACCTCACCAATGAAAACTCATGTTAAAAGTAAATTTGTTAAGTCTTTAAGGCTGCGTCTACACTGGTAAATTAAGTCGACTTAAGCTTGGCTTAAGTCGATTTAATATGCCCTGCATCTACGCTACACTTTGCTTAAGTCGACTTAAGCAGCTTGCTTAAGTCGACTTAAGGAAAATAAAGTCGACTTTATTAAACCTGCTTTTTACTTGACCTAAGGCTTAATTCAACTTTCTAAAGTCGAATTAAACCAGTGTAGCCCTGGGGTAGCCCTAAGTCGACTTAGGGCTACCCCAGGACTACACCAATGCCCTACCTGCCAGGGGGGGTCACAGGGGGAGCCTGGCATGCCCCCCAAAGGGCAGGGCATGTGGGTACAGTGTGACACTGTCTGGATTTAGGGAGACAACAGAGTCCTGTGGCACTTTTAAAGACTAACAGATTTATTTATCGCATGAGCTTTCGTGGGAGAAAATCCCACTTCGTCAGACGTTTTCAAAGCATCTGACGAAGTGGGATTTTCTCCCATGAAAGCTCATGCGATAAATAAATCTGTTAGTCTTTAAAAGTGCCACAGGACTCTGTTGTCTTTCTACAATAGACTAACACGGCTACCCCTTTGGAATTTGGATTTAGGGAAGCATTTATGATATTATTTTCTATGGATATCTCATAAATGCTCTATAATCCATAGGAACTATGTCATGTTTGGTATCAATAGAAAGGGGGGGGCACCCCTGTGTACAATGGGGCAAAGGGGGACAGGGACCCTGGCAGACACTGTCTGGATTTAGGGAAATATTTATGATATTATTTTCTATGGATATCTCATAAATGCTATAATCCATAGGAACTATGTCATGTTTGGTATCAATAGAAAGGTAGTAATTTGCTGGGAATGATTATATAGTTTATGTCTAGGAATTCTATTTCGATTAGAAGTTAAGAATTTGATGTTATATCCATACTTTAACTTGTGTCCTTCTGGAGAAATGTCTTAGACGGGAGGGTGTGAACAACCATTGTCTCCTTAATCTTTAGGAATTTTCCAGGTGATATGGTCCCAGGGAGTAAACTGATGAGCCATTAAGGATACAATGGTTGTATTCTTTATGTCCTCAATGGCTCATCAGGATGTTTGGGTGTTTGGACATAGGCTGGCTAACCTAATGAGGAGGGCTTTAAACTAGGTTTGAGGGGGACCAGTGACTTAAGCCCACAGGTAAGTGACAACCAGGGTGACCTTGGGGAAGGGATGGAACTTCAGGGTGTTCTGGATGTTAATGGCAGAGACATAAGAATGACTAATCAGAACTGGGGTGGAGGGAAAGCAGATCAGCATCTTAAATGTCTGTATACAAATGCAAGGAGTATGGGGAATAAGCAGGAAGAACTTGAAATGATTATAGTCAAACACAGCTATGACATAGATGGTATCACAGAGACTTGGTGGGATAATATGCATGACTGCAATATTAATATAGCAGAGTACAGCTTGCTTAGAAAGGACAGGAAGGGAAGAAAGGGAGGTGGAGTTGCCTTGTTTATCAAAAATATATGTACTTGGACTGAGGTTGGTATGGAAATAGAAGACAGGTAGGTTGAAAGTCTCTGGGTAAAAATAAAAGGAGTAAAAAACATGGGTAATCTCATGGTAAGGGTCTACTATAGACCACCCAACCAGGAAGAAGAATAAATTAATAAAATCATCAAAGGCACAGGACTTGGTGGTGATGAAGGACTTCAATTACCCAGACATCTGTTGGGAATATAACATGGAAAGGCACAGATTATCCAATAAATTCTTGGAATGCATTGAAGACCATTTTTTACTTCAAAAAGTGGAGAAAGCTACTAGAGGAGAGACTATTCTTGATTTGGTTTTGACAAACAGAGAGGAGGTGGTCAAGAATTTGAAAGTGGAAGGTAACTTAGGTGGAAGTGATCATGAAATGATAGTGTTCATGATTCTTAGAAATGTTCAGAGAGAGAATACGAAAACAAAAACAATGGATTTTAGGAAAGCAGACTTTAGCACACTCTGGGAGTTGATGGGAAGGATACCATGGGAAGAATGACTAAGAGGAAAAACGACTAAAGACAGTTGGCAGTTTTTCAAAGAGTAATTATTAAGAGCACAAAGCTAACCATTCCACTGCTTAGGAAGGATAAGTAGTATGGCAAGAAGCCACCTTGGCTTAACCAGAAGACCTTCAATAATTTTAAAAGAGAGAGTACTGCAAAGAGTGGAAGCTTAGTCAAATTACAAAGGAGGAGTATAAACAAATAACACAGTTATGTAGAGGAGAAATCGTAAAGGCCAAGGCACAAAGATCAAACTATCTGAAGACATAAAGGATAACAAAAAGACATTCTTTAAATACTTCAGAAACAAGAAGAAAACCAAGGACAGTGTAGGACCCTTACTCAACAAAGAGGGTAAAACAATAAATTGAAAATGTGGAAATGGCAGGGAAACTAAATACTTTCTTTGTTTCAGTCTTCACTGAGAAGGTTGGTGGAGATTGGATGTCTGATGTAGAGGAGGGCAATAGAAATGTGATAGGGTCAGAAGCTAAAATAGGGAAATAGCAAGTTAAAAGTTACTTGGACATCTTCAAGGAATTTGGTGTTATATCTATACTTAAACTTATGTGATTTTATTGAAAAGCATGAGACAGGCGACTGTGTAAAAACATTGTGTCCTTAATGTGAAGGACTGTGCCAGCTCTAATGGGCCCAGGGAGTAACCTGGTGAGACATTAAGGACACACTGGTTGTATTCCTTATGTCCTTAATGGCTCATCAGGTTACTCCCTGGGCCCATTGTAGCTGGCACATTCCTTAACATTAAGGAGACAATGGTTTTACAAGTTAAAGTATAGATATAACACCAAATTCCTAACTAAACTAACTTCTAATCCAAATACAATTCCTAGACATAAAATATATAATCATTCCCAGCAAATTACTACCTTTCCATTGATACCAAACATGACATAGTTCCTATGGATTATAACATTTATGATATATGAATAGAAAATAATATCATAAATGCTTCCCTAAATCCAGACAGTGTCACACAGGGCTCTGCCCTGCCCTTTGGAGGGGCATGCCAGGCTCCCCCTGTGCCCCCTAAGTCGACTTAGGGATACCCCACATCTACACTGGCTTAATTTGACTTTAAAAAGTCGAATTAAGCCTTAAGTCTAATGAAAAGGTGGTTTAATAAAGTTGACTTAATTTTCATTGTCGACTTTATTTTCCTTAAATCGACTTAAGCAAGCTGCTTAAGTCGACTTAAGGAAACTGTAGTGTAGACGCAGAGTAAATTAAGTCGACGTAAGCAAGCTTAAGTCGACTTAATTTACAAGTGTAGATGCAGCCCCAGAGAGTAGTTATCAACGGTTCACATTCATGTTGGAAGGACATAATGAACGGGGTGCCACAGGGATCTGTCCTAGGTCCGGTTTTGTTCAACATTTTTATCAATGACTTAGATGATGGCATTCAGAGCAAATTTATAAAGTTTGGAGATGATACCAAGCTGGGAGGGGTTGTGAGTGCTTTGAAGGATAGGATCACAATTCAAAATGATTTAGACAAACTGGTGAAATGGTCTGAGATAAATAAAATGAAATTCAATAAAGATAAGTGCCAAGTACTTCACTTAGGGTTGAACAACCCTAAGTTTAGAAAAAAGGAGACTGAGAAGGGATATAACAGTTTTCAAATACCTAAATGGTTGTTATGAGGAAGAAGTAGAAAAATTGTTCTCCTTAATTACAGATGATAGGACAACAGGTTTAAATTACAGCAAGGAAGGTTCATCCTAGACATTAGGAAAAAATTCCTAACTGTAAGGGTGATTAAACACTGGAAAAAGTTGCCTTGACAGGTTGTGGAATCTCCTACACTGGAGGTTTTTAAGACCATGTTGGACAATCACCTGTCAGGGATAGTTTAATGGCGGTACTTGATCCTGCCATGAGTGCAGGGAACTGGACTTGATGACCTGTCAGGGTCCCTTCCACTTTCTTTGATTCTATGATTCTATATGGATGGGTATGATGTCACTGAGTGTCACTATGATGTCACTATGAGAACTGAGTGTGAACAAATTATTATTGCATAGTTTCACCTTGGGTTATTTAAAAATACACAATGTATTATGTATAATTATTTCTGCATGTGTATTTGATGTATAATGATAGCATTCACTACATGTTATGTGCTTTCCAAATATTCAAGGTTACGTCTACACTGGCAATTTAAGTCGACTTAAGGAGGCGTAAGAGTACTTAAATTAAGCCACATCCACACTAGGGTTTCATTAAGTGGACTTAAGAAATTCCTTAAGTCGACTTAATGAAAGCTTAAGTCGACTTTGTTACTACCACTCATTAAGTCAACTTAACCCTTAAGTTGACTCTTTAAGTTGACTTAAGGACAGTGTGGACATGGAGTAACCCTTAATTCGACTTTATTAAGTCAACTTAAGGATAGTTAGGTTTACTTAACAAAGTGGACTAAGTCGACTTAAAGTGAAGTCCACTCAGTCCACTTTGTTAAGTCGACTTAAAGTCAACCTTATTAAAGTCAACTTAACAAAGTCGATAACTTTTCTAGTGTAGACATAACCCAAGAAAAGATACTTCCTGTTTTGAGAACCTACTGTCTAGGGCAAACAGAGCAGATGATGGGGAGCAACAATAGGCAACCTACATACAAGTCAACTCCATGCACTATAGGCAATGCAATGGAAGTGGTTCCTTCAAGGAACTTAAATGTGCAGAATCTCAAAGCACTCAGGTTGTTTTTGTAGTTTATGTTGTCATCCGACCACTTGGTGGAATTATAGTCCTGTAATTCACAGTTGCTTGCTAATTATCCTCTGTGTAATCATATGTTTGGGCAGAGACTAGTAACTGAGGTGCAGGCAGATGAATCAGGTAGTCTATTATGAGCTCAGCTCTGTGGTTAATCACCCTCGGCCAGATTTTGGAAAGTATTTAGATGCAGATAGATATCTGGGAGGTTTTCAGAAGTGCTGGAGCATTACTTCCATGAAGGAGTGGTAGGCTCCCAGGTGGTTTTGAAAATCCTACTAAACATTTATTTGTATCTCTATACCCTTAGTCACCTTTATAAATCTGGGTCTCTGTGCCCAATCTGTTCTTATTGGTTTCAGTTTTGCAAGATCAGACCCTCACTGCCTCAGTTTTCCAATCTATAAAATTGGGAGAACTTTAGTAAGTTGCTTTGGAACTACAGCATAAGGTTTGATTAATATTGTTAAAGAGCTTTAAGATCTTCATATGGACATCACTAGAAAAGTGCAGAGCATTATCATATGCAGTAAATACTATTCCAGAAAGTCAATGTGGTAAACAATTTCAACACTACACTATTAAATATTGAAATGCATTTAATATTGGTTTGTAAAAAACAAATTGAATGATACCTTAAAAATTGAAAAGACCACACTGCCTACAGAAATTCTAAGACAAGTCAAAGAACTATTCTGCAATAAAATATAGCAAGGAGAGAGCTTTTATTTGTATTCCTTACTGCTTCTTTCTCTGAATTTCATGTTTGAAGGAAAGAGAATCTATCAAGATTAGACATCTAACTTATAAACTTAATTTAAATTAGTCTCTCTCTCTCTCTTTTAGTTCATCCAATTTTTATTGGGTTTTAAAATACAAAAATCATGTATGAAAAAAGGTAAAAATGGATAATTATACACACAATTATTTTAAAAAATCAGTAAAATAGTGGTGATAACATGAATAGTACCCTGACACTATTTTAATAGTACAAAATAGCAAGAATTAGAGAATTAAAATCAGTGATAAAAAATGTGTCTATTTAACATTATAGATAATTATAAAGGATTGTTACTTAGGGAACTCTACTGTAAGTTTATGTTTTAAGTAACTTATATTCATAAAGTTAAATCCATCTGACTTTAATAAAAGAAAAATAAGAGATGAAGGACCTTTTTGAGGCACTATTTTAAGTTGATATTGGTTTTGTACAGGTTTTTTGAATAATTAGGCATATAATTAGAAATTCTATGTTACTTTTCAGTTTGCTATATAATGTTATGTGTCAGATTCTCCTCTCTGTGGTGTTGTAGATGTACAAAGAGAAAGGAATTTGGTTTTGCAGACTCATAGACTTAAGAATCTTAAGTCGACCTAAATTACTCCATGTCCACACCGGGCTTTTATTAAGTCAATTTAAGGGGTCTTAGTAACTACCCCATTAGTAAACTTAAGGTCTAAGTCAACCTTATTAAGTTGACCTAACATGGTGTTCACACCCTAGGTCGACTTAATTCCTTAAGTCAACCTAGAGCTGGGGGAAGGGATCTGCGGGTTGGGGACAAGGGAGCCCCAGAGGCTCCTGGGGAAGAGAACCACTGGCAGCTCTCTTCTCCGGGGCTCCCCTGTCCCGGGAGCCACGGGCGTCTGTCTTCCCTGGCGCTTCCCAGACAGGAGAACCTCTGGGGATCCCCTGTCCACAGAGCGCCGGCAGCTGACTTCTCTGGCATTCCCTGGACATGAGAACCTCCAAGCGGGAGCCCCAGCAGCTCTTCTTGCCCCGACCCATGCAGGTCCTGGGAGAAGAGAGCAGGACTCCCTTCTCCAGGGCCTGTGTGAGTACCAGCAAGAAGGGAGCCCCAGCCTGCCCTCCCTTCTCCGGAATCCGCATGGGTCCCCAGCAAGAAGGGAGCCCTAGCCTGCGCTCCCTTGTCTGGGACCTGCGTGGGACCCAGGAGGAAAGGAGCTGTGGGTCCCTTCTGCTGGGAAGCTGTGGGTCCCAGCACCCGTAGCTCCTTTCTCAGCAGTGAGCCAAGGCTTTGTCTACACTTGAAAAGTTAAGTCAACTTGTTATATTTAAGACTTTGAAAGTGCCACAGGACTCCTTGTTTGTTTTGCTGAATTAGACTAACCTGGCTACCCCTTTTGACCTTCTTTCATTATGTAATGAAAATGCATTCAGTAACCAAGCCATCTAGATTAAGCAAGCTCACATATGTGTGCACATGCTGCAATCACACATCCATTTGCAGGGTTGACCTATTCTAAGTGACATTATGGTCCTCTCTGCCGTGGAAATTCCTTCATAAATTCCTAGAGAAGTTGATGAGAGAAAGCACAGTCAACATTAACTGGGGTACAGCCACCTGAAGCATTTATCCAAAGGAACATCAAAGTATGGTGATGGCTTTGTGTCGGGGGTACATATCCTCAGCTTTAACACAACTGTCTGAATTCCAGTATGGGAGTGTGACGGGGCAGCCCCGCCCCGCACTGCAGGAACCCAGCAGACCCTGTGGGTGGATAGGGCCCCGGCCCTTAAGCCCTGCTGGGCATGCTCAGCCTGCAGTTTCCCTATAAAAGGGAGCAGCTCAGTTCAGTCTGGGCTGACCAGCAAGGAGGAAGGACCTCTGCCAGCAGCTCCTGACTTTGAGGATCTCCCACTGCAAGCAGCAGGAGAGGGAACCCCCAATAGGAGCCAGTTGGAGCAGACATCCTGGGTCAGCCACCAGGAGCCTGATTCGCAGGCCACGGCTTCAGCCTTCGGATCCCAAGATCCCACGGTGCAGCAGCTGACAGTGACCGGGGGAGTCGAGGAGGCCGGAGACGAGCATAGGCCGAGTGATAACGGCTGATTCGGGTAGAAAGTAGCCCAGGGGCCCAGGTTGTGGAGTCGGGGGGTCGGCAGCGGGTTGTCATGTTGCGGTCCGGATCCCCGCTGGCCTGGCGCTGGACCCCCAGTGCCGATAGGGCCCTGGGCTGGGACTTGGTAGAGTGGGAGTGCCCGAGTCCCCCTGCCCAGGGTGACCCATCTCAGAGGCAGTCGCCCCTATAACGGCCCAGTAAAGAGGGCGGAGACATTGACTCTGTGGCCGCTAGGCCGGACTGCCCTGTAAAAGGGGCTGAGATAGTGACTCTGTGGCCGCTAGGCAGAACTGCTCTGCAAAGAGGGCGAGATACTGACTCTGTGGCCGCTAGGCCAGACTGCCCTGCAAAGAGGGCCGAGATAGTGACTTCATGCCCACTAGGCCAGATGGCCTGGAACCCAAGAGGGGGGGAACATTAGGCTGGTAAGGTTGCAGATGCCCCCTACTTATTTGCACCCCCAGACTTTCGCCATTTGGGGCCACGGTGGGGGGGGGGTGTGGCCCGCGACAGGGAGAATTAATCTTTCAAGAAATCAACCTTCATGACATCTGGAAACACTCACAGTATATGTTCAAGAAATTCAGCTTTTTTTCAGCTCTTTATGCCCAAAACACTGCCTCAATCAAATGTTAAAAATATCAGAGAATTATGGTCTGACACTTACTCATAGATTGGAGATCCAATTACATTAGTCACCTGCAGCTGAAAAACAGAGGAGAGCATTGAATCCTAAATACTTTTTTTCTAACTCAGTGATGGATCTTTTTTTTTTTTTTTTAAGACTGACTTCACATCTACAGTTTTCTATGTCAATACCGAAAAATTGGAAGAGTCTGTGTTAAGTATGTCTCTGCTACCCAATTATAACTTTCCTGATAGTGTATTGCTTTTTCATGAGAGCAAACAAAACAACTTTCAATAAATTTATTTCAGTTTTCAGCTTCTCTTGTGAGTTACATACAGATGCAAGTTCTCATAGATAAACAGTTTCCTTCCAGCCTGTAGAGTCATTGGCCAAAAATAGTTAGTTACAACTCCATAATGACTAGAGTGGCAAGAAGAGTTTTATGTCTCAATAACTGTCTCAAACTAATATGTAGTGGGGGTTTTATTTAATTGGTCCAAATGACCAACTACCAGTATCCCAAGAAGCCTGAATGCCTAATTAGACAGAGATGTAAGTTTTTTGGTTCAATAAATGGCCGTCAGCAGAATAAAACTCCCAACCCACATTGAAAACCATGACTCAGGAATTTCTTAGTGCCAATTAGGAAAGGGCATACGAGGGCATAAAATTTGACAGAGCTTCCTGGGTCAACTCTGCACAACAATTCACCAAAAGATGGTATGTGAGGTCTTTACCAAGAACCAGTGGCCCTATGATCATCCTCATTCATTGTGAAATGTACATATGGATAGTATTGAAGAAGGTATGTATCTATCCAGGAAATGGTATTCTTAAAGACTTGAAATTAAAGGTAGATCACGAGGAAGTGTCATGTCTGACAAGTTCTGTTCAGACAGGGTGTAGTAGAGGCTTATCTTATGGTCTGGTCATTGTATATTGTGTGCATCTATATGTGTGTTCAAGATTGTGACATCAACAAGTGAAAGCAAAGTCTACAAGAAGGAACACAGAACAGGATGATATAAAGTCTGTCTCTGAATGAAGTTCAGAAGTGTGATGCTATTGGCCTATGGACGCTGGATACACCTGACAGCTATATATCCACTGCAAACCTCTTTAGTCAATCCACTATTGTGGTTAGGGATATTTAGATTTGTGAGCAGTAAACACCGTGAATGAAACACAAATGGGAGGCATAAGCAAAGTTCCAGAAATAATAGCTGTTTTTCAGACGATGGGTTTTTTGAGAGGATGTAGGGAGGCTGTAACAAGAGAATTGAATATGCCTTTTGGTGCAGCCATTTTGTCTATCCACCCACTATCAGTTGAAAACCAAATACCATACAGTTAAGAATAATTATTAAGGCTCTCATAAGCGTGGCCAAATAGTTTCATGATTTCAGTTTTGCTACGCAGAATGGGAGAATGGGGCAGAAGTGACTGGACCATGAAAATTGAAGGTAGTGTGTGGACAGTTGACTTTGGACCTGAATGTCCGTGACATATATAAATGTTATTATTGTTATGACTAGAAATGCATTATTGGTAAGGGACATTAAGTGAATTGCTGAACTTAGGAGACCTAGTGACCCACTAAGAATCACAATGAGTTCTGTACTTTGTTAGAATTAGTGATAAAAGTGAACTGTTCACTTGTTCTGTAAGTCTTAAAAGACTACAGAGACAGATTCATAAACACTAATGTGGGGAAACAGAACAGGTTCATCACATCAGAATGTTCAGTAGACCGGGATTGCATCTGAAGGAGGAAGAACTGATTTTTCTTCCCAAGAAACAATATTTTTCTGTATGGTATAGCTGTGCCAACTTGTTATTTTGGAACAGTTTGGATATTTTGGTTATACCTGGGGAAAAAAATAAATTTCAAGCTAAGTAACTACAGACTGATCATGGAATACATGTCTGGTAGATTGAGAAAGCACTGGTACTACCTATATATCTGTCTAGATGACAAAATGACAAATGTCATTTGTATGATCATTACCTGCTCTATACTATACAACATTTGTGAGACTAAGAGAGAGGAATTTTCTTTCGCAAGAGGGCTCAGAACAAGTCTGATTTGTAAAATCTGTACAGGCAGCTAGATCACACCCATGTGCCCACTGGAAAAACAGGCAAGGGTAATTAGGAAAACCATATGTGCACAGGAGGGAGGCAGAGGAAAACGTTGTGCCAAAGGGCGCGTTCACATTCTATAAAGCTACTTGAAATTTATATGAAGGAACACTTGTACATATGGGACCGCATAGCTTTGTGTTGGTGTTGCTCCTCTTTGATGTGCTGAAGTTGAATAGTGTCAGCCATTCTTACGTTTGACATAACATGTATTGAAGGCAGATCATTTTATGGAGAAGGTTTTTGCTCTGGAGGGCGCAAGCCAAATTGAAATCTTTGTTACCACCAATATTTAAATGTTTTTAACAAGATTATGATGAGCTGCTATGTGAGGGATGGTGAATACCCAGCCATTGTGTTTTGTGATTTATTTTTTTTTATTATTGTCAGCTGTACCCAGTGCAATTAAGAGCTGTTAGAGAGCACTAAATTGTGGTCTACTTGAAGCTGCTTGAGTTAGTGATTTATGTAAAGGGCACTGACAGACAGTGTTATTACTGCTATATTTCCTCTTTATTATTGGTTTTTAATTTTGAATATGTTCGACAAAGCATTAAGAGATTGATTGACCTCCTGTCTATCTTTTAAACATCTGCTATGTTGAAAATTAGTAATTATTTTAAAGCAAATAACTCATATACTGCACTTGCCTCATCCTTCATGTGCATCCATAGAACTTTAGATATTTCTGGACCTTGGAGTCTTGGGATGGAGACTAAAAATATATCCACTGTCAAGGCATCACATTTGTATATACCATTTGGTTATGGTAGCAATAGGATACTTGGGGTCCAGTCTCAAAGAAAACCCCTTCAGTTCATTATACTTAGGAAGGAGGAGCCACAAAGAGTTAAACAAGCACAACAGTTATTAAAAGTAGGAGGTAGAGGGTTTTATGGAAACCTTTTGAAAACAAAAAAATTACAGATATTGATTGTTCACAACTAAGCACGCTGCTGACAGCTGAATGTCTTTCCACCTGTTTCCTTCCCCCCCAGTCAGAAAGGATGAACTATGGGATAAAACTGATTCTTGAAGAATACCAGGGTCAAACATGGTGGTGGTCTGGGACTACTGCAGGCTTAATGTTTGCCTCCTGCTTGGTTAAGAGATCATTTGGACAAGATCTACACGTTCATATGCATCCTGAATAGCACTCGGAGGAGAAGGAGCTGACAGCTGATGGGCGCTGTGCTCTTTCAGCCACCAATAAAACTAGTCTTTCCATTAAGGGATGTTTGCATTCCCTATAACATGTCTCCATGTCTAAGAACTAATTCATAAGTATCTCTTCCTGATGAAGATACCACTCCTTCCTTGCCCTGAGGACCAATAGCTACTCCTGATGTCTCCTTTCTTTCCTGATAGGCAAGCTTCTCCAAGGGCTTTTCCCATCTTCTCCTGCCCTTTCAGGGGTGCTGCTCCTGCCTGGTTGACAGAATGATTTCTGTCTCAGAAGCTAAAGATCAGGCCAATTTAAAGAAAAGGAGACTGTGGTGTGCTGGGCGCCAGGTGTTCTTATTGATGTTATGTGTCCGACATGGATGTCTGTTTGGCTGCGTGCATGATTCTCTGTATGCGTGTTCTCTCAGGATTACCCCTGGCTCAGATCTTTAAGTGGGGACTCCATTAGCTTAGTGATCTAGTGAGCAGGGACTGAGTTAGTCTGGTGATCCTATGCTGAGGTGCTCCTTTAGTTAACACTTTGGCTTACCTATAGCTCAGGTCTCTCGTGAGGATTCAGTTAGCTCAGTGACCTTAAGGTTAGGTGTACCCTGTGTACAAGTGGTAAATTGAGGCAACACTCACGATCAAAGAAACCAACACGACCACAGATACTTGTAGATATGAAGGTGCTAGGCTAGGCTTTATTGCAACGTATTTATTTCTTGTTGACCAAAGAAGAATTTGACTTTCTGAATGTGAGTCAGTTGTTTTCTCCACTATGCTCAGTAGAATATAAGAAGAGTTGTCTCAAGAGATTTGTATTCTCCTTCCTGAAGAACAGATTCACTATCACAGGCTGCCAAGGTCTTTGTTTACATCTGTGCTTTTCTCTGTTGAGTTTGCAGTTTTCACCATATATTAAAGTTCTGCAATTTTTTAAATTGTGAGCTGACACCAGTGACTGAAGGGCCCTGGCTATTGCACTCCTTTATGCCCCTATGAGTTTTCAATAACAATTTTACTAACAGATTGTGATTTTTAACTGGTGCTGAAACATCACTACACATTCTAATGTGTTTACATTCCTAGCAGTGAGAAAACAGCTGTACCGAAAGCTGTATCCTATGTCCCCAGGCTGTTTTGCAAGGTTGAAGTCCCAAGTCAACGTATACTTTTCAGAATACTCTGTTGTGATTTGGTGGTGGTTTCCTGTGATTGGAGTCAGACTCAACATACAATTGAACTTCTTCTTTGTTGAACTTATACTCATCTGATATTGTTTAAATGAGGACCCAGAATTACCCAGGTAATTGATATTGTTAGCATCATTTAGATGAGTGTTTCTCAACCTTTAGTGGACCATGGAACACCTAAAGGCATTGATTCCTTTACATGCAACACATGATGAAAACTTCTTTAAAAAGGTCTGTATATACCTGCTGTAATAATATCTATGTACTACGCATTCCTGTGAAAATGATTCAAAAACAGAATTAAATGCAATTTTACATATATAACATACATTTATTTCTAAAAAATAGGTACGTGATTATGAAGACAACTTAAAACTGAAAATATTACTCAAGTTTTGGGCCTGCATTTTCGAACAAAGTTCATCTATTCTTGGAGTAGGGTTCATCAAAGAAAGTCTTATCGTGCAAGTTATGTACAAGCAATGTTAATGCCGGTAGTAACAGTAACAGGAGATTTAAAATGCCTCAGCTGCAGCAAAGGAGCAAGGCAGCAGCACATGCTGACGCGCAACTGGAAGTTTTGCTGAAAATCAGGCATTTTAAATCTCCCAGGAATGTGTTGGCTCACTGTTGCTCCTTCTCCCCTATCCAACATAGTCCCCACCCCCCACAATGGGGAGAGGTCAGGGTCAGTCACAGAACACTTCACTATGTCCACAGGGCACCAGTGTTCCACGGACCTCCAGTTGAGAAACATTGATTTAGACTCATATAGCATATCTGTAGTACTGTCTCTGTCTAATCTAAAAGGTTTTTTCATTAACAAAGACTTGTTTGTTTTTATAGTGAATTTACTGCTACTGAGCTAAGTGTAAAAGCATGAGTATGTTCATGGTATTGCAAATACTTTATTTTCCCAAAATGCATGTATCACTGTTCTATTTCTGTTAGGTCTCAACAAACGTTTGCCATTCTTCTTGTTGAAGACTTATAAAAACAGCCCTAGACCGCACAATAAAAATTATTTCCTTTTCATCTTCTGTCCCTTGGTCCTATCAGGCCTGGAAGCACTTTTACTCCTGAAATATTTTTGCTTTCTGAAAGGTCAGTGGTACTTTATTTCATATCTATATCGGGCTTGAACCTTATTAAGAGCATTGAAAAAGTGTGCCACAACTTTGATTTGCAAAAGTTTTTCCCAGGTGACCAGGTGCTGAAAATCTTTGAAGATAGCATAGCAGAAGCACCTTTCATATCACTTGTAAATTTCTCAATACATTGGTACATCTTCAGAATGGCAGTTTTATTAGCAAAGACTTTTGCATTATTCTGAGCTTTGGATAACAATCAAAGTTTTTGCCTTATGGGAGTATTTATATTGCACTAAATAATCTGATCCATGGGCAGTTCTGATCTCTATCTACATAGAGTCCTCGTAAGCTCTGATAAATTAAAAGCAGATATTCTCTAGCTTTTGAGCTATTGTTACTTTGGATAACTCAACAGAGTCCTGTGGCACTTTTAAAGACTAACAGATTTATTTATCGCATGAGCTTTCGTGGGAGAAAATCCCACTTCGTCAGACGCTTTCAAGATGGGAAACTTACAGAATGGGAGGAAATTAAATGCAGGGGAGTGTAAGACATAGGATTAGGTCAGGCTGTAACAGCAAATCAAAATAGGTGTTAGGATTCAAACACTGAGGAACAGCACATAGAGAAAGGTGAGGTAAAATCACCTGTTGTAATGAGAGAAATATCCATAGTCCCTGTTTAACACCAAGGCAACTGAGTCAAATTTGTATACAATAGACTAACACAGCTACCCCTTTGTAATTAGGATAACTCAGGTAGTGATTTCTGGGTTATTCTCCCCAGCAGAGTCAATATATTCTTGGAGTATGTCTCTCAAAATCCTTTTCCTTTGTTGACATAGACAGTCTTTAATGGCTATCCATACAGTTCCTTTCATGATATTAGGATATTTCTTGGCACTTACTGTTCTGTAGGTCAATTGCAGATGGCAAGGTTTTGGATCCTTTCCTTTTCTGATTGTTTTGATCCAAGAAGGACCAACAAAAGATTGTGGTTTGATGAACTTAATAGTCATCAATGAAATGTGAAGGTGTTCCTATGCCTGAGTTAATACACATTTTTTTCCTTTATCTTGAGTGTATAGTTGCTCTGTTTTTATTAGAACTTGGACAATAAAGTTAAATGCTCACTATGTGTCACCCTAGAAGTTACCATATATCAGTTCTGGTCCTAGGCCATAACCATTGTCTGTGGTTTGGTCGAACATTGTATCAAATATATAGAAACAATAGACTCTCTTAAATTTCAAATAGCCTTATCTTTGTTGGTGATTGGGGTGCTCAGTAAACTTTGATGTGAGCTGACCGACTGATGAACTTCTGTGGTCATCTCCAGGATTCATTATACTTCTGAAATTGATAAGCATGTATTTTCTCTGCCTAAGGTTCAGGCTCATTCATGTTGTTGATGTGTGTCACAAATTTAATATTTCATTTTGCAAGCTCCTTTTTTTCGCATGGTGAGAAGGTCTTATTGAAACCTTTTCAGGTGAAGATAGCAAGTAACAGCAATGATCTCTAGGCCTGAGACCATCCTGGCATAACTGATTTGTTTGTTCCACTGCACACAAAATCTACATCACCACTTTTATTTAGTAGTATTTAGTAGAAGTTCATATATATATATATATATATATATATATATATATATATATATATTAGAAGGTCTATGTTAGGGGAACAAGACAGTTGCCAAATTTGACATGGAGTTCTGGAGGTCTGTCAGCAGATGCCACATGGAATGAGAAAGTGCAGTGCTAACACTTTTAACATGTCCTAAGTGAAGAAATCAAGGATAAATTGGTCAAACTGTGAATCAGTAAAGATGACCACCTGACTGAACACCACCTGGAGAGGAGAGTCAAGTTCCCAACTGTCTTCCACATTCTTATCACAGGAACCCAGGCACATCAGTTGGGTTCATCCTTGCCTTTCTGATGCAGAGAAGGGCTGGTGTTGCATTATGGATTTATGTGTGTATTAAGGGGAATCTTGACACTCCACTGTGGGATGCCCCTCTAAGAACTGGACTGTGACTCAAAGAGAAGGACTTGGAGCTTCAGTGCTGATAAGGAGTTCTGGGAAGAGACTTTGTTTCCCTTCTCACTACAGAGTCTTGTACCCCCATCTTTGTTTATCAGTACCCATATTATAGCTAGAAACTATGCAAGTTGTGCATCCTCAAACTGCTCCTCTAGGTACAACATCCCACCATAGCAGGTGATGGTGCTTGTGGACACAGGGGTCTCCACTAATTTCATGGACTTAGACTTTATTCAGGTTCACAACATTTCAACACAATGCAAGAACATACGTTGGGAAGCAGGAGATATGAAATATATTGACTTGAGTAAAGTTTTTAATATTATCTCACATGACTTTCTCATAAGCAAACTATGGAAATGTAGCCTAGATGAACCTACTCTAAAAAGGGTGCACAACTGCTTGGAAAAAAATACTCAGAGAGAAGCTATAAATGGTTAAAAGGAAACTAGAGCATGGTATGGCTGTGAGCTTCTTGGATCTAGTTCTATTCAATATCTTCATAATTAATTTGAAGAATGGCATAGACAATACACACAAGTTTTCAGATGACAGCAAGTTGGGAGGGGTTGCAAACACTTTGGAGGACAGAGTTAGAATTCAAATCGATCTTTACAAACTGGAGTAATGATCTGAAATAAATAGGATGAAATTCACAAAGGACAATTAAAAGTATTACACTTAAGAAGGACTAATCAGTTGCACATATACAAAAAAGGGAAATGACTGCCTAGGATGCATGACTGGAACACTGCCATGGATGGGTATAAATTATTTAGGAAGGACAGGCAGGGAAGAAGAGGTGAAGGAGTAGTGCTATATGTAAAAGAGCTGTATGACTGCTCAGAGCTCCACTACGAAAGTGGATACAAGCCGGTTGAAAGTCTGTGGGTTAAGTTTAGAGGAGAATGCAACAAGGGGGATGTCGTGGTGGGTATCTGCTACAAACCACCGGACCAGAAGGAGGAGGTGGATGAGGTGTTCTATGGACAACTAACAGAAGTTTCCAGATCACAGGCCCTGGTTCTTATGGGTGACTTCAATTATCCTGACATTTGCGGGGAGGGCAATACAGCAGTGCACAGGCAATCCAGGAAGTTTTTGGAAGGTGTTGAGAACAACTTCCTGGTACAAATGCTGGAGGAACCAACTAGAGGCCTTGCACCTCTAGACCTGCTGCTCACAACAGAAGAAATGATGGAGGAAGTAGAAATGAACGGCAACCTGGGCAGCAGTGACCATGAGATGGTAGAGTTCAGGATCCTGATCAATGGAAGGAAGGAGAGAAGCAAATACAGCCTGGACTTCAGAAAAGCAGATTTTGGCTCCCTCAGGGAACTGATGGGCAGGATCCCTTGGGAGGGGGGAAGGGGAAGGTGTCCAAGACAGCTGGGTGTATTTTAAAGAAACCCTGTTAAAGACACAGAAAGATACCATTCCAAAGTGCAGAAAGAACAGCAAAAGTGGAAGGTGCCCAGCATGGCTTAGCAGAGAACACTGCGGTGAGGTGAAACATAAAAGGGAAGCTTACAAGAGATGGAAACTTGGACAGATGACAAAGGAGGTGTATATTGCTCAGGACTGTAGAGTTAAAATCAGAAAGGCCAAAGGTTAATTGGAGTTGCAGCTAGCAAGGGATGTGAAGGATAACAGAAAGGGGTTTTACAAGTATGTCAGTAACAAGAAGATGATCAGGGATGGTGTAGATCCCTTACTGAATGGGGCAGGTATCCTCCTGGTGGATGATGCGGAAAAGGCTGAAGTACTCAATGCTTTTTTTACTTCACTCTTCACAGGGAGAGCCAGCACCCAGGCTACTGCACTGGGTAATGCAGAATGGAGAGAAGAAAAGCGGCCCTTAGTGATAGAAGGGCAGGTTAGGGAATACTTAAAGAAATTGGATGTGCACAAGTCTAAGGGACCAGATGAATTGCATCCAAGGGTGCTGAGGGAGTTGGCTAATGTGATTACAGAGCCGCTGCCATTATCTTTGAAAACTCATGGTGAACGTGGGAGGTCCAGAGGATTGGAAAAAGGCAAATATAGGACCTATCTTCAAAAAAGGGAAAATGAAGGATCCGGGGAACTACAGACCGATCAGCTTCATCTCAATCCCAGGAAAAATCATGGAACAGGTCCTCAAAGAATCCATCTTGAAACACTTGGAGAAAAATAGAGTAATCAGGAACAGTCAGCATGGATTCACCAAGCGCAAATCGTGCCTGACCAACCTGATTGCCTTCTATGATGAGTTGACTGGATTTGTGGATGCGGGAAGAGCCATTGACGTGGTATACCTCGACTTTAGCAAGGCTTTTGATATGGTTTCCCACAGCATTCTCATCGGCAAGTGAAGGAAGTATGGGTTGGATGAGTGGACCGTAAGATGGATAGAAAACTGGCTAGATTAACGGGCTCAGCAGGTAGGAATCAATGGCACGATGTCTAGTTGGCAACCGGTAACGAGTGGAGTGCCCCAGGGGTCGGTCCTGGGCCAGTTCTGTTTAACATTTTCATTAATGATCTCGATGATGGGATAGATTGCGTGCTTAGTAAGTTTGCAGATGACACCAAGCTGCAGGGAATGGTAGACACGCTGGAGGGCAGGGACAGGATCCAGGGAGACTTAGACAAATTGGAACACTGGGCCATAAGAAACCTCATTAGGTTCAACAAGGACAAGTGCAAAGTCCTGCACTTAGGATGGAAAAATCCCATGCACTGCTATAGGCTGGGGATCAGCTAAGTAACAGCACTGTAGATAAGGACCTGGGGGTTATGGTGGATGGGAAGATGAATATGAGCCAATTGTGTGCCCTTGTTGCCAAAAAGACCAATGGCATATTAGGCTGCATCAGTAGGAGTGTTGCCAGCAGATCGAGGGATGTAATAATTCCCCTCTATTTGACACTGGTCAGGCCGCATCTGGAATTCTGTGTCCAGTTTTGGGCTCCCCACTACAGAGAGGATGTGGACAAATTAGTAAGAGTCCAGCGGAGGGCAACAAAAATGATTAGTGGGCTGGGGCACATGACTTATGAGAGAGACTGAAGGAACTAGGCTTATTTAGTCTACAGAAGAGAAGATTGAGGGGGGATTTGATAGCAACCTTCAAATACTGGAAAGGGTGCTCCAAAGAGAAGGGAGCTAGGCTGATCTCAGTGGTAACAGAGGACCGAACAAGGAGCAGTGGTTTCAAATTGCAGCTAGGGAGGTAGAGGTTGGATATTGGGAAAAACTTTCTCACTCGGAGGGTGGTGAAGCATTGGAATAGGTTACCTAGAAAGGTGGTAGAATCTCTGTTTTTGGAGATATTTAAGGTCCGGTTAGACGTAACCCTGGCTGGGATGATTTAGTGGGAGTGGTCCTGCTTTTCACAGGGGGTTGGACTAGAAGACATTATGAGGTCCCTGCCAGCCCTATGATTCTATGGTTCTTTGAAGGAGTACTGCCGGAAAGTATCTGGCAATTATAGTGGATTATAGACTATATAGGAGTCAATTTAATTCTCTTTCAAAAAAATTGTATGTCGTTCTGGGATGTAATAACAAGACTGTTGTAAGCAATGCAGAAGAAGTAATTCTTCCAGTCTATTCAGCAATCCTAAAGTCTCAGCCAAAGTGCTACATCTAGTTCTGAGTATTCCCACTCAGGCAATATGTGACAAACCGGTGAAAATCTATAGGAGAGCAACAAAACATGATTAAAGGTCTAAAACAAAACAAAACAAAACAAAACAACACACACACAAACACACACAGCCACCTCTGATCCCCCATGATGTACAAGGAAAGATTGAAATAAAAGGGTTTGTTTAATCTGGAGAAGAGAATACTTAGTGGGGACATAAATCTTCAAATTTGTAAAAGATTATTTAAAGAGGAGAGTGATAAATTGTTTTCCATATCTACTGAGCACAGTACCAGAAGTAGTGAGTTTAAATTTAATCCAAGGAGATTTAGGTTAGACATTAGGAAAAAATTCCTAACTGTAAGGGAAGTTAAACACTTACACAAATTACCTAGGGAGGTTGTGGATTCTCCATCACTGGAGGTTTCTAAGGACAAGTTAGATAAACACCTGTCAGGGATAATCTAGATAATACTTTGTCCTGCTTCAATATAGAGGACTGCACTAGATGACTTACTGAAGTCCCTTCCAGTCTCTATATTCCTATGATTGTATGATTTAGTGGAGTCTATACATGTACTCCCCTCTTCTCCAGTCAAGTTACTCATCAAAGGGCACCTCTGATTGTTACCATACTCCACCATTGTTAGGGGGTTCTACAGTTTCCTCTGATTCATATGCCTCACTCCCTAATCATCCTTGGCATTTCCTGGTTCATTATTCATGATACATATATCCACTGGGATCCAGGTAAAACACACTTCATGTCAAGACTCTGCCATTAATTTTGTCTCCCTACACCATGTTCCAGACCTGAAGGCACCAGGAAGCACTGCCATTTAGCAGTGAATTCAGAAACTGTAAGAGGTACTCTGAAGGTGGATGCCACTATTCCTGCAACTTCCTTGATAGCTTCAGGAATCCCAGTGAAATATTGTGATTGTTGATGTTTGAGATTAAAAAAGAGCCATAACCTGGAGCCAAGATCCACTTTGGCAGACCAAGATCAAGTATAAGAAATTTCTGATGACTGGGGCTGAGTATCAAGATTAAAAGGTTTGCCTATTCATGTGCCCAAATGTTAGCCCACTTATTGCCTGGTTACCTTGCTCCCAGAAGTGTACCATCATGCTCATTGCTGTTGAATACATCAGTAAGAGGGCACATTTATTTTTGTCCATTCTCTCCCAGCACCCCAGGCAATGGTTTGCCTCTCTCCAGATCATATTTTTCAGCTCCATGGACTGCTAATCAGAATAGTCTCAGATTTAGGTCCACAATACACTTCCCATTTTTGCTGCAAACTCTTGGAATGGAACTGCTCCAGATCCTTGACAATACCGCCATTGCTTTCTCATTTATTGTCAAAGTGAATGAGGAATTCTCCTGCTCCTGCCATACTCAGAATTTCCATATAGTAACTCCACAAATGCATCCCACAACACAGTCCCTTCTACACATACTGTAGTTTTCACCCTCGCCTAAATTCAGCTACACGTACTGAGTCCCCAGTCCCCACTGCAGCAGATCTAGAGCCCATCTTCATGAGGTCCATCCAGAGCTTACCAAAAAGCTTTTCAGGCTTCTCTGAAGGCCACCAAGGAGACATACAAATGTCATGAGGATTGAAAACATCAAGCCACACCAACTTTGTTTGTAGGAGATAAGGTCTGGTTCACCTCCAAACCGCTCAAATACACCTGTTCCTCAACCAAACTGTACCAGCAGGTCCATTTAAAATCTTGGAACAAACAAACCCTGCAGCATTTAGGCTACAGTTGCCGCAGTCCTTGAAAATTCACTCAGTTTTCCATAAGTAAGTTCTCAAATTCTTCATGGAGAATCCCTTTCCTGGCTCTTCTCTTCCACCACCAGGAGTACATGTCCAGGAAATCTTAGACTCCAAGTAAGTTTGGGACAAATTCTATTATTGGATTGGAAGCGTTATAGACCAGAAGAGAAGTCTTGGAAGCCTATTAGAAAATGTCCATGTTGCTGAACTTATATGTATTTCCCATCAAAAATACCCCTTGAAACCAGATCCCCCAGCCCCTAGGAGCTGCCCTTAAAGAAGAGGGAGCCTATCAAGAGTCTCTTGGCTGCCTACTGAGTGCAGCTGACTAATAGCGGCAATCAGATTGACAGAACCACCTGACTGTCTCCAGGATGGAGCAGGCTGATAGTTAAACTCAATAAAAGCAGCAGTGTAGTGGATGCTTTCTGAGTTACTCCTGGCCTATCATTGGGATTGGTTTTGTTCCTACATCTGCGATTTCTAGCCTTCCTTTCTGCCCCAGCTTGTACCTGTTCCTGCCCTAGCATTCAGCACTAGTCTGGCATCTGACCCCCATCCTTAACCCTTGACTACAAGTCCTGATTCTGTATCCAGTTAGCCCTTTGGCTTCAGATTCTGGCTTTGGTCCAGGACCCTGCCCTGGCTGAATTCAGCTTTAACTGGCAGGCCAGGCTGTTGCACCAACCATTTGGCCGTAGTGCCTGCGACTCAGTCATTGACAGTGAGTTTCCCCCTTGCTTTAGAGATGACTACTGAGTCCTGATCATGACAACTTCTCCTGATAATGTAATGCCCAGGTCTTTCATGTGCTGTAGATCTTGCTTTTCTTTGTATTTACCAGACAGTTTTGCAGCTGTATGAGAGCTTGTGAATATTGTGCCTGTGTCTTCTGATGTTTGTTGCTTTTTGCTAATGTCAGTTTGTGGTTGAACTGGAAATACTCTGGCAATTTGTCATCTCTGTTACACCCACGACAATCTCGGCTCTTCTCATTTCTTGATCTAAGAGAGGAAAATATGCAGTGTTCCAAAGGGCTCAATGCAACTGTTTCCAAGGGCTACAAGGGCTTCTGCTCTACAGAAACTCTGGTAACATTGCACTTCTTCATGTTTTCCATTGTAAGTCCCAGTAATGTGATTATCAAAGGCTTGAGCTTTGATCTCTCTCTCTCTCTCTCTCTCTCTCTCTCTCTCTCTCTCTCTCTCTCCCCCTCAAGTAACAGGAGCATTTCCAGGATTTCAATGGCAGCCTGCCCATTGCATAAACTTACATAGATTCTTGGAAATCAAACATGTTCAGTGTAGCTGAGGGATGGCAGGGACAAAAGTGACTCTAGTCTAGGACATCTTTCCATACCCCAGTGTTGGAGTTACCTGTTACGAATCAGGGCAGTTAGGATGGCTTACTAAGACCCTGCTCAGGGTAACCACTTTAAGTCGACTTCATTAAGTCGATTTAAGGGTTAATCCATGTCCACACTGTGCTTAAGTTGACCTAAAGAGTTAGGGTTAAGGGTTAGGTCAACCTAACCGGCAGTTCTTACTAAGTTAACGTAAGCTTTCATTAAGTCGACTTAAGTAATTTCTTAAGTCAACTTATTGAAAGTCCAGTGTGGATGGGGAGTAATTTAGGTCATAGAATCATAGAATAATAGGGATGGAAGGGACCTCATAAGGTCATCTAGTCCAACCCTCTACTAAAAAGCAGGGCCACTCCCACTAAATCACCTCAGCCAGGGTTTTGTCTAACTGGGCCTTAAAAATCTCCAAAGATGGAGATTCTACCATCTCCCTAGGTAGCCCATTCCAATGTTTCATCACCCTCCTAGTGAGAAAGTTTTTCCTAATATCCAACCTTGACCTTCCCAGCTGTAATTTGAAACCATTGCTCCTTGTTCGGTCCTCTCTTACCCTCGAGAACAGCCTAGCTCCCTCCTCTTTGGAGCACCCCTTCAAGTAGTTGAAGTTTGCTATCAAATCTCCTCTCAGTCTTCTCTTCTGTAGACTAAATAAGCCTAGTTCCTTCAGTCTCTCTCATAAGTCATGTGCCCCAGCCCACTAATCATTTTTGTTGCCCTCCGCTGGACTCTTACTAATTTGTCCACATCCTCTCTGTAGTGGGGAGCCCAAAACTGGACACAGAATTCCAGATGCGGCCTGACCAGTGTCGAATAGAGGGGAATTATCACATCCCTCGATCTGCTGGCAACACTCCTACTCATGCAGCCTAATATGCCATTGGTCTTTTTGGCAACAAGGGCACACTTTTAGCTCATATTCATCTTCCCATCCACCATAACCCCCAGGTTCTTTTCCACAGCGCTGCTACTTAGCCGATCAGTCCCCAGCCTGTAGCAGTGCATGGGATTTTTCCATCCTAAGTGCAGAACTTTGCACTTGTCTTTGTTGAACCTCATGAGGTTTCCTTTGGCCCAATGTTCCAATTTGTCCAAGTCTCCCTGGATCCTGTCCCTGTCCTGCAGAGTATCTACCATTTCCCCCCAGCTTGGTATCATCCACAAACTTACAAAGCACGCAGTCTATCCCATCATGAAGATCATTAATGAAGATGTTGAACAGAACCGGCCTCAGGACCGATCCCTGGGGCACTCCACTCATTACCGGTTGCCAACGAGACATCAAGCCATTGATTCCTACCGGCTGAGCCCGTTGATCTAGCCAGTTTTCTATCCACCTTACAGTCCACTCATCCACCCCATACTTCCTTAACTTGCCGACGAGAATGCTGTGGGATACCATATCAAAAGCCTTTCTAAAGTCTAGGTACACCACGTCAACAGCTCTTCCCGCATCCACAAATCCAGTCATTTCATCATAGAAGGCAATCAGGTTGGTCAGGCACGATTTGCGCTTGGTGAATCCATGCTGACTGTTCCTGGTCACTCTATTTTCCTCCAAGTGTTTCAGGATGGATTCTTGGAGGACCTGCTGCATGATTTTCCCAGGGATTGAGGTGAGGCTGACCGGTCTGTAGTTCCCCGGATCCTCCTTTTCCCCTTTCTTGAAGATAGGTACTATATTTGCCTTTTTCCAATTCTCCGGGACCTCCCCCTTCGCCATGAGTTTTTAAAGCTTATGTCCAGCAGCTCTGCAATCACTTCAGCGAACTCCCTCACCACCCTTGGATGCAGTTCATCCGGCCCCATAGACTTGTGCACATCCAATTTCTTTAAGTAGTCCCTAACCTGACCTTCCATCACTGAGGGCCGCTCTTCTCTCCATTCTGTGTTACCCCGTGTAGTGGCCTGGGTGCTGGCCCTCCCTGTGAAGAGTGAAATTAAAAAAGTATTGAGTACTTCAGCCTTTTCCGCATCATCCACCACGAGGATACCTGCCCCATTCAGTAAGGCACCTACACCACCTCTGATCTTTTTCTTGTTGCTGACATACTTATAGAACCCCTTTCTGTTATCCTTCACATCTCTTGCTAGCTGCAACTCCACTTAAATCGACCTAAATTGCTAGTGTAGACATACCCCTAGTGTCTTATTGAAATTTCACACTATTTTCCAGATTGACTAACCTCACTCCCTTTGTTTCTGCAGTTTAACTTTTCAGGAGCTCTTCCTGGGAATGCTGTTGCCATGGTGATTATTTTTGCTCTCTGTATGTCACCTTTAAAATATTTGCAGTATCACACTCGGTTCTTCTGGATCACGTGCCCTTTCTGGCACCTCTGGAGATGCTGTCTCAGTTACTGTAGTCCTAACTCTGCTGTTGCTGTTTGCCTCAGGCTTTCTGCTTGCTGGGTGTTTTCCTTGTGCTGTTTTTCAGTTGTCTATTTACACAGCATCTGTTTTGACTAGGGCTCCTGGACTCCATTTTGATACTTCTGTCGCTCTGTTTTCCTGTCGCTACTGACGTTCTGTTATACTTTCTTTCCTGCTCCTACTACTCTTTCTTATCTCCCCTCCCTGAACAAGGTTGGCAAGATTTTTTAGGTTTGGCCTGGAAACCCAGGTCTGACCACCCCTAGCCACAGATCTCTCTCACTCCTACAATCTAAGATGAGCTAGAGTTGTTTCTTGTTCCTTTCACATTGGTTTATGGCTCCCTCAGGAAACACTGGGGGAACGCTATGCAGGCCGCATACCTTTGCTCACACTATGAGCGCCTTCCCTGGCTTCCTAGAGCATTTCAGTCATAACTGCTTCAATCTCCTCATTTTACTCACCTGTATTTTGGGGAAGGAAAGGAGACTTTCCTCTCCCCAGCCTGGGTCTTTTAGGTCCCCTCCTCATTTCTCCACAAATGGGAACAGAAACATTAAACACCCATCCTGTTCCCCATATTTCCTCCCAATAACTTTGAGAAGTGGAGAAAATATGGACCTTTTGACTGTCCCAGGTGCTTCACCCAGCATCCTCCACATCACATGGGGAAAGTACGAGAGGTGTCATCAGTGTAGATATGAGGGCAAAGTTGGCAGCATGTTCTGTTGCAGGGATATGTTCCTGCTTTATGTCCGCTGCCAACTTTACCCTCATATCTACACTGATGACACCATCACAGGACCTAATCAAGCCACCTACTCCATCAAGGGCTCGTTCACCTGCTCATCCACCAATGTGACTTATGCCATCATGTGCCAGAAATACCCCTCTGCCTTATATATTGGTCTCTGCACCAAAGAATAAATGGACACGAATCTGACATCAGAAATTGCAACACTACAAAACCAATAGGGGAACACTTCAATCTCCCTGCTCACTCCCTTGATGACTTGTTAATAGCTGTGTTGAAACAGATGAATAACAAATCACAGCTTCAAAGAGAAACTGCAGAACTTGAACTTATATGCAAATTTGACTCAGTTGTCTTGGGGTTAAACAGAGACTATGGATTTTTCTCTCACTACAACAAGTGATTTGACCTCACCCTCCTCTATGTGCTGTTCCCCAGTGTTTGAATCCTAACACCTATTTTGATTTGCTGTTACAGCCTGACCTAATCCTATGTCATACACTCCCCTGCATTTCATTTCCTCCCATTCTGTAAATTTCCCATCTTGAAAGCGTCTGACGAAGTGGGATTTTCTCCCACGAAAGCTCATGCGATAAATAAATCTGTTAGTCTTTAAAAGTGCCACAGGACTCTGTTGGATTTAGGGAAGCATCAGTGGCTATCTCATAAATCCTATAATCAATAGGAGCTATGTCATGTTTGGTATCAATAGAAAGGTAGTAATTTGCTGGAATGATTATATAGTTTATGTCTAGGAATTCTATTTGTATTAGAAGTTAGGAATTTGGTATTCTATCTATACTTTAACTTATGTTATTTTATTGAAATACCTGAGAGAGGTGGGTGGGTGTGTCAAACCATTGTGTCCTCAATGTTTAGGAATGTACCAGAGATAATGGTCCCAGGGACTAAAGTGATGAGCCATTAAGGACACAATGGGTGTATTCCATATGTCCTTAATGGCTCATCAGTTTAGTCCCTGGTACATTCCTAAAAATTAAGGACACAATGGTTTGACACACCCACCCAGCTCTCTCAGGTATTTCAATAAAATAACATAAGTTAAAGTACAGATAGAATACCCAATTCCTAACTACTAATCCAAATAGGATTCCTAGACATAAACTATATGATAATTCCCAGCAAATTACTACCTTTCCATTGATACCAAACATGACATAGCTCCTATGGATTATAGAGCATTTATGAGATATCCATTGAAAATATCATAAATGCTTCCCTAAATCCAGACAGCATCACACACAGGGCTTTGCCCTGCCAGGGTCCCTGTCCCACTTTGCCCCATTGCACACAAAGGGTGCCCCCCCGCCACCGTGGACCTGCCCAAGGTCCCCCTAACCACACAAAGTCGACCTAGAGCATCCAGTATGGACGCTCTTGGTCTACTTTGTAAGTTCCCCTTTAAGTTGACTTTAATTTTAAGTGTAGACACGCTAAGTTGACTTAGTTAAAGTCAACTTAAAAGTGCAAGTGTAGACATAGCCATAGGCAATGTCTACACTAGAAAAGTTAAGTTGACTTTTGTTAAGTCAACTTTAATAAGGTCGACTTTAAGTTGACTTAAAATCTACCTTATTAAAGTTGACTTAAGTGGCAACACATTGTCGACTTAGTCCACTTTAAGTTGACCTAACTGCCCTTAGGTTGACTTAACAAAGTGGACTCATGCGTCCACACTGGGCTTAGGTCGACCTAAGAAGACTTAAGTTGACCTAATGAGTGGTAGTATAAATTTGACTTAAGCTTTCATCAAGTCGACTTAAGGAATTTCTTATGAAAGCCTAGTGTGGATGTGGCTTAATTTAAGTCAACTTAAGCCACCTTATACTGACTTAAATTGCCAGAGTAGACATAGCCATAGACATCTGACAAAGTGGGTTGCAGCCCATGAAAGCTTATGTAGGGAAGAAATTTGTTAGTCTCTAAGGGTATGTTTGCACTTTTAAAGTTAAGTCATCTCTTTTAAGTTGACTTAACGAGGTCAACTTTTAAGTAGACTTAAAGTCGACCTTGTTAAGTTGACTTAGAGTGACTACACTTTAAGTCAATTTAGGTCCACGGTGTTAAGACGACTTAACAGTAGACATAGCCGTCCATACTGGCTTCAAGTCGACTTAATAAGGTCGACTTAGCGCTATTCCCCATGCACACTGGCTTTAACTGGCTTTAAGAAGTTGACTTAAGGCTTCAGTCAACCTAAAGAGGGGAAGTTATTTAGTCGACTTAAGGAAGCGCTTAAGCGACTTAAGGAAGCGCTTGACTTAATAAAAGCCCAATGTTTAATGCAGCTTTATGTAGGTCAACTTAAGTGTCCTTAAGTTGACTTAAGTTGCAAGTGTAGACATACCCTAAGATGCCACAGGACTGTTGTTGTTTTAACCATACACAGACACTCATGGTGTGACCTGCATGCCGGTAGGCTGTTTGTGAGCATTCAGGTAGGATAGAACTTGCTGGGCAAGGGGATAGGAGATTGTTCTGGCTTGATGCAATCATCATTCTAGCTCCACATCCTGCTATCAGATCAACAAGACAACTTTATTTTTTCCCACTGAGAATGCAATTTTGGTAACCAGGACCTGTTCCATTGGTCAGCATGGACCAATACGTGTTCATATGTTTGTGTTGTGCTTGGGCTAAAAGATTCTGAGATTGTCCTTCGATAGTTCTAAATAAAATAATATGCTCAATATTATTTTAGGAGAAAATTGACAGATGACACCTGGTTTGATCAACTGAGAAAGTTATCACATTTGAAGCCCTCATAGTGCATTTTGATAGGAGAGTGGGAGAAGAGACAATGCCACCTATTTAGCTAACACCTGTGATTCAGTGCAGAAGGGCAGCAATACAATGTCACTCTCTTAAATTTATAGAAAGCATATTTTGAAGCCTGACTAATGATTATTGTGTCTAATTACTTTCTCATGTTATTAAAGAAAGAAGTACATATCTCTGAAATATATTTTTTCTCACCAGTTATTTTAAAAGGTAAGTCTGGTGGGATAGCCTTCCTAAAGTCTTAGACTATTATATCTTATTCCTAATTACTCCAGCTTCGCATCAGTCTGCAACTGGACCCTAGCATTCCATGGTGTGTTTTTGTATTGTTTGAATTCAATTGTATCTGAGACTGGGAACATCTTCTCTCAAACCTAATTATCACAATTTTCCAGCATTTTTAATTAAGAAAGTCATTTGCTGAATTTAAAAACGTGAGTCCTGATTTGAGTAGTGAGTGATTCTAGTGGTATGTTCACCATGGACTTTATCCTCTCCGGAATAGTACAAATTAAAAAAGTGGGTAAGAAGTTGGTATTTAATATAAATCATTCTTACACCTTCACCTTAAATTGTACCAAAAGACTACTCAATCACATTTGCACATAAAATGGAGTAACACGTGTGTTGATTTTAGGATTTAAATATTGTCACTTATTCCAAATGACCCATAGTTTCAAAGTGGTTCACTGGGTTCCAGTATTTCACCACATTAGCTTTTGTTTTAGTTTCAGATTACTTGGAGCTGGAACAATCTTATCTTCTGACTAGTTAGCTGGTTGTGAAGATGCCTTTTCTTCCCACAGATTTAGAATCAACACTTTGTTTTGATCAGCTAATGAGTGGAGCAGTAAATGCAGCACAGAATTATCAAGTGTCCCACTTATATACTTCCAGACCATTACCCTACCGAGCAATTGGTATAAAATTGAGGGGAAAATCTAATTATGTTCTATCACTGTGCCCCAACATCATAGTCTGTGAGTATTTGTGTGTGTGTTTTGTCTTGAAGTGATTATGAGCTGTGAATATCTTCTCTTGTGCTTGTTGTCCAGTTTTTCAAAAGTTTAAGTTTGTGTCTGAGTATTTTGGCATGTGAGCTTTTCTTAGTTTGAGTTGCTTTGGGGCTGCAACTCTGCCAACTTCTTCCTAATTAGCCTATTTTAAGGAACATTTTATTACAAAGTCCTGTTTGTCTATATTAGCATATTTAACTCTAGTTTGATCATCTAGGTATTTCAGCAGTAGATTTAGCATGGAGGTGATGCTTTCAAGGATAGTGCATATGAAGAGAGTTGGGAATAAAGTGGTGGTTCCTATACTTCACCCATATTCTTCAGCACTGCACAGCCTGGCAGGGAATTTACACAAGTGCATTTTGGATGTGTCTCTGTGTGTTGGAAATCTCTGATTGACAACACGGTGCCTGACTGCAAATAAGAAAAGGGAAAAGTGGGCAGAGCCCCCATGGGGAATGAGCCAGCAAGCTGACTGACTGAGAGTAAGTGGTGACTCTCGAAGCCCCAGCGTGCTGTGATTGAGATTCTGGCTGGCAGACCACAACCAGAGCTGGGCTGCAATTGGCTGAAGCGCTTCCTTTGTTCCCCTGTGTCCTGCTTACATGGATCATAGCACCAGCTGCAACAATTGCACCTTGGGCAGATACAAATAGAATCTGCCTCCGAGCTCCAATCTGCAACAATGGGTCTGCAGTTATCTGCATCTGCGGATGCTGATACCCATGGATCTGAAGTGGACGCCTGCGGATCTGTAGGGCTCTAACCATATGATCACCAACACAAAGGATTAGGATTGCACAATCTAGCCTTAAATAATCAGTAAGGATCTATTCTACTACTCCTACTTCTCGGAAGTTGGAGGGTGTTTAGAGTCGAAGTGTTGGTTCCGCAAATTATAAAGACCTAATCCAAAATTAACTGCAGTCATTGGGAAGCCTTTCATTGACTTCAGTGGCTATTAGTCTCATAACCAGGTGTCGAGTGTGGGGTTTAGGTATAGATTGAAATCTGAATCTAAACTTTTCAAAAGTTTGTGGTGGAAATCTATATAGATTCTAGCTTTATAATAGATTTATAGATTAGTAAACCAGAAGGCATATTTTGTAATCATCTTCTTTGACCCCAGGTATAACACAGTCCATAGGATTTCCTGGATTTAATTGCTACTTGAACTAGATGTCATATCATTTGCATTTTTCTCATACTATTTTTAATTTCACATCAATGCACATCTGACTTGTTCCTTCCTTTTACGTTAATGGTAACTCTAATAAAGTGATAGTGGGCACCCATCCCCCAAATGTTACTGTCTTTTTCTAAAGTAAATCCTATGCTTATGTAACCCATGTACCTAGTGGAGATTATCTCTTTAAGAGATACTATTGGAGCTGGGTTACTGTTGTCAGGCAGATTTATCTGCCTACATCCAGAAACTTCTGGAAATTGGGTGTAGGGCTGTCCCTTGGGGGGGAGCAGGGCCCAGGGTCAATCAGCCTAGGCAGGGCCCCTGCCCCATGCTGGAGGTGAGCACAGCAGGTCAGCCCGCTCTGCCTCCCGTTGAGCTGGGCCTGGCCCCAGGAAGCCGAGGCTGCCCACTGGGCATCGGGGAGAGCACAGGGCGGCAGGGAGAACTGCCTCCAGCCTTGGGCCAGGAAGCCAAGGCCACCCGCCGGGTAGTCAGGATCTGGCTCCCGCTGTGGCTGCGGACCAGTCCCGGCCAAGGCTGCCCCCACCTTGGCCACAGCTGGAACATCAGGCTGCCAGGGACCGGTGCCCCAGCCAAGAACCGGAGGCTGCCAATGGGAATCGGCCCCGGCTGAGGTCTCACACAGCCAATGAGGGCTGGCCCCGGCCGCATGCAGCTGTGTGGGGCAGGCCATGGGCAGCAGGTTGGCCCAGAGGTGGGGACCCACACACCTGCCCCACCCCTGGGCCTGCCTGCTCCACCCTGGGGGCAGGGAGGGCCAGCCCAGAGGTCAGGCATAGGCAAAGTATTCCTGGCTCACCCTACTATCTTCGACTCGCTGCCAAAGGCAACAGTGAGCAGAGTGAAGTGCAGCCATTGGGGAGAGTGTGGTGCAGGCCCCTCACTGCCCTACTGGGAGCGGGACAGTGCGGGGTCCACGTAACTGCGGGATCTGGGGCGATCGCCCTGTTCACCCTCCGCCCAAGCATGGCCCTGATTGGGTGTGGTAGCTTTGAATATGAATATGTTCCACAAGGTTCCCTGCTGCTGAATGGTTGGTCAGACACCATGGCTATGTCTACACTAGAAAATGTTAGGTCAATTTTGTTAAGTCGACTTAATAAGGTCGACGCTAAGTTGGCTTAAAGTCAACCTTATTAAATCAACTTAACAAAGTGGACTACGTCGACTTAACTTTAAGTTGGCTTAGTCCACTTTGTTAAGTCAACCTAACCACCTTAAGTTGACTTAATAAAGTCGACTTAAGGGTTACTCCACATCTACACCATCCTTAAGTCGACTTAAGGAGTTGACTTACGGCTTAAGTCGACCTAATTGGTGGTTCTTATTAAATCAACTTAAGCTTTCATTAAGTCGACTTAAGGAATTCCTTAACTTGACTTACTGAAAGTCTGGTGTAAACGGAGAGTAATTTAAGATGACTTAAGCCTCCTTAAGTCGACCTAAATTGCTAGTGTAGACATAGCCCATGAGAGCAGCTCAGCAGTCAGGGCAGTTGGATTGAGAAGAGCTCATGTGCTCAGTGTAAAAGGGGAGAAGCTGAACTAGGAGTGGACAGCAAGATATTTTCCCCCTACTCTGGAGCATTTTCCAGGAGAGTTTCTTCATATGTATATGTTACTAAGTGCTTGTTATCCAGTCAGCTTATTGATTGGTGGTGGTTTCAGCAGAGGAAAAGGAACCTACATGGATTTCTGCTGAAGATTCCTGCTAAAAAGAAGAGCATAGCTGCTTCTTTCAACTCAAGCCTTTGGACTTGGTGAACAGAGACTATAGCTGAGTTTCAAGTGAACTTCATCTAAACTTAGGGAACACTTAAGTTTCATTTCATAGTATTTCTGCAGGGACAACTCTATTTAAATTCATTTTGTTTTCTTGTTTATGCATTGTGGAAAAGAAAGCTGTTAAATAGTGAATGTGGATTTACAAAATAGCCACGTTGTGTTATAAATATATATAATAGTTATGTTTCTTTTTTATAAGATTTATAAAGTTAGTATTTAATAAAAGTCATTACTTTTGTTTCCATTAGGATTTGAATGTGGGGAGGGTAACAAACTTTCCTGAAAGTCCTTTGATAACTGAATCCTTGGATTTGGGGTTTATTTTTTTTAAGCAGTGTAGAAGGGCAATTAAGTAAACTTTAGCCCACTTGAAAGTTGCACTTACAAATAGATGGTTTGCAGTATTACAGTTGGACCAAGAAACCAAATCAAACTTACTCATGTGCTTTGAGCATCTGGAGAAGCAGAGCGGTCAGAGTTGGAAAAGAAACTATTAGCAGGCACACATCTCCTAATGCCTGATTTTCCCCAGTAGTATATTTCCTAATGCATTGTACATTCTACTTTTAAATATAGGTTCTTTTCATTCTAATTAAATTGAAGAGAGAGAGAGATTACCATTATATAGCACAATAAGCCTCTTTGACTTCAGGAAAGACTTTTTAGATTTATTTTATTGAGTGCAGAGAGTGAGATTAAATATATTTCCTTTTTCTAAAGAAATAAATTATTAATAATAAAAAACTGGTCCATGGTGGAAATTGCTCTAAAAAACACTAGCAGAATTGTGGGGTTTCAGTGTCTGAAAATGGATGATGACTTTTTCAAAGATTATAAGCTAGATACCATAATTATAGCCTTGAGGCAATCAGACAGATATTATGTATAACAAAAAATATATGTGCCAGATGCTGAGCTGGTGTAAATCAGCATAGTTAACTGGTTTCACTGGCTTATACCAGCTGAGGTTCTGCTTCTCCCTCCCCCCTCCCCCCGCACACGTCTGACTCCTATAACAACACAGGCTACAAAACTTCTAATTTCTCTTTGAACTAGAGAATATCTTTTAGAAAGAGATACAATCTTGGTTTAAAAATTGTCAGAGAGAGATTCTCAACTAAATGGTCACAAGAATCCTTTATAATCAAAAGTGTTAGGCAGCCTAGATATAATGGTCCCTCCCAGCTTCTTCTGTCTTATCAGAAGGGCAAAGTTATATATTCTATATTTGCATGGTTCACAAAATAATTTAAGTTCTAAGAAAATGGTAGGAGGCTTATTTTCATAATGTTATCCTCCTACTTCAATGTCAGGACAGTATGAGAGTAGCGTGAAGAACTGAAAAGTAAAGAGGGAATGCAGCAAACTGAAGACACTATTCACCCTGTACTAATTCACTCTGCACTTTCCTGATGATCATTTAACACGCAACAGTGACCATATTAAGTATTTTTACCATTCCCCACAAAATCACCCCTGAGGCCTGCACAGCAGCCCCACTAAGGTTCTGTTTTGATGCTTTAAGTACCATTTTAATTAGCTGGTGGGAGCAAGGGGAATTACTCTGCCATTTCACTGTCCCGATTTGACAAACTGGGAGTTGGTACTGGCTCTTTAGAAGACACTCAGTGCAGCTATATATTGTATATGCTAATGATGCTATTAGTAACACATTGCTGAATGCTAGCATGTTAGACCTTACACTCTTATCTAGAAAGTTCTTTACTTGTAAAAGTAAGTAACTTGATTAATAGTGAAGAAAAGTTTGGTTTTTATTTCTAAGATAAGCTTTTTGTGATGCTGTTTTATACTGCCAAGAGAAGAGAAACTTCTATAAGCATTATTTATTATTAGATACATTTTTGCCAGATTTTTTTCACAGTCAAGATCACTTGCGAAAGAAAATGACTATGAAATATGAAAGATCATAGGGTGGTGATAAGCCCCCATTCTCTACTGTGCTCGTGGTCTATAGAGCTTGTTGGGCTGCCACTGTGTGTTGGATTAAGGGTGTTCATTTAGTTCAAGCTGTTTCTCCATGAGACTGCTCTTATAGATCTTGTATTAGGATGTGGAAGCCTATCACTGGAAGAATTAAGATGGCACCTCTAATGGAAATAGTGATACAATAGGGTCACATTCATCAATGGTGTAGTGGCTTTAATTTTTAATGAATAAATGACTTTTCCATTAATTAAAAGTCCAAAGTAGATAAATAAGGGATGAATCTAGTGATAATTACCAATTTTATAGATTTAGAGAAAACTGGTACTTCATAAATATTGAATAGTGCTATTATCTGAAGTATGGGTGTGCCAGGGCTCTATAAATAAAGGCATTAGGGACTAATCACTAGAACTCATCATTATTTATCTCCTTTTGTACTTTAACTAAGAGAAAAACCATTCATTCATTACAATTCAAAACACAAAGAAAATGTGCTCATTTTTTTGATGAATCTCCTGAGGAGGAAAGAAAACGGTATTTGGGTAATATGAGGGTAAAGTGAAAAACAAGAGAGACGCTGAACAATGACAATATTCCAAGCAAGGTACAGTTTCATTTTTTATCGCTCTTTCTGGATATGAGCCTGATTTTTTACACACCACTTTTACTAAGTGCATCTTTCCATTGACTTCAATTGTTATTTCTGATATCCACCAATATAAGGCAAGAATTAGTTCTCAGCATCTTTTACGTATGCCTCTGTACAGATTTTCATTCACCTCCTTGGTCCTTGTGTAGTCAGTTATATCCATGCAAAAGAGATGTAAAATAGTACTATTGTGATCTGGTAGCATTTACAATCATGTTGCATAGATTTAAATGATTACACGAAGTGGAAGGCAGTGCAGAAATCAAGCCCAATTATACTAGCATGGGAGTTGAGGTAGGCAGTAAATAATTTTCACATCCCTCAAAAATTTTTTAGATTTTTAAACATTTTTCTCATCCCAAACTGGAATGAAAATTTGAAATCTCAAATATTTTTGTGAACTGAAAATCTGACGAAAAAAAAATTCTGAATAGGGTCAAAATGGTTTTTTTTGCAATAATTTTGAAATTTCATTTCAATGTTTATCTTTTTAGATTTTATTACATTTTTATACAAGTTCCATTTCAAAATGTAAAGTTGTTTCAACATTAAATGGAATTTTGTCATTTTGAAAATGTTTGTCTTTTTTCATCAAATAGACACATTCCTATAAAAAAGTTTTGGTTTCAAGAAATCAAGCATCTTTTGATTAAAAAAAAAATTCTAACCAGTGCTAGCTGTGTGGAGTAATTTTAATATAAGAATGACTGTGTTGGGTCAGACTAATAGTCCACCTAGCCCAGTATCCTGTTTTTCAGCAGTGGCCATTGCCAGATGCTTCAGAGGGAATCAAAGAATAGGAAAATTTCTGAATGATTCATCCCCTGTCATCAGTCCCACCCCCTGGCAGGACAGATGCTTTGAGAAATTGTCCTTTCTTAAGTGAAAAGTTTAATAATTTTTATTCTGACTGATCTACCATTGTTCTATGCAGTTATTTTGCCATTAACAGGGGCAAAGGAGATTTTTTTCCCTTTTAATGAGAAAGTTGGATGAATGCATCTTACAGAAGCCTAACCATAATTGAAGTGGGTAGTAGCCATCCCTTACAGCATGCATACACACACATCAGTAGTTCATTTATGTTCTCCAAGCAAACATGCAACAAATGCCTTGACTTTCATAGACTTACTTGGGATTTAGATGCTTGGACCCTGACTTTTTATGACTTCCAGTACCTTCACGTGTGGGAAGATTACATACATAAAATTAAACTGTGCTTTCACCCATCCCATAAGTAAGGCCAACACTGGAAAAGGAACCTTTGACTACTGTATTTTCAGCTATAAAGATTCTTTACTTCTGTCACTGTGAAAATCAAAGCATTGTGAGACAATTTTATTACTGTTAAATGAAAAATGAGGTATTATAAAAAACCATGAAAATGAAAGTAATAATTAAATCTTCATATAACTTTCTGTTGCATTGTAAGAGCTTAGCTGAAAAATTTGTCTTTAACTCATGGCCCGCAGCAATCACATCTGTTATATTTTAGGAACAGAAAGCTAATGAGGTGGAATCTGGAGTACTGAGCTTAATTGGGCTTGTTTTGATTAAGTGTATGTGCTGGGAATATTTTACACACTTGTATAAATTGCAAAACAGACAATATAAGCCAGAAATTTCTCAAAATCATTGTGCGTAGGCTTAAGAATATAGAACTGTCTCTCATAAAAAATACATTGAAAGGGAAAATATCTGAAGTTTTGATTTAAAAATGTATGTACTTTAATTTGCCTAATTAGTGGCCATCTATGTTTATAAATGCATTTTTCTCTCTCTCACACACCCAAATACATACAAATGAATTTGTGGTGTGACATATAATTGTACCAGCATGTCTTTGGATCTGACTGAATTATTTATGAATGGCAAAGCCATTAAGAACATTCTGCCAAAAGAGCTTTTATATAATGCCATAACATCATATAATATCTATATGCCAAGTATCTAACAGAGAAGAATATTAATACTTTAGAGTGTTTCTTACAAATGTGATTGAAACTATTTCTTGCGTGCTTTCTCCCTTCTGTAAAGCAAGAATCCTTTAGTACCATGTGTCAGATATTAAGGTAATATAAATTTACTTAACTTCATTGCTTTCAGTGAAGCAGTGAACTGGAGAGTTCCTACCAACCCCAGGGATGTCAGCAGAAAATCGTTAAGGTGGCTTGGCCCCAAATCCAACAGATTCAATTTTCACCAAGGGTATGTCTACATTTGCAAGTTAGGTTGACTTAAGGATGCGTAAGTCGACCTAAAGAACACCGCGTCCACACTGGGCTTTATTAAGTCAATTTAAGCGCTTCCTTAAGTCAACTTAATAACAGCTTAAGTCAACTTTATAACTTCCTGTCTTTACATCGACCTAAGCCTTAAGTCAACTTAAAGCCAGTGTGGATGGGGAACAGCGCTAAGTTGACCTAAAATCACTGTGGACGGCTATGTCTACTGTTAAGTCGACTTAACAAGGTCGACTTTAAGTTGATTTAACAGAGTCAACTCAACTTTACAAGTGTAGACATACCCCTGGGACACAATGACCTGACCTCCACAAAAAGAATGGGTGGAAGGTGCGGGGATGGGGAGGACCCAACCAAGAGGAGTTCAATAACACATTCTTTCTGAGGCCATTGTGTGTGAGAGGGATCTGAAGCTCTGTCTAAGCCAAACTCTGCTTATTCTTTAAAGAGGTGAACAGGAACCATTCAACAAGATTGGGTTGCTGCAGGAGTGACAAAGGAAAAGAAATATTCTAGAAAGGGGCAAGAGGAAGTGCATCTACTAGGGGTGCATCTACACTGGCCACTTAGGTCGACTTAAGGAAGCTTAAGTCGACTTAATAAAACCTCTTTTTAGATCAATTTAAGCCTTAAGTCGAATCCTTAAGTCGACTTAAAGCCAGCGTGGATGGGGATTAGCACCTAAATTGACCTTATTAAGTCAACTTAAAGCGTTAAGTTGACTTAATAAGGTCAATAAGGTGCTATGTTTACACTAGAAAAGGTAAGTCGACTTTATTAAGTTGACTTAATAAGGTTGACTTAAGGGGGACTCTTCTAGGAACTTTTGCCCCTCTATTCAGGTCACAACACCTCCCACTCTTCTGAAAAAGATACTGAGAGCTGGGCTCAGTCTGGGGCCTGCCTCCCTAAGACACTTTGTACTTTACTGTGAGGCAAGAGAATTTATGGGGTATATTGACCTGTTGACTTTTCTGGGTAGATGGTGATACATTAAAAACTGATACACCCCCCATTTTAAAACTATTACCTTACCTCTGGCTTATCTCCCTCTCCTCCCGCTTAATATGAGATATAATAGCATTCAGAACTGGTCACTGTTGATAGTGGGATAAACCAATACTTTGTTGTGGTATGACAGTTTCTTTGTTCTTGGATTTCATTCTCCATCCCATTCTGGAACACAAAAAAGGAAACTTTCCGAAACTTTCCACATCCTTAGGCCAAACAAAATTGGGGTAGTGAGAAAATAACTTTCCTTTCCACTGCCCAGTCCTGTCTACAAACACTCTATTTTCAAAGTAATTTTGAATAATGAAGTATATTTGAATAAACGGTACTTAATATTTATGTGATATAATGTAGCTAAATTAATTTCACTGTAATGACCCTACCAAATACTGCTGCTTTTTTCAAAGTAGGTTACTCTTGCAAAAAATTGTACTCATGAAAGACTGTCAGTCACGTCATAAAATAAAGATTATCACTATTGGGGGGGGAGCTGATAACTTCAAGTTGTAGAAAAGTTAGATTAATCGATGGATTTTCAGCAGCTATCTTAGTGAGGATTTAAACAATTGTTAAAGAGATTTTTTTCAGCTTTAAGACATGCATTTCTCTACTGTTTGCATGTATATGTACCTGTGTGTATAAAAATAATATGGGTTTTTCACACACACACTCTCTTTCTGGAGAAAATCTCATCTAAATCTAAAAGCTGAGAAAATATTCCTTTATATGGAGAGAGCGAGACAGACACCCCAGAATTGTCTGTGTATAGATGCACACACACACACACACTTACAATTTGGTCCCTTTTTCTTTAAAGATGGAAGATTGTCTGTGGAAGTGAACACCCTGTAACATGACCAGTGTGATCAGTGGAAATGGAGTCCGAGGGCTCACTGGTTTCCTGGATGGGGCTGTTAAGCAGGTAGTTAAGCTAGAAGCAATGTTGTCACATGGATAGAACTGTGTGCAGGATTTAATAATATTCTACTTGTTAAAGGTGCAGTTCTTTGGATAATGGACACAATTATGATACCATATGGTGTGTTTTCGAAGGTGACAGTTGACTATAGGAAAGCCACAAGTGGAACTAGACCCCACATTATGCAATCCAGTGCTCAAGGAGCTTAAAAGTTTGCAAAGAAGGGGTATCATAGCACTTGTAGAAGCCAGTACAGCCTAGGCGTACAGCATGGTGATAGTAAAGAAGCCAGCAGGCAAATTATGCATCTGTATAGACCCAAAGCCATCTAACCGGTCATTGAAGAGAAGCCACTACACACTGTCCATAAGTGATGACATCTTGCTAAAACGTTCCAAAGCTAGAATTTTTAAGGGTTTGTGATGTCAATCGTGGGTTTTGGCACCTAAGATGGGATAAAGAGTCCAGCAGGCTGACAACCTTTGCAAAACCATTTGGTTGCTAGAGGTGTCTGCACATGTCAATGGGCATAAGCCCAGCACATTTGGTGTTCCAGAGAAGACTCATCTAAGCACTAGATGGGCTGACAATGATAGCAGATAATATGTTTATTGTAGGTAAAAGGAGCAATATTAAGGAACTAATCGAGATCATGATAAAAAATGACAAGCTTTTCTACAGCAATGCAGGGACAAGAACAAAAATAAAATCCGGAAAAAATGTAACTCTGAGATTGACATATATCGGATATCTGCTCACGGCAGAGGGACTGAAAGTAGAAAGCAGTCAGAGACCTGCCTGCTCCAGTGGATGTGAAAGAGTTACAGTGCTTCATGGGAATGTTAGATTTCATGTCCAAGTTTTGTCCATACTTGGCTGCTTTACCAAAACCTGTACATCAAGTCACAAGACAGGATGTAAAGCAGAACTGGGCAAATCCCCAATGGCATGCATTTGATGCACCAAAACAAATGATAATGGATGCATTTGTCCTGAAGTACTATTGGCCCGGAGAACCACTGACACTTCAGTCTGATGCATAGGAGAAAGGACTAGATATAACTCTCTTGCAGGAATAGGCAGTCATTCAGCTTTGCTAAAGACTGAACATATGTATGCACAAACAGAAAAAAGACCTTCTGGCTGTGGAATTTGGAGTGGAGTTATGCCATCAGCATACCTATGGACACCTGTAATAATGCAATCAGGCTGCAAAGCCCTACAGACAATCATTGCAAAACCCTTTCCTTATGCTCCAAAGCGACTGGAGTGCATGTCGGTGTACGTCCGGCACCACAAAACTAGAGATCAGACATAGTCCAGGATGATTCCTGGTGTCGGTTGACACCCCGAGCAGGACGTATGTACCAGCACCAGTGAGCTGAGGGAAAGAAATCAGAGCACTGAATACATGACCATGCGGCACTCTCACCCAGTTTCAACAGTGAAGCTGATGCAAATCAAAGGCTGTGTCTACACTGGTAAATTAAGTCGACTTAAGCTTGCTTAAGTCGACTTAATTTACCCTGCGTCTACACTACAGTTTCCTTAAGTCGACTTAAGCAAGCTCCCTTTTCTCTGCAGCCCGAGCCGGGGAGCCCCACGTGGCTCCCTTCTTCCTGGGAGCTTTGGCTCCCTTGTCCCCCAGGGGGAGCTGGGGCTCTTGGGGAGAAGGGAGCCCCTGCTTCCCCCGGGGACAACTTGAACAAGGCAGCCGCGGCTCCTCCCAGGGACAAGGGAACCATGCATGGCTCCCTGGCAGAAGGGAGCCATACCCCACTCCCTTTTGCTGGGAAGCTGTGCACGGCTCCCTTTCGCCCCCTGCCCTAGGTCGACTTGTGGAATAAGTCAACTTAGGGTGTCCACACTGTCTTAAGTCTACTTAAGAAGTCAACTTAAGCCTTAAATCAACCTAAAACAAGGTGATATTAAGTCGACTTAAGCTTTATTAAGTTGACTTAAGGAAGCCCTTAAGCTGACTTAATAAAAGCCCAGTGTGGATGCAGAGTAGTTTAGGTCGACCTAAGCATCCTTAAGTCAACATAAGCTCCCAGTGTAGACACAGCAGTAGAAACTGGAAGGGACCATGACAGGTCATCAAGTCCAGTCCCATGCACTCATGACACCCTGTCAGGTGCTTGTCTAACCTTCTCTTAAAAACTTTCAATGATAGAGATTCCACAACCTGCCTAGGCAATTTATTCTAGTGGTTAATCACCCTGACAGGATATTTTTCCTAATATCCAACCTAAACCTCCCTTGCTGTAAATTAAGCCCATTGCTTCTTGTCCTATCATCGATAGTTAAGGAGAACAATTTTTTTCCCCTCCTCCTTGTGACAACATTTTCGGTACTTGAAAACTGTTATCATGTCCCCTCTCAGTCTCCTCTTTTCCAGACATAGTAGTTGCTGAGTGTGGACCCCGTTTGCCTTGGAAGAATTCCAGGAATTTGCATGCAAATGGAAGTTTGGTCATCATGCCTCTTCCCCAGCATAGCCAAAGTATAGTTCTAAGGAATAATCAGCTGTGAAAAGAGGTGGGAGACTGTTTCTTCTAGCTCTGTTCCCTGGTTAGCATTTTTGGCACATAGAAATTTCCCATCACAAGAATGCCAAAACAGTACAGTTACAGTACCCTGATTGGACAAATGGCCAAATCTTTATCCATCAGGGGAGACCTCTTGCAACTAGAAGAATGGGGACACCAGTGAGAGGGGCTGGACAACAAACAGAGAAAGAAGCCATTTGAGTATGACAGGGCAGCCAAGACACTCTTGGAATGACCCAGCCATTACAAAGAATTTATAAGAAGCAGACTAAAGGAGTTGTGGAGTGTGCAGTAGCACCCAGGTCATACAAAGTGACTACACAAGAGTGACAACTGAACTGTAGAAACAGGAGATATGAGACAATACAAATATCTCCCAGAGAGTCTACAGAGATGATTACAGTATGGAGAGATGGAGATCCCTCTGGAGGCCAGGCCCTCAGGAAGCGGACAGGGGCTCCACAGAGAGTTTATTAGAGTCAGGGCCAGGTGTCAAGGAGAAAGAGAGAGGTCGCTTCTGGTGTGTTTGCCTGATGAGTTACTAAACTATCTCAGACTATTAACCTGTAGAGTCTGCAATAAAGGAAAGACTTCAACTGGATTATGGGCTGCCAAAGAGACATAGGATGGGAGTCTGGCCATCAATTATTTACTTTAATGTTTAGATGAAAAAAGATAGAAAATAGGGAAGATGTATCAGGACCAGTTCAACTTCATCAGAGGTCTCATCTTCTCTGGAGGGTCTGTTATTGAGAGGACTTCAGGGGAACGGAATGGGTAGAGGTAAGCGGAGGAAATGGGTAAAGGATGGAACAGGTAGGGGAAAGCTACATGGACAAAGCAGTGCACAGGATTTAATAAGGTTCTACTTGTCAGACTTAACCAGCCTTCACTTTACTCATTGCTAATAAAATACACACAATAACATCCATTTCAGAATTGGGAGTATGTCAACTGAAATATTCATATATCGATGTGTGACTTAGCAGATACTGTTTCTGATGAGTGAGCTTTCATGCTTGAACAGAGGTTCTGAAGCTTTTCCTTATGTGGTCTCTCCCTGGGAGCCTTCCTGCCATCTAGCTAGGACCTCCCCCCTTTTAACACTATGGAAAGGATGGAGTCGTTTAGAACTCATGCACTATAAAACCTTACCAGACTTTCTGGAGATACACCCTTTTCCCCTTTTGAACTGACAAACTATGGAGTATCAGAAATGTATGAAACTATTCAGACTTGGGAGCCTGAAAAGAGCTGGTGGGATGTAGGGCACAAGCTCAAAGCTCAGTTTGAGTATGAGAAGTTTATATAGGTCATCTGTACCTTTCTTAAAGCCGAAGAAGCTAGCCATGCTTGGAATATCTAATGTAAGCAGGGACAGAGTCTGCCAGAAACCAAATTATAAAACAAAAAGTTGGCACCAACAGAATTGTCTTTGTTTTCATAAGCTTTGTTGAAATGACTAAATGAGTCACTGTTGGTAAATGAATGTCTGAATACTTTATTTCTTTCATGGAGATTAAAAAGAAAATGTAACAGCAAGAAAACAGAGTAGGTGAAATTGATTTCATTTAAAAATAACTTTCCAGCCTTGCTTCACATCTTACTCAAATAACCTTTGTAAGTAATTATAGGGGGATCTGAAAATAAAGAACTGTGAGGCTGAAGGGTTTTAGAAGTCATCAAAATTATCCAATGCTCAATAGACCCAAAAGCCTATGTATTATTATGTTGCAGACCAAGCAAAGCTGCCTGCAAGTTAACATCTATAAAGCTGTGAGAGGAGCAAGAGGCAGACATTGGTATCATCAAATGTTAGATTGACATACAAAGTCATTACAGGCGCCTAGGAAATCAATCGTTTCTAAATTTTCTTCTTTTGCATTAAACTCAGAATGATCAGTTTCTTTTTGGTCATGCTTGGTCCCAATTCTACCCTAAGATATATTCATGAAATTCATGAGGTCATATTCCCTGTTTATTTGATATCAACATTTGGCCCTTGAGTTTTGAGATATAGACAGCCTTTCAGTTTTCCAGCTTACAAAAAGTGAGGATTTCTAGAGAGTTTGTGTTACATGGCCTACTCACTTCTGAAAGTGTCCTTTTACCTTTCCTTTACCATTCTCTTTTGCTCTGTCCCAGTACTACACCCCAAAAGCTCTTGCAATCTTCACTTCTACAGATGCTCTTCAGTTCTTCTGAATTTAAATCCAAAATATTCCAAGATAAGATTCTTGATTTTCTATGACATCAGATGGTCCCCTTCACATGCGCCTCTACACATTACTTTAGGACCTGATTGATTCTTGTGTTTATTGACCTTCAAGGTACGCTACAAGGCCTATCTGATTACTCCAGGTTTCTCCAAATCAGTGTTTCCCAAATGGTAGATCTCGCACTTCATGGAGCATTTACCAGTAGGCCATAGAGAGTTGGCTTGTGTCATGGTACTGCCTCTTCCTTGTTTCCAGTTGTTAAATTAAAAGAAGTGAAAATTACATTAAATGCTTCCCCAATTTTGTTTTTCATAAATTATCCAACTATGAATGGGAAGTAAGATGATCTATATATTTACGAGTGGGAGAAGAAAGTAGGTTCTGAGAGACTCTCTCTCTTAAGAGGTGGCCAAAACTACAGAAAAGTTTGAAAATGCCTGTTCTAAGTAAGCTGCCTGAGTATGCTGTATTTCTCTCAGGTCCATGGGGAATTTTCTTTTGAGGTGAATCAATTCTGCAATTTCCAAAGCATGAAGTCTTTAATTTGTTGTAAATCTTCCCAGAGATTATGATATTTAGAACAGTATATCAATAAATGAGTTCTGTGACAGCCTCATTAATCAGATCACATTTTAAAAACATTAGGTTTTCCCCCTTCTCTTGTAGGTAGAGTCCATCTTTTCTCAGTTTTAGTTTGCAATTATTCACATTAAGCTTATTGTAGCTGGAAGTTGCACTGAACCAGAACCCCAGATCTAAGTACCCTTAAACTTTACAGGTACTTAAAAGTTTAGATCCTGATATGGCTTGTAGAAATGGGCTCCATTTTGTAATGAGCCTGGTCCCAAAAGCCAGTTGTCAAATGCACACTGTGTAGGAGGTTACGTGCTGCCTTAGGACCATCGTAATTGAATCCCAGGCATTTCACTACTTATGTGACAGCCACCAAGAATGAATCACAAATATCCAGAGCTAAAATCTTGAGTCCCTCTAGTTTGAGCTAACAATGCATGATGTGTAGCTTGCGTGTAGTAATAGACTGTCATCCACTTTGGATAGGGTACAAGGGTGATGACCCATAATACACACAGACTTCAGCTCCTGTGAAAATCAGGGAAAGGTTTCTATACTATATTTCCTATTACTTCAATCATTCAAAACCAAGAAAATCCAATGTTCACATCCGCACTAATCTCCTTGCACATATCTTTCCACCCACAGACTCTTCAGCACCACAATAGACTATTTTTAAAGAGATGTTTCACCTTGACACATGCATTCTGGTAATGTTTGTGTTTGTTCATGAAAATATGCCAGTTCCCGTTCCTTTTCATATGCTAAAAGCAGGCACAACTAGACAAATCCAATGTGTGGGAGACTTGGATGTAACTCTGGTTAAGTACTAAGGAGTCTACTCAATGTAAATGCTGTGAGCTCTGCATCTAAGGTACCTTTGGCTGTAAGTGTCCACCTCTTTGTGTTCCCATCATGCTCAGTGCTAATAGTAGCTGTTAGGCAACTAAGCTGCCAATTCCCTGAGTTAAATGTGTAGTGAAGACATACTCCCTATGGATCTTTCTGCAGTCTCAACTTTTCCTTAATTTACTGTGAGATCTAGCTATAGTAGCACAGCATCATGTATTTGACATTTAATTTCCAATGTACAATTGATGAATAATTATATTGGCAATTCATTTACTATACATGCTATTCAATATTAAGACAGTTCAAGATACTATATAACCAAGATCAACCACATTTATTGTCTAAAGACAACTCAATACAGTAAAGAAAAGGAAGTTAATATGTCACCAATACTTCCAGGGAAGTGAATTCTCACAGGCTATGTCTACACTAGAAAAGTTAAGTCGACTTTATTAAGTCGACTAAATAAGATCGACATTAAGTCGACTTAACAAGGTCAACTTAACTTTTTCTAGTGTAGACATACCCTAAGTCGACCTTATTAAGTCGACTTAATGCTTTAAGTCGACTTAATAAGGTTGATTTAGGTGCTAATCCCCATCTATACTGGCTTAACATGATTTAACAAGGTCAACCTAAAAGTAGATGTTATTAAGTTGACTTAACCTTTTCTTAAGTTGACTTAAGACTTAATAGAAGCCCAATGTGGATGTGGCTTTGTTTAGGTTGACTTAAGGCTCCTAAAGTCGACCTAGCTTGTGAGTGTAGACACACCCACAGTGTGTTCAAGTTCCAAAAAGATATACAGGTTAGTTTATTGCAGAAAAAACAAACAGAGTCGTGAGGCACTTTTAAAGACTACCAGATTTATTTATTGCATGAGCTTTCGTGGAAGAAAATCCCACTTCCTCAGGCTGTTAGTTTTTAAAAGTGCCACAGGGCTCTGTTTGTTTTTCTCACAGTGTGTTCAGTTCTCCTTATACAGAAAATGTGCTTTGCCCACTATGCCCCTAAAACCACTTGTAAGCAAGCATCCTACATACGGTATATGAGTTAAATAGCACTTCATATAGTACCAAGAGTTTATTGCCCAATTGTCTTGTTTTTCTTGTGCCCCAGTATTTACTTCATCTCTTGTTTTTGAACCCAGCATTCCAAACTAGCTGAGCCATAAAGGCACTCCCCTACTTTTACCAGGGTAGAACTTTAATATATATCTTTTCCTTGACAGGGTTCCTATCTGTCTACAGATTCTGAGTTGTACTGATACAAGGAGTTATGGGATACTTATAAATAAGCATAATACAATTTAGTATGATTAATCCCTCCCCCGCACACACACTCAATTTATATCATAAGTAGACCACTATTAATGCTTTTTTTCTTTTTCAGAGGGGTAGCCATGATAGTCTGAATACAGGAAAAGCAACAGGAGTCCTGTGGGCACCTTAAAGACTAACACATTTCTTCAGGCACTTGCCCTCCCCATTATAATGTTTCTTACCCATCCTTGCATATGTATATATCTCCTAACTATAGTTGCCACTTCATGCATCTGATGAAGTGGGTTGCAGCCCATGAAAGCTTATGCCTGAAGAAATTTGTTAGTGTATAAGGTGCCACAGGACTCTCGTTGTTAATGCTCTCTCTCTCTCTCTCTCTCTCTCTCTCTCTCTCTCTCTCTCTGTGTGTGTGTGTGTGTGTAAAACCTTCACTAATATTATTATGTTTTGGGATTTTTTTTTTTTGTAATATAATTCAAAATCAAAATGGGTTCCAACCACTTATAATTTTCCTGAATGTGATTCAAGACATGATCCCACAGAGGGAGAGAGGGGAAATATTTGAACACTTACGATTTGATTAAGGTAATTGGCAGATCTGATCATACCACAAGCATTTTACCTACCACTTTACTTTGGTGCTTTCATTATAATTCGCTTATATATGTTCTGAATGAACAGAAGATAATTGATTAAAGCAGCCCATTAAAAAACACTGGAATGTCCCAAATATCATGCTTTTTGAGCCATATAAGAAGTATTATTATTATCAGATTGCATCAGTTCAATTAATTGCATAATGTATATCAATTGCTACCTCAGCTAGTTCAATGAGTCCAATATTTGGCCAAGTTGGTCTGTAACTACAGAATCAGATTTGATTTTTCCATTTGCTCATTTGCTCTGGATGAATTGGATCTAAAGGGAAGCCTTTTTAACATTTTCTGTAACAAATTCAATTTCTAGTGCTGTGCAACAGAGGACCAAGCATAAATATTTGCTGATAACTGGTAATCAAAAACTGCTTTCATTTGTATTATGCTTTATTCTTTCAGGGCCACCAACCTCCAAACTCACATAAACTTTGCTTCTGTTTCGAAAGTTGCAAGTACACATAAATGTTTGCAGGAGTGGATCCATAGTACCACACATGCACATGGTGTACAGATAACACAGAATTTACAGACCAAGGAGTTGTGCTGTGAGAACAACATGGCACAAAGTAACTAGGGTGATGAGATGTCCTGATTTTTATAGGGACAGTCTCAATATTTGGAGCTTTTTCTTATGTAGATGCTTATTATCCACATCTCCATCCTCACTCCTGATTTTTCACATTTGCTGTCTGGTCACCCTAAAAGTAACCATAGGATGGACTGTGATCTCTTTATTCAGAATTCTTCCCAAAAAAGTTTCCATTTTGTTTGAAAATTCAGAAACATATCATTTTGCTGGAAGAGTGAGGTGTCTTTGCATCTCAAAACTCAGTAATAGAGAGAAGCCAGGAAGCCTCTTAACATCATCATGGGAACAAGTGCTTGGGTAATAGGTAATGTAGCTCCATTTCCATTTTTACTAAATAGCAAGTGCTAAGCTAACCGAATTATTCACTTCATCTGAGATCTACTGTTTGTTGTTTGTTTTTTTTAAATGCAGAACTCCTGGCTGATTTGAATAGAGAGGTCTGTAAAGAGATCACTGGCAGGCTATGACTCTAACTGATAATGGCTGTGGGAGGCTAAAGTGAGTTTTGGGTAATGTACTCTGATTTCTGTTTTAATGAACTGAATAACTAGTACAGGCAGTTAAACTAAATGGCCCAGCTGAGAACTCAGCAGGTAGAAGGTTGAGCTTAAGATAAAAGCAATAATCTGTAAGATCTTAAAGCCATTGTTCCAAGAGGAGAATTATTTGTCCAGAACCAGAGCATGGACAATTCTATTTCTAGCCCTCTCAGCGATTTGCTGTGTTATCTTGGGCAAATTCTGTGAACCTCTCTGGACCTTGGTTTAAGAGTCTGTAAAATAGGTTTAATGATACTTATTTTCAACATGGGGAATGGAGAGAGTGATGCGCAGGGGGGGTAAAGCTTAACTAATGCTTCTACAATACTTTTAGGATATCCATCTGAAAGATGTTCTGTAAGTGCAAAGTAATTAGGTCTGAGTCCAACTTTGTAGCCAGGGTAAATCAAGAGTCATTCCACTGAAGTCAGTGGAGTAGCAGCAGTGTAAAACTTGGGTAGGAAACATTAGTCAACTCCAAAGAGAGACAGGAAAAAAAGGGCCTGACTTCTCATTGCCTTGTGTGGTCATTTCCACCTGTGCACAGTGGGAATAAAATCCTAATGTAAGTGAAAGGAGAATTCTGAGCTACTAACATTCAACAGAGGAGTGAGATGGAAAGCAGTGAAGAATCAGGTTTAAAATATGAATGCTGTTGAGAATCAAAAATAACTGTGTTCTCATTTTGAAGAAAATAATAATAATTTTCACTACATTATTCAATTTTAACGACACATTGAAGTAATACTATGTTAAAAAAATCATTTCACTCAGATGACTCATTAGGTGAAACAGATTGGAAGAAGAGGTGTCAAAGCAGAGCCAGGTTTCACAGCAGAAGTAGTAAACATTTTCCTTACTACTCCTTTTGACATTTTTCCCTAAGCTTTTGAGTTTCAACACTGCCCCACTGAAGTCTGGGGGGAGAAACTGATATAAAAATTGTAATGATATAGAAAATACTCATGATTCATGAGTGAATTTAATTTAAACACAGTTGGGATAGGATGAAATGTTCTAAAAAGTATTATTTAGGGAGATGCTTTCCTGCCCTCTCACCTATGTTCCTCATCACTCCTCCAAAGTGATGCTTTGATGCTTCAGATAGACAAAATCTAAAAGAAATTAAAATAATTTGGACAAAAGAGACCTGATAATTTTTTTTCTTTTTCCTTTTTTTTGTGTTTTTTGATGGGTTTTTTTTTCTCTCTGAAAGGGGATGTGTGGTGGGGACAGGTTATCTTTCAAATTCCAATCACGACCTCAGTAGAATAAAAAGAGAAATTGTATAAATATAGTTATAAAGCAATTTCACCACTTGCACTGCAATAATAACAAATCCTACTTTATTCAAGATTCCATGCATTGAAATTAAGGAAGCACATGAGTGTGCGTTTAGTGTTTTAAGCATTTAAGCCAAGATTTTTGAAAGTGACCAGTGATTTTCAGAAGGTGGATGATCAGCACTATCCAATAAAGTACTTAAGCATGTGAGTAATGTTAAACATGCTTAAGTAAGTCCCATTGATTTTGCTTAAAGTTAAGCACTTTGCTTACATGAAGTGTGGGCATTATTTTCATGATGTCACCAGTTTTAACTGCCTCTTCTCTAAGCAGAATTTCTTCTTAGAATTGGCTACTTTTGTTCTGGACTATGCTTCCTGCTCGTCTGTTTGTTTACTACTGTTTTCACAAGTGAGATGTTTTCTTAAATCATTTTCTGTTTTCACAAATGAGAGAAAGCAAAATTTGGTTGTAATGGGCTTAAAGGGGGATTAATCACTGAATATATAGCAGGCTTAAATTGACTTAATTTACAAGTGTAGACACAGTCCTGGGCTAGACCTAGCAGTCAAGAATCATAGAGTATGTCTACACTAGCAATTTAGGTTGACTTAAGGATGCTTAAGTCAACCTAAATTACTCGAAGTCCACACCGGGCTTTCATTAAGTCGTCCTTAAGTTGACTTAATAGCTACCGGTCGTTAGGTCGACTTACGGTCTAAGTCAACCTTATTATGTGGACCTAAAACTGGTGTGCATGCCCCAGGTCGACTTAATTCCTTAAGTTGAGCTAGGGCTGGGGAAAGGGAACCGCGGCTCGGGGATCCACGGCTCAGGGACAAGGGAGCCCACGGGGCTCCCCTGGACAAGGGAGCCAACCAGCTCCCCGAATGAAGGGAGTCCCGGGGGCTCCCCTGGAAAACGGAGCTGCTGGGGCTCCACAGACAGAGGAATCCTGGGGAAGAGAGGGAGCCCAGGAGGTTCCCCTGTCCCAGGAGAGACGGAGAAGACAGCCACCGGTGCTCCCTGGACAGGGAAGCCCTCAAGGTTCCCCTGTCCTGGGTGTGCTAGCAGGTCTCTTCCCCAGGGCTCCCCAGACAGGAGAGCCCCAGAGGGTCCCCTGTCCTGGGAGACACCGGCGGCCGGCTTTTCCGGGGCTCCCCTGTCCAGGGAGCCCGGGAGACTCCCTTCTCTGGAGCCGCAGCTCCCCTGAGCCCCGGATCTGCGTCTACCTAATGACTACCTGTGTGGACACAGGCCGTCGACTTAGAACGTCTAGTATATTATACTAGATGCTCTAAGTCAACTTAACTAGGTCGACTTAAATCAACTTAAGTCGACCTTGTTAAGTCCACTTAACAAAGTCAACTTAGGGTTTTTAGGTGTAGACATACTCATAGGGACAAAGAGGGGAGAGGCATAAGAAGAATATGAGAATTTCAGAAAAGTGATTGATTTAAATGCCTTTTTGAATGTGTAACTAAAGCATATTGCCACATAAGTATCTAACTTTAATTTATTACAGTTTCATGCAAGTTAGGTACCTAAATACCTTTGAGTATGTGAGCCATTGTACCTTGGAGGTGTAATATTCCAACTGTTGTTCACAGACTATTACAAAAATTAGTTACTAGGAAGAATTTTAATATATTTGCAAATATGAAGTGTGTATGTTTATATATAATCTCCACATCAGTTTTCCAGGCTATACATGTTACGCTTAGCCTAAGTAGCATTTTTTTTATATGTTTTTTTCTATTTTTTTTCTTCCCTTTGGGCAAACTGGAAATACATTTAATAGTATTATTTTTGGGTGATGGGGGGTGAGGAAGGGAAAGGAAGTGCGTTTTTTGTCATCTATACAGAAGCTCATTTTGACTGTTAATATCCTTTTGGAAAAGCAGTTAAAATGAAGAGAAATACTTTACTGTAGTCTAATTCACTGTTCACTGATAACAGGTGACTACTACTTGATCACTGCCTTGGATTGCTATTCCCAGTACAGTTATACAAAATGAAAAGTACTGGAAAGTAGTAGATAATTTTTGTTCAATTATATGGCAGAAATTTTAATTTCTTCAGCTAAATTGAAAATAAAAGATAAGGGTAGGGTTGGCTTTATTTCCTCTATTGAAAAATTGTACAAAAAAAAATCAATCTGTCCAAAATGCTGGGAAAGAAATTAGACCTTTTAACTATTAGAATTGAATGTGTCAAAGCACATGAAAATGTGAATATTCATTGGGTAATGTTAACAGCATTCATATATAGTTTACTAAATGGAGTTATGATTCCACTTATTAACAATATGATATAGTGACTGGTTCAAAAGAATATGCCAAGGCCACTAATGTTTAGTTTTAAAAACAAAAAAGAACCTCTTCCAATGAATGATATTTCATTTTATATTGAGGTGACATAGAGGCCTCAATCAGAGGTTGGAGACCCATTCTGTTAAATATTATACATGTATATTAATGAGACAGTCTACCCCACAGAGTTATATCTAAGACACCTATCGTGAATTACCATCTGTATAGCCAGATTGCTGTACCATTGTGTCAAAAGACAGAATCGGTGTCAGACAAAAGATAACAGATATAACAAACAGATGGAAGAAGCATGAATGCTCATGTAGTACAAGCCGGACTTAGCAGATCAGAGAATCTGTCTTCCCTGGATTTAGGTTTGTAAAACCAAAACTTGACTTGTAAGGCTTTGCAAAACTTGTTACACAAGTGACCCCAGTTTTGCCCATCATATAGATGGAGAAACTCTGACCCTGGTCTTTACAGCTGCAGTATATTGTGATACTTCTGATATAAAGGAACCCACCTCTGAATTATCCTTCCTATAATTAGTGTTTTATAAAAACAAAAACACTGCCTCTTTGGCACATTACTATGAGTTATTAAATCATATTCTGATTTCTTAAGGACAGAGGATGACTGTGTGTCATGCAGTTACAGGGAAAGATGGGATGGAGTGTTGAAGTATTTTAATCAAACTAATCATACCTCGCCCTACTTGACATGCAATACCACTTTAAACACTAGAGAAAAGAGCTACTGTACTTACCCACTGGATAATTTGCATAATTTTAAAGAACGGAAAATGTCACCGCTGTTTTACCATAATTGTTGGGAAATTATTACCTAAACCATTTATACATACTAGAAAAAACACATTTGTATTTTACTCTTCTCTCTTTAATATTAATGGGGATTAATAAAATGAATATGAAAATCGTCTTGGAGGACAAACATTAGGTGTAAAATATTAGCTGTGTAGGAAAGCATGTCAGTTATCCATCCTCTGGCATCTGCTATAGGCTTATCTTATCTGAAAAGCATTTACAAGGATGAACCCTTGACAGACCCTTGTCGATTTTAAATTGCATATTTTAGCAAGGGAAAATGACTAAAAGTAACCCCATTGTTTCTTTCTTTCTATTCCCTGGTAACTGGTTGGAGTGAGCCAAGTTTATCCACGATATAAGTTTTAAAGCCTTTTTAAAATTACAATTGTTTATACAAATGTTGCTCATCTCATGTTTTTTCTCATCACTTGTCCTTTAGGATGAACACTTGACAAGATAATCCAGACAGATTCAGGTTAAAAGAGAATGGAACCACACAGTTTCTTTCCACACAGACACCTCAATGTAGCAGGAAGTTATCTGTTTATGACTTTTTGGTTCAAGAAATGATTCTTTTATAAAATGTCTCTTTTGTCATGTGGTCATCAGGACACAGTTTCAAAGATGGTCCACATCTCTCATTTTTAGTATTATCTCTTTCAAAAAAACCCTCTACTTCTGGGATATCAGAAGATTGTGTTTGCAGTGTTTGTTAGGGGCTTCTCCACACAGCATAAGTGCTATGTAATGAACACAGCCCCTCTTGAGTATTCCCTTTGGTGTAGTTTTATTCCCCTGGTGGACAACCAACCCTATTCTGCCAGCTGGTGTGCAAATTCTTTGGAGTCCTGACCCTGGGAAGAAGATAGGTCTGAGCTATATATAGGGCAGGGACCACAATATTGAATGGTTGTTCCTCAGATATAGGAAAAAATTGTGTAGGGAGAGGCGGGGGGGGGGGGGAGGGAAGGGAGTTTCTGGCTCTCTCCTTCAACCTAGCATAGCCATAAAATGGGTCACGGACAGATAATCGGGGCCTAAAATTTACTTGCTTGAAATACTGACTGCAGGTTCCCACAGAGATTAGCTTTTATCTGTAACCAACAGTTTGTTCAGGTTTGTTCAAAGAACAAGTAAGTTTTACTTGAAAAGTCTAAATACTTATGTTTTTATATTATCAGATAATTGTTATTCCCATATGCCAAAAGGCCAAAAGATTTCCACCTAAGTTTTATATAACCTCCCTTTCCTTCCCAGGTGACTAAAGGGCAGGCAATACTCACTTGTGTGCCCAGGTGCCTGATGCTGTCAACCATAAAGGAGATCCTGAGTATCAGAGGCTATGCCTACACTAGAAAAGTTAAGTCGACTTTTAAGTAGACTTTAATAAGGTCAACTTTAAGTCGATTTAAAATCACCCTTATTAAAGTCAACTTAAGAAGTGGCAACGCTTTAAGTCGACTTAGTCCACTTTGTTAAGTCGACCTAACTGACCTTAGGGCAACTTAACAAAGTGGATTTATGCGTCCACACAGGGCTTAGGTCGACCTAAGGAAGGGTTAGGTCAACCTAAGGAGGCTTAAGTCGACCCAATGAGTGGTAGTTATTAAGTCGATTTAAGTTTTCATTAAGTCGATTTAAGGAATTTCTTAAGTTGACTTAATGAAAACCTAGTGTGGACGTGGCTTAATTTAAATTGATTTAAGCCTCCTTAAGTCAATTTATATTGCCAGTGTAGACATAGCCCTAGTGGTGATGTTGAATAGGCAGGAATCCTCTATCCATATCTCTGCTGAAGTCCTTTTACTTCTAAAGGAGATTAATTTTGGTGGGGCCTCCACCTGGGTAAGCCATGTCCAAACACACTGGTGTACCATGGGAATCTCCAGGAATAAACAGGAGCTAATCTATGTAATGGGTCGAACCTCAAAGTACCAATTATGCCAACAATACACTCATAGATTAGTGTTCACACACCTTTACTTTACAACTTAGAAAAAGTTGTTGCTGTGTTGTCATAAGGAACCTTGGTTTCAGATATTAAAGAGACAAGTTGGGTGATATAATATCTTTTATTGAGCCACCCGCAACTGTTGGTGAAAGACGCAAGCTATTGAGCTGTGCTGAGATCTTTTTCAGGTTGGAAAGGAATTCAGTGTGTCACAGCTAAGTACAATATGGAACAGATTTCATTGCATAAGAAGTAACACATAATCTATGGGTATATCTACACCAGAAAAAGTTAAGTTGACTTTGTTATGTCGACTTAATAAGGTTGGCTTTAAGTCGACTTAAAGCCGACCTTGTTAAGTCAACTTAACAAAGTGGACCTAACTGTCCTTAAGTCAACTTAATAAAGTTGTCTTTAGGGTTACTCCCCGTCCACACTGTCCTTAAGTTGACTTAAAGAGTCAACCTAAAGCTTAAGTCAACCTAATGGGTGGTTGTTATTATGTTGACTTAAGCTTTCATTAAGTCTACTTAAGGAATTTCTTAAGTCGACTTAATGAAAGTCAGGTGTAGACATGGGGTAATTTAAATTGCTAGTGTAGACATATCCTATGAGACCATGTACGGTCATGTGGCCAAGTAAGCCCTTTCCAGTTATAGAACAAAAAGGGGGAGAGGGGGTTTAGTGGGTTATAGATTGTTGTAATAAGGCATAAATCCAATGTTTTTATTAAGGGCATGATTTTTAGTGTCCAGTAATCTTATGAATTTAAATAGCCAGACTTATCTTTTGAAGGGTGAACTCAGACAATCACTATTCTCTCGAATAAACTCATACAGAAAAATGTTAAAAGACAAAAAGTACACTTTTTAGCCATGGGAGAATACTTTTTACCAAGTGATCACTCCACATCTGAACTTTCACTCCTTATCTTCAAAGAAAACCTGTACAACTCCTTCAAACAACAAGTATAGGAGCTTAAATTCAAAACATTGTTAGACACTAAAAATCATAGTCTTAATAAAAACATTGGATTTATGGTTTATCATAACAATCTGTCATCCACTAACTCCCCATTTTTGTGTCCTGTAACTGGGGAGGTGTCAATGGGACACTTTTCTTAGAATGTGTATTAACTACTTATGATAAACAGTTTGTTCCAACTTGTAGTTAGTAGGGCCACTCAATACCTTTCCCAGACTTGAAGAGCTCAGCACAGCTCAAAACCTTATCTCTTTCACCAACATCAGTTAGCCCATTAAAAGATATTACCTCACTCATCTTGTCACTCAAAAATAGGATATAATTGTGACGCTGTCCGGATTTAGGGAACCATTTATGATATTATTTTGTATTAATATTTTACAATTGTTATAATCCATAGGAACTATGCCATGTTTGGTGTCAATAGAAAGGTAATAATTTGTGGGTAATGATTGTATAGTTTATGTGTATGATTCGTATTCATATTAGAAGTTAGGAATATGATTGTTATATTTTAATTGGTGTGAGTCTGGGGAAATTCCCCAGACTGAATGTCTACCCAGCCATTGTCCCCTCAATGGCCCATTAAGGAAGTTCCCCAATACAATGGGAGAAAGAAGAAAACCTGTTGAGCCACTAGGACTTGAACATGTGCCTCAACTCCAATTTGATTGGAAAGAACTGCACACAGCATGGAGAAGGCCAGAGGTGATAAAAGGCAGCAGCCCCGACTCCATCTTGCTCTCAAGACCCCAGTCTACAGCCAACACCCATCTCTGGAACAATTCCTCTGAGACTGAACAAAGGATTGAGGCCCACCCTGGTGCTGGGTGTTTACCAGAGGAACAAGCCTGCAAACTCCAGAGGAACAAGCCTGCAAACTGCTTTTCATGAACTTTAAATCATTTGTATGTATGTGATTCGCTTTGACCCTTTAACATCTCTCATATTTTGCTTCTTTTCTTCTTATATTAAACCTTTAGTTATAGTTGCTAAAGGATTGGCTACCAGTGTGGTATTTTGGGTAAGATCCAAACCTATATTGTTCTGTGTGCTGTGGCTGGCCCTTTGGGGTCAGGAGAACCTATATCTTTAAGGGACCGTGCGGCTAGGTGGGAGCCGGAGGAGCTGGAGTGCAATAAAGGGAGCTGTTTCTATTTCGGGCAGATTTCTTGGTACCCAGTGTGGGGAACCAGAAGCCTGGTTGTGACTGATAGGGAGACTGGTTTAAGTACCACCCATCAGTGTTTGGGGAGTTTGGCTCCCAGTTTTGCAGCTTGCCCTGATTTTTGCACGTCCAGGAGGGTATCCCAAGAGGCCCCGGTCACAATAATAGATTGAGATTAACTAAAATGTCACAACCAATTTGAATCAGTAGGTGGTGCTTCGATAAATCAATTAATAAACGTTTTTACAGTTGTAAGCAAACTTCACCAATTTACATTTATAGTACCCAACCTCTGAATGTAGACTCTTCTGAATTTCACACTTCTACACACTTGCTTGTGTGGGTATGCTTGAGGATCTTGAAGTTGGGGATAGCCCTCTGTTGGTCCATAAAAACCCACTGTTGGTTCAGCTAAGAAAACAAGGGGCAGAGCAAATCTAATTGGGAATGAATCCAAACTGCAGAACATCCCTGATGATGGGAGTCAATATATCAAGAAGTCAGTAATCCTCAATCCTGGTTAGCCAATAAGACCACCACTTCTTTTCTGACTCAGGGAAACTCCATAAAATCCCTCCTCTCTCCCCTGTCACCTGAAAGCACTTCCCCAAACAACAAAAATAGCATTTACTCAAGCTGCCTTTACTACAGGCCCACCTTAGTCAGTTCTGTTCTCAGCAAACATTTCTCCCCTTGCTCCAGGGAAGCCCGGAAATAGTTTTCTGGGATCCCGGCTTGCCCAAATGCCCAGCAGTTTCTCAACAGTACATGCTCCTTGCTTGGTGGAGCTCTGTCCAAGCCATCTCCTATCAGCTCCCCACAAAGTGGAGCCCACTCCATGATGCCTCTGCATCCAAAAGAAGATCCTCTTACTTGGGAGGCAAAAGTCTCTCTCTTCTTCAAGGCATCATGGGAGTTGTAGATTCCAAGACTGGACTGCAGTCCTCAGGATTTTCCCAACCACAGCACTACCAGTTACATTTAGAGTTCTTTCAAACAGGGGATGGCCACACTTAACATACATATTTACCTGAAGGAAGAGACCAAACCTGGAAAATTATAGACTTAAAGGGAAAAGTTTTGTAAAGTTTTCAGCCATTGAAAATAGAGGGTTAGAATGGAAATGCTCGCTCAATCTTAGAGTGGTCACGGCTAAGTCTTCTCTGTGTGTCTGTTGTATATTACATATATGAGTAGGATCTCACCCTCATTCTGACTCATTTACTGCAGATAAAAGTGCCAGAGCAGCAGTAAAAGCCTGGATCTGGCCAGGCATAGACTCCTTTGCACAGGCATTGAGGAAGACAGTCATCAGTTTGCCTGCCAATCACCCCCTTGCTAGCCCTGGTGTATGATGCATACAAGAGGCAAGCTTGAGGAAGAGATGGGAGAGTCTAAGTGTGGAGGGCTATGTTGAGGGATGGGGATAGAGGTGCACCCTGGGACTGAGATTCCAGGCAGCATGCTTGTCCAGAGACAGGCCTTTCAAGGCTGTTTGTTACATGAGGAACAGTGGAACTGAGAGGGCACTGAGCAAACTTTAAGCCATTGTAGCATCCCTTTCCCCTGGGCTGTGAGTTCTCAAAATTCTAGGAATCATGTACTTTCTAAAATGCCTATTGAATTGGGTAGGTAGTCAGATAAGGCAAGTACATTCAGTTGATGTTGATTGGGAAGCAAGTGCACAAAGTAAAAGATATGAACAAACTTAGCCAGCTCTGATATCTTCAACCCACCATTTCTTCCAAGCTGTAGTAATTGTGACAATGCTTAATCTCAGGGTAAGTCTATACTGATGGTGGCAAAATCGCTGCTGTCGGCGTGACTTCTGGGTTCGATTGAGCTGTCTGTGTAGACGTGCTCAATTGAACACGGAACCGAAGCTGTAACATCAGCTCCGTAACCGTAGTAACACTACACCAACCGGATGCCATTTCCAGTCAGCTTAGTGTAACATGCAGGGAGCAGTTAAGAAGTTGGCAGGAGATATGCAAGTAATTTTATGTATCTTGCGTATCTCCTATCAACTGCCGCCGAAAAGCGCGGCAAGTGTAGACTAGGGCTCAGAGTTTGACTCTGTGCATTTCTGACATCACTTTTCAACTCTTTCTATTTCTGATATTATTTCTTCCTTGAGATAATATTTTCTTCAGCATCTCCTCTTCAGTATTTTTAGACAGCTGTTTCTGCTTCTTCTTATTTATCAAACAAGGCTTCACAAGTACTGGAGCTCTAAGTTCCTTTTAAGTTTACATCTCAAAATGGCAGTCTTATGTCAAGCAGTTGCCTTTCCAAAAATATCCAGAACAGGTCTTCTTAACATTTCATCATAATGACTACTTCAGAACAAAAAAAAATTCATATTGATAACAGTTATATGGAAATTCATTTGTCAGCTCTTACCTGAATGCTAATTAAAGGGAAAGATAGTTGAAGGATAAAGAAGGGCTTGAAAACATATCACACACAAGTTCCTTCCTAATATATTTCCTGTCTATCACATTTATTACTGCAGGGTGGGCTGACAGGTTAATTATGTACTTGCAGGCGAACTGATACAGATGATATAACAGTTTCAAAAGCAAACACTTATAATCATTTTATCTAAAGAGAAGACATTCTCACCTTGAGGAAGATCTACATCAGTGAACATTTTAAGGCAGCAGTCACTGCACTCTTAAGGAAAGTAACTGTTCAACTATCAGGAAGCAACAACCATAGCAATAGAACAGTAAACACTGTGGATACTGCCACACTTCATAGTCAAGAATATTATAAAAAGGGAGGGTGATTTTGTAGTTAAGGTGCCATTCTGGGACTCTCAAGATCTGGTTTCGTTTCCAGGCCAACCACAGACTTGCTGTGTGACCTTATGCAAAGGACTCTAGCCATGATCCTACACATCTGTATATACATATGACTAATCTCTTTGAAGTGCTCAAAGTTAAGCACAAGTATAAGTATTTGAATGCAGGACTGAGCCTTAATTTCGCTGTGCCCCTGTCTCCTTTTGTTTTGTAAGCCTTGTTCCTCCATTTCTGTGCCTTGTTTAGTGACAGCATAAGCTATTGGGAGCAGGAGTTATCCTTTCCCTGTGACTGTACAATGCCTAGAACAGAATGGGAGATTGATCTCAGCCAGCTTCTGTGGGTGCTTCTGTAATACATGCAAAGAACACTTTAAGAATCATACTACCCTGATACACAAGAATTTCAGCTTGTGCGAGAACTGTTGTGAATTGCCTCTTCTGAACCCCAGGGCTACCAAGGAATTCCATAGTGGCCATTGGACTCATATAAAATGGTCAGAACAGACCAGCAAAAGAGAAGAAATACACTACTATTAAGTACTCCACTTAGAGCTGGGCTAATAGTGGCATAAAATATTTATCAAATAAGGTATTTGTGAAATAATGTATTCTAGATATGGTAATGGAATATGAGGAAAATATTTAAATAAACTATATGACAAAAAATAGCCAAACTAGTGTACTTATTGAATAGCATTTGACCAACCCTAGCTCTACTCTTATCGGCTATGTCTACACTAGAATAGTTAAGTCAACTTTGTTAAGTTGAATTAACAAGGTCAACTTTAAGTTGACTTAAAGTAGACCTAGTTAAGTCGACTTAACAAATTAACTACACTTTAAGTCGACTTTATTAAGTCGACTTAACAGCAGAGATAGCCGTTATATTGGCTTTAAGTCGACTTAATAAAGTCGATTTAGCGTTAATCCCCATCTACACGGGCCTTAAGTTGACCTAAAAGGAGGTGTTATTAAGTTGACTTACGCTTTCCTTAAGTCAATTTAAGGAAATACTTAAGCCGACTTAAGAAAAGCCGAGTGTGGAGTTGGTCAACTTAAGTGTCCTTAAATTGACCTAACTTGTCAGTATAGACACACCGTTTTCACTTAAGGAGCATTGTGAAATGGCTGTAGTCGTGAAATGGATGTTGTTGAGGATGTACTACAATGAAAACTAGAACATGAATAAAGTAGTACCACAAACCACAAAATACTGTAATTTTTCCTTCCTACTACATTGCTGCATAAAGTTTGCTAGTAAGTGGACCATAGTGATTGTACAGAGAAGCTAAGCTCCGCTTATTCAGTGCTGGAGTTTACATCTATCTATCTATCTATCTATCTATCTATCTATCTATCTATCTATCTATCTATCTATCTATCTATCTATCTATGCACACGCACATGCACACACACAAGTTAACCAACATAAATAGGCTCAATTCTCAGCATGGTAATGTTGATCTGGAAAAAAAACAAAACAAAACAAAAAAGTTTTTGAACCAATTCCAAATCCTGACTTCAATAGAAAAAAATTGAAACAAAATATGTGCATGTTGAATATAGAAGAGAGATGGTGATACTTCATTTCAAACTGATTTGTATCACAGTTCCTAAAACCCAAATCCCAAGAGAAAATGTCCTGTAAGGATGTATAGTCCATGATTAATGAGAATGAAAGAGATACAGATTATGGCTTCATCCCAAATCTCATGATTTACCTGATCTACAAATGAGTGACAAACATTAGCCACACACACACAAAAACGTATGTAAAATAATTATATTTTACATGCTCCCCCCGTACCCCAAATAGAAATAAATCCATTACTCTCTGACAATTAAAAGACCAGGATCTCATTTTCTAACATTCCTTTATCTGCAATGTACAACCAAAAGAAGGCAGTGCTTTATCTATCATTCATGAGTTATACTGGATTTATTAATGATTACCTCTTAATATTCTCAAACTGCTTCTGAGAAAAAATAATGATTCTAAAACCTGTTAGTTCCTCATAGCCAAAAGGTAGAAGTTACCTGAGCCCTCATTCTACACCCAACAGCATGGATTAGCCCGAATCTTTCAGAGTTTTATCTTGCAAAGTGATTAATGGGAGGAGAGATTAGCAGCCAGCAATGCAATGAATGGTGAGTCGAACTTGCATTGCTGGCAGCGATTTGTGCCATTCGTGCCATCCTAGCGTGCCTAGTAACCGGATATGAAAAGATAGATTCTGCACTACTGTTGCTGTTTTCAGCATTCTGAATGCATCACAACTGCGCACCTAGTATATCCTGAGCTCCGAATCGGAACAGGAATCTGAGGCGCCTGACCTGAGTGATATACAGACAAACAGCAGAGCATTACTGTTGTTATTCACACATGATGAACAGTCGCTTCAGGAGCATGAGACAAGGACTGAGTGGTGGGATCATATCATTATGCAGGTCTGAGGTAACAAGTAATGGCTGCAGAACTTTTGACTGTGGAAAGCCACCTTCATGGAACTCTGTGCAGAGCTCACCCTACCATGTGGTGCCAGAATGAAAGCTTCCCTCTCAATGGAGAAGCACATGGCAATTGCTGTGTGGAAGCTGGCAACTCCAGTCTGCTCCTGGTCAGTCACTAATCAGCTTGGAGTTGGCAAGCCCACCATTGGAGCTGTGTTATTGCAAGTGTCCAAGGCCATTAATCACATTCTGCCGGGGCTCCCTAACAGCTGGAGCACCAGCAATTGCCAGTGTGGTCCCTGCCAGAAAGGAGCCGCAGGGGCTGGAACCGCCGGGACCGCTGCAGTCCCGGAGAGAAGGGAGTCGAGTGGTCCGAGCCAGCAGGCTGGCGGCTTGCAGCATGTTCCGGGGAGAGCCGGCTCCGCAGACCATCTCTCCCTGCAGGGACACCCAGAATCACTGTGATTCTGTGCAATGTGTATGAAGTAATGGATTCTCAGTGATGGGATTCCCTAACTGTGGTGGGACGATAGATGACACATATATCCCAAATCCTAGACCATCTTGCGATGGAGTACCTCAATAAAAAGGTGTACTTCTCTATGATTCTGTCATACCCGAGGAGCACCATGGGTATTTCACTGACATCAGCATGAATTGGTGAGGAAAGGTGCATGATGTCCATATCTTCAGGAACACTGTCTGTACAGGAAGCTACAAGAAGAGACTTTCTTTCCAGACTAAAATGTTGCATCTACACTGACAAGTTAGGTTGACTTAAGGAGGCTTAAGTCGACCTAACTTACTCCATGTCCACACTGGGCTTTCCTTAAGTCACTTAAGGAAAGCTTAATTCGACCTAATAACACCTCATTGTAGGTCAAATTAAGGCTTAAGTTGACTTCTTTCTCCCTGGGACCGCTCAGGGCTGGTGGCTTGCTGTCTCAGGGAGAGCCAGCCCTGTGCAGGTCTGGATCTCCCCAGGACAAGCCGCTCATGTCTTGGGTGTCCCTGCAGGGAGAGCTGGTCTGCGGAGCCGGCTTTCCCTGGAACATGCCGCGAGCCGCCAGCCTGCTGGCTTGGACCACTCGACTCCCTTCTCTCCAGGACTCCAGCGGCTCCAGCCCCTGCGGCTCCTTTCTGGCAGGGACCATGCTGGCAATTGCTGGTGCTCCAGCTGTTCGGGAGCCCCAGGTGCTCCCTAGCAGCTGGAGCACAGTCCCGAAAGAAGCCACAGGGCTCCATTCTGGCTGGGACTGCTCGGTCCTGGGCAGAAAGAAAGTCCGTGCTCCCTTCTCCCCGGGACCACTGGGGTCCTGGCCAGAAGGGAGCCCCATGGTCCCTTCTCCCCGGGACATGAGCGGTCCCAGGGAGAAGGGAGCCAGGATGAGCCGCTAGCGGCTTCCTGGGCAGAATGGAGCAGGGTATCTCTTTTTCCCCTGCCCTAAGTTGGCTTACCCTGTAAGTCGACTTAGGGCGTCCACACTGCTTCAGTCGACTTAAGCATTAAAGATGACTTAAAAGCAGGTCTTATTAAGTCAACTTTAAATTTCCTTAAGTTGACTTAAGCAGCAGCTTAAGTCAACTTAAGGAAACTCCAGTGTGGATGCAGAGTAAATTAAGTCGACTTAAGCCTGCTTAAGTCGACCTAATTTACCAGTGTAGATGCACCCCAAGTGATTGCCAGTTGGCACAGGAAAGTGACCTACATTTCATCTGATGAAGTGGGTTGGAACCCACGAAAGCTTATTCCTAAAGAAATTTGTTAGTCTTTAAGGATATGTCTATACTAGCAAATTAGGTCGACTTAAGGATGCTTAAATCGACCTAAATTTCTCCACATCCACACTGGACTTTCATTAAGTCGACTTAAGAAATTCCTTAAGTCGACTTAATGAAAGCTTAAGTCGACTTAATTACTTCCCCTCTTTAGGTTGACTTAAGCCTTAAGTCAACTCCTTAAATCGACTTAAGGCCAGTGTAGATGGGGAGTAGCCCTTAGGTCAACTTTATTAAGTAGAATTAATGCCTGTGTGGACAGCTTTGTCCAATGTTAAGTTGACTTAATAAGGTCCACTTTAAATTGACTTTAAGTTGACTTAACAAAGTCGACTTCACTTTCCAAGTATAGACATAGCCTAAGGTGACACAGGACTTTCGTTGGTTTTGACCTACAATGGATGATGAAACAGAGCTACTCTGCCAAAGAATCTGAGAAAGAAAATTGGAGAGTACCTCCAGGAATGTTGCCTCATCAGAGGATAGCCACGAAATCTCGACGCATATTAACATACTTCTCAGCTACTCTACCTAGGTGCACAAGGGCTTGGGAAAGCACATGGAAATATGGCTCTTACCCATGTCTTTAAAGCTCTTCAACTACCTCTATGTTTTAGCAAAGCTAAGGACCCCCAAGACTCCCTTACACAAACACTTACCAGAGTTCCCCTTTTCTGGCCTTCTGATAGGTCTACCACTGCACCTTGATTTTCACTTGGCACTGCAGGTTGTCTCAATCATAACTCTCCTCTGCCATGGCATGGGAAACCTGGCCGTAGATACTGAAGTTCCTTTGGCTGGAGTGGAGCTGGGACTGCACAACAGACTGCCCAAAATGCTGATCAGTCTGGCGGATCTGGTGTGCTCCAACAGGAGAGTGTTTTAGGTGTGGCACCACCCTGGTCAACTGGAAAGATGAGATACAACCTCTCCATACTGACCAAGCAGGAAGTGGCTGGAGAGCAATGGAGTTCAAACAGATGGCCAGACTAGTCAGGATTGGCCTTGTGGTACACTTCCAGAGGCTGTATCATGACATGAGCCAACAGTGTCTACACTTATGCTTTTTCAATAACAGTTGGATGGAAAAAAGCTCTATGCCTCTTGTCATGGTGGTTTTCTTTTGTCGAAAAAATGGGGCAATTATACCAGCAGGTAGAATGATTGAAGGTGGGGAAGAAATCTGACTGAGTGACAAAACAGTCTAGTGTACCCCAGGTCTTAAATAAGCATTTTAGCACTTGCTGAATGGCAGAGGATTTAACCCCCCCTCTCCACCCTTGTCTTCTTGTCTCACTGTCACCCTGAAAGCGCTGCTGACATCTCACAGAAAACTTTGAAAAGTATTTTACTTAGAGAATCCTGCTGGTGTGTATTTTTGGAATTTCTCTTTCTCCTGAATATTATTACAAGCGTTGATTATGTGAAAATGGGACCTTTTGTACCATAGGAGTTCTTTTCCCCCTGCTGCTTAATAATCACTTAAAACGTTCATCCTGTTGGTGATATAATTCTGATTGATTTGAGGATATCAGCACTGCCGCAAACATGAGATGAAGACTTCATGTGGTGGAAATAAACAGCACAGAGCTTTCGTGAAAATATCACACACAATAAACACTGAAGAAGGAAAATACTGAAAAAAATTTGCAGACCTGCCTCTAAAAAGAATCTTTTCAAAGCTTGAAGTGCAAGCTCAGAAGCCCTTTCAACTGATATGTATTTTTGGTGTGGCACCAAAAGGAAGGTATATTGGGAAGATGACTATGATTTTCCTTTTCATCCCATTTTTAACAGCAATTTTACCACTATCTATCACATAGATGGATTGCAGTGTAAGAGTGCTTTGATATTACATACTCTGTTTTTGTTTTGTTTTGTTCATTTTGTTTTTTGTTTTTTTTTTATGGCCAAAATGTTCAAACCTTGAGGCTTCTAGTTGGCACTTATCTAAAGATACAGTATCACAGCCAACAAATGTGTTGATAAATTGCAAAGGGGTAGCCGTGTTAGTCTATTGTAGAAAGACAACAGAGTCCTGTGGCACTTTTAAAGACTAACAGATTTATTTATCGTATGAGCTTTCGTAGGAGAAAATCCCACTTCGTCAGACGCTTTGAAGATAGGAAAGTTACAGAGTGGGAGGAAATTAAATGCAGGGGAGTGTATGACATAACATCAGGTCAGGCTGTAACAGCAAATCAAAATAGGTGTTATTCTTCCCTAGCAGTAACATAGTCTCCCTGCAATATGTTACTGAGTTAACATATAAGGCTGTTTCTTATATGTAGAGCTCCCTCTCCTCCTAGGATATATCTACAGAGGAAAGAAAAACTGTGGTTGGCCCTTCCCAGTCGAATCAGGCTCATCAGGCTTGAGTTGTGGGGCTGTTTCAGTGCTATGTAGCCTTCAAGGCTAAGGCTGGTGTTTAAGCTCTTGAGACTTTCCATCCTACAGAGCCCTGGGGTTCAGCCCAAGCCCAGATGTGTATAGAGCAATAAATCAGCCCGATAGCCCAAGCCCCAGGAGCCTGAGTCAGCTGCCATGGGCTTGCTGGGGCTTTTTCTTTGTTGTGTAGATGTACCTTTAGGGCAGTGGTTCTCAACCTATTTACCATTGTGGACCACATCCAATACTACCTGTATGGCCCTGAGGATGACCCTGAGGTTGTCACATGGGCTGTAGCTATGGGCTGATTGGACAGCAAGCAACCTGCAGGCCGTAGGTTGAGAATCACTGCCTTAAGGACTACATAACAGTATCTTTTGTTTCATCTTCTCACCCTGTGGAGCTCAGCTACATCTTTAAAACTAAAATCAGACGTCCATAACAGAACCTCTCTTTTTCTACAACTAGCCGATGTGTTACTTGCATTAATTTCCCTGTAATTTTTGTGTGAATGTAGTTGGGAATTTTCTTGGTGACTATTGCCTTAATTTTGTTTGCACGATGAAGGACACAATACAGATAGAAATGCAAATATGTGTTCTGTTTCAAATTTGGATCAATGCAATCTCACTAATTCCTTTGCATTCTATGGATGAGACTGAAAGCAGAAATTATCCTTTATTGTTCGACTTTAGGAAGATTTTATAACAGTTTATTATCTTATGCCTTATGGTACATATAGCTCACACTTTGCAGACTATGAAGGGGAAGTCCCGACATCAAGGAATTTAAGGACTGACTGTCAGTGGAAATTGATCTTTAAGTTTTCCTTGGCATTTTTGAAAATCTTCCATTAAAAGTCCAAGTGTCAGTTTTTCAGAGGCATTGAGCACTGGTTTCTCTATTTAGTACCAAACAGGTTCAGGAGTTGGGAAGCACTCAAGACCAGAGTTCAAGCGAGTCAGTTGTAAAAAGAAAACAATGTGATATTAGACGATACTGCACAGAGTGGGGAGTCAAAAGGGTAAGATGTCAGTAAACCAAAGGAAAGGGTGTAACAGTGTTGAGAAACCAGTGGTTCTTCCAAGGAGCATGTATGTTTGTTTATTATTTATTGGGGTAACATAGAATGGCTACCCCTGTAACTAAAGTAGGTCGAATTCTCCTGTGTCACATCAAGTGCTCTCAGTTGGGCCAATCAAAGAAGCAGGGCTGCACTTGAGGCTCTAAAGGGGTTAAGGGTGTTTCAGTGAAGGACTGAGGAAGCATGAGTCCTAGAGAGCCAAGGCTAGAGAAAGATGGACAGGACTGAAAGCTGAGCCAATCAGAGGGAGCTAGCTGCTGGGTTTTGCAGCCAGAGAGCCAGGATATGGTGAGGAATGCCAGAGTTCGCTGGAGAGCTAGGATGTGGGATCCAGGAGCTGTGTTTGATGTATTGCCTGGATTATGGTTGGGACTCATCTGAATGGAGGTTGGGTTTTTTTCCCGCCCTGTAACAAATTTACACAAGGGACATTTGTAACAAGTACAAATACTTTCTATAACAACACAAGGGATGTTTGCACTAAGAAAGGCTATGTGGACTATTTCTGGTGATTCAGAAGGAAGGAAGCTTAGACAGGCATAGTTGTTCCTTTGTAGCTTGCCACAGGAGTATGTTCTAGCTGGGCTGTCCCTGAAATGGGGCCTTGAGCATCCATCCATTTTGCTGGACACTACACAACACATGGAAAGAGGCAAAGCTCCAGAGGGCTTACAGTTGAAATAGGAAGATCAGACAAAGTATAGATGGGGAAACAGAAGAACAGAGGAGGTCAATGGCTGAACCAAGGAGAGGACACAGGTCTCCTATCACCCAGCGAGTACCCTATCTCCAAGATTACACTGCTTTCCTTACTGCATAGATTGTATGCTAGTTCATGTCTTTTAGTTTTTTGCTTTTTTATTTCATTTAGTTGAAGTTATGTATGTGCCCGAGCAAGCATAGCTAGGGCAAGTGTGTTTTGTCCCGCTTCCCACAGAAGTAGTGGTCAATATCTGCTCTAGACTGCTGTGAATGCAAAAATATGGCAAACGAACACAACTGCGGGAATTCACACTGGGGTCTCTGCATGGAGTTTTTACAAGGCTATGGAACCACACAGAGAAACTCTCATAAAGCTCTGCTGGATCTCTTACACTTGCAGTGAAGAAATGCAACTCTTTCTAACTATTTTTTTTTAGCTGTTCCTACGTTTCTGTTTATTTTCTTTCTTTCTTTCTTTCTTTCTTTCTTTCTTTCTTTCTTTCTTTTGCATGACACTGTATCTGAGAGAGGATATTCTGTATTGAAAATTACCATCATTTTGTTCTTCATTCCTTCCTGGTGTTCTCACAGGAGTGAGGCTACAATAACAAATTCCTTTAATGACATTTTGCTGCAGCCACACTTTGCAGAAATAAAGTTGGTGTATTTTAGTCTTGGACTATCTGATATTGAGACAAATTGTGAATCTTGGTGAAATATTGTATTTGGTATGTTATAGGCAGTACATGGGGTGTATCTTTTTCTAAGAATGTTTAGTTGGTGTAAAATGGAGTAATTCCATAACTTTAATTGTTCATTGTCTGCATTTTTCATCAGATGAGGATGTGGCCCATTCTGGCTATAGCTGGATGAATACAGAAAAAAAGTTCAATATTTGCAAATATTCATGCCAATAAAATCCACAAACACATTTCATAAATATCCATGATCCCTTTTATTTGGTTTTCATGAACATTCATATGAGTGGTTTTGATAACAGAAATGTTCTTAAAATGTGAAATTTGTCATGAATACCCAAGCAAATACATAGTTGTGCAAATATTGATAGCAGCAATGCTTGCATGTCCTATGTGAAAGCTCTTTTGGGGATGGGATCTGGTCCCAGCTGTGAGCCCATGGAAATCTGGCCCTAAGTGGTTTGGAAATTCCAGTCCAATTGACCAAAAATACAATGCAGATATTAACCATTGTTCTTGAATAATTCATGGAAAATAGGCCAAAATTTAAAAATATTTATTTAACAGTTGTTTATAGCAAACAAATTAATAACCATCCACCTTCCCATCCACAAGTCCCTAACTGGAATAAATAAAATAAAAGGTAAAATTCATATCATTAACAGTTCATTGGGAAATTTTTGCTCAACTCTAGTTCCCTCCATGGTTCTTAAATAAAATGAAATACCCTTTTCATACTGCATATTCAGGGTCAGATTGATGCACAGGAAGGATGAAGGCCATGAAGAGCCTCACTGTCTTTGCATTCAACACAAGGGACAGGAATACCCCACAATTTCTTCCTTTGTGCACCTTTTGTTTTACCACAAATCACATCAAATGGAGAAGGGACAGAATAGGAGGAAGTGGAACTTCTTTTTTATAACTCTGCTCTGTAACATAGTACATGGCTATCCAGATTCAATATGACTCCTTCTGGAGGCTGGATTGGGATCATTCAACAGGAGACACTATTCTTTCCCAAGCTCTTTTTCTGGGATCTGCAGTTCCACTTCACCCTCAAAAGAAGCCACTGACTAAATATCAGAAAGCCATGGCTCAGAAATCTCCTGTCAGAAGATTCAACTCAAATTATGTTTACACTATGAGGTGCCCGTCTGCGTAATAGCAAAGTGGCTGCTTTCTCTTTGTCTTTAGAAAATAGTCTTTCCATTTTGATACTGGTAGACAAAATGGAGACACAATATAACAAATGTGGCTCTTAACAGATTTTACAAAAAATAGCAAGGAAGGTTTTGTGAACATCCAGGAAATCTGAAGTTCACTCCAAAAATAAATACGTACTAAAAAAAGAGCATTCTGTGGTTCAATATGCTGCTGCTCTAAAACCAAATGCAAATTATGTCTCCCTATAATCCAAATAGTGAAGTACAGTTTTGCAGACAATTACAATGGCTTTACTTGAACTGCATAACAACAAGAAGAAAAATAAGAAAGGGATATAAATCCTGTTACACCATGGAAAATTACTGGAGGTTAGGAAGGTTTTTCTCTGGGGGCATGTTATCTTGTAATAACCTACTTGCTGCAAGGCTACTTGTGGAGCATCTGGTACTGGCCATGGCTGGACACTTGGGCTATGTCTACACTTGTTAATTTAAGTCGACTTAACATGTCTACACTTAAATTTTAAGTCAACTTTGGGGGGGACCCTACAAAGTCGACCTAGAGCGTCCACACTGGATGCCTAGGTTGACTTGTAGGGGCTAGGGGGACCTTGGACCGGTCCACGGTGGTAGGGGGGCACCCCTTGCCAAGTGCCAAGGGGCTCAGCCTTTTGCATCACTTCTCTGAGCACAGTGACTAGATCCTGACATACAAGCTGCATCCAGCCTGTGCTTCTAACTGACAAGTATTGAGCATGTCATAGTTATTAAAAAGACCGTTCTGATATGGATGATTAAAGAGAAGTCATTTAATAACCGACAAATAGGGTAATTCTCAGAGGTCCATAATTTTGTTACCAATCTGTACACAGAGCTCTCTACTAATGTCAGTGGGGCACTCGTTTTGTGTAATGCTAAGTGGCAAAAATTAGTAGTCACCATCTAAAGTGGACATTTACTACTCATTACACAATGGTATGTAAGATCTCTTAGGGTGCGTCTACACTTGTAAATTAAGTCAATTTAAGCTTGTTTAAGTCAACTTAATTTACTCTGCGTCTACTCTACACTTTCCTTAAGTCAACTTAAACAAGCTTCTTAAATCGACTTAAGGAAAATTAAGTCGACTTTATTAAACCTCGTTTTAAGTCGACTTTTGACTTTAGAAAGTCAACTTAAGCCAGTGGAGACCTGGAGAAGCCCTAAGTCGACTCTCAGTCAACTTAGGGCTCTCCAGGACTCCCCCACTGCCCTCCCTGCTGGGGGGGGTGGCACAGGGAGAGCCTGGCATGCCCCCCCATAGGGCAGGGCAGAGCCCTGCCCACCCTGCCCCTATGCCATGCCAGTGTTCCTATCCCCCTTTGCCCCATTGTTTCCAGGTACAATGGGGCAAAGGCTGAGCCCCCTGGCAGTTGGCAAGGGGTGCCCCCCTCCGCCACCATGGACCAGTCCCAGGTCCACCTAGCCCCTACAAGTCGACCTAGGCGTCCAGTGGTATTTCTTCTTCCTGCTTTTGTACACGACACTCTATGCAGGAGATCAGACTAGAAGATCAGATAGGTTCCTTGTGACCTTAGAGTTTATATGCCTTATTTGTATCCTCCACACTTTACTTTAGTTGCTTCATTTTCAAAGGGTATAAAAAGCATCAGAGAAATTGCATCATAAAATCCCTACATTCTGTGTTTTTTTTTAACCTGAAAACTGAAAATACAGTGAGTAGCTTATTTTAAATGAATACATTGATAAACAACCTTTGCACAAGGAATTGATGTAGACAGCTGCTTATTCCTGAGCCTAACACTGAAATAAGACAAATATTTTAATAAGGCAAATACAGAAAGTATTCATATAGTGGGAATCAGACAAATACTGAGATAAGGCCAATTCCTCTGCAAATTCTGATGTCAATTATGATTACTAGTGTGTGTCAATAGTTGAAGCTGAGGCGAAGAGCTGAGAGAAATTTTTGAGATTCAGGTTTTGTAATATTTTGTTTTTTCAGCTGAGCTACTCATGACTAGGAAATTACTGAATATTATGGAAGTTTAAGTTCTTGCATGGACAAGACAGTTTGGTAAATTGATTCCAATTTTTACTAATGGAAAGCAAGTAGCTAATGGGATAGTAATTTCTGTATGCCATATGGGCACATGAATATTTTCTAATTTTGTGGCATGAATATTATCTCTTTCTCTTTACATGAACACATTTTATTATAATTATTAATACTGCTCCTGGCTAAAATAAACAAAATATGCTTATTGGAAGGTTAAATGAGAAAAGACAATGGAAATTATGCCAATGAATCATAAGAACTGGGACACACACAAAGTTTCCAGCACATTATCTGTTAAGTGTTGTGTATCAAGAAGCAGATGGTGCAGTGTACATTCAGGAGGAATGTTCTGGAGAAGGTAGCTTGAGCTTTTGTACCAGAAATTGTCAGTTGAACAACTTGGTAAATTGTTATCTGTAGAGCCAAGCCAATCCTAAAGTCTGGCCTTCTTTTATTACAATTTATTTCCATTATTTGATAAGATATACTTTGGTAGAGTTTCAACAACTTCCTGGCAGAAGGTGGGAAAAGGACAACCCAAGAAGCTATAGTGGCAGGATGAAGAAAGGGAAGTAGAGCAGCTTAACTAATTAAAAAAATGAAAACTTCATGATTAGCTCAATACTAAAGTCAATCAGTAAAGATGAAAAATGGTTTCACTTACAGCATTTTGTTTTTACAAGAGTGTAAAATTGTGGAGGACTCATCTTTCTCAATATTTATTTTTTAGTTTTTGTCCAATCTTTGAAACCCCATGTTAAAATTCCCTTATCTGAGTTCACCTCACTTGTAGTAAGCTAGCCAGTCAGAGATGGCCTGTCCCTGAAACTCTTAAAAATATGTTAGAGCAACATTTTTTGTATTTGCTTTGGAATTAATCAAATTTCACCACAGCAGTTATTTTGAAAAATGTCTGCGGGTAGGAGGACATATTCTGCAATGTAGAAAGGACAACGGTGCTAGTAAATGTGGTAAAGTGCCAAGGACCTCATGATGCAAGGCACAAAGGCAGTTTTCACATCTAACTGCAATGTGGAGAAGTAACAAAATCAAAGGAACATTTATTCAGGAAAGCACATCATAGAATCATAGAAGATTAGGATTGGAAGGAACTTCAGGAGGTCATCTAGTACAACCCCCATCCCAAAGAAGGAACAACCCCAATTTTTAAATTATCCCTGCCAGGGCTTTGTTAATCCGGGCCCCTAAAACCTCTAAGGAGGGCAATTTCTCCACCTTTCTTGTTACCTGAACTCCCATGTTAACAAGTTCCCCTCCTCCCTGAGCTTGGTGGACCATTGATTTGTAATGTAAGGATTTGATAGGCTTCATATGCCAAGTGCACAAGTTAGGTGCCGAGTGTGCAAAGCTAAGTGCCATATAGAATAATACTGCAGGACCATGTGAAAAGAATCAGAGTGCCATGTACAAAAGCAGGAAGAAGAAATACTCTGATGGGCTGGAATGATTTTACTTAAGACTTTTGGTGACCACCTAGAACTGTGTGTGTTCTCCTGATGACATCAAAGACTTAACTTTCTTGCTTCTTTGTCATGATCATGGAATCATAGAACAATAGGGTTGGAAGGGACCTCACGAGGTCATCTATTCCAACCCCTGGCTAAAAAGCAGTACCACTCCCACTAAATCACCCCAGCCAGGGTTTTGTCTAACCGGGCCTTAAAAATCTCCAAAGATGGAGATTCTACCACCTTCCTAGATAGCCCATTCCAATGCTGCACCGCCCTCCTAGTGAGAAAGTTTTCCTAATATCCAACCTCGCCCTTCCCAGCTGTAATTTGAAACCATTGCTCCTTGTTCTGTCCTCTGTTACCATCGAGAACAGCCTAGCTCCCTCCTCTTTGGAGCACCCCTTCAAGTAGTTGAAGGTTGCTATCCAATCTCCCCTCAGTCTTCTCTTCTGTAGACTAAGTAAGCCTAGTTCCTTCACTGTCTCCTCATAAGTCATGTTCCCCAGCCCCCTAATCATTTTTGTTGCCCTCCACTGGACTCTTTCTAATTTGTCCACATCCTTTCTGTAGTGGGGAGCCCAAAACTGGACACAGTATTCCAGATGCAGCCTGACCAGTGTCGAATAGAGGGGAATTATCACATCCCTCGATCTGCTGGCAATGCTCCTACTGATGCAGCCTAATATGCCATTGGCCTTTTTGGCAACAAGGTCACACTGTTAGCTCATATTCATCTTCCCATCCACCATAACCCCAGGTCCTTTTCTACAGCACTGCTACTTAGCCGATCTGTAGCAGTGCATGGGATTTTTTCATCCTAAGTGCAGGACTTTGCACTTGTCTTTGTTGAACCTCATGAGGTTTCTTTCGGCCCAGTGTTCCAATTTGTCCAAGTCTCCCTGGATCCTGTCCCTGCCCTCCAGAGTATCTACCATTCCCCCCAACTTGGTGTCATCTGTGAACTTACTAAGTACGATCCCAGTCCAGTTCCAGAGTTTATTGTAGTTCCCAGTTCCAATGTGTGCAGTGTGTCTTTATGACATTCCCTTCTGCAATCTAGACTGGTGTATAACGGTGTTACCCCAAATCCCTCACTTCTGGGCATCTTCTTACACTTGCCCATTCAGTGTGAACCTCCACTCCTGGGCCAGCACATGCACCGTCTTCTGTAAGCAAGTGGTCCCCAACTTAATGAATGAATGCTTCTGGCCAGCTACTCATGGGATTATACAATAGAATGACACAGCTCCAGTCCCAGCTACCATCTTACGAAGTTCAGTATTGCCCACTTATCCGTCAATTTATGAAAGAAATTGATATGCACCAGTTCTTCCCCTTATTTCTGCACACACCGAAAGCACATACACTGCTTTAGATAAAACAATCTAAAAAGTTAAGTACTGAAAGATTATAAATGATTATATACCAGAGGAATATAAATCTGATTTGATTGTAAATTTAGCACTTCGTTATCCTTACAGTCTTTAGGTGGTTCTCACCACAGACTGGTTGGTTGACCTCCAACCATGCTCTCTCTCTGTAGACAGTCTTGATATTGTCTTGTAGATGGATTGCAAGAGAGAGTCCCTATGAGCAAAATTTCCCCTCTGTTTCAAATGTTTCCATTCCCTCCATCTCCCCAGGACCTCACAAACTCCTCCTTCAGGGTTAGGTGACCAATAGTATTCCTGCCTGGTCTTCCCCATATGCAGAGTCAAGGATCATCTCCTTATCAGTTGATTAGGTTAGTCCATTGCTCTTGGAAGAGCTGGATTGTTCTATGCATCCCTTAGTGAGGTGTGATCTATATTCCTGCCGTTAGCATTTACCTGCATCTGCATCAAGCTATGTGAGACACTCATTTGGGAATATTAAATGGCAGAGCCTCATAGACACACATATGACATTGCAAGAAATATACTACTATAATAATAATGTTCAGTGTCATGAGCATTCCCAAAACACCATATTTGGCATACATTGGAATAAACAATACACAGTTACACTATAAGGGAAATATTAATGATACACAATCACATCATAAGGATATACATGGGGTGCAGTGTGCCACAGTCCTCATCAGTTCCTGTGTTTCTGATCTTCAGTTCCTGTTCTATCCCATATGCTATGGTTCCTGAATCCTCTCATCTCACTTGATCTTTGTGTACTCATCTTATTCTAGCTGAGAGAGTCAGAAGGGTTAGTTAAAGATTGATTAGTCTATTTTCTCCTACCTGGAACTGCCAACCTTTGGATTCTGAGTTTTATTCATTGTGTATATCTCTAATTCCCTGTTTAATAAATTGTTTATGGTTTACTTTGTCTGTATTGTTTATTTCTGAGGCAAATCCTGATTGACAGATGCTAAAGGAGACAAGTGAGTGTGAGGTTCCATAATGTTAACTTTGGGTCTGTTGTTTGATCTAGGTATGAAGGGTTACAGGCGCCTTGGCTCTGGGAGGGTGCTGAGATCTGTTTTCACTCCATCCTGTCCCATTTCACAACACCTTAAGTAAACCATTCCAGTGCTTCATCATGCCCCTAGTAAACAAGTTTTTTTCCTAGAATCCAAACTAGACCTCCCCCCTCCACTGCAACTTAAGACCACTGCTCCTTGTTTTGTCATCTATTACCTCTGAGAACAGCCTAATTTCATCCTCTTGGTAACCCCCTTCAGGTAGTTGAAAACTGCTATCAAATCCCTTTACACTTCTGTTCTGTGGAGTAAATACACCCAGTTCCCTCAGCTGTTCCTCATAAGTATTGTGTTCCAGACCTTTAATAATTTTTGTTACCCTCCACTAAACTCTTTCCAATTTGTCCACTTCCTTTCTGTAGGGGGAGGCCCAAAATTGGACACCGTACTCTAAATGTGGCTTCAACAGTGCTGAACAGATGGTTATAATCACTTCCCTCAAGCTGCTGGCAATTCTCCTACTAATGCAATCCAGTACTTTGTTAGCCTTCTTAACAACAATGGTCACTGTTGACTTTTATCCAGCTTCCTGTCCAGTCAAACCTCCAAGTCCTTTTTTCACAGAACTGCTGCTTAGCTAGTCAGTTTCTAGTCTGTACCAGTACATGGAATTCTTCTGTCCTATGTGTAAGACTCTGCATTTGTCCTTGTAGAACCTCATGAGATTTCTTTGGCCCAATCCTCCAATTTGTCTAAGGCACTCTGTATCCTATCCCTACCATCCAAATGATCTACCACTCTCCCCAGCTTAGTGTCATCCATAAACTTGCTCAAGGTTCAATCCATCCCATCATCCAGATCATTAATGAAGATGTTGCACTTTGCTAGATACTGGCGGCCAATTAGATATTGAGCTCTTGATCACTGCTGGTTGAGCTCCATGACCTAACCAGTTTTTTATCCACCTTATAGTCCATTCACCAACCCATATTTCTTTAACTTGCTAGCAAGAATGCAGTGAGGGACCATATCAAAAGATTTAATAAAATCAAGTTATATCACATTCACTGCTGTCCCCACAGCAACAGACACAATCATCTCATATCTCACTGAAGGAGATGCTTATTGTCTTCAATGGATTTTTGTTGCTTAAGTGCCCCGTTAAATAAAAAGAGTATTTCTCACATACTTAAAGATGAGCACACGCTAAAGTGTTTCACTGAATGAAGGTTAAGGAGTTCTCTGAGCCCTGGTTACATAAAGTTTTCTTTTCTTTTTCCCTAGTGAGTCTTCCTCTAATATTTTAGGATCAGCGCAGGCTGGATATTTGACATTGTTAAAGTTCACTGTTACAGGATTTAGACACTTTGGGCTGGCAACCTGATTACAAATTCACCAGGCATCAGTTAACTATTCATTCATCCATCTTGTCGGTAATTTTCAAAGACATTTTTAATTGAGTTATATTTAAACCCTATTTAAAAAAAAAGAGTAAGTTTTGGAGAGTTTGAAAAGTCATGTTCAGCAAAAAAGTAATTCATGCACTTTCTTGTTAATAATGTCTTATGTGCTTTAATAATTTAAACTAATTATCAGTGGGAATGTCTTCTGTGTATACTTCAAGTATTGCTTTTAGTATATTTTTCTCTCTTCTTTCATGCAGTATGCCATTTGTCCTCAGTATGTCTCCAGTGCCTATTATCATTGCTCCTCTTGTAGATTAAACTTCTCATCTGTGAGAATGACCTTGACATGGTGGGGAAAAAGTTCTTTAAAGGATAGCACAATTAAAATCTAATATCTCTGCTTAGGATTTTATTTCATTATTATTCATAAGATCATGCAACACTATCTGAGTCACAAATTCTCATGCGATTTGAATATTTGTTTCAAAAGGAATATTCATTAAAATAATTTTTATTCCTCTGCACGCCCCATTGATTTTTGGTCACTATAGGGCTTCCTTTGTTGACTTGGCAGAGGCTTTGCAGGGGCTTTATACCGTCATTAGGAAAATAGTTTCAGCTCAGATTCTTTTGGAGCTGGCAATTCCAACTAGATGATGACTTGAGGTGGTTAGTGGGTGAGTCAGGTGTAAATCTACCTACCATATTTGTGGTCTGCCCATCTCAAATGAGTTTGAAAGAGAATATAGTTTGGAGGATACAGAATGGATTAAGACTCTAGAATCTTGGGTTGTGTCTGCCACTGCTTAACCTTGGGCAAGTGAGTTGAAGTGAATGGTTGTTTGGTCAATGAGTGCAATAACTGCCTACCTCACAGAGGATTCTGGTGCTCAATCAATAAATTTTGCAAACTGAGAGCCAGCGACAAAAAGCACAATATGCTGAAAATGGAAAGCATTGTTTAACTGAGTCCCAAGCTAGTCTTCCAGCTATGAAAATTCACCTCTCTGAAACAATCCATTGCTTGGCTTTAAATGTGCACTAATTCACTAACCACTGAATGTATTTTCGATCTCTTACATGACTCTCTATATTTTTCTGATCATTGAATGAATATTTATGACATACTCTTCACCTCTATCTTCAGCTTTGAGACTTTTGTGTTTCTTCCCTGTCCCCTTCCTGTAAAGAATTTCGCAAAGAAAATACTGACTTCCCGGGAGTGCCCAACAGAACTGCATGGTTACTGCCTTCTCCAGTGATATCACAGTGACAACCATCTGTTCAGCACACCAGCTAATAAATTAGACATTTGAAAATCACTGCAAGCCATCAAGGAGAATAAAACTGGGATGGGTGGGTTTTGTGCATGGATATCTTTCTAGATGTAAATGATAATAGTTTTATTAATTGCAATAGTAACCAAAGATATGTGCTGTTAAAATGCAAAATATTTTTCTTAATGTTAAGGGCTGCAGCACGGAAGTCCTTCTTAGCACAGATTCTTTGGGCACAACTAGAATTAATGTTGTCGGCATTACTATATGATTGATAGCTTGAGGCTATCCATTTTTGACATTCAGTTGGCATTATTTCATTTTGGGTCAGCAGCACTGCACAGCGTGAAGAGTTTGCATCTTTTTTTTTTCATGTCTCAGCAAAAAGCAAGTTCAATTAGCTGGTGAAGAAGAAAGTTTACAAGCCTCACTTGTTACAGAGTACATACAAATATCAAAAACAAATTAAATGAGTACATCAATATCTCCTTTGTACTTATAAAAGTATCAATCTTACCTGAAATACTTAGAATAGATTTAATCACATTTCGAACAAGGAAATACTTGATAAGATTTTGTCAACCAAATCCTTGTTGTTTAATGTTTATTAGGAAATGTAAATGGAATGTTATTGCCTCCATTTAGCAATCAAGTTTATTCATCTTTACTGAAGACAATGGCTGCCGAGTATCTTTCCAATTATGTTAACAAGATGATTGAGGAAATCCAGAGTGCCACACCAAAGTATCTGCCTCACTAGTTTAGATGTTTGACTGAACTTTTCCTTATAAATCATGGTGGTGGATCTGAGAAGGTGCTGAGTATCTTTAGTTCTGATTAATTCAATAGACAGACAATTGACTTATGAAAACTACAATAGACATTCTATATTTTTCAAACCAGTGATATAATTCTGAAGTACATTTTTGGATGGTTTAAAACTTCAGTAAAGAGGTTCTAATTCTCTTTTAAGTTTTATAGGGTTTTGGAGTCATTAATTAATGTAGAATCCTATTTAATTGCTATAGTACACCATTGGTTTTATTTTTGTAGGACTTTTCCATAAGAGAGGAATACTGGGTCCTAATGAAAATGCTGGCAAAAGTAGAAATCCATGTAGGTTAGCTTTATGTGGAATCTAAAATGCTTAAAAATTCCCCCTATGTTTGTGGAGGTTGCTTTGTGAAATTCATTAGTAATTGAAGCTGGTAAAAATGTTATAGTTTTCTGTTAAACATTTAAAGGTAATCAAATAAAATTGTTTTATTAAAACTAATTGTAGATATTTTTTAATGATACAAAACCAAAAAAAGTTTCTTTTTCTTCTTCTTATCTCTCCTCCCCTGCTCCCTCCCTGCTTTTGTTCCACTGGAAATTGGAAGGAAAGGGAAATTCATTCCAAAATGAAAATATTACTGAATAATTTTCAGTTCAGTCAAAAAGCCATTTTTGGTTGGTGAAAAATATTGTTGTAGCTGAAAAAAATAAAAACAAATAAAAAACCCACTTTTATTAGTAACTTGAATTTTTACAATTTTCCATATTCATTTTCTTACACCAGTACACTCTTCTTTATACCTTTTATATATGTCCTTCTACTCAGGTGTGACTGGAAATGGCCAGCAATAGAAAGCACTCTTGTTGTGACCTTGCTTTCATTCAAGTCAATAGAAAAACTTACATTGACATTAATGGTGAAGGCTCAAGGCCTCTATTCTAATATCTTAAAGCAGGGGTCAGCAACCTTTCTCAATCCCTGTTCCAGTTTCTCCTCTCTGGCCCTCAGCTGGTGCCGCCAGCTCCCTCCGCTGAAAAAAAGTGGCGGACACCTAAAAATTCAGTGGTAGCCACAGCTGGGGGAGACTTCTCAGGCATGCTGCTGAAAGGAGCCTCTTGCAGAAAGAAGCTGCCCAGACTGGCTCCTCTTGGAGGCATGCCTGGTGATAGGGGCCCCCGGCATGCCACAGACTGAAGGAGCAGCTCCTCTTGGGGGTCCACCCAGGCACACTGTGGAAAGAAGCTGCTTGGAGTGGTTTTTGGTAGCAGGAGTGGCAATTTCTGTGGTGCCGCAGAGGGTGCCGCATGCAGCTCCGAATGGGCTCACATAGTATGTTGGCACAACTTCCGGGGGTTGCCTACCTCTGTCCTAAAGACACCTAGGTACCTGTAACAGTCTTGCTCTTCCTAGTAAAAGAGGTGTGTGACTGACCTAGAATTTTGGACCTCAGTGTAAAGCAAGTATGAAGCTCAGGGCATAATGGTTATCATTCTTGGTTGGTTCAGCTACGTTTACAAAGCAGGGGTCAGCAACCTTTGCTGGCCCCTCTGCCACTCCCTCCCCCCCAATCTTCAGCAGGTGCCAGGGTGGGGCAGGAGCCATGGTGCAGGGTGGCTTCTTTTCTCTGCTGGCCTCAGGCCCCCTCCCCCCCAGCTGGGGAGCAGGGCCAGCAGGGGCCAGGATCCAGGGAATCCACACAGCTCTTGCAACCCCAGGCTCCGCTAGGGGCCGAGCCAGTAGCGGGGAGCAGCCACGGTGCTGCAGGGCGGGAGCCCTCTGTGCTGCTGTGAATAGGTATACCTTCCATCTTTGGCATGTGTGCCAGGGGTTGCCGATCCCATCTTACAAAGTTTTGCTTAACTAATTCTTTTATTCAGTGTTGTGTCTGGCATTAAAATACACCAAAGATATTTTTGTTCTGTGTAAAAGCAAAACAAAATACTTGCAAGATTGATCAAAGGTGGTGTGCAGGAGGGATGGGGAGGAGGGGGCACAGGGTCACATACCCCCCCCATCACAATTTTCTTCCAATATTTATATTTATATTTCTTTGTGTGAAGTGGGTCCAAAATATATTCCTCTCCCCTACTATCAACAGTCATCCCAATCACCTCTGGGCATGATTAATTACTTCCTAATGATATCATTAGCTTGTTATGCAGTATGGGTTAAAAAAATTGAAGATAATTACTTGGTCTTGTACATAATTTTGAGTCAAGCCATTCTTTTATTGATGTTAAGGCCAGGATATTCCTGAAAACTTATAACTTGTCATTCCTAGCTTTACATAATATATCATTAAATGTTATGCTTGTAAAGTGATTTTCTTTCATATTGGGCAAATAATGCACTATTTTCTAGCATCTCCTCCCCCCCACCCTCACCCCATTTCTGGGGGCACAGAAATCCCAGATCCATAGCATTTGTCCAGAGCACAAGGAGAAGGAGAAATGCTAAGCAGCACACTGTCTTTCAGTGCTTCACAGCATGATCTGGTGTAGATCAAGTTGGAGAGTAGAAGGCACAGTGTGGCACTGCTGGCCACAGCATCGGCTGAGCTTATGGGAAGAACCCAGACTACATATAGATGACTCAGTCAACATCACCTTATGTTGTATTCCCTTGCATAGTGCATCTATCCACATTAAGTTGAATGGAATGTTAACTATAGGTATGTGCAGCCATGGAGGATGGGATACATCCAAGGGGGATGAGCGAACATGAGATTCTAGCCTCTCCTCCTTCACAGAGCTCTGGCTGATGAAGGAATTAGCAGGAAGTAGGTTGAGACTGAGCTCCAGGCTACAGAACAGGCCCATGGAGCAGTCTGAAAGTGTGGCATGATGCTCAGCCAGAGCCCAAAGGGAAGAAGTCCCTGATTATTGGTGGAGGGGCTGATGCTGGTTAGCATAGGGACTGCATGGTAGTTCAGCAAGGGGACCATTTCTGATACAAGTGTTGGTGCGATTTCTGAGTGAATTCCTACCTCCCCAAAGGCTGCAAGAAGGGTCTCTTTCCCAAAGCAAGGGTTGCAGTATGGAATGAATGAACAAAGAAACAAACTGCCCCAGATGGAAGCCCACACCTCACAGAGATGAACCTTAAAATCCCTCCTGTTCTGGCGTATATTTTCTCTCCTGCAGGGGTGAATTCCATTGATATTCCCGAGTTCATGACAAATGTAGCACTCCCTTCTGGTTGAAAAGGTGGAACTGTAAGGTATATCAATAATAATAATCTATGGCACAGATATTATAGATGTCTATTCTCAGCGAATGAAATTCATCAGCTGGTGTACAAAGGGTCCCCTCTGCACCCAGCTGCATGAGTTCTGAATATGCCCCTACTTAGTTGGGTGCAGAAAGGATCACCACATTTTATGGAGCCAATGGCTGAGAAGTGTTACTGAGAGATATGTAGAAGAGAATCATCTGTTCTGATGGATAGGCTGGAGTAGTGGCTACACCTGGGGGATGCTCTTGTTCCCAGGCTTGTCCCCTGCTTGAGGTTACGGGGTCAGATCTGTTGCCACAAACCCTTCCTTTCCGAATTGGTTAGTTGTCCTTTGTTCCGGGAATTGACAGTGAATTTTGCTCATTCAGAATGAGCTGTTTAACTGAAAATAATGCTGACACCCAACTACATTGACATGTGCTGCAAAATGCACCAGCTCAAAATGCCAGAGGTGGTCAATATTGATTATTTTGCTGCCAAGACTTTAAGAGCTACAAGAGAGAATTTTTAAAATTTAATTTTGCTGCCCGTCTTCTAATCTGAGAACAGGACAAAGAGATTTGATTTGTGAGGTTACTACTACAAACAGCAAAATGTGCTCCTTTGGTATAATGCTTACTTACGGGGAAAAAGTCATATAAAATCCTCTAAAGTCTTTCTGAACATCTTCTTCCTCATTCTAGTCATTAAATTTTTTGTTATTTTTAGCAAAACAAACAAGGAATCTAATGGCACTTTTAAAGACTAATAAATGTATTTGTCACATGAGCTTTTGTGGGATTTTCTCCCATGAAAGCTCATGCAATAAATAAATTTGTTGGTCTTTAAAAGTGCCATTAGACTCCTTGTTTGTTTTGCAGAACTAGACAACTAGACATGGCTACCCCTTTGGAACTGGTTATTTTTAGAGGATTAAGACATACTTAACTGTCTCTCTTATGTATTTTTTTCAACTTTCTTGACCTATTGAATCATGTAAAAAATGAGTAGTAAACTTTTAGTGCACAGTCCACCCAGACAGTTAGTGCCTGATATGCTGGAGCCTTGTATGTATACAGTCCAACTTGCCATGCACTAATTCCCTATAAAAACATGCTCTTGGACAGTGGTTTTCAAACTTTTATTTTCAGGATCCAGTCGAGTAACATCATTTATGCTTGCGACCCAACAATTACATCTTTGAGTAATGCATTCCAGTCTTCTGGCGGCAACAGCCGGGGACATTGCAACCCAGTACCTGAGGGTCTGCGACCCAGTATTAGGTCCCAACCCATGGTTTGAAAACTGCTGTCCTAGGATAAACCATCTTCCAACCAGTTTTTAACCAATTATGTCTACCTGTGTTATGCACACTGTTTCTTTTGGTTTCATTTTTCAGAAAGGTCATGAATGATTGTCTTTTTCTTTCCTATTTTTGCAAGATGGAGGTTGTGAGTGACATTCTTTTACATATAACCCAAGCTAATTGTGTTGATAGGGTCATGATAGGCAAGGCTGGTAGCTCCACCTTTTATTAAAATTGTCTGATACTTCCCATAATAAAACTTAATTCTACAAAATTTTGATAAAATTTTCTACGCTAGGTGTTTGCTTCAGGATGAAATGTTTTTGAAAACTTCAATCAAAACAAGTCAGCTGTTCTCAAAAACAAGTTTAGGGAAAAATACATTTTATAGGCCATGTTTCCAAAATGGGGGCAACTTTTTCTTTAAGACACTTTTGTGTCCCCATGCTTTGGAGTAGGGACTTGAAATTTGTCAGATGGCTTTTATTTCAGTGGTGTGCTTTATGCTGTTTACATGAATATCTGCCCAAATTGGATTATTTATGATCCTTTGAAAAAATCACAGTTCGCACATGCTCAAAAGACGGTTGGTAGAGCTTCACATCTAAATTCCCCTAAGAATCCATTCGCACTGAGCATGATTCACTGCGGGCTGAGCAATATTTTTGCTGCCATTGCAGTGCCTGTCTGCTTCCAGTAATGCTGGATCAGCACTAGAAATGAAATCAGAGAGCTTGTCTCCCCAGTGCTCACAATGCCTTCCCCACTGGTGCTCAGGAAGCATACAAGAAGAATCTTCCTACATACAAAGCAGAAAGTTCAAGAACAAAATTGGGGCAAGGAGAGAAGATTGGAACAAAGAGCCTGGTGGGAATACTGGAGCTGCAGGTTTATTGGAGGAAACTGGGATGGGGAATTTTGGGGAGAAATTAGGTCTGTGGG
>ML685779.1:26284957-26303773 GCA_007922175.1 Pelusios castaneus
TGGGTCCCAGCCCGCGCTCCAGCTGTTCAGCAGCAGGCAGCTGGAGTGCCGGTCTCCAGCTCTCCCTCATCATCAGGACCGCAGGGTCCCAGCTAGGGGGGAGTGTGGGGAGTGTGGGGCTTCCTTCTCCCTAGGACCCGTGCTCCAGCTGCTCAGCAGCTGGAGCATGGGTCCTGGGGAAAAGGTAGCGAGCCCTGCAGTCCCTTCTTGCTGGGACCTGAGTGGTCCCGGCGAGAAGGGACCCATGCCCTAAGTCCCCATGGCAACACTGGCTTACGTCGACTTAAATAGTCGACTTAAGCTTCAAAGTCGACTATATACCAGATGTTATAAAGTCAACTTTGAATTTCCTTAAGTCAACTTAAGGAGCTGCTTAAGTGTACTTAAGGAAACTGTAGTGTAGACGTGGGGTAAATTAAGTCGACTTAAACAAGCTTAAGTCGACTTAATTTTCAAGTGTAGATGCACCCACTAATCTTTCATGAGGATTTAGTGCGAGAATTAGGTTCAGTGTTAAGAAGTACTTTTTGGACCATCATTTTCCCTCGGGTATACTCACTAAGGTGAATGTCAGACCCAACTGACTTCAAGGGGAGTTTCACAAATGTGGATTTTTTGAGTGAGAAAGGTAAGGTGGAGAAGAGGGGCTTTCCTAAATATAGACTGCAACATTTGGCCTTAAATAGGGAATTAAAGGAATGAGATTCTAAAACTCCCCACTTTCAATTATTCTGAAAGCTATGGTGTTCAAAGTGTATTTGGCAGGAGTGTTCAGTGTTTGTCACAGCTGCTCAAAAATTACCTAGTCAGACGTTTGTAAAGAATGTTTCCAGGTAAATCTTTTCCATCTCAGACAGTTCTGTGGCTATTTTATTTCAGCTTAACCACTGTGACGTATTCATGATTTTTTTGTAGCAGCCTCAGTTTTCCAGGTGAATAATACATTTTATTGTACACATGAATGTTCCTAGGGTCTGGGTATTTCTCTTATTATTTTTTTTATTCTGAAGAAACAAGTATGATTGAATACAAAATCTGTTCTATATAGTACAATATATGGCAGACAGAAGTACCTCACTTGCTCATTTTCTTATTCATATGATACGTGAAAAATGTCATAAAGGAATCTCAGTGTGTCACCAAGAATTGTAGCCAGCAATAATGAATATGCTTTGCTCTTCAGCTAGTGTAGTGTTTCATTTCTTCCTGACAAGATCATTTGACAAGCAGACCTTGCATTAGCAATATTGTATATATTCATATGCATGTAAATGATGTTGACAGTTTCATAAACATAAATTGGAAGTCATACCATCCCACAGCAATGCCTGTTAAAGTACACTAATGGACCATAATAAATAAATCATTTTGGATTATTTATAATATGCTAGCATACCATTAGAACTTGCAGAAGGTATACAGTACATTCATATTGAGAGTAACCTACTGTTCTTTATTTACAATGGACAGGAAGTCAGTAATGTAACTAAATGCACTGAGAAATATTGAGATTTAAACTCGTTGGTATCTCACCATTCTGCAATAAGGAAAATAGCAGACTATCTATCCTCCAGATGTCGGAAAGTCCCTAATTCTTTGTGTTCACTTAGACTCAGATTTTGACCGGGGCTCACAACCATGAAATGAGGTAAGGAGGAATAAGAACTTCCTTTGTCCGGTTTCTGCACCTTAGTCTAGGCCCAAAAGGATCAAGAGGATGTGCAGCTTGGAGAAGATGGACAAATAATGAGTGGGGAACTGATACAGGCTTGGCCTGCTGTTCCAAATACATAGCTGTCATCACGGGATAGGTGGTTGTAGGTATGAATTTCTCATAAGTTACTATGGCCAGGCCCATGTTGACTGAGCTGTTCTGGCTGGTACATTGTAGAAATGGGGAGGGGGTGCAAAAACAGGCTATGTTCTTGTGACAAAACTAATCCTCAACAGATAAATTCTAAAGTCCCCACTCAGTTTCTGAAAATTAAAAATGGGTTCTACTGATTTTTTTGTCTACTGACACAACTGCTGAATAATGATACAATAACCGCAGCTCCCCACCAGTATCTAAATTTTCATTGATGGTTAAGATGATTCAATGTTGTGTTTCCCCAACCTTGTCACACTGAGTACTCTGATTAACAATCTTTTCCATGGCTATGTCTACACTTAGAAAGTTAAGTCAACTTTATTAAGGTGACTTTATTAAGTCGACTTTAAGTCGACCTTATTAAGTCGACTTAGAGAGTCTACATTAGACTCTTAAGTCAACTTGGGAGGTTTGAAGGGGTGCATTGTGGGAAGTGTGACAGCATGGCAGCAGAGAAGGTCTCCCCTTTCCCAGCCACTTCCTCAAAAAAGGAAGTGAGCTTAGCTGCTTCCCATTGTGCCTGGTAACTTGGAGCCTGAGCAGGTCATGGATCAGCCTCTTCTACTATGCTTTGCCAGGCAGCTGCACGACACCTGCCAGCTAGTGGAAAGGCTTCTTCAGCTGTGGAGCAGGCCTGTCTGGCAACCCTCCAATGCAGAGGAAGACAACAGCCTGCCTCCCATCTTGCTGCCACAGCAAGCTGCCACGCTCACAACACTGCGCTCCCTGCCTCATTGCATCCTGCTAGCCCACCTCGTCATGCTGGGCAACCTGCACAAACTCCTCACTGGCCTCGCCAGACTCGGCTTCCCCAACTGTGGGGGCATTGTGGACACCACTCACATCCCCATCCAAGCACCGGAATACCGATCCAGGGACTATGTCAATTGCAAGGGGTACTACTCTGTGGTCCTGCAGGCCCTTATGGACCATGGCAGAATCTTCCAGAACATCTGTGTGGGCTGGCTGGGGAAGGCACACGACTCATGGATCCTGTGCAACTCTGCCCGGTACAGGTGCATGCAGATGGGCACCTTCTTCCCTGACCACACCATCACCATCAGGGACATGCAGGTGCCAGTCCTGATCCTCAGGACTGAAGCCTAGCCCTTGCTCCCCTGGCTCATGAAGCCATACATGGGCCGCATGGATGCCAGCAGGGACCTCTTCAATCAGAAGCTCAACTGGTGCCACAGCATTGTTGAGTGTGCCTTCAGCCATCTCAAGGCCCGCGGGAGGCCCCTCCTGACCTGACTGCAAGTCAGCGAGAGCAACTTCCCGGAAGTTGTCACCACATGCTGTTGCCTGCACTACCTCTGCAAGCTGTGGGGGGAAAGGTCCACCCCACGTCTGGGAGGCCGAGGTCAAGTGGCTCACTGTGCAGTCCAAGCAGCCTAATGACTCCCTGCCCCAGACTCAGCGGGTCCAACAGTAAGCAAAACTCATCTGGGGTGCACTGAGGGCCCACTTAGACAGCAAGGAGCACTGAGGAGTGGGCCTGCTACCAGGCCCCATCACTTCCACCACCTGCCCATGCCTGCCCCCCCCCCCCACGCACCCATTTGCCCCCTATCCCCACACCAATAAAAAGCACGACACACTGTATAACAGTGTTCAGGGTGTTTATTCAGAGGGGGAAATGGCGGTTGGGAGCTGTGGGGGTTGGGAGGTTTGGGGAAAGTGAAGAGGGTCAGGGCGAGGGAGGGGAGTCAGGGGGAGTGAAGAGGGTCGGGGGGAGGGGCCAGTGCTAGTGGCCTCCGGAAGGTGAGTCCCAGGCTTGCAGATGTCCAACTCAGGTCCTGGCCCGCCGGCAAGGAGGGCTGCCTCTGGGGCGCTGGGTGGGGCCCCGAGGGAACAGGTGCTCCTCCAGGCACTCCAGGGACTGGGTCTGCTGCTCCATGAGGTCGAGCATGTGCTTGAACAGCCGCTGCTTGCTCCTCCGCAGCCCCTGCTCGAGCCTCCAGTGGGCATTGTCCTGCTCCTGCCACACCACCAGGCGTGTCTCGGTCCACTCGTTGATGTGGACCAGGTCTTTGAGGAGCTCGTCCCGCAAATGACGCACCGTCCTTCTCCTCGTGATCAGTCCTGGTGGGGGGCCATGAGTGCCACATGTCAAGGGCACAGGGGTTGCTGGGGAGAAGCAAAGAAGAGAGTCCCTCCCATTAGCTACTGCAGTGTGCAGCCTGACAACAGCCGCTGTCCCCTGACCATCCCTCTGCTTCCCACTGCCTGTCCTTTCAGACAGGAACCCCTTGGTACACGCTGACATGCTGTGCTGCCCAGATCGGGTGCAGTGCCCACAGTGGTGAGCTGCAGGCAGCCCTGCCTCGGGGGGTCTCTCCTGATGCCACATGCCACCAGTGTCGGGCACATACTGTCTGGCCTTGGTGCTCCCACCTAAGGTCCCCCCACCCCAACTCCAGACACGCCACTGCACCACTCGCCTCCAGGTTCCCTCCTCCCCTGTCACACAGCCCCCAGCCCCTGTGGGAGCACCTTTCCCCGCAACCTTGCCTGTCCCTGGGCCATGTCCCCCTGCAGTCCCTGTCCCACAGACATGCTCAGCCCTGCCCGCAGAGAGGGAGTGAGGTAGTGAGGGAGGGAGCACTCACCAGCAGGTGCAACAAGTGTCTGGCGCAATGTCTCCTTGCCTGGGTCTTCTTCGGTGGGGGGAACCTGCTCCTCTCCCTCATCCTGTGAGGCTGGGTCTGCCATCAGAGCAGGGATGAGCTTTGGGCTGGCAGCTGGCTCTGGGGCTGGCAAAGTGCCCTCCTGTTCCTGCTTGGCGCTGGCCTCCCCCTGCTCCAGCACCACAGTCTCATCCCCCAAGCCCTCCTCCTGGTCATCATCAAGGGAGGAGGGCTCAGTAGAGTCAATGGTGTGGGATAGCAGGCTGCCACTCTCCTGGCCCAGACAGGCATTCAGCTGCTGGTAATACCAGCAGCTGGTGGGGACTGGCCCTGTCCAGACCGTCTCCTCCTGGGCCTTTTGGTAGCCCTGGCGGAGGTCCTTGATTTTGACCCAGACCTGCTGGGTATCCCAGGTGTGGCCCTGGGCAGCCAGGGCCTGGGAGATGGAGGCATACACCTCCAGTTGCGTTGATTGCCTTGCAACTGGGATGTGACTGCCTCATTCCCCCAAATGGCTAGCAGGTCCAGGATTTCCTGGTGACTCCAGGATGGGGGCCGCCTGTGGCACTGGCTCTGCTCTGCTCTGCCATGCTCCGAAGCAGCAGGTCTGGCCAGCTCTGGGGAGCAGGGTGGTCAGGGGTGAGTCCTGCCCTGTGGTTGAACAGGGCAGGCTCTTCCTGCACCAGGAACTCTGGCAGGGAGATCAGGGAGGAAGGTCTGGAGGCCATGGAGGTTGACTTAGGGCTACTCTGCGTCTACACTTGCTTAGGTCTATTTAATAAGGTCGACCTAAAATGAAGTGTTATTAAGTTGACTTAACTTTTCCATAAGTTGACTGAAGGAAAGCCCAGTGTGGATGCCGAGTAGGTTAAGTTGACTTAAGCCTCCTTAGGTCGACATAATTTGTAAGTGTAGATGCACCCCATGAGATGGAAAAAGATCCTCTGTTCTGTCTGGAGAATGCGAAGAAATCTTTAAGCCACCCTCAATGTCCCCCAAACTTTGGTCACAGAGCTGGTCCCGGTCCCTGCCACAGTTTGGAGAACCCTGAAGGTTGCTCTAATTAATATCACATGCATGTGATGCACCCCTCTCACTGAACCATTCCAGGAGCCTGTGTTCATCCACTTTAAGGGAACACATCAGTCTGCCCTCTTTTCCTTGACCTCACCTTCTCTGCCAGTAGATGTGCAGGAATGATGATACAGGAGTTGATATAGTGCCTTCAAGAGACCTATAATAACTGAGAAAGTAACTACTACCCAACGAAGTAACGGGAGAAAAATCAGACCCTAAAAGTACAATGAACACAAGTACTTATTACTATGCTTTCCTACAAAATTGGTTTCAATAGGAAATTCTCCATAAAATTAATGGCACAATATGGTCCATATTTCACCATTTCTTTATCTCCAGAATAAACATTTATTGTACTTAACAGGGCAAAAAAATCCCTGGCATTCTCTGTGTACCTCTCTGTGTGAGAGTTTCCCTGTGTCATTTCTCCAAGACAGCCTCATTTGACAGGCAAACCCTACTTTCGCAATGTTTTATCATATTTTCTTAAGCATGTAAATTCTGTTGACAGTTTCATAAACATAAATTGGCAGTTATACTGTCCCACAGTGATGCTTATTAAAATACACAAATGGAACAGAACAAAAACATTATTTTTAAATGCAAGAAAAAAACACAGACACCCGTATGATATATTCTGCCATCATTTTATATGAGTTACAGTTTGTGACAACTAACAGCACAAACTTTAAAAAGTTTGCAAGTTTATTTTGTGTTAGAAGTAAGAGTTTGCATGATTATTCTAAGCTCACCTGAGTTTAACCCAAAGCTTCTCATCCTCTCTTTTTTGTTTTGTTCCACTCCTTTTATTCTTAGCCAGGCAAAAAAACAAAAAACATAATTCATTCTTCTCCAGGATTCCCCATTCTTCTCCAAATAGCCACTATACTCAAATAATCCTATGTTTTGATTTCTTCCAAATAAATTCCAATAATTATCCTTTTCATCATTAATCTGGTATAGGAAAGCAGCATATTATTCTTTCCCACTTCCCTCTCATTCATTTGTGGTGACTGGTGCATTCTGGAGATGGAGCCCAGCCTCCTTTATAGGTCACCCATAAATTAATACCCACTTGGAGCAAGTGGAAGAAGAGAGGAAAATGTAGTCATTCTGAGCCACATTTCCTTCCTTGCGATGCTCCTGGGGTGGTGTAGCCACATATAGCTCCAACTATACACAGTGATCTTGTGACAAAACCTCCCTCAATAAACAATAATTATTAATAGTACATTTTTGTTTTTTTTTAAAAGGTTCTGGTATTCATATCTTGATAGTAAATTTGAAAAATGCCTCTCCCACCTCTCTTCTTCCTGTGCCACCCCTTCTTCCAGTGATGCGCTCCTTTTCCATTCTCACCACCCACAGCTGGGCAGCGGGCTGGCAAAAATGGTGCCGGTACCCCATACCCCTGTGTACCAACACAAAAAAGCACTGATTATTAATAATAAGATAGGGTACATCTACACTAGCAACTTAGGTTGACTTAAGGACGTTTAAGTTGACCCACACAAAGCTGAGTCCACATTGGGGTTTTATTAAGTCGATTTAAGCACTTCCTTAAGTCGACTTAATAACAGCTTAAGTCGACTTAATAACACCACCTCTGAAGGTCAACTTAAGCTTTAAGTCCACTTAAAGCCAGGGTAGGTGGGGAATCGTGCTAAGTTGACCTTATTAAGTTGACTTAAAGCCAGCGTGGATGGCTATGTCTACTGTTAAGTTGACTTAACAAGGTCGATTTAAGTCAACTTAATGTCGACTTTGTTAAGTCGACTTAACAGAGTCAAATTAACTTTACAAGTGTATACATAGCCAATCATCCTAAACGTCTACTCAATTTTTTAAATTTGTAAAGGTGTTCTCCTTAAGTTTTTTGCTTTATCTCATAATTGCTGTATTACGATAATTGCAACTGATATTTTGTATTGAATATTATCGTTCTAATGTAGGCAGAGTGTCAGACTGGCTATGTAAATGTTAGTTGCAGTCAAAATTTAATAAAATGTGACTCTTTCATTAGGTTTTTTCAATGAGAAAATCTAACAAATTTGCAAAAAGAAAAGATGTGCAAATGTTTTGATTTGCTATATAAATTGTTATAATTTTGAAATTACAATAAAATTTTGAATTTTTGTAAACAAAAAAATTAACCAAATGTGACTGTTCATATTCAAAATCAAAACTAACAAAGATTATTTTAGTTGTAGTTATGGCACCACTGAACTTTTGGGTCTCTGTAGAGAAATAAGACAGAAGGAGTAAATACAGAAAGAGACAAAGCAACTGATGAATATTCAACCATCTGCTATATTTTAGGCAGTCACATTTTATTGATGGGACTGGTAGGACTTGTAGGAAACAGATTGGTAGGGCTGGTTGTTAAACAGCTGCTATATTTTAGGCAGTCACATTTTATTGGTGTGTGAATTAAGTGATTTCTGTAAGACAGTTTCTGAAGCAGGTTGGGAATTTATGTGTGAAAGGCACAATGTAAATGTGAGTTAGAAAAAAATTCTAAAGCACCTATGCAATTAGTCTTAGAGGAACATAGGCTCTTAAGAATCAGTTTTTCAAAGTATTTAGCTCCCTTAACACACAGGCAGGCATCTAGTGGGATTTTCAAAAGTGCTTAAGTTAGGGCATGTCTACACTGCTGTGTCAGCAAGCATTGATTCAGCAGCATCGATTGAGTGGGTCTGTGCATGTGAACATGAAATACACTAGTCATGTTATGTAACTAGTGTATCTTGTGCCAAACCAATGAGGCATGTTAGCCTCTGGGTTCTGCCAAGCCAAAGCTTATGGTAACTTTATTCTGTGTGAGGCAATGTCAGGAAATAAACCAAGTGGAGATATGGCAGTCCAGCTGATAGATGGACTGGTAGAAAAAGTATAACACAAAAATACATTTACTTCAAAGCTATACTTACTTAGGGTCAAACACAACAAAAGTTTGCTCTTTACTTTAAAACTACACTTTATTTATGCTCACGTTCATACACAAAACAAGTTAGTAAAATACCCCAACCCTCAATAATGTTTGAAGTCTGGAATAGCTTTCGAGTGGAAATAGTGATGGCTTTCTGATTGGCCTCATATTCTAGCTGTGGTTAGAGGATCCCGAAGCTCTGTCCAAGAAGAGATCCCAGAGGGTGTGTCTACACTTAGAAATTAAGTCGACTTAAGCTTGCTTAAGTCGACTTAATTTAATTTGCGTCCGCACTACATTTTCCTTAAGCGACTTAAGGAAAAATAAAGTCGACTTTCTAAAACCTTGTTAGAACGATGTTAGAAAGTCGACTTAGCCAGTGTGGATGTGGAGTAGCCCCAAAGTCGACTTTAAGTCGACTTAGGGGGCTTCAGGGCTTCCCCACTGCCCTCCCTGCCAGGGTGGCTGGCACAGGCACAGCCTGGCGTGCCCCCCCACAGGGCAGGACAGAGCCCTGCCCACCCTGCTCCTATGCCTTGCCAGGGTCCCTGTCCTCCTTTGCCCCATTGTACCAAGGTACAATGGGGCAAAGGCTGAGCCCCCTGACACTTGGCAAGAGATGCCCCCCCGCCACCATGGACCTGTCCCAGGTCCACCTAGCCACTAGAAGTTGACCTACGCATCCAGTGTGGACACTCTAGGTCGATTTGGCAGCGTCCCCTCTAAATCGACTTCATGTTTGAATGTGGACATGCTAAGTTGACTTAAATTAACAAGTGTGGACACAGCCAAAGAGTCTAAGCCTCTCTTTCCTTATTTATCCTTGTTAGGAGAAAATAACACTTCAAAAAAAAAAAAAAAAAGAAGAAGCGGGGCGGGGGGAGAGTTTCAATTAACTAGATGTATTCCTACAGAATCTGTATGTCCTGAGCCCTGGACAAACAGCTCCCAGAGAGCATACATATATAAGCTTATTAGTCTTTTCCTGAAACATGGATCCCAGCACATTCACCAGAGCATCACGGAGGGGCACAGAGTCAGGCAAAGGTTGAGCAAGAGGTGACCCCCCCGCCGCTTGGTTTAGTCACGCCAAGGCTGTACAGGCCTGCAGAATGACCTACCAAGTTGGGCTGCTGTTCGCAAGAAGTATGATAATTAGTATTACACTATCAAGTGATCCCTGACCCATTTACTGATCTATCAAAATCTCCCTATACATGGCAGTGTAGCCCAGGCCTCAGTCGGGCACCTAACTTGCACTAATTCTAATGGGTTACGTGCCTAGGTATCCATATGCATCATTAGCATAAGATTTTGAAAAGTATTTAGGAACCTAACTGTCTATCACTTTTGAAAATGGGATCTAGTCTCCTAAATGATTTAGTCTTTTGAAAACTGTACCTGTTATCACATCTCCACTTATTAATAGTGCAATGAAAAGACTACCTCTAAAGTTGCACAGAATTATTTATACACATGCATACAGCTATAATCAAAATGTAAACAACATATTAGATTTTTCTCACATAGTTGACTCACAATTATTTTTCAGCTGCAAGAAATAAACATAATTAGAAAACTGAGATACCTATAACAGTAATACTACAGTGATTTGGACAGAAACAACACAGTGAAGATTTTAAAATGGTGGAGACGGGAGTAAGCTGAGAAACAGAGTTTTAAGCTTTCTTTTTTTCTCCCAGCTGGAAGATAATAAGTCCAGCGTGGCAATGATTATTTACAGGTATTTTTCAGGTGAGTTTATAAAATGTTTTAGAAAGCAGGCTTTTCTTTAAATCCTAAGCTAGAACCAAGGAAAAAGCACAGGAAAGGGTAAACATATGAAGTGTGGGTACAGACAGCAGTCATGGAAAAAGATATTAATCTATCTATGGAGATTAGACAATATCCGACTGAGTTCACTACACAGACCATCACTATTTTTAATATGTATAAATGAGATGATAAGACAGTATAATTAGTAGTTACATTTTATAATTGCAGTAAAGGATGTGGGAATGAAAGTGAGAATGAGAAGGGTAAAGATATAACAGAGTATAAAATTCCTGAAAAGGAGGTTGTTGTTTTTTAAAATTCTGAGTTGAAGTATGGAATATTTTTTGGTGACTAATGCTTTGAAAAACTCAGACTAGCTACTATGAAAGTATGTCCTCTAAACTTCTTGAATCTTTGTATAAATACGGGCCCCATTTGGAGCAAGCCAGGCGGGGCAAGGATGATTTATATTTTTGCTTTGAAATCACATTCTCATGACTTTTCATGTTTTTTAATTAAAAGCAGCTAAAATTCAATTTTGTCTGAGTTTTGCATTAAGGGGATGATTTTTAAAATCCCAAATGGAACTAAGGTATCTATGCATTGATTTTCAAAGAGAACTGGAGATCTAGTTGCTCTTTGTGTCTTTGAAAACATCACCCTGAAAGTACATTGAAAGACTTGTATATTCTTATGCAAAATATTAACGTTGTATGTGATGGACCATACTCCTGTATTCACTCCTTCCACACTATTATAATAATCTTTATGCAAAGTATGCCTTGTGATGCCTCTTTTAAAAACTAATAACTTGCTGGTCGGTGTTGTCCTGGCAAATATATGTGGCAACGCTGTATGTAAAATTACAATATTCCACTGTATGAGTTCATGAAGTGTGCTCCAAGTCTTGGGAGTGGACAAATCAGTTCCTCAAAAACAAAGGTCAAGGTGATATCTCAGCCAGAGATAAACAAGCTCAATGGACCATCACCTCTTAAATGGCTATTCATTGGCAAGAACAGGGACATGAGCCAAAATCTACATCTTAAAAAGAAACAGCATGAGGTTCTCCTCCACAGACTTTTTGTCTCCTGAACCATGGCTGGGGATGCTTCTTAAAGAAGGGAAATGACTATAAGAAGGAAGGTCTAACACTACAACTGATTCCTACATTTCTCTCTGACTACGGCATCTATGAACCTTGAAAAATAAAAGCAGTACATTTCACTATAGTTAAGTTAGGGATTAATTGCGTTTTATTTTTATTTTTCTTGTTACCAGTTCTGACTTGTATGCCTCAATACTTGTATTCACTTAAGATCTATCTTTTTGTAATTAATAAACCTGTTTTATTGTTTTATTTAAACCAGTGTATTTGAACTGAAGTGTTTGTGACACTCCATTTAAGTTAATAGTATTTGTGAATATCATTTTCTATTAATAAAATGTTGGACTTTATATGAGTTTGCGTTGTCCAGGAGAGAACTGGGAAGGACAAGATGCATGTTTCTTGGACTGGGAGTTTGCTTAGATTGCTCTACAGTGCAATTCATTAATGGTTGGCTGCAGCACTCATACAATATATCTGGGCATGTTTTAAATGCTGGCAGCTGTGTGCGAGCAGACCAACAGAGCCAGATTAAGACATGCTGAGGCTCTGAACTATGTCAAGATTCAGAAGCCCAATATCATAAAAAATGAAGAGAAAAAAGTGTATTATATTATAACAGAAAGAGTAATGAAAAATAAATGATGGTGGTATACAGAGGGGCGGGGGTGAGAAGGTGGCGAGGAGGGGATTAGCGAAGATGATACCTGGTGTGGAATAGAACTTTAAAATGTGTTGGTAGGGTAGCTCCCATTGTCTCCTCTTGAGATTTGAGGTGAGGCTGGGCAACCTGTGGATGATGTGAAATTCTAGCAGTCCTCAAAGGGAAGATGATGGGATTGGGTGTGGATTGGAATGTGGAGGTCAGGGTTCAGAATTTTGGTAGTGGATTTTATATGAATGGTTATTTAAGTCAAAGTAATTTCAATTATGATAAATTTTCTTGGGTATCTCTGAAATATTTAGAGGCCCCTCATAATGTGAAGCCCTAAGCCATGGTTTTCTTCACTTGTGCCTAAATCCAGCACTGCAGACTAAGAGTGACCAACAGCAAATCTACAGCAGCAAGGCAGTGTGAAGGGCATCCCAGGAAAAAGGGCTCAAATGACATAGCTGTTCATCCATCTAGATTGTACTCTGCGTATGTCATACTGGCTATGTCTACACTTGCACTTTTAAGTCGACTTTAAGTAAGTCGACTTAACTAAGTTGACTTAAAGTCGACTTAGTTAAGTCGACTTAGTGTGTCTACACTTAAAATTAAAGTCGACTAAAAGGGGAACTTACAAAGTCGACCTAGATCGTCCACATTGGATGCTCTAGGTCAACTTTGTGGGGCTAGGGGGACCTTGGGCAGGTCCACGGTGGCGGGGGGGGCGTACCCCCTGTGTACAATGGGGCAAAGGGGGACAGGGACCCTGGCAGGGCAGAGTCCTGTGTGTGACACTGTCTGGATTTAGGGAAGCATTTATGATATTATTTTCAATGGGTATCTCATAAACGCTATAATCCATAGGAACTATGTCATGTTTGGTTATGCATTAAGTTAATTCGAACTAACTAAAATTAGTTCGAATTAATTCGAACTAGCTTTTGTAAGTGTAGACATAGCCAAAGAAGTAATGTAAATAATTAAAACAAAGCTGCAGTTGACAAAATAAATGAGTAAAGTTAAGTTTATCAGGAATTATCCTGTTTAATGATTGTTCACCAATTCACAAAATTAAGAAGTTCGGTGAGTCACTGAGCTATTACTATGAACAGAAAAAATTTCCTGTAATAATACCTTTAGGGTAAGTTGGGTATTTTTCAGTTTAAACACTTTTTAATCAGCAAATGCTGATTCTTCTGAAACTTTGCTTGGGAAAAGAATCAATTTTGATAAACTTCTAAACCTGGAAAAAATGTTCTGTTATTGTCAAAACATTTTAATTTGATAATTCCAGAATAAAATTGTATTGTGATAATTCCAGATTTTGATCATTCCAGATTTTCCAGATTTTTTAGTTCAAAACAACTTTTTGTTTAGAAATGTAAGCTAATTATAGCTTTTTAAAAAGCAAAATTATAATTATCATAATTATAGGAGAACTTTTTAACTGACCAACTTTATAATGATTTATTTATTTATTTGTTTGTTTGTTTGTTTGCTTTTAAATTTGGGGATCACTAAAATTTCCAAGGTTTTGAATTTTTATGTGGACCTGAGATGGGGAAAAGATTCAAAATCTTGAACACTTTCATGAGATATGAAAAACTATTTCCTACCCAGCTCTAACTGTTTTACATATTTATGTGGAGGGGAAAACCTGGCTAAGGACCTCAAGAATAGCTTTTAATATAAACCAAATGTTTCTCACTTTAGGTACATGAAGAGCTTTTTCTGTGAAAAGTGTCACAGGCATTTCAATGTCCAAGAAGATTAGAGAAGTCTTTCATTAATAAGGTGTTATATTCAAATGGTTTCTCTAGGGTACAATATATAGAATTCAGTTTAATGCAGATTAGATTGCAAAAAGGCTAATCAGGACATGGAATTTAGCTAATGCACACTTCATACCTCACACCAAGGAAGACCCTGATATTGTATTGCATTGGGTAGAGGCACACCTCGATGCCCTCCCAGAATGTCACTGAACTGAATGGGATTCTGTGTGGATGCACCGTGAGCCTGCACGCAATGAATTGCAGGATTGGAGTCCAAGTTTACTCTGAAAAATATACTTGAATTCTTGAGGTTGTATAAATTGTGAATGTTAGTAGAGATCATGGGGGAAACCCTATTAATGGAATGCTAGGATTAGATCCTGCAAATGCATCTGTGAGGGCATAGGGGCACATGGAGAGTTTTTCCAACTCCATCAACATGCTGTTCTATGCAGAGAGGGAAGTAATTTGTTGCTGATACAGACTGCAATGAGTCTGAAATTTGAACATTAAAGTCCTAATGCAGTGTCTGTTATTATCTGCTCCTTGAAAGACATATTTAATGTATCTGAAACAAATATATTCAGTTGGAATTTGAAATATCCCTGCTTGATGTCCTGCAAATATCACACCAAAATAAAGATTATAATTTGCCTGTAACAGGCAGCACTGTCCTGTGAGGGGGAGCGGGCCCAGGGCCAACTGGCCTAGGCTAGTCCCCACCCCCCCCCCCGTGCTGGAGGGCAGGCGGGCTGCTCCACTCCCCCAGGGAGCCAGCGCGGGTGGAGAGGCTGAGGGCGCTGGCAGGGAGCCGGTTCTCGGCCCCCAGTGGAGTAAGCTAGCCACAGCCGGGACTCCAGGCTGCTGTGGCCGATGACCCAGCTGGGGACCTGAGGCCACCACCGAGGGTTGGCCCTGGCTGCATAGGGCAGTTTGCAGCAGCCTGGCACAGAGGTGGGCCCCGGCCACCTGTTCTGCCCCGAGGGGCAGGGAGGGCTAGCCCAGAGGCCAAGCTTAGTGCTCCTGGCCCGCGGAGCAGGGAAAAGTGTGGCCGCGGGGAGGCAATGGGACCCACGTATCTGCGGGGCCCAGGATGATCACCCCATTTGCCCCCCCCCAGGGATGGCCCTGGTAATAGGGGGTAGACAGCAGTCTCTGTGGGGCTGCTATGCTGCATCCTTTTCATGAAATCAGGAAGTAGGTGGGTACAGGTGGGAAGGGGACAGAATCTTGGCTCACTGATGACACCATGCCAGTAGAAATAATTGGTGCAGTGTTAGGCTGGGACAAATTACTCACATTCCCTCATAGGGCAGTAGGGGAACAAGAAACTAAACAGTAACCGAATCTCTACCTAGTTCCATGTTTTCCCGTGTGACATTACAGCTATTTGCTGCCCCATCCCAAAGACTTGCAGCAAAGTGACAATTCATACCTGTGGTTTTTCCTCAAAAGCAAAGTCTTCATCACTATTTAAGACGTGTGCATTAATGTTTAGACAAGTAGATGGATCCAAGTGGCTGGAAACCATAACCCCCATATCACAGACTAAGCAAATAGAGGAGCAAGGAAAGCACATTTCGTATTACAAGTGCAGTCCAGTCAGAAGCATGATTGGAGAGATTTCAAGCTTCATAAAATATTGCTGGTGCAGATGTAAGAGTAACAGCTTATTAAAAGTTTTGCCAAATGATTGCTGACCTCCACTTATTCATCTGTGTGAATTTCTTAATATTTCAAACATAAGTATTTGGGTCTCAGACCTTTCCAGTCTCTGAGACAGCAAAAAGTTCTGAAGCTTGAAATGACTTAGTTTGCCGCGGCTGCTAGTTTTGCTGAGATATCACTTCTATTTTGACAGTGTAATATTGATTCATTTTATATCCACTTTAAGAAAAATTCTAAGTTGATCTGTGTAGCTAAGTTCTTATCTAGTGCTTCATTTTATTTGTTCCCATCCCTTATGCAGTGGTACAGAAGAGTCCTGCACCAAGGGATTTTTTTCCATTTTAATTGATGCACATTTAGATTTGTCAGGACTATGAACTTCTGTGTGTGTGTGTGTGTGTGTGTGGAGGGGGGGTTATAATTATTTTTGAACAGGGATGGATAAACAATTTAGGAACATAGCAATTGTCATAACCAAGGTCCATCTAGATGAGTATATTGTCTGCAATCTGTGGTCAGTACCAGTTTCTTCAGAGGAAGATGGATGAAGTCCTGAGACAGAAAGCAACATGCATTGTCTCATTCATCTACACATGGTGCTAATTCTGAGTGCACTCCTATGGGAGACCCCTGCCATTCCCTCAGAGGAATCTATTTAGCAGTCCTTACTGAAACCACCACGAGGTCTTTGCTGGAAAGTGTGGGCGGAGACCTTAAATACAGAGTTTTCTGATCACTTGGATAAGGACCAAGTCCCAGATTTCTATGTTCCTCCACTTAGCATTGCAAGACCTAGTGACTTAGACAGCTAAGTCCCATTTTCAAAGGTATTCAGGCAATTGAAGGTGCAGATTGATTAAATCAATGATTGCTAGGTATCTAGGTGTTTTTGAAAATGGCACCTACCTGGATTTTTAGGTCCCTAAATATCTTTGAAAATCTGCTCCTGAGGCTTTGCAATGTCAAGCAGAACAACACCTAAATGCTTGTAAAAATCTGGGCCCGAGTCCTCCTTCCTCCCAGACAGAACCTAGCCTGATTGAAGTGTATCCAGTAATGCAGGGAGACTCCGAGTGTTTAAAGGAAAACACTGTCAGGATCCAGCAAATGGATCTTGTGCAAGGGGGGCAGTCTCATTGCTAACCCAGGGTTCATCTACTCTAGTAAATTAGGTCGACTTAAGCAGGCTTAAGTCGACTTAATTTACTTTGCACCTACACTGGAGTTTGCTTAAGTCGACTTAAGGAAATTTAAAGTCGACTTAATAAGACCCGCTTTAAAGTCGACTTTAATGCTTAGTCGACTTTTTAAGTTGATTTAAGCATTGTGGATGCCCTAAGTTGACTCAGTCGACATAGGGCAGGGGGAAAAGGGAGCCCCTGCTCCCTTCTCCCCAGAAAGCTGTTAGCGGCTTGTCCTGGGGACAGCCAGTCCCACGCAGGATGGGCTCTCCCCAGCACAAGCTGCTAGCGGCTTGTCCCAGCTCCCTTCTCTCTGGGACTGCTCACATCCCAGGGAGAAGAGACCATGGGTCTCCTTTCTGGCTGGGACCCCAGTGGTCCTGGGGAGAAGGGAGTGCACAGCTCCTTTCTGCCCAGGACGTGAGCAGTCCCAGCTAGAAAGGAGCGCGGGGCTCCCTTCTGTCCGGGACCTGAGTGGTCCCGGCCTGAAAGGAGCCGAGCAATCAAGGCAAGAATGGAATTCCGCGCTTCCTTCTCCCCCGGACCGCTCCGGGGCTTTGTGCCTCTGGGAGAGCCAGCCCCTTGTGGGGTTGGATCTCCCGAGGAGAAGCCCTCCTAGCCTGGGGAGCCGAGGCTCCAAAGGAGCCAAGCCTCCCCCTGGACCTAACTAGTTGACTTAGAGAGTCTATACTAGACTCTCTAAGTTGACTTAGTAAGGCCAGGTTTATGTCAACTTAAGAGTCCTGTGTGCCTTAAAATCGACTTAGTAAAGTGGACTTGGTAAAGTCGACCTAAATTTTTCAGTGTAGACATAGCCCCAGTGAGGGACAGGCCCATAGTATGGGGATAGGGCTAAAGTATGGAAGCAAGAATGAAGGATGTTTTGGGTGGTCTACAGTTTTCTTAATCCAGTTCTGTGTGCCACTATTTGGGAACTATTGGATTAAACTATTTTCATGGTGCACAATGAAAGAAATGCCAATTTAACATTCCCTCTCCCCCCCTCTCTTCTCACCCCCGCACTGATCCTGGGTTGAGGCCCTTATTTCTCCCTACTCTGGGACTCCCTGGCCCATCTGATTTTCTGGATTTTCAGAAGTTTAAGATAGTTTTACCTTAACTGTTTGTACCCTGGTTTCACAAACTGAAGCTTAACTCTGGGTTAACAAAGTTTTTGGTTGGTGAAGCTATGATCTAACTTGAGAGTGCCCCTTCACCAATTGTTTCCACATTTCTTATAGTGCTTAATATTTAGGAATCCAAGTGGAGCAACTCCACCATGACACGTCAAAGATATGCCCAGGTCAGTCAGTCTAAACCTATTAGAAGATCCCACCAGCTGCTTATCAATTCTAACACTATTTAAGCTTTTGTATCAATTTTAAATGAATGGCACCAAATAATAATGCAGCAAATACTGTGTTACTTTGTTAAGTTTGGACCAATTTCTCAAATTATTTGTGTCTTTATTCCTTCAAATTGATTGAACTGTAAATGAAGGACAATTTAAGTTAGCTGGAAGTTGGAGTGATTGATCACTCAGATAGATGATATTAAACCAAAGCCTTGATTCAGAATAGCATCCCTATTTTGCAGAGCACATATAACATGATGAACTGTTAAGCACCTGCTTAAATTCTGTCCTGAACTAGGATGGATATAAGCACTTACATATATACTTTCTTGAATTGAGGCCTGCAAAATTAATTGACAAAATTATACAGAGTAGTTTATTAAAAGAGAGGTCAAGCCCTCAGCTTAAAAATACCAACAGAGTGTACTATATTTGTGCAAGATCTCATATATGTTACTGTATGTTTGAGTCAGAAAAACAATAGTGGACATAGATGACATGCTTGAGAAAAAACGTTAATGGAATAAATGGCTTTCAGTTCCTGTCTCCTGCAAAACAAAAACAAATATAAAACACAGTTACACATTTAAATACAACAAAACAAAAATGAGGTGTTTTATTTTATATTTTTATCATATCCATTTTAACCACTGGAATAAGTTGCCTAGGCAGATTGTGGAATCTCCATCATTGGATGTTTTTAAAAGTAGCTTGAGACAAACACCTGTCAGGGATGTCAAATTCCAAAGGGGTAGCCGTGTTAGTCTATTGTAGAAAGACAACAGAGTCCTGT
>ML685779.1:26323773-26337236 GCA_007922175.1 Pelusios castaneus
GGTCAAGGGTAGGGGCCCGAGCAGAGACAGATGCATCCTGGAGGTGAATGCCTGGCTGCGGAGATGGTGTTACCAGGAGGGCTTTGGCTTCCTCGACCATGGGGTGCTGTTTCAGGAAGAAGGACTGCTAGGCAGAGACGGACTCCACCTATCCAGGAAGGGAAAGAGCATATTTGGAAGCAGACTGGCTAACCTGGTGAGGAGGGCTTTAAACTAGGTCCGAAGGGGGAAGATGACCAAGACCCACAGGTAAGTGAAACTGAGGGAAACCTGGGGGAAGGGTTGGAACTTGGGGGGTGCTGGGGCTGTAACAGCAGGAATAAAAGAGAGGGTAGTTGGAACTGGGGGCTGGGGTCAAATAATTGTTTATTTCTTGATAAAGTCATAATACCTCAGGCGAGTGGGGAAGGAGGACACCGGGAGAAATTGCAAGGGGGAAGATGCGACAGGAGGGAGAATCGACAGGGCAAAGTAGGGCAATGGGCCCGGTATCTTAGGTGCCTGTACACAAATGCGAGGAGCCTGGGAAACAAGCAGGAAGAATTGGTAGTACTGGCACAGACAAGGAACTATGATATAATTGGAATAACAGAAACGTGGTGGGATAACTTGCATGACTGGAGCACTGCCATGGATGGATATAAATTGTTCAGGAAGGACAGGCAAGGAAAAAGGGGGGGAGGAGTAGCTTTATATGTAAAAGAGCTGTATGACTGCTCGGAGCTCCACTATGAAAGTGGAAACAAGATGGTTGAAAGTCTGTGGGTTAAGTTTAGGGGAGAATGCAACAAGGGGGATGTTGTGGTGGGTGTCTGCTACAGACCGCCAGACCAGAAAGAGGAGGTGGATGAGGCGTTCTATGGACAACTAACAGAAGTTTCCAGATCGTCGCAGGCCCTGGTTCTTATGGGGGACTTCAATTATCCTCATGTCTGCTGGGAAGATAATACAGCAGTGCACAGGCGATCCAGGAAGTTTTTGGAGAATATTGAAGACAACTTCCTAGTACAAATGCTGGAGGAACCAACTAGGGGCCTTGCACCTCTAGACCTATTGCTCACAAACAGAGAAGAATTAATTGGGGAAGTAGAAGTAAATGGCAACCTGGGCAGCAGCGACCATGAGATGGTAGAGTTCAGGATCCTGATCAATGGAAGGAAGGAAAGAAGCAGAACACACACCCTGGACTTCAGAAAAGCAGATTTTGGCTCCCTTAGGGAGCTGATGGGCAGGGTCCCATGGGAAGCTGATCTGAAGGGGAAAGGTGTCCAAGACAGCTGGCTGTATTTTAAAGAAACCCTGTTAAAGGCACAGGAAGATAACATTCCGATGTGCAGAAAGAACAGCAAATGTGGACGGCGACCAGCGTGGCTTAGCAGGGAACTCTGCGATCAGGTGAAACATAAAAGGGAAGCTTACAAGAAGTGGAAGCTTGGACAGATGACAAGGGAGGCGTATAAAGATATTGCTCGGGACTGCAGGGATCAAATCAGAAAGGCCAAAGGACAATTGGAGTTGCAGCTAGCAAGAGATGTGAAGGATAACAGAAAGGGGTTCTATAAGTATATCAGCAACAAGAAAAGGATCAGAGGTGGTGTAGGTCCCTTACTGAATGGGGCAGGCATCCTCGTGGAGGATGATGCGGAAAAGGCTGAAGTACTCAATGCTTTTTTTACTTCAGTCTTCACAGGGCGGGCCAGCTCCCAGGCTACTACACGGGGTAACGCGGACTGGAGAGAAGAGTGGCCCTCAGTGATGGAAAGTCAGGTTAGGGAACACTTAATGAAATTGGATGTGCACAAGTCCATGGGGCCGGATGAACTGCATCCGAGGGTGCTGAGGGAGTTGGGGGAAGTGATTGCAGAGCCACTGGCCATTATCTTTGAGAACTCGTGGCGAACGGGGGTGGTCCCGGAGGATTGGAAAAAGGCAAATATAGTACCTATCTTTAAGAAAGGGAAAAAGGAGGATCCGGGGAACTACAGACCGGTCAGCCTCACCTCAATCCCTGGGAAAATCATGGAGCAGGTCCTCAAGGAATCCATCCTGAAACACTTGGAGGACAATAGAGTGATCAGGAACAGTCAACATGGATTCACCAAGGGCAAATCGTGCCTGACCAACCTGATTTCCTTCTATGATGAGATGACTGGATTTGTGGATGCGGGAAGAGCCGTTGACGTGATATACCTTGACTTTAGCAAGGCTTTTGATACGGTTTCCCACAGCATTCTCGTTGGCAAGTTAAGGAAGTATGGGTTGGACGAGTGGACCGTAAGGTGGATCGAAAACTGGTTAGATCAACGGGCTCAGCGGGTAGGAATCAATGGCTCGATGTCTGGTTGGCAACCGGTAACGAGTGGAGTGCCCCAGGGATCGGTCCTGGGGCCGGTTCTATTCAACATCTTCATTAATGATCTTGATGATGGAATAGACTGCGTGCTTAGTAAGTTTGCGGATGACACCAAGTTGGGGGGGAATGGTAGATACTCTGGAGGGCAGGGACAGGATCCAGAGAGACTTGGACAAATTGGAACAGTGGGCCGAAAGAAACCTCATGAGGTTCAACAAAGACAAGTGCAAAGTCCTGCACTTAGGACGGAAAAATCCCATGCACTGCTACAGGCTGGGGACCGATCAGCTAAGTAGCAGTGCTGTAGAAAAGGACCTGGGAGTTATGGTGGACGGGAAGATGAATATGAGCCAACAGTGTGCCCTTGTTGCCAAAAAGGCCAATGGCATATTAGGCTGCATCAGTAGGAGTATTGCCAGCAGATCGAGGGATGTGATAATTCCCCTCTATTCGACACTGGTCAGGCCGCATCTGGAGTACTGTGTCCAGTTTTGGGCTCCCCACTACAGAAAGGATGTGGACAAATTAGAAAGAGTCCAGCGGAGGGCAACAAAAATGATTAGGGGGCTGGGGCACATGACTTATGAGGAGAGACTGAAGGAACTAGGCTTATTTAGTCTACAGAAGAGAAGACTGAGGGGAGATTTGATAGCAACCTTCAACTACTTGAAGGGTTGCTCCAAAGAGGAGGGAGCTAGGCTGTTCTCGATGGTAACAGAGGACAGAACAAGGAGCAATGGTTTCAAATTACAGCTGGGGAGGTCAAGGTTGGATATTAGGAAAAACTTTCTCACTAGGAGGGTGGTGAAGCATTGGAATGGGCTATCTAGGGAGGTGGTAGAATCTTCATCTTTGGAGATTTTTAAGGCTCGGTTAGACAAAACTCTGGCTGGGATAATTTAGGGGGAGTGGTCCTGCTTTTTAGCAGGGGGTTGGACTAGATGACCTCGTGAGGTCCCTTCCAACCCTATGATTCTATGATTCTATGATTCTATGATTGAGTAATAGTTTTGCATTCAATCAAAAGAACTGGCATGACGTGCAACTGAATTAGACAACTTTACAGCAGATATGACAGAAGTTATATACCACTTCCATATAGAACAGGCTAATTTAGAATAAAGAAACTGATCTGTTAGACAAATGTGGCTATATTTCATACAAGGGCAACTGAGGACCAGAGAGTTAGAGAGGTCTGCTTCTTCATATCTTATGTAAAGTCAGTTCAATTATTTCTTTTCTGAAGGAAAAAAAACATAATATACAAAGCTGAAGCTAAAAATTAACTCAGCTCTGGTTTACAATACACTACATGGGTTGGGATTGTGTGGAGTCAAAGGCTATGTCTACGCTTGTGAATTTAAGTCAACTTAACTAAGTCGATTTAGTGTGTCCACACTTAAATTTTATGTCGACTTTGGGGGGAACTTACAAAGTTGACCTAGAGCATCCACACTGGATGCTCTAGGTCGACTTTGTGGGGCTAGGGGGACCTAGGGTAGGTCCACAGGGGCAGAGGGGGCACCCCTTGCCCAATGCCAGGGGGCTCAGCCTTTTTCCCCATTGTACCTAGGTACAATGGGGCAAAGGGGGTCAGGGACCCTGGCAGGGCATAGGGGCAGGGTGGGAAGGGCTCTGCCCTGCCCCATGGGGGGGGCATGCCAGGCTACCTCTGTGTCGTCCCCCCTGGCAGGGAGGGCATCAGTGTAGCCCTGGGGTAGCCCTAAGTCAACTTAGGGCTACCCCAGGGCTACACTGGCTTAAGTCGACTCTAGGGAGTCGACTTAAGCCTTAGGTCTACTAGAAAGCAGGTATTATAAAGTCGACTTAATTTTAATTAAGTTGACATTATTTTCCTTAAGTCGACTTAAGGAAGCTGCTTAAGTCGACTTAAGGAAACTGTAGTGTAGACGCAGGGTAAATTAAGTCGACTTAAGCAAGCTTAAGTTGACTTAATTTACCAGTGTAGACGCAGCCAAAGAAACTAGCTTAAGTCGACTTAAGGAAAATAAAGTCGACTTAATGAAAATTAAGTCGACTTTATTAAACCTAGATTTAGTTCGACTTTAGGCTTAATTTGACTTTTTAAAGTCGAATTAAGCCAGTGTAGACGTGGGGTAGCCCTAAGTCGACTTAGGGCTACCCCAGGACTGCACCAATGCCCACCCTGCCCCTATGCCCTGCCAGGGTCCCTGTCCCCTTTGCCCCATTGTACCTATGTACAATGGGGCAAAGGCTGAGCCCCCTGGCACTGGGCAAGGGGTGCCTCCCCTACCCCTGTGAACCAACCCTAAGTCCCCCTAGCCTCTAGAAGTCAACCTAGGCGTCCAGTGTGGATGCTCTATGTCGACTTTGTAAGTTCCCCCCAAAGTCAACTTAAAATTTAAGTGTAGACTCACTATGTCGACTTAACTAAGTTGACTTAACTAAGTCGACTTAGCTAAAGTCGACTTAAATTTCCAAGTGTAGACATAGCCTAGGTTCTGAAAGATGACTACACTGGGCTTGCTGCCTTACCCTAAGAAAGGGCGTTGGACTGCAAAGATTCTAGGTGGCTGATTTGGAACTTGGAATGCTTACATACTAACCAATCCTTTATATTTGTCTGTTTCAAGCCTCCCTTTTAGAACTCCTCAACTCTTCTTCACTGGAGATGGTGATCAATGCTGTGGTTTTTGCATGCTAAGCTACAAAATGGTAGCTGTTTCTTAGTCAGACAGCGACTTGCAGTAAGAGTGTGTTCTGTTCTCCTGCAGCATAAGAGAAGGAGTTCAGGCCAATTACTGAGTCTATACTCCACAAAACCATGTGTGATGGGTCTCTAGTATTTTTGAGGCCTCTAAATGGATAACATATAGAAGAGGTAGGAATATAATATTGGGCAGCAAAATAAAAGTAAGTTTTCATAGATCATCTTATTTAACCACCTGTATAATAATCATTCATGTAATGAGCCCAGTAACTTGTGTTTGGCTAAAGCATGTCTTCCAGAAAGCCATCCACTACTGATCTGAAGACTTCAAGGGATGGAAAATCCAACACTTCTCATGGTAATTTGTGTCAATGGTTAATCACTCTTACTGTTAGAAATGTATGCCTTTCTTGTTTGCCTGGTTTTAACTTTTGGTCACTGGTTTTATTATGTTCCAAAGGGGTAGCCGTGCGTTAGGCTAGGTCAGCCAAACAAACAAGGAGTCCTGTGGCACTTTTAGGGTACGTCCAAACTGGAGCCTTAGGTCAACTTAAGGAAGGTTGTCAACTTACAGACCCCTGTGTCCACACTGGGCTTTTATTAAGTTGACTTAAGCGCTTCCTTAAGTCGATTTAATAAGACCACCTCTTAAGGTTGACCTAAGGCTTAAGTTGACCTTATTAAGTCGACTTAAAGCCAGTGTGGACGGGTATGTCTACACTACAGGTTCTGTTAAGTCAACTTAAAGTGTAGATGTTCCGTTAAGTCGACCTAACAAGGTTGACTTTAAGTCAACTTAAAGTCGACCTTGTTAAGTTGATTTAACAGAGCCTGTAGTGTAGACATAGCCTTAAAGACTAACAAAGAGAAGCTGCAGAATTGAAATTTATATGTAAATTTGACTCCATTGCCTCAGGGTTAAACAAGGACTTCAGATTTTATTCTCATTACAAGAGCTGATTTGACCTCACCTTCCTCTATATGCTGTTCCCCAGTGTTTGGATCCCAACACCTATTCTAATTTGCCGTTACAGCCTCACTTGATCCTGTGTCATACATTTCCCTGACTCCCATTCCGTAAGTTCCCCAACTTCTGCAAATTTGACTCAGTTGTCTTGGGGTTAAACAGGGACTATGGATTTTTCTCGCATTACAACAAGTGATTTGACCTCCCCCTCCTCTATGTGCTGTTCCCCAGTGTTTTGAATCCTAACACCTATTTTGATTTGCTGTTACAGCCTGACCAGATGCTATGTCATACACTCCCCTGCATTTAATTTCCTACCACTCTGTAACTTTCTTATCTTCAAAGCGTCTGACAAAGTGGGATTTTCTCCCACGAAAGCTCATGCGATTAATAAATCTGTTAGTCTTTAAAAGTGCCACAGGACTCTGTTGTCTTTCTACAATAGACTAACACGGCTACCCCTTTGGAATATTACTTTTCTGATTATACATCCAAGAACCACAATAGTCTTTAAGCATCTGACTGGAGGCTCATGTTCATTTTGTCTACTGTGATTACTTTTTTGTTTGTTTGGGGTTTCTTGTTTTTTTTTTTTTGTTTTTTTTTTTTTTTTTTTTTTGGGGGGGGGGGGGTTGTTTGTTTTAATAGAGTCCTTTCTTTCCAGTAGATAATTCCCCATTCTGTAGGTAGGGTCCACTTTCTTTGCTCCTAGATGCCTGAATTTGCCACCTGATAGATTAGGGATGCAATTTTGAGTTCTATATCCAGAGATATGCTATCATAGACTATAATATATCATTGGGCTCCAGACAACAAATTAGTAGAATGATAAACTGTAGGTTTTTGAGAGAAGAACTAAAGATGACTGGCAGGCTGGAAGGTGACAAGTGATAAGAATGAGAAATCATATTAGTTTAAAATATTTGAAGTGTGTGAATAGGAAAAAGGGAATGGAATTATTTACTGTGGGGTATGCATGCATAAGTGGCAATAAATTGGATGAAAGTAAGGAAAATGTAGGTTGACTATCAGGAAAAGTTTTATGTACTGAGATTTAGTACTTTTACAAATAGCTTCCAAAGGGAAGTGGTGGAAGACTCATCTTCTGGACTCTTAAAACTAGATTGGACAAGAACACTAACAAAAATATTAATTCATTCATAGATCTATCTGAAACGAGTTATCTTACATTGGTAGAGAGAGAAGGACCAGAGATTCAATTCATCATTTTCATATATAATATCTATGATTCTGTATTTCTATGATCAGTTGAGTAATCAGGTACTGTTTTTGCACAGTCAATTTTCTGAAGACATAATATAACTAAAATATTTGCATCATTTATCACTTTAGTGGGACTCTCATGAATAAAATGATCTAGATTTTTTCCAGAACCTTGAATATACGTGAACATTAGACTATGCCTTTACCTTCTCACCCCAGAACTAATTCTGCTTGCAGGATAAGAGATGCACACATTTGGAAAACTTTGCACTTGCAATTGCCTCTGTGTTCTACCTGTTTCACTGTAAAACAGAAAATGTCAATCTTCAAGGCTCTATTGGGCACTTTTAATGAATACTGAGGGCATGATCCAAACCCCATTGAACTCAGTGGAAAGACTCTTGTTGATTTCAGTGGGCTTTGGATCAGCTTCTAAATTCACTTTTGGAAAATAAAACAAACAGTTGGATCTAAAGATAATGAGCCCTTCAAAAAACAATAGGATTATTCATCCACCATAAAAATACATTAAAAGAACATTAAGGTTGTGATGCAAAACAATAGATGTGAAGGAATTTAGTTAAGAGCAATAACTTGGCATATGTTTTATAACACATTGGCACAATGAAGTACATTTAAAAAGTAGCTGAGGGACACCCTGCTGTGCCTAAGTGTAGGGTGACGTATGGTAGTTCTCCTTTCTTGACTTAGAATTTCTTTTCATATGGTTTTGTGTCACTGTTCTAGTTTTAGCATAATCTGATAAATTCCCCTTTTTAACGGGTTGATAAAAATACACCAAGTTGGACAAAGTTTAGAGAGTAGGCTAAAAAGGAGCTGAGGATTTAGATGCTAATTTCAGTGCAGGTTGAAGTTCAGTGCCTCTTCTTCCATCCACCTCATGGATCAATGCAAAATGAATGGGTACAGAGTGGTGAATGTGGTTCATGGTGTAAATGAGAGAAGGCATTTCCTCCTACCCCTTCCTAGTACTATAGTATCTTCAGATAGAGTGTTTTGGGGGCTTTTCTAGAATGAAAGGCCATGTCATAATTTTACACACTTCTACATCAATGGTTTTGTAGACCATTTTAATAAATTGTTCTCAAGCACTTCGAGTGGCTTCTAAATGTTATCCTAATTGGTTTCTTTTTCATTGAACACTGGGTTTCAGATGACCTCTGCAATGGAGTAGTGGATAACCTAGTGAACCAGTTGAAGTTTTGTTGTGGCCTTCACTCACATACCCATCAGTTAGGCCTGGAGGTAAAGAACTCGTGCATCATTGTGCCAAAGTCAGCATCCTACTCAGATTCCTGGTTGGTTTGGTATTGAAAAGTGTGCACTGATGCACTGGCTGCTTAAGTAGCCAAACTAGAGTTAGGTGTAATGTTCCCATGAACATTTTTGGGATTTCAAAAAGCATTCCTTTTCTGCATCAGGATAAAACTTTCAAAAATTCCCATTGAATAGTTAGAAAGAGAGCCATTTCCCACATTAGCCAAAATATAGTAGTTAGGTAACTCAGCTGGCATGTGGCAGTGGTTTCTATACTGAGTCAGGCAAAAACAGAGACTTGAACCTGCATCCCAGGTGAGTATCTAACCCAAGGCTCTTAATTATTCTAGGATATATAGTTATAGATCTTTCACAAAGCTGAAAATAATTGAGCCATATCAGCTGGAATGAAGAATTTAAGCAGGAAAACAAGAATGATAATTGTGAATCATTTAAAGACACATTATGAGATGCTTAAAAAGCTACAATCTTCCAACTGGTGAAGGTTGTGCAGCTTTAAAAAGCAGCCTCACATAGAGGAGAAGTGAGAGTATGAATAAATTGAAAATAATGACTATAAATCAAGAGTTAGGAAGTGAAAAAGGAAATAACTGGAGAGAATCAGAAGGATAGAAAAGAAGGTATTTTCTAATTTTTTTTTTAAATATTAGGAACAAAAAATCTTGTTAATTGTATTGGTTCATTACTAGATGGTATAATTAAGACAGTAATACAGAAAAGGCAGAAGTGTTCAATAAATATATTTGTTCTGTGTTTAGAGAAACAACAGATGATATAGTCTCAACATAGAGTTATGATAACACTCTTTCAATTCTACTAGTATCTCAGGGGGATGTTAAACAACAGCTAATAAAGCCAACATTTTTAAAATCATCAGGTCCACAAAACTAGCATCCAAAAGAAAAGGTTAAGGAGCTTGCTGGACTGTTAACAGTGTTTTTTTGTTTGTTTGTTTGGGTTTTTTTTAAATAAGTGTTACACAACTGGGGAAGTTCCAGAATAATGGAAGAAAAGTAATGTTCAGGCAATTTTTTAAAAGGGTAACCTGGATGATGCAGTTAATTATAGGTCTGTTATTCTGACAAAAATTCCAGGTAAGATAAAGGAGCAGCTGATATGGGACTTGATTAATAAAGACTTAGAGGATAATGTAATTAATGCAAATCAACATAGGTTTATGGAAAATAGATTATGGCAAAATAATTTGATATCTGTCTTGGTGACATTACAAATTTGGTTGATAAAGATAACAATGCTGATGTTCTATATTTAGCCTTCCATAAGGCATTTGAATTGCTACCTAAGAACATTTTGATTAAAAATAGAACAAAACCAAACCTGGAATCATATAAAATTAACAGGACACACATTAAATAATGAAAAACTGGCCAATGGATAGGTCTCAAAATGTAATTGTATTGGATTATTATCATCAAGCAGGTGTTTCCAGGTGGGTCCATGAGGGATTGGTACTTGGCCCTATCCTATATAAGATTTTTAATCAATGACCTGGAAGAAAACATAAAATCATCACCAATAAAGTTTGCAAGTGATCTAAAAATTGGGAGAGTTGTAAATAAGAAAGAGGAGAGGTCACTGATTCAGATACTCTGGATTGCTTGGTAAACTGTGTGCATGCAAAAATATGCATTTTAGTATGGCTAAATGTAAATGTATACGTCTAAGAACAAAGAATGTAAGCCATATATATATGATGGGGGACTCAAGGGGGACTCTATCTTGTGAAGTAGTGATTCAGAAAAAGATTTGCAGATTGTGGTGCATAATAAGATGACTATGAACCCCCAATGTCATTCTGTGGCCCGAAAAAATGAGTCCGGGATTTATAAAGATGGGAACCTTGAATAGAAATAGAAAGGTTATTTTACCTCCATATGACGAGTGGAATGCTGTGTTCAATTCTGGGTCTTGATAAATTGGAGTGGGTGCCAAGAAGAGCCACAAGAATGGTTAAAGGATTAAAATCATGTCTTTCAGTGTTAGACTTAAAGGCTATGTCTACACTTGCAAATTAAGTCAACTTAGGGAGGCTTACATTGACTTAAACAAAGCCGCGTCCACACCTGGCTTTCATTAAGTTGACTTAAATAGTTCCTTAAGTCGACTTACTAACTACCAGTCTTTAGGTAGACTTAACGCTTAAGTTGATTTGTTAAGTTGACCTAAATCTGGTGTGGATACCCTAGGTTGACTTAATTAGCTAAGTCAACCTCTGTGGCTTCCAGACCTTCCTCCCAGAATTCCTGGCATCAGGAAGGTAGAGCCTACCCTGGGCACAGACAAAGCCCTGCCCACCCTGTCTCACAGAACTGTCCAAGCCTGCCACAGCAGCCATGAGAGAGGGGAATGAGTGTCGCAGGAGGGACCCCTCCTGGACCTCCTGGAGATCTGGGGGGATGAGGCAGTACACTTTCGGTTGCAGGGTAGTCGCCACAACCAGGAGGTGTATGCCTCCATTTCCCGGGCCCTGGTGGAGAAGGGGCACACCCACGACACCCAGTAGGTGCGGGTGAAAATAAAGGATCTCCACCAGGGCTACCAGAAGGCCTGGGAGGACAGGCTCCAGATGGGGGCAGCCCCCACCACCAACTGTCAGTACTACCAGCAGCTGGATGCCTTCTTGGGGCAGGAGGGCAGCGGCCCGCCAGCCCACACCATTGACTCCACCAAGCCCCCCTCCCTTGATGATGACTGGGAGGAGGGCTTGGTGGACGACAATGTGGTGTTGGAGGAGGAGGAGACCAGGACCCAACAGCAGGACACCCCACCAGCCCTGGACCCTGCCGCCAGCCCGGAGCTGATCCCTGCCCTGATGGTGGAGCCAGCCCCCGAGGAGGAGGAGCAGCTTCCCCCTGCTGAAGACGACCCACACAAGGGGACAGAGCGCCAGACACCTTCTGCACCTGGTGGTGAGTCCTCCCTCCTTTTCTCCCTCCCTCCCTGTGGGCAGGGCTGTGCAAGCCTGTGGGACAGAGACTGTAGGGGGGATATGGCCCAGGGACAGGCAGGGACTGGGGGGGCACAGAGGACCTTCCACAGGGGCAGAGGAGCAGGGAGGCATGGGCTGGTGGGGGAGGTGATGGTGCCTCATGGGAGGCCCACCTCTCAGTGCTCCTGACTGACGAAGTGGGCCTTCAGCGGATTGCAAATGAGGACTGCTCACCACTGGGCCCGCTGCGTCTGGGGCACGGCATCCCGCTGTTCGTATGCAGCAGTGAGGTGTTTGCCTTCGGCATCCCAGATGGGAGGGACCCTTTCCCCACACAGCTCACAGAGGTTATGGAGGACACAGCAGTCACTGATGACCTCTGGGATGTTCCTCTCAGCGAGGTTCAGGAGGGTCAGGCTTTGAGACGGCCTAAGGCACGCTCGACGACCAGGCAGGACCTGTTGAGCTGATGGTTGAACAGCTCCCTGCTGGCATCCATGTTGGCTGTGTACGGCTTTATCAGCCAGGGCAGCCAGGGGTCGGTGGCATCCCACAGGATCAGGACGGGCACCTGCAAGTCCCCAAGGGTGATGGTGTGCTCAGGGAAGAAGGTGCCTGCCTGCATGTGCCGGTACAGGCCAGAGTTCCTGAGAACATGGGCTTTGTGCGCCTTCCATGGCCAACCAATGTGGATGTCCTGGAAGATCCCTCAGTGGTCTATGAGGGCCTGCAGGATCACTGACTAGTACCCCTTGCAGTTCTTGTAGTCGATGGCCCGGTGTTCCGGGGCTTAGATGGGGATGTAGGTCCCGTCCACAATGCCCCCGCAGTTGGGGAAGCCAAATGTGGCGAGGCTGTCGAGGGTGTCCTACAGGTTGGCCAGGGTGATGAGGCGGGCTAGCAGGACCCTCTTGATGGCCCTGCTGACCTGCAGGAGGGCGGCCCCCACAGTGTGCTTGCCGATGCCAAACTGGTGGGCTACGGAGTGGTAGGAGTCTGGGAGTTGCCAGCTTCCGTGATGGCCACTTGCTTGTCCACAGGCAGGGCAGGTTGGAATTGGGTGTCCATGCGCTGCAGAAACGGGGTGAGCTCATGGACCATGTGGAGGAAGGTCCACTTGCTCATCCTAAAGTTCTGCAGCCACTGTTCGTGGTCCCAGATGGTTAGGACGACGCGGTACCACCAGTTGCTGCTGGTTTCCCATGCCCAGAAGTGATGGGACACAGAAGGCACCGTCAGCTCAGCAGCTTGCAGGGTCAGCATTGTGGTGGGCATGCTGCTGTAGGCTCCTGCGCTGTTGGGGTCCCCAAGAAACGTGATCCAGGTGAAGAGAGTGCTGGGCAACACATAGCAGGTGCTGAGCACCCAGCACTCATCTGACAACTTGCAGAAACAGAGTGCAGCCCATGACCTCCTCAGGCTCCATGTTGCTAGGTACAATAGGTAAGGTGCTGAGCTCACTTCCTGTTTTATGGGAGTGGCTGGGGGAGGGGAGGCACTTCTCTGGTATCACATGGCACACTTCCCACAATGCACCCCTCCTGACCTAGCAACTGGCCATTTGAAGTTGCCTTCAGTTTCTGGTGTGGACACTCTAAGTTGACTTAACAAGGTCTACTTTAAGTCGACTTAAGTCGACTTTGTTCAGTTGACTTAACTAAGTCAACTTAGCGTTTCTAGTGTAGACATAGCCAAAGAGCTTCATCTATTTTGATAAATAAAGGTAAAGGTAAGGGATGGCTTGATCGGAGACATGTATCTACATGGGGAACAAATATTTAATAATTGAATCTACAATCTAGCAGAGAAAGATCTAACATGATTTGGTTGCTAGATGTGGAACACAGATAAATTTGGACTGACAGTAATTACCCATTGGAACCAGTCACCGAGTGTTGTGTTAGATTCTCCATCACTGATCTTTCTTTCTTTCTTTCTTTCTTTCTTTCTTTCTTTCTTTCTTTCTTTCTTTCTTTCT
>ML685779.1:26341069-26376452 GCA_007922175.1 Pelusios castaneus
GCTTCTGCCGCCCCCGATCCCCCAGCGGCTCCTGCCATTCTTCAATTTCCGATTCCTTAGGGAATTGGGGGTTCACTGGTTTGGACTATAAGACGCACCCTCATTTCCCCCCCACTTTTGGGGGGGAAAAGTGCATCTTATGGTCCGAAAAATACGGTATATTGCAAGAACAACGAAAATTCTTTTGAAGGTGACCTTTTTAAGGTGCCACAGGACTTTCATTGTTCTAATGGTTATTTTTGCTGGAGTGCACATAATTCCTAACCATATTTTATTAATTTAAAGAAACTGATTTTGAAATGGGAAACAAACCTGATGTGATTACTCCAAGAAACATGTTTAGTGAGAACCTATGTTTAGACTTCCAAGATATGATGTAATTAGACATGATGGAGAAATAACAAGAGGAGGAAGGGGTCCGTATGTTTAGAAGGGAAGGTCTCGGTTACATTGACATAGATGTACAGAACTTAAGTTTTGAGTGCAACACTCTAGCGAATCCTCTGCAGAATAATAGCAGTTTTATATGAATCTATAATGTTTACAACCCATGTGAAATAACGAGGTAATCTAGAATTGGAAGAATTAGTTAAGGGTGTCAAGGCCCATATATCTGTGGGAACATTAATAGGTTACAACGACTTATGGGGAAGCAGCAAAGCTGATTATAATGGCAAATGCCTGGAACAGTTCATTGACATGCACAACCTGGTATTGCTCGATACAGGAGCACCTACTATATTTAATTTGGTGGATGGAACCTTTTCATGTTCAGATCGGGGAACTGCAGCAAGAAATATAGCAAACAAATGCAGCAATCTATAAAGAAGATGGAATGGGAAGTGATCATTTCCCTATGCTAATCACATATCAAGGACAAGGTAATGTTGATAACACTGAAGGAATTCCTACTTAAAACCATAAAAAAGCAAACTGGGGACTCTAAGAGTAAGTGTGTTGAATATTGAAGTACCAGTTGTGTAAGTGATAATCTAGAGGAATTTAATGATAAATAAAAGGAGTTGTAGCAACAGCCAACCTAGATATATGTAAGAATTTTAATTGCCACAAACTCAGAAATGCAGTTCCCTGGTGGAATGGAGATTGCAAAGCAGCAATTAAAGACAGAAAAAATGCATATAAACAAGCAAAAGGTGCAATGAATAGCAAGGACTTAATGAACTATACATGAAGTAAAGCAGCGGCAGAAAGAATTATTTAAAGGGCAAAGAGTTGGAGAAAGCAATGTGGGAAAATGAATAAAGACTCCAAGGTTCAGAGACATATAAACAAGTTAAAAGAATGAAAGGAATATGAAATAAAAACAATTTATACATGTTCTTATGATAACTGATTGAGTTGAAAATTTCAGATTAGAAAAAGTTTAGAAAAGAGTTCCAAAATATTAGCAGTGATAGAAGTCAAAATAAAGAGTTTTTGACCAAAAAAGAATGTTTGCTGAAGAAAACTGTGAGCTCTTTCATGGCTGGTTAGGCTATAAAGACGTACAAAATGGAAATTTAAGCATAAAGGAACTCAAAACCAAAGACAAAAGTAAAAATACAGCCCCACATACAGACTATGTCTGCAGTAGAAAAGTTAAATCGACTTTGTTAAGTCCACTTAATAAGGTCAACTTTAAGTCAACCTTATTAAGCCAACTTAACGATGTAGGCACTAATCCCCATCCACACTGGCTTTAAGTTGACTTAAGAAGTCGACTTAAGGTTTCAGTCAACCTAAAATGAGGTGTTATTAAATTGAATTAAGCTTACCTTAAATCTACCTAAGGAAATGCTTAAATCGCCTTAATAAAAGCCCAGTGTGGACGTGGCTTTATTTAGGTTGACTTAAGCCTCCTTAAGTTGATCTAAGTTCCCAGTGTAGACGAACCAACAGATAGTTTATATAATCCAATGACTAAGCACCTACCACTTTAAGAGTTTAAGAGCTTTAGTGAAATTATATTATATATGTGGAAAATAAAATATATGTATATAAGAAGAATGGAAGTGAGTGGCATTTATATTGATATAAAAACCTGGAAAATTATGCAGAAAACCTGGTGCATATAGACCCACTATCTTGTTGTTTGTGGGAAGAATTATGGAAAGAATGATAAATGAGAGATTAGTAGCTTGTTTAAAAATGAAATTATAAACTATAGAATCATAGGTCTGGAAGGGACCTCATGAGGTCATCTAGTCCAACCCCCTGCTAAAAGCAAGACCACTCCCACTAAATCATCCCAGCCAGGTTTTTTTCTAACTGAATATAAATATATATCTTAAATATCTCGAAAGACAGAGATTCCACCACCTCCCTAGGTAACACATTCCAATGCTTCACCACCCTCCTAGTGAGAAAGTTTTTCCTAACATCCAACCTCGACCTCCCCAGCTGTAAATTGAAACCATTGCTCCTTGTTCTGTCCTCTGTTACGCTGAGAACAGCCTAGCTCCCTCCACTTTGGAGGAGTTGAAGGTTGTTATCAAATCCTCCCTCAGTCTTCTCTTCTGCAGACTAAATAAGCCTACTTCCTTTAGTCTCTCCTGGTAAGTCATGTGCCCCAGCCCCCTAATAATTTTTGTTGCCCTCCGCTGGACTCTTTCTAATTTGTCAACATCCTTTCTGTAGTGGGGAGCCAAAAACAAGACACAGTATTCCAGATGTGGCCTCACCAGTGCTGAATAGAGTGGAATTATTACATCCCTCGATCTGCTGGCAACACTCCTACTGATGCAGCCCAATATGCCATTGGCCTTTTTGGCAACAAGGGCACACAGCTGGCTCATATCCAGCTTCCCATCCACCATAACCCCCAGGTTCTTTTCTACATCGCTGCTACTTAGGCAATCGGTCCCCAGCCTGTAGGAGTGCATGGGATATTTCCATCCTAAATGCAGGTTTCTTTTGGCCCAGTTTTCCAATTTGTCTAAGTCTCCCTGGATCCTGTCCCTGCCCTCCAGCATGTCTACCACCCCCCCTCTCGCCCCCAGCTTGGTGTCATCCACGAATTTACTAAGCACGCAATCTATCCCATCATCAAGATCATTAATGAAGATGTTGAACCGAACTGGTCCCACGACCGACCCCTGGGGCACTCCACTAATTACTGGTTGCCAACTAGACATCGAGCTATTGATTCCTATCCACTGAACCTGGTGATCTAGCCAGTTTTCTATCCACCTTGTGGTCCACTCATCCAACCCATACTTCCTTAACTTGCTGACAAGAATACTGACAAGAATGCTGTGGGAAACCTTATCAAAAGCCTTGCTAAAGTCAAGATATACCACATCGACGGCTCTTCCCGTACCCACAAATCCAGTCATCTCATCATAGAAGGCAGTCAGGTTGTCAGGCACGATTTGCCCTTGGTGAATCCATGCTGACTGTTCCTGATCGCTCTATTTTCCTCCAAGTGTTTCAGGATGGATTCTGTGAGGACCTGCTCCATGATTTTTCCTGTGATTGAGGTGAGGATGACGGGTCTGTAGTACCCCGGATCCTCCTTTTTCCCTTTCTTGAAGATAGGTACTATATTTGCCTTTTTCCAATCCTCTGGGACCTCCCCTGTTCGCCTCGAGTTTTCAAAGATAATGGCAGCGGCTCTGCAATCACTTCGGCCAACTCCCTCAGCACCCTCGGATGCAGTTCATCCTGCCCCATGGACTTGAGCACATCCAATTTCTTTAAGTAGTTCCTAACCTGACCTTCCATCACCAAGGGCTGTTCTTTTTTTCTCCATTCTGCCTTACCCAGTATAGTAGCCTGGGAGCTGGCCCTCCCTGTGAAGATGGAAGTAAAAAAAGCATTGAGTACTTCAGCCTTTTCCACATTATCCACCATGAGGGTACCTGTCCCATTCAGTAAGGGACCTACACCATCCCTGATCCTCTTCTTGTTACTGACATACTTGTAGAACCCCTTCCTGTTATCCTTCACATCCCTTGCTAGCTGTAACTCCAATTGCCCTTTGGCCTTTCTGATTTTATCCCTGCAGTCCCGAGCAATATCTTTATACGCCTCCCTTGTTACCTATCCAAGCTTCCACTTCTTTTAAGCTTCCCTTTTATGTTTCACCTGATCGCATAGTTCTCTGCTAATCCACACTGGGCGACTTCCACCTTTGCTGTTCTTTCTACACATCGAAATGGTATCTTCCTGTGCCTTTTACAGGGTTTCTTTAAAATACAGCCAGCTATCTTGGACACCTTTCCCCTTCAGATCAGCCTCCCAAGGGATCCTGCCCATCAGTACCCTAAGGAAGCCAAAATCTCCTTTTCTGAAGTCCAGGGTGTGTGTTCTGCTTCTTTCCTTCCTTCCATTGATCAGGATCCTGAACTCTATCATCTCATGGTCACTGCTGCCCAGGTTGCCATTCACTTCTACTTCCCTTATCAATTCTTTTCTGTTTGTGAGCAGCAGGTCTAGAGGTGCAAGGCCTCTAGTTGGTTCCTCTAGCTTTTGTACCAGGAAGTTGTCCTGAACACTCTCCAAGAACTTCCTGTATTGCCTGTGCACTGCTGTATTGCCCTCCCAGCAGATGTCAGGATAATTGAAGTCACCCATGAGAACCAGGGCCCGCGATCTGGAAACTTCTGCTAGTTGTCCATAGAACGCCACATCCACATACAAAGTGGCTTTAGGAAAGGAAGATGCACAGCTAATCATATTGTAAGATTAGAAACAGAAATTCAAAACCCTATGAGGAAGAGAATTTATGGTTGTCTTTTTGAATGTTAAAAAAGCATATGCCATGCTACAAAGAGAAAGCTTGCTGTATAAAGTATCTGCAACTGGAATAAGAGGAAGAATTTTCTGGTGTATAAAAGATTTTTTAAGTGATAGAACCATACATGTCAAGATGTGGGTGGCTTTGTCAAAGATTTATAAACTTACTCATGGCACTCCACAAGGGAATATTATTAACCCAGCTTTGTTCAATATTATGATAGATGATATTCCAGAGAATATATAGGCAGGAATCAGTATTACCCAGTTGTGGACAATTGTGCTATATGAAAAATTCCAAAGGGATAGCCATGTTAGTTTAGCTCAGTACAATAAACAAGGAGTCCTGTTGCATTTTGTGACTATATGAGTCAAACATGACTTAAGCAAGTTGTGCAATTTACCAGTGAGGTGCTCAAGGAGATTTCAAAATGGAGTGATAACGTGGGGATTTAATTTTTCACTTGCTGAAACAAAGGGCATGATCTTCAAATAAAATAAACTTTGGGAAGAATGGAACCTATATCTCTATACAGAAAAACTACAGATAGTTCAAAATTTTAGAGTTATGTTCTATAATTAATTAACTTGAAGGGTCAGATAGGATAAATCTGCTTAAAATTATTTCTGGGAACAATTAGGATGGAAATAAGAATATTGATGCTATATAGGGCACTGACAAAACAAATTATAAATGATAGATACCACACCTTTAATTCAGCTTCTTAATCAACTCTTAAAAACGAGAGTCGGATCCAAACCCAAGCTGTGTGAATTGCATGTAGTGTGAATATTACACTCTGGCCTGGCTCTACATTTGGCAGCAGTTGAAAGGAGATACGACAGGCTATGTGAAATAACTTGCATATCTCCCATCGACTCTCTAATGCCCACTTACCTCCATGTCTCCACCGCGCTGAGTCAAATGGAAATGCCGTCCCTTTGACTCAGCACTATCCTTTGTCAGGGGTGGACTTAATGAGTCAAACTACAGATCTATTGAACAGGTCTTTACTGTCCGTTCAATCAATCCAGAAAGATCAAACTGATGGCAGCAACCCTTGAAAATTCTCACATCCTCTGTGAGGTCATTTCTTTATTCAGTTAACTTATTTCAGAACACCACTTGCAGGCTGCCATAGATTCAATGGGATTTGTGTGGGCTCAGCACCCTTAAAAACCAGGATCCTTATAGTCACATGCCCAAATATGGATTTGGGATCCTAACTTAGGTCCCAAGGCTCATATTATGGCCGATTGAATTAATTCGGCGTATATGTGCTAAAAGATGAGTGTACAGCCCACACAATTGCGTCCTGAGGCTTTAAACACTTTGGAGAAGGTAGTGTCTGTATTTTGGCCTTTTTCAGCATAGAACAGCCTTACCAGTGCTTAATAAATAATAATGGATAGTTAAAACATGCCTGCTTACATCAAGGCTGAATTTGATGCTGCATCCTAAATCCTGAATATGGATCTAGGCAGCTTTGGTGCCTCTGGCATTACTACTGTATTCTAATCACACCTATTATCAATTAGTAACCATCATTATTGTGTAAATGAGGCAGCTAAAAAAGTTTACAGGTTGTCTTTCATTAAATCTTGTTTTTTTAAATATGACTTTTACAGTATAATAAATGTAAATATTCATTTTGTTCACGAGCAAACTCTCAGTTCTTTGTAAAGGAGTTGTAATGAAATACTGTTTAATATTTCTTCGAAGAAATAGCTGGCAGTGTCAATGGTCCCTGAGTAGGGTTGATATCATGAGTGTTATTTTAGAAAGAATTCCAGGTACATGCTTTTCTTTTAAAGATTTATTTTTAATGGAAGCTAGAGAAAATGTAATGGAGAATCCAGATTCCTCCCATTATTTTTATTTGAAATACTAAAGCATACCATAATCTCTAAAATAATTATCTAATCCTAAAAGCCATTATTTTTTGGTGCATGAGTTGACCTTATTCATTTAAATGGTTCCTGTGACTTCAATGGGATTATTGTTATAAATAAATTTTACAACTCCAATTCAGCAAAGTACTTATCTTCAGTGAGACTACTTGTGTTCTTAAAATTTAGCACATACCTCAGTGCTTTGCTGAATAGGGATGGATATATGTACATGCTTAAAGTTAAGCATGAGATGTCTTTAAGTGCTGCACTGGATTTAGATCTATTTGCATAATAGTTTAAATATTGACTCCTAAATATGTAGGAAAAAATATAGAAATCCCATACCAGATCAGCCCATAATTTGCCTAGTCCAGTAGATGCTCCAGAGGAGGATATAAACCTCTCACACTAGAACATCCTACACTGTAAAGTTTCTTCCAAATGCAAGGCTGTTGCCATTTGAGGAATGACAGAATGAGGTACAAAGCTGGAAAATCTTAATTTGATTAATCAAATCCATTGAACTTTTGTATTTTAGCTAGTGTGATTGCAGCTATATGTGCCCTATAGTATTAATATCATCCAAGTTTATATTCACTTTTGCATTTATGATGTTTTGTGGCAATGAGTTCTAGAGGTTAATGGTGGTCAGTGGAGAAACAGAGAAAGTATAGATGAGAGAGAGAGAGAGAGAGAGAGAGAGAGAGAGAGAGAGAGAGAGACTCTTGGAACAAACAAGATCAGATGAAGCATTGGCACTATGGATCACATCTAGGGCCCCAACTCCCAGAGCCTTGTCATGAGAACAGAGCCTTGTCATTAAAGCAGAAGAATTTTTTTCCTTATGTATACAAAAAAAACCAACCAAAACTTGAACACCTTACCTGAGTGATAAATGATATGTGAATCTGCAGACAATCTGAAAAGGCTCCAACAGCTGTGAAATGCCCCATTGATCTTAATATTGAAGCCTGCTGCTACCCTAGGAAAAGGTGGAACAACTGCACATGACTGGGGTTAGAGAGGCCCCATGTAGGTACAGTTAGTGTCCCAACTAACGTTAATTTGTGCATGGGGAGAATAAAAATAGTGCTTTACAATTATATACTACCGTACCTTTTATCCAGAAGTAATCCAAATACAGATGCACAGTGTTGGGTGCATTAGATAAAAATAAATAGAACAGAGGTAGCGGAACAAATTGAATGTTTTTTATGGAGGTGGAAGTCCATTCAATTAAATGGACAATACCTACACTACAGAATAACTTGACATTCTAAAGGAAACACCCACCTGCCACAGAAATGGAACCATCACTAAGGTAGAGTTCAACAAAGAGCTTATCTACAGAAACAGAGTTTTGAAGTGGAAAGTATATGAATCATTCATTCAGCTAAATGTAGGAGAAATTTAGGTTGTCTGAAAATAATTGTCCAAGAGAGGAAAAATCAAGTTGGTAATGGTATACAGGTAAATAGAGTAGACATTTAAGTTTTCCCCTCACCTCAAAAAGTATTTTATTAAGTTATGTTTTCTCTTCCTCAGTACAAAAGATATTTCTTAACAGTTTCCTTCACAGCTGTCTTGCTCAATTCTGATGTGTACTTGGGCCAAGTTCATCCATGGTTTAGTTTCAATTACTTCAAGAGTTGTAACAGGGATGAATTTGATCTTTATCCATCTATTCCCCCCTCCCCCAATGTGCTTTATGCTGAATTAAATGCCAATATTACGTTGGTATCAGTTCTATTTATAATTATGCTGTTATTCACACCGAAGCTGAAACATTCAAGATCATGACTCACGGCAGATCATTTTTTCCCCTCTGCACTCTTTTTACCAGCGTTGTCCAGTAAGTCCTGTTAGCTGTTGTAATACTTCAGAAGCTCTCTCCCTTCCTATGCATGGAAGAAAAATACTTCAGTACTGTAGAGGACTGCTCTTCTCTCTGTTTCCAATAAGATTGCTCAGCCTTCATAGAAACTGATTATATCTTTCTCAGACATGCAGATACATCCCTAAGTAAAACTTCCAGCAGCAAATGTCAACTATTTTCTTTTATCTGTACTAAGATGGTCCTTAATAGCATGGTTTAGTTTCTCAGCTCTTAGCTGTAGCTGAGAGCTGTACAGGTTAATGATAATGATGACTTATGTTTGTCTAGCACCTTTCATTCATAGGATTCCCAACTGCAATGTAGCCACAGCAATGTTCAGAAAGTGAAGAATATTATGGTTAAGTGAAAGTACACAGAAAATGTAGTCCTCTAAATTGGAATCTGAACAGTGCTAACATCCTCATTCTTGAGAAAACACGTCAAAAGTTCTTCAGTGAAGAAGGGAGGACCTTGGTTAACCATGTCATCTCAAAGCACATGTTCCATTTCATTTTCCAGCAGCACAATGTTCATTGTCTACAACCTGGGATCTGATGTGTATGTTTGAAGCACATAAATTTGTTACATCTCCCCTTCCTCACCACAACTGAAATACATGGAGGGAACATTCCCTGCACTTACAGAAGACCAGAATATTTTAAGGGAGAAACAGGAAAGTAGCTCCTTCTGCCTTCCTGACTCAAGGGCCAAGAACAATGTCCCGGCATGTCTACGTGTAACAGTACATAGCAGTTTTATAGCACCTTCTAACCAAAGATCTTAAAGTACTTTAAAAATGTTAAAGGAAACAGCTTCACAACATTTATGTAAGGTAGATCATGATCATTAAGATCATTTTATATAAGTGAAAACGGAGATAAAGTCAGCATCAGTAATTGCCCAACCTAAAATGAGAAAAGGAATCCAATGGATAAGTTCAAAATCCTGTATTCATTTCCAAATAAGTCACATGGGTGAAACACATTCCATTGGTTAAAGCAAAAATAGACAGGAAATTTAAAGTTCCAGGGTGATAGCAATTTCGAGAGGGGTAGCCGTGTTAGTCTGTGTACAGCAAAAACAGCGAGAGTCCTAACAGATTTCTTCAGGCATAAGCTTTCATGGGCTTCCTCAGATGCATGAAGTGGAAACCACATTTGAGAGATACATATACACATGCCAGGATGGAGGAGGGCAAGTGTTAGCAAAGTCAGTTTAGAAAGCAGATGGGGTCTATTCACACCAGTTGATTAAAGGGAGAGAATGTGTGAACAGAACAGTAACTTTTTGTAGTGTGATAACCATTCCACATCACTATTCAGACCCAGTCTGATTGCGTCAAACTTGCAAATCAGCTCCAGCTCTGCAGTTGTATGGTGTTCAGTTGCTGATGAGTACCCACCTGGGGAAGTGAGAAAACAATTTGACAGAACCAGATGGGTACCCAGGAGCCATCTACGACAGGACAGACCTGATCTAGAAAACAGAAAATCACTAGTTATCACCTACAGTCCCCAGCTAAAATCTCTCCAACACATCATCTAAGATCTACAACCTATCCTAGAAGATGATCGCACACTCTCTCAAGCCCTGGGAGGCAGGCCTATTCTTGCTTATAGACAGCCTCCCAACCTGAATTTGAACTAACTATTTCGAATTAAGAGTTAGTTCAAACTAAGCAATCAAATTTATTAGTTTGAATTAAGGAAGCCCTTAATCTGAACTAATGAAAGCCTAGTGTGCCCAAGGCTTAAATTAGTTCAAATTAATCTTCCTTAATTCGAATTAACTTGCAAGTGTAGACATAGCCAAGAAGGCTAAGTTGTTTAATGCCTATTTTGCTTCATCATTACTACAAAGATTAATGGTGACTAAATACTCAACACAATGGTAAAAACAAGGGAAAAAGAATGCAAGTGAAAAAGAAGGAAAGAAAAGGTTAGAGAATATTTAGGTATGTTAGATGTATTGAGGTGAGTCAGGCCTGATTAAATTCATTCCAGGATTCTTAAAGAACTAACTTAATACTGTAATGGTTGTCAATTATCTTTGAGAACTCATGAAGGATGGGTGAGGTCCCAAAGGACTTGGAGAAAGGCAAATGTATAGTACCTATCTTTAAAAAGAGGAAAGGGGGGGATTTTAAAAGGGGAATTATAGACCAGTCAGCCTAATTTTGGTGCCTGGAAAGATACTGGAGAAAATTATTAAGCAATCAATTTTGTAAACTCCTAGAGGATAATAGGGTTAGACAGAATAGCCAGCATGGATTTATCATGAACAAATCATGTCAAACCAACCTAATTTCCTTCTTTGACATAAGTACTGGCTTTAGTGGAAGGGGGAAGCAGCAGACATATAAGGCTTTTGACACACACTCACATAACATTTTCATAAGCAAAGTAGGACCTGTGTTATAGATTAATTTACTATAAGGTGGGTGCACAAGTCACTGTAAAGACCATACAACAAAAAGTAATTATCAATCACTGTCAAACTAGGGGGCTTATCTAGTGTGGCCCCACAGGACTCGGTGCTGGGTCTGTTACGATTTAATATTTTCATTAATAACTTGGATAATGAAGTGGAGAGTATGCTTATAAGATGTCTGGATGGCACCAGACAGGGAGAATTTGCCAATACTTTGGAAAACAGATTAGAATTCAAAACAATTCTTATAAATTAGAAATTTCATTTGAAATCAACAAGATGAAATTAAACAAAGCAACAAAAAGACAAGTTTAAATTACTAAACTTGGGAAAGAAAAATGCATGACTACAAAATAGGTAATAATTGATAGTGCTGCTGGAAAAGAACTGGGTGTACAGTGGATCACAAATTAAATGTCAACAACATGATGCAATTGTGAAAAAGGCTAATATAATTTTAGAGAGTATTAACAGAAATGTAAAACACAGTAAGTAATTATTGTGTTCTATTCGGCACTGAGGAGGCCTGCGCTGGTAGACTGTGTCTAGTTGTGGGCAGCACACTTTAGGAAAGAAGTGAAAAAATAGAGTGTGTCTAGAGGAGAACAACAAGAATGATAAAATGTTTAGAAAACCTGACCTATGAAGAAAAGGAGATTGAGGGGGACCTATCAAATAGGTTAACATTTGAAAGAAGAAAAAGGGTGGTGGTCAATTTTTCTCCATGTCCAGTGAAGCTAGGACAAGAGATAATGGACTTATTCTGCAGCTCAGGAGACATATGTTAGACATTAGGAATAACCTTCTCGCTATAAGGGTAGTTACTAGGCTTTCCAGAGAGGTTGTGGACAACCCATCACTGGAGGCTTTTTAAGAACAAGCTGCATAAATAGCTGTCAGGAATAGTCTAGGTTAATGTGGTCATGCTTGAGTGCAGTGGGCTGGACTATATAGCCTCTTGAAGTATCATCTACATTTATATTATTCTATTCTTCAGATTTTAGCCATGGTAAATCAATAAAACATCTCCCTGTCCATAGATTCTTTATAGAAATATAGTTCTAAGCTCTTTAATTGCATGTTGCAGCTATATGTTGCTAGGGTTGGAGTTTAAGGTATCCCCAGAATACTGAAAGAGTGCTGTTCAACAATTATTTTATTCATTCCTGTATCTTGGCCAAATACCAATTTGGGTGATCATGCTCTTTCCACTTAAATACCCCCTTCACTTATTATTATAATAATAATTAATAATGACTTTGACTTTGATATTTCTCATTGCAAAGTAAATTTCATAGCAGTGATTCCATCTAAGAAACAGAGTTAAGCAAAAGTGCAAACCTATTGTAAATGATACTCAATAGGCTCAATAGCCTTCTTTGCTTATTGAACTGTAGCCAGATTTCATCTCAGAGTTGGCTGCATTTTAGGGATAAAACACTTCCCTTTAAAAAAAAAATGAACTGATAGAATCTGAAAGAAGGTTTGCAAATAAAAGTTATCATTAGCATTATGGCTACTATCTACCACTAGCTGCAAAGGAAAGTAAAAAAAAAATCTAAACCAAGCTGTGAAGGAACATCTTATTGTTGATAAAAGACAAAAAGCTTGACACTTATGGCTAGTAATTTTTTATATAGATATAGATCTGCTAGTTTCAGAATTATATCCTCAGCTGTGTGAAGTATCTCCCCTTTTGTCTCCCTAAATCACTTCTGCATTGTCCTTTGGATACAAAGAATTCTAAACTCCCCGTCATGCACCATTTTGCTATGTAGCTGTGCTCAGTTAAACTTCTGCCAGAAGCCACCTCAAAGCTGTATGCATTTTCACAGTGGCTGCAGGGAGTCCTGAAGAGATAAAGTGAAATCCTTCCTCTTAATAGTCAGAAAGTCATGCTGGGAAGTTGAGGTAAAAGATAGCTGTCCTGACACTTGTATATTTACTAGTACATTCCTACTAGGTTATAGGAGGAGAACTCATGACTGGCAACTGCACAAGAGGTCATGTGGTACACAGACTTGAATAAACATTGGGTTGGGTGTCTCCAGAAAATATTGTGTGCTGCGTGGTAAGAATTTTGCTGGTTAACTAGATGGCTGGTCATGCTTCTTGACTTGGAGAACATGTAACCTTGCAGTCACCATACCAATGGGTGCAGGAGCTGTCATTCTCCCTACTGCTCTTTTAAGGGTTTGTTTAGAATCCTGATGTCACCTAATGGGTTGAAGGAAGGGGGGAAAGTACCTACCTGCATTCTAGTCCCTCACTTGTATATGGCTGCAGCAGGGACCGGTTGGGACCTACGGGCTATAAAAGTTATCTGGGATCTTATGACAAGAACACTGTACATGTTTTCCCCTCCATCACTAGCTGGGATGCTGATTCAGATGATTACAGCTTAGGCTGGTTGATCTGGAATTTGTTCTTGAGGGTATTACCACCCTGGAACTTATGGGGGACACAGGAATTGGTGTGGGAAAATTCTGGCTACGAGTGTAGGATTTTAAAATATGATCTGGCCTCATTTATTGGGCTATTCTTGATGCTACATTATTACCCCTTTATTAATAGCCAGTGACTACTAGAAGTCAAAACTTCAAAGCTGTGTTAATGTAATGTATCATTTTTGCTGCAGAAAAATATTAATTAACACATCACTCTGTACTGTGCCACAGAAAAGTGCTATTAGCTCCATTAAAATTATAATCTCACTAGGTTATTTTAATACAAAAGGTGTGTCCTTTGTCTTTTCTGGTTATTTTACAAAAGATTAAATTGGAGAGCGAATTCTCTACATTTTTATTAAATGTTAGGAACTGACCCTGACTTTGAGTGGAAGCTTCATTAATATTCATACATATGTAATTGACTTAATTTTTGTGATAATGACTTCAGTTACCAACTGTTTGATTGATGGGACTTGCGTTTTCCCTGGGAAGGAGGTGAGCTTTATAAAAAATAAATAAACTTGCCATTCATGCATATTTTTAGCTGCCTTTAATTACAAGCTAGCTAAATAAACATGAGCACCTTGATATGATTGATAGGATCTCTCCACTGAAGTGATTGTTTTTCATGAAGTTGGAAGGTGCTTGAATCAACCTAGTTCTAAAATTAACTGGAAGCATCTTCCTACAGAATCAATAAATTCTTATCCAAATTAGAGATGAGGGTGAAGTGAGATTCTTAAATACTTAAACTGTAACGACAGACAGTCACAAAAAATGCTTCTAGAGGGCAATCTGCAAAGATGCTACACACATTCAACTTGTGCATTGGAACAGATACTGAACAGGCCCTATCTGTCTATAATGCTCCTAATCATCCTTTGTAACTGTTTGCCAGAAGCTGGGAATGGACAGCAAGGGATGGATCACTTTATGATTACCTGTCTTGCTCATTCCCTCTGAAGCACCTGGTATTGGCCACAGACCATTGGTCTGATCTAATGTGGTTGTTCTTATATTATTATGTTATGTTCTTAAAGTGCTAGTAATTGACTTTATCATTTACAAACAGATGAACAGACAAAAATACTTTTAGTATCCGCCAAATCCATTTTCAGCTGAGAGTTGTATCTTAAAGTCCTTAAATCATGATTTAAGGAGGTAAATAACTCAGTCATAGGTTGGTGGCCTATTGCTGGAGTGGGTGGGTGAGGTCTTGAGACCTGCATTTTGCAGGAGGTCAGGCTAGATGATCATACTGGTCCCTTCTGACCTTAAAGTCTATGAGTCTATGAGTTCTCTTGTATAAAGGTAGTAAGTAACTTGTATTGAATTACCAGTCAAAAAGTTATCTGTCTAAAGAACTTGTAAGTTTAAGGTCATCTAACAAACATGAACAAAATGCTATTTGTGAAGTGATAGTGGTAAGAAATTTGCTACTGCTGCAATCCAAATAAAGTTCTCACTTAAAGAAGACCGCAGGATCACCATAGCTCAGAATCAGTGCTTGAAATGAGGTGGAGAAATTAGAAAGACTTCCTCAACTCTGCTAAAGCACAGCTCTCATGTCTGGATACTGCTAAACCATTCTTGTCATTGATGATTTGCCTGATTAAGTGAGAAACATACGTATCTACCAAGAGTGTAAGTAAGTAGTCTCTCAATTTTATAGCACAGAGGATCTTAATTTTCAAAGGGCTGGGCTGACTCAAACAGGTTTTGGGGACCCAGATATAGACATAGAAAGAAGATGGGTTCTCAACAGCTCTGTCAATTGTACATACAATCTAATGCTTCTGCCATCTCTATTTCTCTTTACTGTACTTCTCTATCATCCTATTGTTCTCTGGAAAAAAGGGACTGTTGTGAGGAGACTGGTGAATTATCAGAAGAGACATTGGATGGTGCTGTTTTCAGGTGTGAAATTTTCAAATGAGCAATAGCACATTAGCTGGAAGCAGTAGTGAAGTTTTGAAAAATCTTATTTCATGAGCACCACAACCACCAGCAAGGAGCACATACCCTTTATGCACCAAATATGGACATCAGATTTTAAGAGACATAGCAATGGCTACACTTTTGCTCTGAAAATTGATCAATGACTACCTACACTTTTGCTTTCCAAATTTTAAAAATGGCTGCTGAAATCCACTGCAGAATTCCTTAGTGGGGGACCTTTGAAAAGTCCTCTGCAAAGACCTTCTCCAGGATCTTATACTGCCTCACTGGTAGAGCTGAGAATAAAATACAGGCAATCTTGGCGGCTATTCCTCTGCTTAGAGCTCTAGACCAGCCCCCCTTGGTTGCTACTTTATTTCTTATTCATTTCCTTTTCTAAAAGGGCAGCTGTGATTATCACCCTTTAATAGTCAGTCTGTAATTAAAATAAAATCACTTGCAACACCAAAATATGCACATGCATAAAATGAGTAACTGAATAATCTCCTTATGAAAGCCCTTATCCTTCCCTTCCTCCCACTTTACCATCACTGCAGTCCATCAGTTCTCTTATTAAATTGTAAGCTCTTTACAACAGGAGTAAATATCTGTGTGTTTACTATGAAAAGCCTAACACACACTTGAGCATAGTAAAATAGATAATAATATAGATAATATGATATTCAGTACCTTCACTGAAGGATCTATGGGTATGTCTACACTGGCAATTTAGGTTGACTTAAGGACCCTTAAGTTGACTTAAATTACTCCATGTCTGTGCCTGACTTTCATTAAGTCGACTTAAGAAATTCCTTAAGTCGACTTAATTAAAGCTTAATGAAATAGACAGGGAGGTGTTAGTGCCGCTGTACAAGGCACTGGTGAGACCCCATCTGGAATACTGTGTGCAGTTCTGGTCCTCGATGTTTAAAAAGGATGAATTCAAATTGGAACAGGTGCAGAGAAGGGCTACAAGGATGGCCTGTGGAGTGGAAAACCTGCCTTATGAGTGGAGACTCAAGAAGCTTGGCTTGTTTAGCTTAACCAAAAGAAGGCTGAGGGGGGATATGATTGCTCTCTATAAATACATCAGAGGGATTAACATCAGGGAGGGAGAGGAATTATTTGAGTACAGCACCAGTGTGGACACCAGAACAAATGGTTATAAACTGTCCATCAAGAAATTTAGGCTTGAAATTAGACGCAGGTTTCTAACCATTAGAGGTGTAAAGTTCTGGAATAACCTTCCAAGGGGAGTTGTGGGGGCAAAAACCATAACTGCTTTCAAATCTGAGCTTGATAAATTTATGGAGGGGATGGTATGATTACCCTATTTTGGAAATTGACTGATATTTGGCTACGGGTGGTGGATTTACAAGTAGCCTAAGAGGGGAGAGTACGTGGGGTGGGTTCTGAGTTATTACAGAGAATTGTTTCTTGGATAACTGGCTATTGAGACTTGCCCACATGCTCAGGGTTTAACTGATCACCATATTTGGGGTCGGGAAGGAATTTTCCCCCAGGGCTGATTGGCTTGGGCTCTGGGGGGTTTTCGCCTTCCTCTGTAACACAGGGCATGGTTCACCTCCCGGTGAATTCTCTGTATCTTAAGTCCTTAAATCATGATTTAAGGAGGTAAATAACTCAGTCATAGGTTGGTGGCCTATTGCAGGAGTGGGTGGGTGAATACAATTGTTGTATTCCTTATGTCTTTAATGGCTCATCGGGTAACTCCCTGGGACCATTGTCCTGGCACATTCCTAAACATTAAGGACACAATGGTTTTAACATAAGTTAAAGTATGGATATAACACCAAATTTTAACTTCTAATCGCAATAGAATTCCTAGACATAAACTATATAATCATTCCCAGCAAATTACTACCTTTCTATTGATACCAAACATGACATAGTTCCTATGGATTATAGAGCATTTATGAGATATCCATTGAAAATAATATCATAAATGCTTCCTAAATCCAGACAGCGTCACACCCTGCCCACATGCCCTGCCAGGGTCCCTGTCCCCCTTTGCCCTGTTGCACACAAGGGGTGTCCCCCCTGCCACCGTGGACCTACCCAAGGTCTCCCTAACCCCACAAAGTGAACCTAGAACATCCAGTGTGGACACTCTAGGTCGACTTTGTAAGTTCCCCTTTAAGTCGACTTTAATTTTAAGTGTAGACACACTAAGTCAACTTAACTAAACTTAGTTAAAGTCGACTTAAAAGTGCAAGTGTAGACATAGCCTATGAGTCTATGAGACCTAATAACCATTAGGTCGACTTAAGCCTTAAATTGACTTAAGGATGGTGTGGACAGGGAGTAATCCTTAAGTCGACTTTATTAAGTTGACTTAAGGTCAATTATTAAGTCAACTTAACAAAGTCGACTTAACTTTTTCTGGTGTAGACGTACTCAAAGTTCCTAATAATTTTCCAGTCTCTGTAAACTGGTATCCATAGACAGCCTGATGGTCTGCTCAGTGAGAGAAATGCACATAGACACAAAGGACCTGGCTCTGCAACTGGATTTGTAAATGAGGTCCCTGCACCTATATAGAGCTCCAGTGAGGTCAATATGGTTACTGTTGGTCTGATTTCTCAGGAATAGACCAGAACAACAATGCAAAATATACATTGATGCTATAACCCAACCATTTCCATTAGCACTGCTTTAATAGCCCTAAATCAGTATTGCCAACTATTTCATGGCCATTATATTTCTGAAATGCAAATAGAAAAAGAACATCATAATCAATTTAAAAAATTAATGTGGAAGCATAAATGTATGGGATTAGATTTATTGAGGAAGAGCTGGTACTCCCACATTATGCAGTTAAAATGAGTGCAAGTAGCTCTAAATTGCTGAATATTAACATGGGTTTCATGTGTTAATCTGTGCTTTCAGCTACTTGTTCAGATAAAGCCATCATGCCTGCAAAAGAATGAGGAACAATTTTGCAGATGTTCCCTTTATATGTTTTCTGCTCTGCCCCACTCCTAGCATCTCTGTTCTGCAGCTGTTTTACAACACCAAATAAGTTAAGACCTGATGATTCCTCATCATCCTTGCATCTGTGTAGAGGGAATGGTCCGCACTTTGGGGGGAAGGGAAGTATAAGTGAGTGGATGAGGCAGGCTGAACATGGACAGAGAAGGCTCAAAGTAATGTGCATTCCTCAAAAAACAATGTGGGGAATCTGGCGAAAAAAATACGACAATAGGCCATGTTACTTTTTGCTAGAAATCTTTTTACATTCTGCAGAACTATTGCCCTCTTAAAAGGTGCTTGGATTCACCTGACTGAGTGGTGCCATAACCCACATACTAAATAATAGCAATGAGTACCCACAAAATGAAGATGGAGATTGCTGGAGTGATAGGCTTGACACAAGAAGTAAGGATCAGTGTTTTAGGGCTGGTACAATTTCTGGCACCTTCATTCCCACCAGTGATACTTTTCTGCTCTGAGTCCACCTTCCATTGTTATCTACTTTGACTGTTCTCCACTTGTACATCCCTGGCCCAAGAGGATGCAGAGCAAAGGAGACAAAAAATCGGAGCACCAAGAGGACTGCGGTAATGGTAATAGACCTGCCAACTTTATAATTGATTGCACAAAGAAGAGCCCTGCTATTAGACTCATTTTACAGATGGGGAAAGTGAGGCACAGGACAGGGCTGTTGTCCAAAATAACCCAGTAGATCAATGATAGAACCCTGGGATAAAACCTAGGCCTCCTGAATGCCAGTCCAACACTCTAGGCACTAGACCATATTATCTAGGTGCTTCTATGTCATGTCGGTGGGGGGACAGGGGAAGGAGATTTTTTACTTTATTGTAGCACAAAGTAGTTTTTTAGTTCTGTTTCTGCAAGTATTTTTAATCTCTCCCTCCCTACCTCAGCTTTCTTTACAAATAAGGTTTAACTCCTGCTGGGAAATTCTTCCTGAACCTATAAATAAGTATATAAATTAATGAACAACAACATTACATTTCATTATTCTGTGCCCTTTCCTGCACACAAAACAACTAATAAATAAGTTACAGAGTGTAATCCTCATAGACACAGCCTCCAGCACTTCTCATTCGGAGTTTCACTTATCAAAGAACAGTTTACAATGGCACATGGGTTGAGGTCATGGTCCAGGGGAGAAGGCCTCCTCCTCCTGCAGACAGATGAGAAGATTGTTCCATGGTTGCTGATTTAGTGAGAAAAATAGATTTAAGATTCTGTTTTTTTCATACTCTGAAAATGTGTTATCAGAAATCTGATCTAAGCAAATGAGACACCTTTCCTATATCTGTGTAGACATGTGTATGTACAGTAAACTGCTGAATTCTGCAGGGTGCTTTTAAAAATTAACATGATATAAAAATAAAAGAAAGGCCAGTGCCTCATCTTTTGTAGATCAGCAATATATATCAGTTGAGTGTCTGACCCATAAGCTTATACAAATCAGAGCTGTCAAAAAATATTCTATCCACTTCTCCACACCCAGTAAATAAGAATATATCATCCAGACTTTCACCACTTTGCTTTCGATGCTTTCACACTATTCAAAATCTCATTTTTCTGCCAATATTTGTGATAACAGTGTGTGCATTTGTTTTCTGGGGTGTTTTACTTTGAAACATGCACCAGGTCAACTGCTGCTCAAGGTATTTCACTTGAGAAATTTCAGGTGAAATTAATATGGTGCCACAGTTGAAATATCCCTTTATGTTTTGTAGGTCAAGGGAAGAAGAATTTTTGTTGCCACCCCTGCTGCTCCTTTTAGGTCTTTCCAAGTTCTCTCTTCGAACATATGGTGGCTATTCATACACATATAGGGCCTGATTCTCCAGTGCTCTGTACATTATTCAGGTGTTTAGGACTCTTGCAAAGTGAGTGCATATTGTACGTAAAATGCTGATACCAGTATAAAAAAAGTGGAGAATACTGACTTAGAAACATTTTACCTTCACCTTGCACTCAATCTTGCAAGCTTCAAGGCTGTGCAAAATCAGGCCCTGTTTCTGATTTTGCCATTATGTTAGGAATTAAGGTTGATCAAGAATGCAGAGCAACATAGAGATATAAATGGGGAGACAATCCATTGGGCATAGTATGTTTGTTTCACTCCAGATCTGCAGATCAAAATCAGCATGTATCATAGTCCTTTTTCAGGACCATCCTTTGGTTTTATTCCAGAATAGAAATTAATTCAGTGATGTTCACATGGTGTTGGTCTCCCATGATACAAATCCACAAGTTACACTGAATGAAATGTAATGTACTGATCTGGTGCAACTAAATATGATAATTAATTATCATCCTGAAATTATCCAGATAGTGCCAGTTGTTTTCATTTCCAAGAAGCTGATGAGAAGTTTATTAGCTAATTCCTCATACAGAAGAGAAATGAGTGAATACCATCACTGGATACGGCATAGCTACTCTGTTTAATGCACAGGGTGTTATGTTTTCAAATTGGGAGTTCACATGCAAAGCCAACAGCTCTTGCCATTCACATAGGTAATGCCACGCAAGACTTCATCGCTCATGGCCAAGCTCCACAATCAAACTTGTTACTTTTTTTGGCCTTGTTATTGACACACTCCTCTTCTTTGCTATGTAAAACACCGCCCATAACAAAGCCACTGCTCCTCTTTCCCTTCATCCCAAGTGTATAGGCTCCTTTTGATTTCAGTCCTGAACATACCCCTTCTCCCCAGCCCGATCTCCCCAGCTGCCGCTCTCCCCTTCTCCCTAGCCCAATCTCCCCGGTCGTGGCTCTTCCCTTCTCCCCAGCCAGATGGCCGCAGCTCTTTTTCTTCTCTCCAGCCTGACCCATGGCAAATGAATATTTAATTAATTAATTGGTAATTCAATTTAATTAATACATTAATTAATTAGCAACTTAACACTCGCTTAAGTCAACTTAATAAGGTTGACTTAAGCCTTAAATAGACCTTCAGAGGTGGTGTTATTAAGTCAACTTAAGGAAACGCTTAAGTAGACTTAATAAGTGCCCAATGTGGACGCAGGGTTCTTTAGGTTGACTTAACCCTCCTTAAGTTGACCTAAAGCTCCAGTGTAGATGTACCCTTTGTGATATTACTGATTTTGGTCTTCTGACTCTCCAGGGCCAGCGATTTGCATATAGTTGACAGTTTATTTATGTGTTTCTATATCATTAGGACTTAAATCTGTTTGGAGATATTTGTATGTATGTAGAATTAGTTATCATCTAACTCTAAATCATATAATTAGAGATGAATGAGTACATGAGTAACCATGCTCACCTCAGGCTGCCTGAACCAGCAGAATAATTAACCAAGTGCCTGAGGCACACTTTCTGGAAGAAGGAAGTACCTCCAGAAATATAACGTAACAGCTCTGGAAAGCAATGACTCTCTCTAGCCATCCAAAAAAAAAAAAAAGTTTTCCCCTCCTCACTTTGAATGACTCTTGGAATCTACCTAATTGCTTCTTTTTTTCTCTCAGAACTCAATCACTTGTGTCATGCTGTACAGAAAAGCACTCTCTTTGAAATAGTATTGAAGAACATAGGGTAACAAGATAGAGACTAGTCTTGTTGTCTGGATTATTGTTGTACAGAGTTAGGAACATGAAAGTATAGCCCTATGGAGACTTCTCTCACCCCAATAGTGAAATTGCTAGGACAGTGCTGAGACATAATGGCATGGGGCAAGGTTTCAAGTGATGCTTTGTAGGCTATGCTTGTTCCATGAATTAAAAGAGGGATTCAGTCTGCAGAGCTGGCAATATTGCACCTTTTACGAGTGATAAATCCATTAAAAGCTCCAAACATCTTATCTATAAATGGTTTGGTATCACTTACTCTGTCCTTCGCTAGGGATCATGGATAGAAGAAGAAACGAGTTTATTAATAAGGATTAGAAAAAAAGAATGAGAACAAGAAAAAATCCTACATTATTGTACAATAAAATCCTAAAATGACGATATAGATATATGAAGACTGGGAGACATTAACAGATCATATAAGGTGCATTTTATGTGTCAACAACTGCTTCATGCAGAGCCCTCAGAACTCATACTGTACTTTACGCAGAACAGTCACCTAGTGGCTGCATTAAGTTAGGTAAAGATTTTGTTGTTCCACATTGGTAGATCCAATAACAGGCATAGAATGTTCTTTCAGAGCTGAAACAAATCCAGTGTATCATGTTTACATGGGCTTGTGAAATAATTGCATTGATTTTGAGTGGCTTGCGTGGTCTCTAAATTTTGCTCTAAGTTGCAAGGTTCAACAAACCCAGTAACTCACAGTAATACTAATTCAAATTAATTGAATTATATTTTCAGATGGCCCAGCTTTACCAAATTTTGGGTTAAAAATTGTTAGTTAAAGTTTTCATGAAGGTGGTCTGAATTTTTATCAAAATCCAGAAGTTTCTCATGGTTTTGTATTTAATTGGAGACATTTTACATGACTGCTTTTCATCAGCATCTAAATAATCTGATCTTGTATGATAACATTAAAAATAGCACGCATAGTAAATGTAAACATTTTAAATGTGTAGCTCCTTTTTTGTACATTACATATGTATTATGAACTCTGCAATGTCCTTCTCATAGTATATTCACTTTTTATATAGCTCACTGTGGCATTCTAGTAAAATAAAATCAGCATGAGGTTTTTCAGGGTAAGAAATGCACCTACATACACAATTATGTAACACATTGTGTCATATACCCATGTGTGGCTGGTCTAAATAGAGGATAATATCCTTTAATAGTGGCACTTAATCAAAATATTTCTTTAGCTCCATTGACATAAGTCAATGCTTTGAAGCTGAAGATCTAGGATTATTTTCCTTGTAACAATCTTTGATAGGTAGGTTGTTGCATCTAGCACTATGGAAACCTTCTCCTTATTAAAGCTTTTAGATCTAACAGAATACAAATAAATAAATGAATAAATAAATAAAAAATATATTCTAAAAGTTAATTATAATCATCATTATGTATAGTTGTACATGACACATTACAGAAAATGGTTTAGATATTTAATAATACTTATACTAAATATAAGAATGCTGCATTTTTTTATTTTATTTTATTTTTTTTTTATCTGCCAATACATTACTATTTTCCCCTATACTCTGTTCAGCTGAGTAGTTGATCAATGAATGTTTTTAAGCGCATAAACAGAAAATACTGAGATCTGGGTAGTTGATCAATGAATGTTTTTTAGCGCATAAAACAGAAATTGCTGTGTGGGTTGATGAGGAAGAACATGCCTAAGGAAAAGTCTATTCCTAAGCATCAAAACCAACAAAGAACTGCTGTTTTACTGAGCTATATTTGTGCATCATTGGCCGTCTAACTGGACAAGGAATTTGGGTGCTTGAATTGTCATAAATAAAAGTAAAGGTTGTTTTATATTCCTCCCTGTCTAGGTTGTTAAAAGCTATAAGAAAGAAAGAGTTCTCTAATATTTATAATGTGAGAAGACTCTACATCTGCACTGTAACAAGACGGCAAAGAACCATAGAAAATGGAAGGAACCATGAGAGGTCATCGAGTCCAGAACCCTGCAGGAAGAAGCGCCATGACCTCACTACTTATATCAACCTTTTCCCACCTCTTTTGAAGAGTAAATAATGTAAATTAGCACAGGGGTATCCGTGTTAGTCTATGTACAGCAAAAACAACAAGAGTCATATGGCACCTTAAAGACTAACAGATTTCTTCAGGCATAAGCTTTCATGGGCTTCCACCCACTTCATCAGATGCATCTGACAAAGTGGGTTGGAGCCCATGAAAGTGTATGCCTGAAGAAATCTGTTAGTCTTTAAGGTGCCACGTGAATCTCATTTTTAATATAAATTAGGTATTTAGGCACTTATAAAAATCACTCTAGGCACCTGTCTATATTTTAGATGCCTAAATGCCTTTAAAAATCTGACCTTTAGAAAATGGCACTTGGAGTCCTACATTACTTTGGAAAATTTACTCTTCTTTCAGTGATATCAGAGGAGCACATCATTAATAAGAATAAACTATAGGTAGCACTGGACAAAAGCAATGGCTAAGTTAGAGTGTTAAAAGGGAGCATATATTTCCAAATCATGGAAAATGTGAAGCATTTGACTACAGAAATAATATTTTCATTTTCTGATGCACACAACAGTCAGAAATGGAGCAGAGCAGAACAGTCTATGAACACTTAATCACAGACAATGAGCAGAGGTCAAGTTGAGAGCTAATGCAGGGCAGCAGGATTCATCTCACTATATGTCAAATTCAGTGTTTGCTTGCCATGAGGTTCTGGTAACTATTCTGTCCATTCCTAACATTGGATCCTTTTACTGGACACAATAGGATAATTTGTGGAGTAAAGCAAGACTCACTGGGTGCGTCTAAACTTGTAAATTAAGTCAACTTAAGCTTGCTTAAATCGCCTTAATTTACTCTGCGTCTACACTACACTTTCCTTAATTCGACTTAAGCAAGCTGCTTAAGTCAACTTAAGGAAAATAAAATCGACTTTGTAAAACCTCATTTTAAGTCGACTTTTGTCTTAAATCGACTTTAGAAAGTCGACTTAAGCCAGTGTAGACCTGGAGTAGCCCTAAGTCGACTCAGGGTTCTCCAGGACTCTCCCACTGCCCTCCCTGCCAGGGGGGGTGGCACAGGGAGAGCCTGGCATGACCCACCACAGGGCAGGGCAGAGCCCTGCCCACCCTGCCCCTATGCCCTGCCAGTGTCCCTGTCCCCCTTTGCCCCATTGTACCCAGGTACAATGGGGCAAAGACTGAGCCCTTGGCAAGGTGTGCCCCCACTGCCACCATGGACCAGTCCCAGGTCCACCTAGCCCCTACAAGTCGACCTAGGCGTCCAGTGTGGACGCTCTAGATCGATTTGGCAGGGTCCCCTCTAAGTCGACTTAATTTTTGAATGTGGACATGCTAAGTCAAGTTAACAAAGTCAACTTAAATTCACAAGTGTAGACATAGCCAATGGGAGTAAAAGTACCATGACCTCATCTAACGTCCTGGGTGCTGAGGTTGTGTAACATATATTGTGAAAGGTAATTTCCCCTAGATCAAAGGTCACCAAGCTTTTCTCATTGCAAACTCCTTCCCACATCTATTAGCTGCCTACATAGCCCCACCAGAATGCAGATTTTATGTTTTAACCCTTTAATGCCCACGCATTGTACAAATCATACACATACAAACGTAACATATTACTTTAATAATAATAAATATTTACAGTTTTAATTTTAATCTGCTTAATTTTGACCAACTTAAACAAATGCTTAATGATACTATTCACCATGTATATGATGGAGTAAGTTGTTGAGATACAGGTACATAATGTTTGGAGAGATAGGTGATAGTTGTTTTCTGCACAACAGAACTGATGATTCTCTGATTTCATTCCAGTGAATGATTAAATCCACTTTAACACAAGTAAGATGTAGCAAATGGCATCAAAAGCTTGACAGCCTTGTCTGACAATCCACCCGCTGAGATCTGGATATTGAGTCAGTTGTCATCATCTCACCTCTGATTTCAGCAAGTGCATTGGTACCAGCAAGACAAAATTCATCATTTCACTTTTCATCTGATACTTGGTTTGTTCTTCTTAACACTACTTGCTGTAATCCATCTGTCCAGACTTCACTGTAAAGTTGAGTTATGGTATGATCTATACAATCAGGTCAAAAAAAGAAAACAAAACCTGACTAAGTTCTGAGTTCAGTTAGACTGAACAGTTTGGGCAATTGCTATTCAGTGACTAGAGGTCAGTGTTCTGTATATCTCTAGGTATCTGTGTTCTCATTGGTACATCTTCAAGTAAATTAAATATTGTATTGCAGATGAATTCCCACAGAGTTTTAAAGCTTTGTCTGAGTAAACTATTAAGAAATTGCAAGAAATAATATAATTACTGAAATCCACCATTACACAATTTCTTCCACATAACTTCCAGAGATATCATGTGCACCCTTAGGGGTAGCTGTACCACAGTTTGGAAACCCCTGGTTGCAAAGTTCTGAATGGAATTGTCAACCTTAAGAGTATGAGGTGGTAATGATTTCCCTACCTGTGAGATATAAGCAAACAAATGTGCTATTTTTTTCCCCTTGAGGATCGGTGAATTTGTATTAATTTATAGGGATTAACTTAATTAAAATAATGTATTAAATTCTGTATTTTAATTTATGTCTAGTGACTGTGCTTATTGCATGGATGGATAGCTCTGCTGGTATACAAACATTTCATTTTTTAGGATAAAATCCTAGAACTATTTTCATCTCTTTTCTTGTCACTGTCCTACTTTTTGCATAGTTTGCTTGACAAGAAGTTTCTATGCCTTACCCACCTGAATTTATAACAAAAAACCTTTGGGACTAATTAAGATTTGTATTGTAAAGCAATGAGAGAGATCCTTTCTCTCTCTCACTCTAGTTTTCCAGTGTTGTGCCTTGGGTTATTCTGGGGGCTACCATAGTCTGATTTAATTTATAGAAGCGTATTTGTTGCTCATGCATATTGAGTGCAGAGTACAACAGCAGCAGCAGCAAAGATCTTCACAAATTCTGATATCTTCTGTTAAGCTAAATAATTCCCCAGTTGTCTTCAAAAGACTCATGAAAAACAAAACAAAATGTGTGGTCATTAATGTAGGAGAATGTGATTGTTAGGAAGATTTTTTTAGAGTTATATAAGTGATACTTTGTTTTTTGTATGTGAATTTAATCAGTAGGCTAATAAAAAACTAGTGGCAAAGGCTAGGGCCTACATAGACCTCTCCATGGGTGCGAGGTTTGTCAAATTTTGGGGGGTTCACATAATGGGCCCTGGCCAGTCTGCTGGGCCCATGTCACATGGAAGAGGGGAAGGGGCAGAGCTGGGAGAGGAGAATAGCCATCACACAGTGCTGCTTGGAGCCAGGAGCGGCTCCTGGGCCAGGGCGCTAGGCCATGGGGAAGGAGAGAGGCTGGAAGGGTGTGGAGGCCAGCATGCTTTGCTTAGGGTTGGGGCTGATGTCAGAGCAGCTCCTGGACACCTGCTGAGTGTGTTGGGGGTGGGGAGGAGTGGGAAGGGAGGTAGGCAGAATGGCTGGACAGTGATATGAGCTGCTGTGCTCTGCACTTTAACTGCCAAGTGCCACTGGAGGCTCCCCAACTGGCTCCTCAGCACCGTAGAAATATTGGTGGAACCAGTCCCCACCATTATATAACTCTCCAACTATGGACTGCTCTGCTGCCCTCTGCAATTGTTTCATAAAGCCATCATGCTGGCAGGTCCTGAATAGGCTTTATTCTGGCTGTGACCTTCACACATTTTAGTAGAAAGGAGCATACAGTCTGCAGTTCCCAAATATGCAACAAGCCACTTGCCTGCACTCAAATCCCTTTGGTATTGGATGCTGGCACCTTCCAGGAAGTTTAGAATCTCACAACATCAGGCCTTTAGACAGATGCTGCTGCAAGCTTCTCTATCTACTACTTGAAATTTACCTCCATATTCTCTCTGTCTAGCATCAATTATTGTATAATCTAGGCTTGTCACTGATGATCAGTTTTACAGCCCCCTCCTGTCCTATTCCCAAATCTCCCCCCAGTGGAGGCTGCACTGTTAATCAGGCTAAGTTTTGCAGTGGTTTTGTGGTATGGACAAATGCTCAGTAGAGAATACACTGAGAGCAACAGAGATATTTTCACTTAAAGTCAGACTTCCAGAAGTGCAAACTAGTCACTTATTGCGCCATGAGACCCCCAGCAGAGTTCTTTTTCTAACTGTGACATCATTCAACAAGATGCTAGCAAATGGTAATAAATGTGTTTCAGACCATGTTAAAAATAATCTGGCATGCACAGATAAATTCTGCAATGCTAAAATAATGAAGTTAAGCTGAATCAAAGTAAACAATGTTATTAAGCATATAACATTAAAAGCAAACTCCACATACTCTGAAATGATTAAAGTAATATTTAATAATAGCAATAAATAACTCTTAAATGGCCCAATCCAACACAGCACTCACATATATGTTTAAGCACATGAGAATTCCAATTAACTTAAAAAAGACTACTCCTGTGCTTTAGGTGTTATCACAGTGTTTTATTGGACCAACTTTTGTTGGTGAGAAAGACAAAATTTTGAGTTTACATAGAACTCTTCTTCAGGTCATTCTTGATCACTTTGCTGGAACAGCATCCTATAGTGATTTTATTTGTAAATCTAATAATCCTTTACAAAGAAAAGTAGTTACCAGTTATCCCCATTCTCGAGATAGGGAAATTGAGATATAAAAAGAAGTTTTGCTCTAGATCACCCACCCAGTGACAAAGCTAGGTTAGTGACAAAACCAGGAATAGATCCTAAGTGAGCTGGCTAGATTTTTTTTTTTTTTAATTTCTGCAGAAAATTGTAATTTTCCAGAGAAAATTCAAATACTGTAAAATGTCGTCCAAATCTTAATTATTAAGCTTAAGAAATGTTGATAGAGAGCCTCATGAGAGCTGTAGCTCATTTTCTTATCTCTCCATTTTCCCTTATGGATAATGCTCCTCCATTGGACTACATCTCCCATGATGCATCATGGTTTCCTCACTAGGAGAGGAGATGCATAATGGGAGTTTCTGGTTGTAGTGGATCATGAGAAATGTAGTCTGCCCAATGAGACAAACCCACACCATAGAAGAGGATAGTGACATGAGGAAACAGAGCGACTGATATTTCCATGAGGCAGTGTAATAACATACCCAAATTGAATTAGTTAGCAGTTTTTTTTCCCCAAAATGATTACATTTTCAGTTCAACAAAGTCAATTTTCCATGGAATACTGCAGACTTTGGGGGGTGGGGGCGGGGAGGAAGCCTTGTTTCTAAAAAAACCAACCAAACAAAAAAAACATTTTCCATTATAAACAGTTTTGATGGAATATTTTTAATCAGTCCTAAACCTGGATCTCATGACTCACAGCCCAGTACCTTATTTATACTCTGCTTTAGTTAATTTACTTTGCTAACCTTAATATTGGAGCAGATCTTTTTTCAAGTTTGAAAAAATTAAGGTGTTGTTTTCCACTCATTTTTTTGTTTATCTCATTGGTTTCTGTGATTCTGGTTCAGCTGGTATTGGAAGCAGAGGTTCCAAATTACTGACAAGAGGTTTTTGACCTGACCTGACCCAGAAAGCACAGTACCAGATATATCTTGTGAAATCTTTTCTTGCAAAGTTCTTCATCAAGAAGATATTTAGAAAAGCACCCACAAGACTTTAGCACCTTACTTCTATTGACTTTCAATGAAGTTAGGCCCCTAATCTGCATATTAAAACAAACTGCTTCTGAAATATGCACTTTAGCTTACTTATGAGAGCAAGTAAAAGTTGTACTGTGTCTCACTTAAATCAGGAAAGGTAATATTTACCCTGTACAGCTTGAGGTGGCTCTACAAGCTGCCGGTATTTGGAAAAAGATTCAATTTTGCAGATACAATTTGTGAAACATCAAATTTAATGGCCTTCAACACTAACTGTACCCATAGCAAAGGGAATGGGGGAAAAAAGACACAGTGAACGTGGGGTTTTTTGGTCACTTTTTTGGTTACAGATTGTTTGTTGCTGAAGGGAAATATGAACGATTTGATGGATTTGGTTATGTGTGAAATGGATATGCAACAAGGGAACGAGAAAATCTTTTACATTTACAAAGATCAGTGCTCCCAACCTACCATATAATACCCCATTCCAATTTCATCCAACTGTGACTGAGGGAAAAATTCCATAACATCAGTGTGCACTTAATTTTCATAGGGAAATAAAATTACAAAGTTTAGTAACACTATAAAAATGTGCAGTGTTATGCAAGAGCTTAAAATTACATGCTCTCTGAAGTAAAATTATTATACTACAGAGGCTCATAAAAGCTTTCAAAATGAAGCAGTATAATCTAACAGTTAAGAGGTTGAGTTGAAGAATAGAAACACAAATGCCATTGCTGTCAGGACCACACAGGAGGACAAAGTATCAAGGTGACTTTTTGTCATTTTTGAACTGGTGACATGTGCTAAAGGAGAAGCAAGACAAACAAAGACATGATATTTGTATTTTCTATGCAAAGCTCAGGGAATAAAGAAACATTTGGGATTTCTAAGGTTATGTTTATGCTATTTGAGTGTGATTCCCCTACCCATGAACATCTATGTACTCATGTTAGCTCTCATCAAGCTAGTGTGAGCGTAAATAGCCATGGAGCTGCAGTCCCGGGGAAGTGGGAGCACAACTGAGCCAGTTGACATAGACACCCACCAGTTTCAAGTGGGTTTGAATACAAGATGGCTCAGCTCTGCCTCTGCTGCCACCTGTAGTACTCTGGCCACTCTCCTTTTTATACTCATGCTAGCTTAAGTATACATGGGCACAAGCAAGGAATAAAATGCTAATGTAGATATTGCAGAGTTTATGTAGAAATAGGTCAGTAACAGGCTGATGGGGCTGCCTTCTTGGCGGGATCCCCGCGAGTCCCAGGGAGAGGGCAGCTGTCACTGCCCTCTTGCTTGGACCCCAAGACTTCCCAGGAAAAAGGGATCATGGCTCCCTTCTGCCGGGGAGCCACAGTTCCCGGGGAGAAGGGAGCTGTGGCTCCCCTGTCCCCAGCCCTAGGTTGACTTAGGGAACTAAGTCGACCTAGGGTGTCCACATCAGTTTTAGGTCAACTTAACAAATCAACTTAGCCTTTAAGTCAACTTAATGAAATCCTGGTGTGGACGTGGGGTTCTTTAGTTCGACTTAAGCATCCTTAAGTTGACCTAACTTTCAAGTGTAGACATACCCTATGAGCACGTCACCCATGTGCTGCGATCCTTCCATTGGCTCCGTGTCTGCTTTTAGTTAACAATGCAAAGGCTTTGGTCTCACGTTCATAGACATTAATGAATCAGAAAACAGCCATATCAATTACACCAATCACCCTACATGATGATCATGGGAGCTATGGTACTTTTGAGCAAGGTGTCTTAAAAAGAGCACTACAAAGCATGAGAGCTGGAGATAAAGGCCTTGATGCTCCTGTCCAACAAAACTGTCTCCATGCAGGATCTGAGAAAGCAGGACAAATAGAGCTGTACAGCATCGTCTCTCAAGCTCTCCAGATTTGATGCTGTCCAGCAGCCAGTTCAGCCCTTGGTACACATTACAGCAGCACACACCACATTATTGTAAATAAACCAGTATTTTCCATTAGCCACAGAAAAAAACCACAAAGTTCTTAGAAGACATGGTGATGAGTACAGCCTAAGAATCTGAACAGAACAGATCTAATACAATTGAAGAAGGACAGTGGGTCAACACCCAGAGGTTAAACTTACATGAGATTTAACATTTCAAAAAGAAAATAGTAAAGTAGAATATTGACTAAAGCAGTCCCAATCTTCTGAACAATTGCAAAAGGCATTTAAAATGAATTTGCAAAGAATTCATCCTGTCCTTTTTCTTCAAGTGTTTAGGTAATTTTGATTAAGGGCTTGGATGATAATTTGATATTTATCACTTCCTGGCATCTTGGATAAAAACAATACTTATTTACTTAACTTAGCTGTTTTTTTAGAGTTCCTTGCATAGCAGAAGACATGAGTAACTGGATTCTCTTAGTTCTTTTGCATGAAGAGAGAGTCATTTTTTCTAAGATCATAGAAAACCTTTCTACTCCCTATTCAGATGCCAAAATGAATTGAATTTTATATTTCTTTCAGTATAATTCCAGGTATAAATGTTCATTAATTATTGGATGTATATGGTTCTAGACTAGTTCAGAGTACATGCTTCATGTCTGGATAAGCATAAAAACCTTTATGGTAAAATACTCAAATTTGGGACAGATTCTATGCATAATACTTGCAACCCATTAATAGTCCCATGTTACCTTTCCATATCTACAAAGCTGGGATAATAACACCTATAAAATGGACAAGAGAGATACGAAGCTTAATTTGCTTGTAAACTGCTCTGATATCCTCCAACAAATGTTTCCATAGAAAGAGCAAAGTAATAGTAGCAATATCATCCAACAACTAAACAGTTAAATTGCTGATGTTCCCTATATAACAGGGTAACATTTTAATGAGATTAAGGATACATTTAAGATTGGCAAGTATATAAGAAAGCCTCAGTGGATATAAGCATGTATAGATGTTTGACTTAACTTTTGCAGTTGTATTTGTAACAGTAATTGGATATTATGAGACTATGAATAGCAGACAATTGCAATTGGGAGTTCTGAGTTGTGAATTATATGACTTATTTTATTGCTTAGACCTCGAGAGATGATGCTGTTACAGCATCTAAATGGAGTTTTCTTTGATTTAGTCACAGAGGTACAGTATTTGATGAGCATTATGCTCACTTATTTTTATGTATATCAGCTAGTTGATCATATAGTGATGCAAAGAAACTGTGGCAATATGCTGATCTAAAATTTCATATTTTCCTATTTGTGATAACTATGGCATATTAAAACATCTAATAATTTTTGTGTCAGACATGAGGATTCAGATGGCAACTCTAGGACCTATTAACAAAGTGACTTACTATGAGGTGCTAAAGAAATTTGTGCGTGTGTTGTTTCTTCTTAAGAACCTGAGGTAGGACTAATAGCCATGTTAATCCAGTTCAGCAAAACCAAAAAGGAGTCCTGTGGCACTTTTAAAGACTAATACATTTATTTTTCACATGAGCTTTTATGAGCAAAGTCCACTTTGTCAGATGCCAAAGTGGAGAAAAACTTGCACTGAAACTCCAACTTACATTGAAACTTCAATGTACATTTTTTTTTCCAGTGTAAGTGTTTTTCATTATTCTCTTCATCGGTGACGGGTAACAGTCTGACACTTAGATTACATTAGAAATTGAGTCTCTCTTCTTTCTGTTCTCCCATACATTTTGTATCTATTTGTTGTTACTAATTATCATCATCTAATATTTGGAGTCAGATCTTAATCCAGCAACATCGTCAACGAAGCTGCACTAATTTATAGCATCTGAGCATCTGCCCTATATGTTGCAGTAATCCTTAGATGTCTCAATGAAGATAGCAATGTGACCCGGCTGTGCCTAGGGTAGCCATCTTGAAAATTTCAAGTTCAGGGCAGGCTGCAAAAAGAAGAGCAGATGAATAAATTCAGAGGTAGGTGTTGGCTGAAAGCTCAGACTGAAGGCGACTGAAGACAAAATGGAGTTGAGATTAGCTGCTTTTATCACCTTTGGCCTTTCCCCATGCTGAGTGGAATTTTTACAAAACAAAATGGAAACTACGGTCACATGGGCAAGTCCTAGTGGCTCATCAGGTTTGTCCTTGGGCCCACTGTACCTGCAAGCTTCCTTAATGGGACATTAAGGAGACAGTTGTAGACATCCCATCTGGAATGTTTTCCAGAGGCATATCACAAGTTGAAATACAGACATACAGAGCCGTCCCTGGGGGGGGGGGGGGCAAATGGGGTGATCACCCCAGACCCCGCGGTTCTGCAGGCCCCACGGTGTCCCACTCCCAGTGGGGCAGTGCAGGGCCTGCACCGTGGCCCCCCCACGGCCACACTCTTCCCTGCTCCCTGCTGCCTTCGGGGGTGGAGCAGGCATGCCCAGGGGCAGGGCAGGTGGCCGGGGCCCGCCTCTGGGCCGGCCAGCCCCATATGGCCCGGGCCAGCCCTCGCTGGTGGCCACAGCAGCCTGGGGTCCCAGCTGCGGCCGGCTCCCCCCCACCGGCAGCCCCCATTTCCTGGGCCGGGGCCAGAGCCAGCTTCCTGCCGGCTGCCTAAGCCTCTCCACCCAGGCTGGCTCCCTGAGGGGGTGGGAGCGGCCCACCTCCCCTCCAGTATGGCCCTGGTCCCTGCTCCCCCCACGGGAAAGCACTGCAGACATAGCAAACATATTAATAACTTCTAATACAGATGTGACACCTGTAGATAAAAAAAAAACACAATCATTCTTAGTAAATTATAACCTTTCTATAGGTACCAGGACTTTTATATGGACTTTATCATTGTATGTATGTGACTCATTTTCAAACCTTAACATTTTTCTTAGTTTGTTCCATTTCTTTTTATAATAAAATTTTAGTTTTAGTAACGAAAGGATTGGCAGCATGGTATTTTGTGAAAGATCCAGACCTGTATCTGTGGAATGTGACTGACCCTCTGGGGTCAGGAGAACCTTTTTGGCAAACAACTTGGAGTTTTAAGTAACTTATCGCTTTACTAGACCCAGTGGCTATTTGGGAACTAGTGGCTGAAATGCAGTAAAGGTGACTGGATTTGTGCTTCTTGATAACCAGTGTCAGAAGCATGGTTTCGGACTGATTTGGGAAGTCTGGCTTCAGCGTCACCCATCAGTGCTAAGGTAGTTTGCTCTCATTTTGCAGCTTGCCTTGATCTTTGCATTTTCATGTGGTTATCCCAGGAGGCCCGGGTCCCACCTGACATGGCATATCACATAAAAATTATTGTAATTTTGAAATATTGATGTTAAATAATATCATAAAATGGTCCCCCTAAGCCAGCCAGCATCATAGGGAGCCCTACTATTCTAGACAGTGTACAATCTATGATGTCCTTGTGTCAATGAAAATCATCTCAACAGGCTTTAGTTATATCCACTAAAGCATGATTGTCCTCATTTAGTAACAGTTCTTGTTTTGGTTTCTGAGGTTGCTTGTGTTTACACATGGATGTTTTATTACATCTATTGCTGTTCTTATTCTCTATCTTTTATCTTTTGTGATTGCTGATTTTTTTTCAGCTGCTATACTTTGCATATCTAAGAATCTAACAACCCATTTGCAATGGAAATTTGCCAAGTTTAGTGGACCATCTAATCATCTGTATAAGACAACATTTCCTTGGAATACTAAAGTTAGAAATGTAAAGTACAAATAAGAACATCTAGTCCTCAGCTGAGAATATTATTATTATTATTATTATTTTAGATCCCCAAAGCCTTTTTCATAACCCATTATCTATCTATCTATCTATCTATCTATCTATCTATCTATCTATCTATCTATCTATCTA